>JBBGZY010000346.1:0-740000 GCA_037952925.1 Lithobates clamitans
TCTATCTCCCTCTCCTCCCTCTCTCTCTCTTCCAACCCCTCCCCCCCCCTCGCTCTCTGTTTCTCTTTCTTCCACTCTCCCCCTTCAACCCCCCCCCCCCCCCTTCTCTCCTCATACCAACAATCTTTCTTTCTCTTTCTTCTTTCTTTCTTTCTTTCTTTCTTTCTTTCTTTCTTTCTTTCTTTCTTTCTTTCTTTCTTTCTTTCTTTCTTTCTTTCTTTCTTTCTTTCTTTCTTTCTTTCCTAGCTAGGTTGTACTTCATGACCCCCTCTTGAGTTTGAATCTTACATTTGTACTTTTCGTATATTATTAGGTATTCAATTTTTTGTTTGAAAAACAAACATATAAGCAAAAGAAGTAAGAAAAAAATAACACAATAGACAAGCAATACGACCTCAGATGAGGTAAGCAGCAGTATATAAAGACGGGTTTATAGAGAAGGATGTGATCCGTGACTAGGTTGTACAGACACATATATTTTTCTGTCCATTTGTTGAAAACTAGAAAGGGAATTATTTTCACTTGTAAAGAGCGCATATTTCACTAAAGCACCGATAGAAATGGTACGGCTTCATGGTAAAATGCAGCTCTGCGTGGAGCACTTTCCTCAAACCCGGTGGAAGATTATCATTGTTATTATGAGTTAGTGAGGTGTTTTTCCCAATGAGATGGTGCAATGTTAATAATTTATTTTGTAAAGTGCCGTAACACCGGCACAGAACAGACAAAGGCCATTAAATCACACATTTTTAGTCCTGCCGTAATGTACAGATGGAGATGTCTTTTAGGACCAGCAAAGCAAGATTTTGGCGTCTAGCTCCTTGGTGCATTGCAGACTTAAAGCGTGATATAATACAAATGTATTAAGATTTGGGTTTCCTTCTCAGCAATTTAAAGGAACACTGACCTCTATAATGCGTTTCTTTTTAAAGGACAACAAGCCAAACAAACAGTGACTATAAACTCAGATTCTAAACACCTTTCTTTAGTCATTTTTAAAAGGCAAAAAGATTTACATATCAGTTGTTTTGTTGTACAGCTTTACATGACCACCTCTTCTCCTCCAGACCACAAGTCCTCCAGTGACAGCGGCCAATGGCGCTCCCATGTCTCAGCTCCCCCTCCAGTCCTGTAATTCATAAAAGGTGCCAAGTGGCGCATTATGTCACTGTGTGCCCGCCCCCCCATCTAAACCCGCTAGAGCATAGGCACTTTCAAAGCCGACCTACTGCCATCATTTTATGGGCAGCGGCTGTTCATAACAGACATTTACACACAGTTCGCAAACTGTCTGTAAATTTATAGGCAGCTGGCAACCTGCATGTACTATAGGAGGACTAACAACGCTAGAAAGTGACTGCAGTTCTAAAGACTTTGTGCTTCACCACAGGTCTGTTCCTTGGTTTACCAAATTGGTGACCCCTAGCATTAAAGCATAGCTTTGAGCTCTCTCCCCTAGTAACAACCTCTCATTTCCAGCATTGTTTTATGTTTTGTTTATACTGTTACTCTTTTCAGATGTTTGCATGTCTACAGGTTCAGATGATTTAGATTTTCACCTCGTGATCATGAGTGGTTCTCAATGACCCAAACAGTGTTGTTGACATGAAGGCCTCAATTCTCTGCATCTGTTTATATTGGTACAGGGTGCTATGGTGACTCCCCCCCCCTCCATATCCTATAGGGTGGGTACATGAGGTCATACACTCACAGGGTTTCTTTGGACTGTGGGTTGCATGACACTGTGTATCATTCAACCTAAAAAACCGAGGACATCTACTGGTGGAAAGGAATTTCTGAAGAGGAAAGCCCCAGAGGGAAGATGAGTATTAAAGTCAAAGGTCCTCATGGGGCCCCCAATTTAAAACAAAGTTGGACATATCTCCCCTTCCTGACCATCAAGGCACAATGAAGGACTTCCTGATGTACACCTGAAGTCAATTTTTGGCAAAGAAAGATCTATGTTTGCCAGACTTAGCACCTTGGGTCCAATGGGCACCCTGAGAGCTATGCAATAGAACAGCACCTGTAGTTGCTTTCTTGTTCATTCTAATAGCAGTTTATCACCTTCACCACTGAATGTATTCTATGTCTATTACAGAATTTAATATATTGGTTGTGATCATCTTCCTAAGATGGCCAAAACATAATCACGAAGACACAATGCAGCTCTCCCTCAGATAAAGGCTGGGTCTTACATGCTACCCTACATGACCATCACTAGCATGGAAACACTTATCATAATTTGCACAGACTTCTTAGAAAACCCCCATGCAAATGGACCAAAAAGAAGGACGCATGCCACATGTGCCCATCAGATGAGCTGCACGAAAAGCATTTGTATTGGATTGAAATATTTTGGGATTGAGTTTGGGGTGGAGGAGTTGGACTGGCCTTCACAGAGTCCTTACCTCAACCCGACAGAACACCTTTAGGATGAATTAGAGCATTAGAGCAATTAGAGCAGAGACTACGAGCCAGGCCTTCTCGTCCAATATCAGTGCATGACCTCACAAATGGGCTTCTGGAAGAATGGTCAAACATTCCCATAGACACACTCCTAAACCTTGTGGACAGCCTTCCCAGAAGAGTTGAAGCTGTTATAGCTGCAAAGGGCGGACCAACTCAATATTGAACCCTACAGACTAAGACTGGGATGCCAAGTGCATGTGCATGGAAAGGCAGGCGTCCCAATACTTTTACTAATTTAATTTATCTCTAGTCTAGTGGTTTCCAAACTTTTCAAACAAAGGGACAGTTTACTGTCCCTCATCTTTAGGGGGGCGGATTGCATAGTTCCCAACTGTCCCTGATTTGGAACAATGTCCCTCTGTCCCTCATTCTTCTTCATCTGTCCCTCATTTTGGTCTGATCTATAATAATATATATAAAATGCACGTTTTATCTATCAAAAAGTGTTTTCTAGTGCTAAACCTTTCATCTGATTTCTAAATTGCTGCATTTGTAATTTCCAAAAGCCAACATAAAGGAATAGTAGTGGTAAAAAAAGCACTTGTGGGTTTAACCAATCTTGTTTTTTTGTACAATTCTCCTTTAGGGGGGTGTGGCAAGGGGTGTGTCCTATGCCTGCATACTTTTGCTGATAGGTGTCCCTCATTCTCATCTCAAAAAGTTGGGAAGTATGAGATTGTGGCCAGTGGGCGTAGAAAAAGCCCTGAGCCCAGCATCAGCGAGAACAAACATGGCCTCATTGTTGGTGGTCAGTGGGAGGGGGAGTAGTGCCCCATGATTGGTATCAGTGGGAGGAGTAGTGCCCCATCATTGGTATTAGTGGAAGAAATAGTGCCCCGTGGTTGGTGTCAGTGGGAGAAATAAGGCCCCGTTGTTGGTGTCCGTGGGAGAAATATTGCCCCATGATTGGTATCAGTGGGAGGAGTAGTGCCCCATCATTGGTATTAGTGGAAGAAATAGTGCCCCGTTGTTGGTGTCAGTGGGAGAAATAGTGCCCCGTGGTTGGTGTCAGTGGGAGAAATATTGCCCCATGATTGGTATCAGTGGGAGGAATAGTGCCCCATCATTGGAATTAGTCGAAGAAATAGTGCCCCGTGGTTGGGGTCAGTGGGAGAAATAGTGCCCCGTTGTTGGTGCCAGTGGGAGAAATAGTGCCCCGTTGTTGGTATCAGTGGGAGAAATATTGCCCCATGATTGGTATTAGTGGAAGAAATAGTGCCCTATTGTTGGTGTCAGTGAGAGAAATAGTACCCCGTTGTTGGTGCCAGTGGGAGAAATAGTGCCCCGTTGTTGGTATCAGTGGGAGGAGTATTGCCCTATCATTAGTATTCGTGGAAGAAATAGTGCCCCGTGGTTGGTGTCAGTGGGAGAAATAGTGCCCCATGATTTGTATTAGTGGAAGAAATAGCGCCCCGTATTAGTGTCAGTGGGAGAAATATTGCCCCATGATTGGTATTAGTGGGAGAAGTAGCGCCCCATCATTGATATTAGTGGAAGAAAGAATGCCCCTTTGTTGGTGTCAGTGGGAGAAATAGTGCCCCGTTGTTGGTATCAGTGAGAGATGTAGTGCCCCATCATTGGTATTAGTGGAAGAAAGAATACCCCGTTGTTGGTGTCAGTGGGAAAAATAGTGCCCCGTTGTTGGTGTCAGTGGGAGAAATAGTGCCCCATTGTTTATGTCAGTGGGAAAAATAGTGTCCCGTTGTTGGTATTAATGGAAGAAATAGTGCCCCGTTGTTGGTATTAGTGGAAGAAATAGTGCCCCGTTGTTGGTGTCAGTGGGAGAAATAGTGCCCCATTGTTGGTGTCAGTGGGAAAAATAGTGCCCCGTTGTTGGTGTCAGTGGGTGAAATAGTGCCCCAAGGGCCAGAAAAAAGGCTAGCAATGGGCCGCACCCATCCCTTGGGCTGCAGTTGGGAGACCCCTGTTCTCTGTTCTAGTCTATAACTTGCATTTCCTATGTACCTGAAGAATAAAAAAGCCAGTTTGGCCATTTGAGGTACCAAATATGAGCCGGCTGACGGCAGGGAAAGGGCGCAATGAATATCAAACACCACTATATCATCTCCTAACAAAACAGCATCATTTGGTATGCAGAATGTAAAACAAAGATCGGCGTATATCGCACGGCCGAGTTATGAGGGCATCATTCCATGTGGGACGAACATTCTCCTTCCTAAATCAACATAATTTGTCTCGTAGGGGGTTCCCTTTATGTTTAAAGTGCGTGGAGAAGACACGGGGGCTGTATTTATTGCTCTGCCTGGAAGGTATATATCCCGTCCTCGACACAAACACATGCACAGGCATTTATCCGAGCTCATCGATCATATTAAAGATGTGCAGCAAAGGCAATGTTCCCGCTGGCGGGCATTCGTGAAATCAGCAAATCGCGCTTGTTTGCCACTACCCTTGAATTAAAGTGATTAGTCTGCCCCAATGATTTTAATAATAGGCAGGCACTGGTTCATATTCATGAACAAATTATGGCTTATGGTCCTTTGCTCAGCCACTCAGCATAAATTCCAGGCTTCTCGTATAGGAGCCTAAACCGGTGCAATAAAGCATGCTATAATGGGATCTGGGTATCAGGCTGATTATTAATAAATCTGTCTCGCAGTGAGATGACACACAGGCCGCGCACAATGTTATGTGGGAAACGTCAGTTTTCGGCATTGTTTTATGTGAATGTAAAAAGGGAGATTCCGAATAACGGGTCAAATGATGAATGCCGGAGACATAGCATGCAGGTCAGACATTCTATGAAGTTTACTGATACATTGTATAACCAGCACAAACTTTGTGTTTGTAGCTCAGGATAGGGTGTAGGATAGAGAGCTTGAATAGTGTGGCTGGAGAGTTAAAACCCTTGTCTGATTTCCAGTGCCCATTATTGCCACCTTTCATTGCTGCCTGTCAGTGCCCATCCTTGCCGTATATCAGTGCTGCCTATCAGTGCCCATCATTGCCACCTATCAATGCCCATTATTGCCTCCTTTCATTGCTGCCTGTCAGTGCCCATCCTTGCCGTATATCAGTGCTGCCTATCAGTGCCCATCATTGCCACCTATCAGTGCCCATTATTGCTGCATATCAGTGCCTTCTATCAATGCCCATCATTGGCACCTATCAGTGCCCATCATTGCCACATATCAGTGCCGCCTATCAGTGCCCATCATTGCTGCCTATCAGTGCCTATCATTGCCACCTATCAGTGCCCATCATTGCTGCCTGTCAGTGCCCATCATTGCCGCCTATCAGTGCCCATCATTGCCGCCTATCAGTGCCCATTATTGCCGCATATCAGTGCCGCCTATCAGTGCCCATCATTGCTGCCTATCAGCACCCATCAATTCCGCATATCAGTGCTGCCTGTCAGTGCCCATTATTGCTATTTATCAGTGCCCATCATTGCCACCTATCATTTCCGCATATCAGTGCCGCCTTTCAGTGCCCAACATTGCCATCCATCATTGCCGCATACGAGTGCCGCCTATCAGTGCCCATCATTGCCGCATACCAGTGCCGCCTATTAGTGCCCATCATTGCAAACCCATCATTGCCGCATATCAGTGCCGCCTATCAGTGCCCATCATTGCCGCATACCAGTGCCGCCTATTAGTGCCCATCATTGCAAACCCATCATTGCCGCATATCAGTGCCGCCTATCAGTGCCCATCATTGCCACCCATCATTGCCGCATATCAGTGCCGCCTATCAGTGCCCATCATTGCCCATCATTGCCCATCATTGCCCATCATTGCCGCATATCCGTGCCGCCTATCACTTCCCATCATTGCTGCCTATCATTTCCCATCATTGCCACCTATCAGTGTCTATCATTGCCGCATATCAGTGCCGCCTATCAGTGGCCATCATTGCTGCCTATCAGCACCCATCAATGCCGCATATCAGTGCTGCCTGTCAGTGCCCATTATTGCTGTCTATCAGTGCCCATCATTGCCACCCATCAGTACCAGGGTTGCCAACCTCCCGCAGCATTTTTTACTGACAAAACATGGAACATTTACTGGCGGAGCACATTTTTTACTGGCAACCTGAGAAATTACAGGACTCCTATTGAAAACTAACACAGTGAATATTTAAACAGTAAAAACGTGATATGAAAACACTGACAATACCTAGAACAAAGTAATTTGCTTGATTTACACTTACACTTTAGCAAGAAGAGGGGACAGGGCAGCCCTCCAGTGAAGCTCAGCAGCAGGAAGAGGACAGGACAGCCCTCCAATAAAGTTCAGTAGCAGGAAAAAGATAGGAGAGCCCTCCAGTGAAGTTCAGCAGCAGGGAGAGGACAGGGCAGCCCCCCAGTGAATTTCAGCAGCAGGAAGAGGACAGGGCAGCCCTCCAATGAAGTTCAGCAGCAGAAAGAGGACAGGGCAGCCCCCCACTAAAGTTCAGCAGCAGCAGGAAGAGGACAGGGCAGCCCCCCAGTGAAGTTCAGCAGCAGGAAGAGGACAGGGCAGCTCCGCAGTGAAACATTTTACAGAATCCAGCAGCCTTTACATTATGGGACATACTTAATTACAGGGAAGTCATGTAACTAAAGGTGTAAAGAAAAAAATGTTTTTTTTTTTGCTAGATTTGTCAAAGGGCCACTTTCTATTTTTAGTCACTCACCATATACATCAAGGAGGAAGTCTTGCTGAAACAATTCTAAATCCACATGGGAAGAAAGAGATCAGCCGTAGCAATGACTAATTTTCATCCATTTGATGACATCGGGGGAGGGCAGTAGGGCATTGAAGCGCTGAGACAAGATGCACGCTTCCATTAGTGGTAGAGCGGCCTACATCACAAAAGACAGCAAGGTCTAAAAGACAGATCTTTGGGGCATTTTTTAGTAATTAAACAAACTATGGAATTGGGATTATGATGTTATAGGTGGTGTACAGTAGACTTTACTTCCACTTTAAATGCACTGCAAAAGACCACCATGGAATGAATAGGCCCTAAATTGAGAAATTCTGAAATCAGTCTTATCCTCTAAGATAGGGTGACCAGACGTCCCGGTTTCGGTCTCCGGACTGAGAACACTGTCCCCGGATCAAGTCTGTCCCCAGTTTTGTCCCCGGATAGCAGGGGTGGACTGGGTGGGGGCAGGGTGACAATCGCTCCCTGGGCAACTCTGATGCCTGGTAAAAAGGCCCTAGGGGTAAGACACTAAACGAAGAAAAGAACCCCCTAATGGTGGACTTTTAAGGCACATAAAAAAGTTAAAAATATAAGAATACAAATATAATTTATTCAGTTCCAACATTGAAAACACAACAATAGTGTAACAGAGGTTATGTGGAATGCATGACAAACATTTTGTACACAATTGAGGAATACTCTTTCACTCAACGCGTTTCGGAGTATGTGTACCTCCTTCCACAGGGGTGGTTGTGAGCAAAAAGCATTTATTTTATTGTTATAGTATATTGTTGACTTAGCATTCCATGTGATTCGAATTAAAAACAACAACAGGGACACGGTCTGTCTACCATAAAAATTCTTGGTTCCAAAAGAAAGTACTGGTTTTCAATTTGAGTATTCTTGAGAAGTTATTTTATCATACTCAGATGAATTTGTATTTCACCTTTCATCTGAGTATGGTAAAATAACTTCTCAAGAATACTCAAATTGAAAACCAGTACTTTCTTTTGGAACCAAGAATTTTTATGGTAGACAGACCGTGTCCCTGTTGTTGTTTTTAATTCGAATCACATGGAATGCTAAGTCAACAATATACTATAACAATAATATAAATGCTTTTTGCTCAAACCCACCCCTGAGGAAGGAGGTACACATATTCCGAAACGCGTCAGGTGCAAAAGTATGCCTCAATTGTGTACAAAATGTTTGTCATGCATTCCACGTAACCTCTGTTACACTATTGTTGTGTTTTTAATGTTGGAACTGAATAAATTATATTTGTATTACTATATCTTTAACTTTTTTTTATGTACCTTAAAAGTCCACCATTAGGGGGTTCTTTTCTTTGTTTAGCTTCATTACTGGATGTGGCACAAAAAACACAGTAAGCTGCTGTTCTATAATAGATTTTCAGGGGTAAGACACTGTATACGGCCGCCAGCCACCGCTACACAGTGCTACACTTGCAGAGTTGCAATGCAGCAGTACACTGTCACTTCTCTGTCAGGGGTCTCCACCCAGCCCGACAGGATCTTCCTAGGCCCCACCCAGTGTGACGTCAGTAAGAGGCCAGGAGGTGGGAAGGAAAAAGAGGAGCGCTGCTGATTCGACCTGCGGGGAGCGTCCACTACTGTGACAAAGAGAATGAGGCTGATAAAAATGCTGCACTGCTTTGTCTTAAATGTGTGATGTTACTGAAGTGTTTTTTTTTCTTGGGGGGGGTTAATTAATCTATAATGCTACTTGTAATATGCAGCATGCAGAGGGTTAATGTATTGCCATTGGTCACTGGTGCATTAGTGACCAGTGGCAGTTAATTAACCCCTTTGTGATGCATTAGTGGCAGTGGTGCCAGTGTTTATTAACCCCTTGATGCTGCAGCATACTGTAAAAGGTTTAATAAACACTGACACCGCTGCCACTAATGCAGCAAAAAGGGGTAATTAACTGCCACTGGTCAATAATGCAAGTTTACCATTTGCCAATAAAAAAAAAAAATGAAAATATGCCCCCCAGATTTCATTTAAAAAATCTGGTCACCTTACACTAATGCCCCGTACACACGGTCGGATTTTCCGACGGAAAATGTGTGAAAGGACCTTGTTGTCGGAAAATTCGACCGTGTGTGGGCTCCATCACGCATTTTCCAACGGATTTTCCGACACACAAAGTTTGAGAGCAGGCTATAAAATTTTCCGACAACAAAATCTGTTGTCGGAAATTCTGATTGTGTGTACACAAATCCGACGCACAAAGTGCCACGAATGCTCAGAATAAATAACGAGATGAAAGCTATTGGCCACTGCCCCGTTTATAGTCCCGACGTACGTGTTTTACGTCACCGCGTTCAGAGCGATCGGATTTTCCGACAACTTTGTGTGACCGTGTGTGTGCAAGACAAGTTTGAGCCAACATCCGTCGGATAAGTAACTAAGTACAATAAAAATAACTCAACAGCAATAATTATGCTGGCAACAAAACATTAATGGTTTAGAGGATCACTGTAGCATTGTGTCTACATTAATGGGAGGAAGATGACCAGCGGAAATTAATTGCTCACATAAACATGAATTAAGATCTTCTTCTGTGTGTAAAAAAAAAAAGAAGATAGGATAGATTGTTGGCAAGTGTAATCCATAGCGCCAGGCACCAGCACAGAATTGTCTTGATAAGATTAATTGAGAGGGGCAGTGGAATTGTCTAGATAAAGGAGGTCTGATATATCACTTCTACTAAGCGACTATAGCAGAACACACAAGAGCAGAGCCAGACACTAAGAAATAATTATGTTTCCTCTGCAAGGCCTGGAAAAAACAGCCATAATAAATAGATTTAGCAAATATATTTCTAATTATCTAATGAACAGAATGGTGTTGCCATTACATGATACAACCAGAGGATATCTAGGGTGTCCTAAATCATCTCATTCTGTATTTTGGTACATGATTGTGTTATATTTTCTTTTCTCAGATGAACAAAGGAAATAATATTTATTGTAAATCCTTTCTTGACTTATATTTTGGGCTTTTCTGATTAGTATGACTTTGATCAAAAGGCTTCAGATCAGTGGTGGTGAACTTTCTTGATATAGAGGGCTGCACAAAATATAGAGGGAATGTAATGCTACCGAAAAATGTAAGAGACTATAAACAAGCCCTTCTCAACCAGGGTTCCGTGGATCTCTAGGGTTCCCCCAGAGGCTTGAGCAATGAGCAATTTCTGCCTCTCAGATAATTAATCACTAACAATATTTATCTTTAAAACTGTCTGAGTTCTTTCCAATGACAACACATGTGAGGAACATTCTTCTCAGTGACCATTACAATGTACCGTGAGCTGTAGGTATAGTAATTATTGGGTTTCTGGAGGCTGAAAAGTTATTTTAGAGGTTCCTCGGCTTTAACAAAGTTCAGAAAGACTGGTATAGACATGCAACAGGATGTTAGAAGGTCCCCTAGAGATCAATAGAAACACCACATGCTATACCAGGACCATCCTACCTTAATCTTGTGAATCACAAGGGGATTGGGGTTTGCTGACTCTCCTACTTAAAGGGATTTGCCATCTTTTTGTCATTCAGACACCATAGGCCAAATGCCTTACAACAGGGTTTAACCTTTTTTGACTCAGGCCCCCACAGTTTCCAGATTTCTCTTTCCCAAAAACAATTGTCCAGTCAGAACCTGCTCTTCTAACAGTTTATTGAATTGTGAACATCATACATCCCAACCTCAAGAAACACCGTACAAATTACAGCTCTACATGTCCTGCTCAGAGGGGTTGCCAGCCAGAATTTGATTTCCTAACGCTGTATCCTTCTGCTTCTATCCCCTGAATGAACTCACGAGCCAGAAAGGGCATGCCAAAAGGAACAACTCTTGTGGCACCTTTCCTTTCACATTTTGAGGAATACCAAGGTTTCTACTTCCCATTAGCCTCTTTCAAAAACTCCCTCATCCCTTTGTATACCTTCTCCCAGGTAAAGGAGCAAGCACACACCAAAAAGGGAACAGGGTGGGGTCATCCTAAAGGTGATCCTAACCCCTGCTTACAAGGAGGTGGTCAAAGACTACAAGTAAGCAATGGGTAGAGACTGCATACATGAGACACGAGATGGTCAGAGACTGCAAACATGTTATAGGAGTTGTTGGAGACGGGAGACATGCTTCTGAAGACAGTCATAGATGAGAAATATTTCAGAAGACAGTCATAGACTGGAGACAAATTACACTGTTAGAGATCATGGCAATTACAGCCCTTTTACAAATCGATTCTTCCACATTTGTTCTTCCTACAGTGCCCTTTAAAACTTGTGCCATATCTGATATTTCTACCAGTGATATTCATTATAAAAGAGAACATGGACGGACAGCACTAAAAAAGTAAGATATTTTAAAACAGATGACCCAAACCATTAAACTACTGGAAGCCTGACTAAGGAACATTTTTTCATTCACTGATTTGAATAAGAACCTAGGTAGGGAAAACATAGACTTCAGTCTCCAGAAGCCCTAAGGTATGCACAATAAGTTGTAAAAGGCTACAAAGTGTATCATTACAATTTATTGGCTGACATTGACAGTTAACATAGTGAGGCAGAATGAATTTTAGCATTAAATATTAACATTAAACCAACAGAAAGATAACATAAAAAACTTAATTGGGTAGTTGTTTTATGTACTTTTTTGTTTGTTCAATGTTTTTTATGCAATGCAGACCCCAAAAATACCTTGAAGTCTCAAACTTTTTGTGTGTTTAGGTGTGCTGGCAATTTTTGTTGCTGGTTTTCTATGGTATGATCAGGAGCGGCCGGTCCATAAGTGGAGCTGCCCCCCTAGTTGGCATGCGGGGTGCCGAACTCTAAGGTTTCTATGAGTTTTTTTCTTTTTTTTCAAGCCACATGTTTAGAGCCTGAGGCTCTAATTGGCTTGAAAAAGGTTGGGCTCAGGGCGCAGAACTCACCCACTTGTGACACTAGCAAATCAATATTCACTATTGTCTTCTGGCTTTTCCTCCCAGCCAATCAGGACAGGAGGCGCCACTGGGTTTAGCACCAGCCACCACTAGGTATCATCATTGCCGGTGCCCCCCAGGCATTAAGGGTAAAAACTGGAACAGGTGTATAGAGCTAACACTTCCTATGAGTTATGCTCAGCTTTCAAGCCACAGCTCCCAGCCTCAAAATGTCTCTGAAAACCTCCAATCTTCAATGAACAAAAGTAAAGCCTGGAGTCAGAGAAAATTGGCTAAAACGTATAGTCCTTTAATTTTTAGCGGTGACAAACAGCCATACAAATCCAATGTTTTTCAGCCCTCAGGCCTTATGGATGTTTGTCACCACTATTAATAAAGGACTATACATTTTAGCCGATTTTCACTGGTTCCAGCCTTTACTTTTGCTCATTAAAGGAGTGGTATGGCCAAAGCTCATTTGGCTGTACTTCTGTGGATTACAGGAATGCAGTTCATTCTGTGTCCGATTTTCTGAAGTCCGCTGTCGGCTGACATCACAGAGCTGGTCCAGGCTGGGGCAAGATCATGACAATAAAGTCCGGATTCACCCACAATCATGGACCAGCCTCTTAGCCAGCCATTGAGAGCCTGAGCCATCCTCTCCCACCCCCTGGAAAGCCCAGCGCTCCAGTGAGTAAGGGGGGGGAGCAGAGCAGACAGTGGTGACTGACAGTCACCAGCTCTCTACTCACAAAAAATGAAACAAGATCCCCCAGTGGCGGACTTTTAAGGCACAAAATGGTAAAAAATTATTCTAATATGAAAAGTATTTATTGAAGTATGAAAAATACACAACATTTAATAAAAGACATGTTTAAAGTGAACATTCCAGTATTGTCGTACAGAGCAGAATACATATAGCAAACTAATATTTAAAGAGCTCTCTACTCATGGGATCTCTGAGAACTGAGCCATCAGCAGTCTTTAATATATGCTATATTTAAGATGCTGCATTCACCTAGGTAATTATGATTTTTGGAAAAAAAGAAAGCAGAACTTCTCTTTTAAGGGTACAGGTGTGGAATGGATTTCTACCTACTGTAGATTTTCATTTCTGAAAGTGGAGTTTTTTTCTCAATTCTATCTTTGTGACACCAAGAAATGGAGGGTTAGGTCATCAACGGAACAGAAAGCAATAAAGAACTCTTCTCCGCTCGACTAAAAATGTATGTTTGTCGGTGTCTCTGTTTGGAGAGATTTCACCAATGCAGGTATAGACAACAATAAAAACTTGACAAACCCTGCCCTGTTCTATCCAAGACAAATAAAATGTTTTGGCTGGGTTTGGGGCTCAAATTCTGCTGTTCGCGTCCTCTAATAAAGAGTTGTAATATGGTTCTTATTGTGCTCTTCACTAGCTGCTGACTATGGGTGTTCTTGGATGTCCATCAGAGCTCACTGTTTTCCATATTTTTTTTTACTATTATTTTTATGGTATTATTGTTGTTTACTATTACTTCCTAACGCATTTTCTACCTACGCAGAGGATTTACTTACATAAGCCCACAGAGTTCATACAACACAATTATATCATAGTAATAAGTGCCTCGATCGGTCATGTAACATACGTAGGAGGTCATGAAGAAAGCTATTTGAGGTAATCAAAAAACGCTGGCATTGCACAGACCTCTAACTGAATGTTGTTTGAACTTAACATACTACAGAATTTAAATCAGATTTATTATTTTGTTCTTTCCTTATGCTGTTTAGCTGCATGAGTCATTGTTGTCAGAGGTTTGACCTTGCTAGGGATGAAATATACTGCTGTGACAAGACTGGATGGAACATGGCAACACACAGCAATTCTACAAAGAGGGATGCTGAACCATAACCTCATTTAAAAAAAAAAACATAAGGCAGCTTGTTTGTAGAAAGCAAAGCTATAACAGGCACTACCTACCTGAAAATCTTTTTTTCCTTTTCTGAGCTGTTAGTCTGTAGTGCTGTCAATGTCCCTCAAAACTGTGACATTAAATACTGGGCTTGTATTGACATCTCTCTTGGGTTGCATCGTCTTGTAATGGGTTGTTAACCCCCATACTGCCCAACTCTGGCATCCCTTTAACTGGGACTTTACACTGGGGAGGAGGGTTGGAAAAACTGCCCTATCATGCAACCATTGTGGGTGGCTGTCACAGTGGTCACATCAATGGGAACCTTTTGCAATGGCGCCTGATCATTTCTAGAGAATGGGAGCTGTATTTGATAAATCGGTCACTGTGCTGGGAGCGTACAGTGAGTGCACTCTCAGCACACAAATGTCAGACGTTCATGGGCACATAAGTGCATGTAAGCAGGTGTAGGTTGACCTTCCTACACAGGTGGCTCTGTTGCAAACATCGGGAAGGGAGAGTGGAGCACAGGAGGAACGCACGTTACTCTTAGGCCTCCATAAGTGTCAACGGGTGAGCAGCTGCTGCCCCAGATGATCCCCACAGCCATCTTTAGTGAGGGCAGTGCTTATAAAAAGCACTGGCCCACTGCAGTTGGCATGCATGTTGCATGTGGTTGGGGCAGAGACAGGAACCTGCTGGACAGGGAGAATGTGCCTCGTGTGAGGGCGAGGTTCCAGAGGAGGAGGGACAGCAAAGGGACTGCTCTTTAGCACTGCTGCGGGGAACCTCTCTGCTACTTGTTCTTCACTGCTTACTGCCTGCCAGCCGCCCCCTGCACCAGGTGCTGTCAGTCTCTGAGCATCACTCCCACAAGTACTTTATAATCATCTGTGAATGTTGCAGCCAGTTCTAAGTTGCTGCATAGAATCTATTACTGTATGTTGGAATGTTCTTGACAATACATTTCCTGCTACTCCAACCACTGTGTGTCTGGTTGTTCCTTCCCCCAGGGGTGCCTACTAACCGGCCTCCCTCCGGCCTACATGCAGCATGTGGGCGTTACAGCACATATCTGTTACGTGGGTGGCAAGAGGTTAAGCCAGATCTTGCTTCAGGGCTATCTTTCTTATCAGGCATTTTTGGTGGTTATGCCCTGCGCTCAGTGCCTGTCAGGACACGGGTAAGCAGCCTTGCTCTTCCTCCTCCTGTTTATGTACTAAATAATTTTGTTTAAATGTCATGCCATAATAAAAGTTTTTCATTGTTCATGCCTTTGGGCAACTGCACTGTTCTTTGATTATCTGTTAATTAATTCACAGATACCCTCCTGATGAAGCGGCCACTGTCCGCGAAACTAGTCGAGTCGCTATCTGTGATCAATCGTCCCACTATTATCCTCCCCTTTCCGGGGTTAATTATTTTGATGATATATATGAACTGTCATCATGTTTTAACTTGTAACTGACCATTATCTCTGTATTAATAAAACCTTTTTATTTTTTATATTCGTATACCTGTCATATATTTAAACTTTACTGTCCTACTGTACCGTGATAGTCCAATTGCCCCAATGTCCTCGTGGTAGCCTGGTTGGGGACCAGGCTCCCAATCCCTTATTTCTTATCAGCCATTTATGTGAGGTCAGAAAACAAATCTCTGTAACATCAGGGCAATCGAGTTGACAGAGCCCAAGGTTGGCAGTGCATTTCAGGAACAGTTGAACCCAATTATGTCATATCACAGGATTGTATACCACTCAGCATGCCAACTGCCCCTTTCCCAAATAGAGCCCATTCATCTCTTGTGATCCAACTTATGCAGAAGGCGTGTTACTTGGCGCACCTACATACTTCAGTTCAGGATTATTTGAGACAATTTCCTTGAACTCAGGACACTTTTCTCTTACTTCTGATCCCTGGGAGGGGGAATCCCGAATGCAGGACCTCAACACGATCTTTCTGACCAGTCCAGACAGAGCCCTCAACCAGAGACCAAATTTCCCAAATTTTCAGGGCAATTACAGTGGATACTAACGTGGTGACCTGGATGTGCATCTTTAGTTAAACAAGAAACAGTGCTGCAGTAAAGAAAATATTAAACATTAAAGCCCAATGCCTAGAAAATTCCCCAAGAGACAGCTCTTCCCAGAGTTTCAGGGGTGGACTGTTTCTTGGTGTCTTCATGTCCAATTCAGAGCTATGGAGCCTTCATCACTTTTGATTAGAGATGAGCTGAACACCCCCCAGTTCGGTTCGCAGCAGAACATGCGAACAGGCAAAAAATTTAAGAGAACACGTGAACACCGTTAAAGTCTATGGGACATGAATGTGAAAAATCAAAAGTGCTTAATTTAAAGGCTTATATGCAAGTTATTGTCATAAAAAATGCATGGAGACTTGGGTCCTGCCCCAGGGGACATGTATCAATGCAAAAAAAAGTTTTAGAAAAGTTTTTTTTCAGGAGCAGTGATTTTAATAATGCTCAAAGTGAAACAATAAAAATGAAATATTCTTGTAAATATTGTGCCTGGGGGGTCTCCTTAGTCTGCCTGTAAAGTAGCGCATCTTTCCCATGTTCATAATAGTCCCGCAGCAAAATGACATTTCTAAAGGAAAAAATGTCATTTAAAACTGCTCGTGGCAGTAACGTATTCCTGGATCCCGGCAATATATATAAAAAATCATTGAAAAAACAGCATAGGTTCCCCACCCCAGTCCATTACCTTCGGCTCTGGTATGAATATTAACGGGAACCATGTGCCAAAAAAAAAAAAAGTTTGGGGGGTACTCCCCTAAATCCGTACCAGGCCCTTCAGGTCTGGTATGGATATTAAGGAGAACCCTACACCAATTTTTTTTTTTAAATGGCGTGCCCCCCCCAAAATCCATACCAGGCCCTTCAGGTCTGGTATGGATTTTAAGGGGAACCCCGTGCTAAAATAAAAAATAAATGGTGTGGGGGTCCCCCCAAAAATCCATACCAGACCCTTATCCCAGCACGCAACCTGACAGACCATAGGAAAAGGGGGGACGAGAGAGCGCCCCCGAACCATACCAGGCCACATGCCCTCAACATGGGGAGGGTGCTTTGGGGTCCCCCCAAAACATCTTGTTCCCATGTTGATGCCTCTTCCCCACAACCCTTGACCGGTGGTTGTGGGGGTCTGTGGGCGGGGGGCTTATCGAAATTGGAATCTGGAAGCCCCCTTTTACAACGGGACCCTCAGATCCCACCCCCCATGTGAATGGGTATCTGGTACTTTGTACCCCTACAACATTTCCCAAAAAAGTGTCAAAAAGTAAAAATGACAGGAGACAGTTTTTGACAATTCTTTTATTAAAAAAAAAAAGTGTCCCACGATGTAAATCCATCTTCAATCACAGCGCCGACGACCAAAAAAGAAAAAAAATGGAAAAACTCCGCCTCCATTGGAAGGCGTCCCCGAGACTGCAGACTTTTCGTAATGACAGCTGTTATATAGCTGAGTGCAGGGCCACCCGGTGATGTAACCAGGTGGCCCCGCCCCCTTCTGACATCATGTGAAGTCATGTGATGTCCAGAGCCCTCAGCAAAGAACATTATTAGTATTATGTTGGATTCTGCCCTAATATTAGAAGTAAAGGGAGGAGCTTCCACTTTCACAAAAACGAAATAAGATCAAGTGGGGACATCTAGTGGCATGAGTGAGAACTACACATAAATCTCTCTAAAGGAATAACAATGGGAGACTAATGCCCTGTACACACGGTCGGACATTGATCGGACATTCCGACAACAAAATCCATGGATTTTTTCTGACGGATGTTGGCTCAAACTTGTCTTGCATACACACGGTCACACAAAGTTGTCGGAAAATCCGATCGTTCTGAACGCGGTGACGTAAAACACGTATGTCGGGACTATAAACGGGGCAGTAGCCAATAGCTTTCATCTCTTTTTTTATTCTGAGCATGCGTGGCACTTTGTCCGTCGGATTTCTGTACACACGATCGGAATTTCCGACAACTGATTTTGTTGTCGGAAAAATTTATAGAAAGCTCTCAAACTTTGTGTGTAGGAAATTCCGATGGAAAATGTGTAATGGAGCCTACACACGGTCAGAATTTCCGACAATAAGGTCCTATCACACATTTTCCGTCGGAAAATCTGACCGTGTGTACGGGGCATAACAATTTGTTACAAGGAAAAATTTACTTGACTTATAGTAGTTGCATAAGTCAGTTAATTGGGTCAGCTTTCAGATTCAAGTCAGGCTCAAAGGCTCTGCAGACCAGGCCTCTTTTACCTTCCCCTGGTTCTGGAGGTTTAATGGAATCTTCTAGAAGCTCGTGGGCGGGGGTAAAGAGGCAGGGATCTGAATATTTATGGAAACCTGGCCAATCCCCAGGCAGGAGGCCTGGCAGGGTGGATGAACCAGCCCATAAATATTGTGGAATAAAACCAGGCAGTTGAACTGTGCTTTTACCACCCCCAACTCCCCACCTAAGCACAAAAAGGCAGCTGTTCGAAGTTGTACTCATTCCAGGCAAACATTAAATGGCATGTCACATTGGGCAGGCTGTACCATTGCCAAAATGTATGTATTACAAGTGAATAGGACCACACACACACAACCATCTGCAATGTATGCTTTTGTGGCACAGTGGGTCGGCAATTTGAGGGTTACAGCAGGCGTTGAGGAGCCAACATATCGCTCTCTATAAAGCAATCCATCGACGTGGCAGTGTAGCCTCACGTGTGAACGAGCTCTCAGAAAGTAAGACTTCCAAATGATTATATTTATTCTATAACACATGCAGTAAGCTGGAACACTTTACAGCAAACGGTAACATGAAAACTAGATTGTAAACTCTGTTTATATATCCGATCGTTCAAAAGTTTACTATTATTACAACTGCTTGCATTAGCATTACCACTAGCCTCCAGAATTCTGCCTACTACTTATCACAAGTCGAGATTTACATGACAAACCGTTATTTAGTCTTGCAGATAAAACAGAGTATGCTGACTGCGCTGTTCGGAGAATATTTCTCAATACTGTTCCTAACTAAAGCAGATTTCTTCCTCTCTGGCCCCAGGGGCTAACATCAGCATACAGTCATCTCATCTTTTCATGAGTGACATCTGATGACAATTGTGACCTATTCTTAGTAGCCTTTTTTTTTTTTGCAGAAAACATAAAAACAATGTAGTACAGGCACATGTAAGATTCCCTTTCAAATGACCGCTTGTCTACTGGAGCAATTTTTACATTTTTTGCACTTTTGCAATTTTTGATAAAAATGACTTTAAACCCCCCCCCCCCCCCCCCAAAAAAAAAAAAAAAAAAGTATACATTTTCTGAAAGCAGAGACCCTGAAAAATTAAATGGTGGTAGTTGCAAATTGTTATATCGCACAATATTTGCACAGCTAGTTATCAAGCATAAATTCAGGAAAAATACACTAAAATTAATTTTAGGGCAAGCAAACACAATATTATACCCAGGTTTTGGTAAAATATAAAAGATGAGGCTGTGTCGAGTAGACAGATACCATGCCAAGCCTTAAACTTATGCATGCTTGTGAAATCAATATGGTACCCAGGGCCGGGATAAGGGGTGGACAGGAGGGCAGGCTGCCCTGGGCACTGTGGTATCATGTGGGGGGGTGGGGTGGCAGGGGGTAAGTATAGTTCTAGGAGGGTACATTTGGGAAGGTGTGCTAGGAGTGGTGATTTGGGGGGATTTGTGTTGGGAGGGGGATTTATGCTAGAATAAGTAATATGGGAAATGTCAGAAATGTGAAAGTGTATGTGGTGAACCGCGCTAATAGTCTATGGTTGACTAATGATAAAGTGCAATTAAATGAAATAAAAATATATATAAAGAACAACCGGATGCACTCCAATGGAACATAAACAAAATCAGTCTAAAATTGTGCATAAATTAGTGGTCATACTTACTTTGCACAGTTGATGATATGTTTTACCACTAATTTATGCAAAATTTTAGACTGATTTTGTGTATGTTCCATTGGAGTGCATCCGTTGGTTCTTTATAATTATTTTTATTCTATTTAATTGTACTGTTTGAACTTTATCTTTAGTCAACCATTATGCCCCGTACACATGATCGGACATTCCGACAACAAAACCGTGGATTTTTTTTCGACGGATGTTGGCTCAAACTTGTCTTGCATACACACGGTCACACAAATCTTGTCGGAAATTCTGAACGTCAAGAACGCGGTGACGTAAAACACGTACGACGAGCCAAGAAAAATGAAGTTCAATAGCCAGTGCGGCTCTTCTGCTTGATTCCGAGCATGCGTGGAACTTTTGTGCGTCAGAATTGTGTACACACGATCAGAATTTACGACAACGGATTTTGTTGTCGGGAAATTTGAGATCCAGACCTCAAATTTTGTGTGAAATTCCGATGGAAAATGTCCGATGGAGCGTAGTCTACACACGGTCGGAAATTTCCGACAACAAGCTCACATCGAACATTTTCCGTCGGAGAATCCGACCGCGTGTACGGGTCATTAGACTATTATGCCCCGTACACACGGTCGGATTTTCCGACGGAAAATGTGTGATAGGACCTTGTTGTCGGAAATTCCGACCGTGTGTAGGCTCCATCACACATTTTCCATCGGATTTTACGACACACAAAGTTTGAGAGCAGGATATAAAATTTTCCGACAACAAAATCCGTTGTCGGAAATTCCGATCGTGTGTACACAAATCCGACGGACAAAGTGGCACGCATGCTCAGAATAAATAAAGAGATGAAAGCTATTGGCCACTGCCCCGTTATAGTCCCAACGTACGTGTTTTACGTCACCGCGTTCAGAATGATCGGATTTTCCGACAACTTTGTGTGACCGTGTGTATGCAAGACAGGTTTGAGCCAACATCCGTCGGAAAAAATCCTAGGATTTTGTTGTCAGAATGTCCGAACAAAGTCCGACCGTGTGTACGGGGCATTAGTGCGGTTCACCACATACACTTTCACATTAAAGGCACACACTGCTCAGTAAAAACCTGCAGCCAAATACGCTTAAAGGGTAACTCCACTTTCAAGGGGGAAAACAATAGCAAATAAATAAAAAATAATACAGCGCATGTGATTACAACACTAATCATTTTGTGAATGAATGTTATTAAAAATTACCTTTCCTTTTCAATCTGCAGCCAATGCAGTTTTCAGAGAATACATTGCAATATGGCTACCTGAAGTTTTCTGTACACAGAAATGTATACTGACCACTTCCCAGAAACATCATTTCCTGCTTTTGTGATTGGCTCACCAATTTTCCCAAAAATCTGCACTAAGATACAAGTCAGGTTTCAGGCATCCCTTGCAAGAATAATGTCATTTTTTGAGAGATACTTTCAATACGAACACGTCTAAAGGGATGCAGGCCCAGCAGATTTCCTCATTAGTGCTCTGCAGCTCCACACCTGACAGTTAATTATGAAACCACTCCCATTAGACCCACTCGGAACAGAGGCGAAGAGAAACACACACATGGATTTCTTCAGAATAACAAAAGGTAGGAATCTGCAACAAAGTTTGTTATAATCCTTGCAATGCACAGAGATCACCCAGAGGGGAATGCTTTTTCCGCAACAAAAGTGGAGTTACGCTTTAAGTAGTGCAATAAAGGCCTTGAGTGGATTGCTTGTTTCACGGAATAGGAGTTTCATTTTAACTCGTTAATGGCAGGCAGTCAACCAACACTAAAGACGTTTCAAGGAGTAAGAACAGTAAACACTGAATTCTTCTAAGACGTCACTGTCTACCAGTCCAGCAAAAGCTCATCCAGAGCTCAGTATTTTATCCTTGGCTGCTCTTCAGATTGAAGATTGTGTTTGGTTTAACGCAGACAACAAATATCACCCCGCAGACCCAGTACAGTATATCGCGGCAAAGTGTTGAGAGTGATAAAGTGACTAAACTCTCAGACGTTGCAGAGAATTATATTTGCTCTCCACTATTAGATTTACTCATTGAAAGTAGATCCAGACCACTTAGCCCACCACGTCTGTCCTTCGATTGATTCACCAGCTAGGGTAGGTTAAATAACAATTATCTGATCTATCTATCTCTCTCTTTTTTTCTAAAGGCTCCTGTGTGTCCTGGCATCTTTGTCTGTCGAGGTAAATGGCACATTTATCCGCAGAAATTTCTTTGAAAACTCCTGCTGCTCTTACTTTATAAAGCGAATCGAGGAGTTGCATGCAGCCATAAACTTAGCAGGTGATAAAGGGTCATCCATTGTGGCTGGAAGAATGGCCGGTCCAGCAACAACCAACGACATAATCCTTCAAAGCGGACATGTCCAACATTACCAACATTATGGAAACAGGTTTATTCCATGTAAAGTCCAATTACAACTTTAGATAGATAGATAGATAGATAGATAGATAGATAGATAGATAGATAGATAGATAGATAGATAGATAGATAGATAGATAGATAGATAGATAGATAGATAGATAGATAGATAGATAGATAGAGAGATAGATAGATAGATAGATAGATAGATAGATAGATAGATAGATAGATAGATAGATAGATAGATAGATAGATAGATAGATAGATAGATAGATAGATAGATAGATAGATAGATAGATAGATAGATAGATAGTGGGGATTGGCTGGCACTTCTGTCACAAGTTTAAAACTGTGTCCCCTTTAGACCCCTTTTCACACTTCAAAGTAGCACGATTTTACCGCGATTTTGTGGGCGCGATTTTGCGCGATTTTGCCGCTATTTGGGATCAGTACTACCATATATACTCGAGTATAAGTCGTTCCGAGTATAAGTTGAGGCCCTAATTTACCACAAAAAAAAATGGGAAAAACGTATTGACCCGAGTATAAGACGAGGGTGAGAAATGCACAGCTACTGTAAGTGGAAAAGAGGGTCAACAATGCCCATTTGCAGCATCACTGTGCCCATTTGCATGCCTCACTGTGCCCATTTGCAGCCATAGGTCCTCTGAACTTCAACTTGGTAATTAATGGTTCCTAGATGCCCCCTAGCTGCAGCCAAAATTTGGGGTCTCTGAACCCAAAGGGTCCCGAAATGACATTGCTGCAGATGGACACAGTTGACCGAATTTGGGGCCCTGTATCTCGGGGCCACTTAGTGCTAACAACCCCAAATTTGGTGTGCAAACCCAGTGGAACTAGCACCATAAAATTTACAAAGCTGGGGTTACTAGCACCAAGTGGCACTGAGATACAGGGCCCCAAAATCAGTTCAGAAAATGTCAAGCACTTTTCTGCAGCAGAAAATGACATTTTCTGAACCGGTTTTGGGGCCCGTATCTCAGGTCCACTTGGTGCTAGGAACCCCAGCTTTGGATATGTTATGGTACCAGTTCCACTGGGTTTGCACCCCAAATTTGAGGTTCCTAGCACTTTTCTGCAGCAGAGAATGACATTTTCCGAACCGATTTTGGGGCCCCGTATCTCGGGGCCACTTAGTGCTAGGAACTTCAGCTTTGGATATGTTGTGGTACCAGTTCTACTGGGTTTGCACACCAAATTTGGGGTTCCTAGCACCAAGTGGCCCTGAGATACGGGGCCCCAAAATCGGTCCGGAAAATGAAATTTTTTGCTGCAGAAAAGTGCTTGACTCGAGTATAAGTCGAGGGGGGTACTTTCAGCACAAAAAAAGTGCTGAAAAATTCGACTTATACTCGAGTATATACGGTACTTTGTACGACTTTCCAGGGTTGGGGTTTACAAATGCTTTGACCCTCAGCTTGTGCTTACAAAGTCATACTGAAATCGTGTCTATATTATTCAGGTACGATTTCCATGCTACTTGAGGGTTTAACATTGAGATCTATGGACATCAACTCGCATGGAAGTTGGACCAAAGTAGTGCAGGGACTACTTTGAAGTTGGCACGACTTAAAGTCATGCCAATATGAATGGTAGTCATTGAAAATCATGGAGAATGACTTGTCATGCGATTTTGCAGTACAAAATCGTGGGGCAAGTCGTATAAGTGTGAAAGGGGCCTTAGGGAGATTTATCTTTCTGTTGTATCCAACACATATCACTTGGACAAGAAGAGACATTTCCATAGCTCCCAACTGTCCCTGATTTTGTGAGACTGTCCCTGATTTCGAGAGACTGTCCCTGATTTGGAGCAATGTCCCTCTTCCCCCCTTTCCCCCTCATTTGTCCCTCATTTTGGTCTGATCTATATAGTTGTATATAAAATGCACTTTTTATCATTCAAAAATTGTTTCCCGGTGCTAAACCTTTCATCCAATTTCTAAATTGCTGCATTTGTACATTTTAAAAGCCAATATAAAGGAATAATAGTGGTAAAAAAAATCCCCTTGTGGATTTAATTAACCTTTTTTTTTGGTTAATTCTCCTTTAAGAGGGTGTGGCAGGGTGTGTGTGTCCTATGCCTACATACGTTTGCTAATAAGTGTCCCTCGTTCCCATCTCAAAATGTTGGGAGGTATGCATTTCCCTCAAGTGGGAACAAACCTACCTGACCTTCATTACTTAAGTATCGAATGTGTTTTTATTATTGTCTGTGTCCCCTTCGAGAAGATTCCACCTCACTTCCTGTTCTGTCTGACCCATCAAATACACAGTGAATTTTCTCTTATTTCCTGTTATGTACAAAAGCTCATCTTAGACAGGAAGTGAGGACATTTTAGCCCACTTACTGTTCTGCCCGAGGCCCATCTTAGACGAGAAGAGGGGAGATTATCCCTCACTTCCTATTCTGTCTGTTGCTCTTCATATTAAACAGGAAGTGGGGAGATTTTCCCTCACCTTCTGTTCTGTCTGACGCTCATCAAATGCATAGGAAGTTTTCTGTCAATTTCTGTTCTATCTGATGCCCATCTTAGACAAAAAAAAAGGAGATGTTATCTTGCTCTCTGATCTGACTGACACCACATCTTAGTTGGGAAGTGGGTAGATTTTCCCCTCACTTCATGTAATCTCTGATGTTCATCAGACAGACAGGAAGTGGGGAGATTTTTCATCACATACGGTTCTGTATGACACTTAACATGACAGGTAGCATAGCTCCCAACTATCCCTTATTTGGAGGGACTGTCCCTGATTTTGAACAAAGTCCCTCTGTCCTTCTTTCCTGCTCATTTGTCCCTCATTTTGGTCTGATCTATATAGTTTTATATAAAATGCACTTTTTATCTTTCAAAAAGTTTTTGCCAGTCCTAAACCTTTCATCCAATATCTAAATTGCTTCATTTGTAAATTTCAAAAGCCAATATAAAGGAATAGTAGTGGTAAAAAAAAGCCCTTGTAGGTTTAACTAATCTTTATTTTGTATTATTCTCCTTTAAGGGGGGCGTGGCAGGGGGTGTGTCCTATGCCTACATACTTTTGCTAATAGGTGTCCCTCGTTCTCATCTCAAAATGTTGGAAAGTACGAGGTAGTATGGAAAATAAATCTCCACTTCCTTTTCTGCCTGATGCTCATTATTTAGACATTTAGAAATTTTTCCATATTTCCTGTTGTCCAATGCCTATTATATAGTAGAACTGCACGATTCTGGCCAAAATAAGAATCACAATTTTTTTGCTTAGAATAAAAAGATCACGATTCTCACGACGTAAAATATTTCACATTATACAAAAAAAAATGGGCTAACTTTACTGGTTAGTTTTTTTTTTTTTTAAATTCATTAAAGTAATTTTTTCGGAAAAAATTGCATTTGAAAGACCGCTGTGCAAATACAGTGTGACATAAAATATTGCAACAACCACCATTTTATTCTCTAGGGTGTCTACTAAAAAATATATATATATAATGTTTGGGGGTTCTAAGTAATTTTCTAGCAAAAATAAAAATGATTCTAACTTGAAACCAACAAATGTCAGAAAAAAGTTTAGAGACAGCAATCCAAATGGTCCCCGTGTGTCTCCCAGGAGACAGCGGGGGGGGGGACGGGAAGTAGTGTAGACCCCCCGCAGGGGTCTGTGCCCGGAAGTGGGTACAAATACCTGTATTATCCAGGTATCTGCACCCCCCTCCTCCCTGAAAGGTGCCAAATGTGAACCGGAGGGGGGGGGGGTTCCGAAAAGCGGAAGTTCCATTTTTGTGTGGAACTCCGCTTTAAGTTCAACTGATAAAGAATTTTTTTATTCTTGGCAGACTGCCCAGTTTTTTCTCTTCCTTTCTTTTGATGGCTGTGGCTTCAGAAAAGCAGAGAGAATTCTTTGCATAGAAAGAATTGTGAAACACTTTAGTCAAGATCGCGATAACAATTCTTGACGATTAATTGTGCAGCTCTATTATATAGGCAGGAATTGTAAATGTGTTCCCACACTTGCTGTAATGTGTGAAGCTCGTCAAATGAACAGGAAGTTAGGAGATTTTCCCTCACTTCCTGTTTTGCTCTGCCTGATGCTTATCAAATAGACAGGAAGTGTGGATATTATTCTGCACTTCCTATTCTGTCTAATTCTTATCATGTAGACAGGTAGTGGAAAGATTTGCAACTATTTACTTGACACCTGTCTTAGGCAAGTAGTCAGAAGATTTTCTTTTACTTTCTTTTCTGTCTGATGCTCATCATATAAACAGGAAGCAAGGAGATGTTCCCTTACTTCCTGTCCTGTCCGATGCATATCATATTGACATAAAGAAGAGAGATTTCCCTCACTTCATTTTCTGTCTGATGCTCATCATATATAGACAGTAAGTTGGGAGATTTTACTCCACTTCCTGTTATGTCTGAGGCTCATCAAATAGACAGGAAGTTGTGAGGCTTTCCCTCTTTTCCTGTTTTGCTTTGCCTGATGTTTATCAAATAGGCAGAAAGTGTGGCTATTTTTTCACGCTTCCAATTCTGTCTAATGTGCATCGTACAGACAGGAAATTGGGAGATTTTCCCTCACTTACTGTTCTGTCTGACACTTGTTGATGTTGGGTAGTGGGAAGATTTTTGCTCACTTCCTTTTCTGTCTGATGCTCATTACATAAACAGACAAGAATTGGAGATATTTGACCTTACTTCCTATTCTGTCTGATGGTCTTCATATACACAGGAAGAACCACAGTGGTGAGATTTTACCTCACATTCTGTTATATCTGAAGCTCATCCAATAGACAGGATGAAGGGGGCTTTGTGTTCACCTCTTGTTTTATCTGACGCTCATCAAAAAGGCAAGGGAATAGGTGGGAATAATTTACTCACTTCCTGTTGTGTCTCATACCTATCATATAGAAGGCCCCCCACTGTTCGGTCTGACAATGAGACAAAAAACAGGGAGATGTTCCTCACTTCCTGTTCTGCACAACACCCATAAAATAAACAGGAAGTGGGGAAGTTTCCCTCTTCCACTGCTCTCTCTGTTACCTTATCTTATGCAGGAAGTGAGGAAAATACTCCTCAAGTAGGGACACAGCAAAAAAGAGGTAACAGGGTTTCTAATCCTTCCTCACCGCAGTCAAGACTCAAAATTAGGCAGCCCATACATGAGTCAGTTTGTTCATTCAATGTAAAAAAAAAATTAAAAAAAGACCCGATTCTCCCATCCACACATTTAAGGTGGATGTGGGAATCCTCCCCGCTAAGCTATTGTAGCTTCCCCGCCATCAGAATAAACTGCTCAGCCCTGCTGGCTATATCCTGCAGTGCTGATCGAGCAGGGAAAGCCCAACAGGGCGGTTGTACATAAGCCAATTAGTGGATTGACTTCTGTACGGCCACAGTGCCCATACATGGATCGAAATTTTGATCCATGTATGTCTGGCTTTAGGCATTAAAGCCAGAGGGCAAAGCAATGGAAATCATTCTTTAATTCTTCTGTGGCCAACCGTTCACCCAGAGGCTCTGGTTCATAGCTCCTGGAGAAATATATTCCAGAAGATCAGTACATAAGAGGCTGAACTCCATGGAGTGTTCCTCACCTTCTTTCAATATGTCAAAACAATATGTCACATTCACGCCAAGCTATTTTTCTGAGCCAAGCCAACACGCTTCAGAAGGTGTGAAGACATCTGTACATATTTGCTTAGCGTTATTAAAGGTTAATGCCATATGTGACTCGAAAATACTCTGTCACATCAAATAAACCTGCTGATTTTACATATTTGCACAGAAAGATCAGATAATGTTTGTAAAGTATTGTAAAGTATACAGGAGGAAAAAACATCTCACTATACATACACATATAAATCCTTGAAGACCACCTTCTGCTTGCCATGGTTTTTAGGTAATAATCTCAGTATCTACTAATCATAAAGAGAAGTAAGTGATATTGAAATACAGTAAAACCTTGGATTGCGAGCATAATTCGTTCCAGAAACATGCTTGTAATCCAAAGCACTTGTATGTCAAAGCAAATTTCCCCATAAGAAATAATGGAAACTCAAATGATTAGTTTCACAAACATTTATTTATAGGTCCTTCAGGTTAAAGTCCATATAAAAAGATTATAGCAATGTGACCAGGTTGTGTAACCATAAAATGTCCATCCACAAATGGAAGCCTCCACAAGGGGATTAGAAGCAAAATCCAGCAGGAGCTCCAGAGTATAAAAGAGAAGAGAGGTGCCTCTAAGTGTAGCAATATGGTTATATTTAATAGGGGGGTACAACATATAGCAACTTACATGGTTGATGATTAAAAGCGACACATCTAAGTATGCAGGCATCTGGGGTAAAGCTGTCCACATAGACCATCCTCCACACAGGATAGTCTATGAGGACAGCTTTACTCTGGATGCCTGCATACTTAGATGTGCCGCTTTTAATCATCAACCATGTAAGTTGCTAAATGTTGTACCTTCGTTAAATGTAACCGTATTGCTACACTTAGAGGTGCCTCTCCTCTCTTTTATACTCAGTTGTGACATGACCCTACTTGTATATCAAGTCAAAATTTATTTAAAAATTTTGCTTGTCTTGCAAAACGCTCTCAAACCCAGTTACTCTCACCCCAAGGTTTTACTGTACACCATTTATTATATATGACTACACCAGGCATTATATATGAATGGGCTTGGTCATGGCTACACCAAGGGGTTGATTTGCTAAAGGCACATAGACTGTGCACTTTGCAACTGCAGTTGCACTCATTTTTCTTAGTACATGTAATACGGAAACGCCTCAGTTTCTGAAGAATCCCCAATCACGTGCAAGAAAAAAAAAACATTTTTGCTTGCACATGATTGGATGATGGAAATCAGCAGAGCTTCAAAGCATTTACTAAGATCTAGGGAAAATGAGTGCAACAGCATTTGCAAAGTGCACAGTCTATCTGTCTTTAACAAATCCATTGCAATGAGTTATATGGGCATTGCTCAATCATGACTGTCTCTCTTTTATACCCAAGTCCCTCTTTGCCTCTCTCCTCCATTACTGACCCTCTTTTAGGTCTGATGATCAGATATGTAGAAATAATCATAATCAGACCTATTATTCCGATATAGTTGTGTATGATGTATGCTAAGTGCATGCATGCAAAATAATACATATGGGTTATGCTATGTACACACGATAGGATTCTCCGACATCAAAACCGTGGATTTTTTTCCGAAGGATGTTGGCTCAAACTTGTCTTGCATACACACGGTCACACAAATGTTGTTGGAAATTCCAAACATCAAGAACGCGGTGACGTACAACGCATACGACGAGCCAAGAAAAATGAACTTCAATAGCCAGTGCGGCTCTTCTGCTTGATTCCAAGCATGCATGGAACTTTTATGCGTCGGAATTGTGTACACACACTCGGAATTTCAGACAACAACTCTTGTTGTCGGAAAATTTGAGAACCAGCTCTCAAATATTTGTTGGAGGAAATTCCGACAACAAATGTTCTATGGAGCATACACACGGTCGGACTTTCCAACAACGAGCTTGCATCGAACATTTGTTGTCTTCAGATCGACTCCCGGGTGCTGTCGCCCCAATTCCCTACTTCGAATGCGTGAAGTGTGCTGCGCTTTCTAATTGGCCCGGTGGCGGGGAAAGGAGGAGGGGGGCTGAACCTCCTAGAGATCTGTGGCCCATCTCCTGGAAGTGGGGAAGGGGACCTGTCAAAAAGAGATCACTGTTCCCCCCTCCCCCTAAAAGGTGCCAAATGGGACACCGGGGGGGGGGGGAGCATATAAGCTGAAGTTCCACTTTTTGGGTGGAACTCCGCTTTAAATCAATAGGTGTAGTTCCACTTTAACATATGAGCAGCAACAATGCTCTCTTGTAAAGGGATCCTGAGTGTCTTCTCAAGAAATTCAAAATCCAGGATGTTCTGATACTCAAATTGATGTTAAGAAACAGTCAGCAGTTGGCCCACCCATCTCTCCTCTCAGGTCTATACACTATTGGTTGTTAAATATAATAGGCTGGCTTACTAACTAGTATTACTGGAAGCAGGAAATTGGGGGATTGAAATTGGGGGATTACTTTGTTTCCCAAAGTTAGAATTTGCACATCAGAGCACTGCAAGCTTTGGCTTCAGTTGTTCCCGCTTTTCAATAATTCATTGCACAGACTTAGATATCCACTTCTTTGCAGTTGATCATTTTCCTTTAAGTTGCAGGCACACGCAGGTCCACTGTGGCTTAAAAAAGGGGTAAGATCACCTTTTTCATGAAAAATGAAAAGCTTAACTAACTCCAAATATCCTGGCCACCTCTCCAGATCTTGTTGCACATAGTGGTAAGGATGTTCTTTGCTGCTGGTGTAGCAGTCCATACACTGTAATACACAGCCCTGGAGTGAGTATCCATTATAAACTGCAATGGCAAGTGCTCAATGGTCAGTGCAGCCATGTGACCAATGAGAGTAAGATGAGGTAAGGCGTCCCAGAAGAAAGAAGTGCTTCTCATTGGTCATTGAGGTGATCAGGTTGCACTGACTAATGCATGCTTGTCATTGTGAGCATTGTGGTGGATAATCACTTTGGGGTTGAGTATTGTGTTGTACAGTGTACATAGTGGCCATGATGGTCTTTGCTTTAGCAGTTCGTACACTAAAATGCATAGCCCTGGATGGAGTATCCATCATAAAGCCTGCAATGGCAAGCGCTCAGAAGAATGTGCTGACCAATGAAAAGTGCTTCTTTCTTCTGGGACAACTTACTGGAAGAAAAAGCCTCAAATGCACTTTTCATTGGTCTTGATGGTCACGTGGCTGTGCCTACCAACGAGCTCTTGTCATTGTGAACCTTATGATGAATACTCACTCTGGGGATGTGTATTGTGGTGTATGGTCTATGGACAGATACTCCGGCAACACCGTGCATCCAGGCCACCATATGCAGCTGGGTCCAGAAAGGTGGCTGGGATATTTCTAGTTAGTTTAGCTTTTAATTTTTTGTGAAAATGAAACTACATCTTAACCTTTTTTAAAAGACTTAGTGGTTGTTGACAGCCATCTATTGCTTTGGCTCTGTCCAGACTTCTCTTTGTATTTCAGACCAAACATCTGTTTATTTCCTTATCTTTTCTACATTTAAGAGTGATATGGAAATGCTTTGGGTCCTTAAAAAACAACCCCTTCCATCTGCTACAAAAGCCAAATCTAATTACTGCCTTTCCGGCTCCCTCCCTAGAGTTCGCTACTTGGAAATTTGTGTTGGATTTACATGAAATTAGAATAAAAAGTTGTTGTGTTCTAGAGGATAAAGGAAGATAGATTTCTTGGCAGAAAACGAAAAGGGTTCCCTGAGGCAAGAGGTGATGTCTTTGTGTATGGAATAAGGTAAAGAGATCAGGTAAGACGAGTTGCCCACAGGTGGTATAGACAACGAATTACGGTGTGTTTTTGAAGGCAGAAAATCTGGCAGAATTTTTTTTTTAAATAAGAGTTTTTTGATCTTTTTTTTATTTGTTTGTTTCATTAAAATTTGATATAGTATATGCAAACTAAACTATAATTGATTGATATTAAAATTCTATTATTTTTGTGTTTCTTCTGCATTTTTTGTGTTTTAATCACCCTATGCTGTCTACTTTTCCATTTTAATCTGTAACCTATGACCTTTTTAAAATCCCAAAAATATATATTTTTATTCCTTGAGGCTAGGGTGAGCAGGGTGATTATACGTTGATTTAGCCACAAAATTACTGTTTTTCAAAGATGGCAAAATGTTGTCAAATTGGAATTTTGTGAGTTGGCTCTCTGTGCTGCTTGTATGAAATATACATGTTAAAAATAGCACAGGAACGCGGTTCACTCTTATAAGGGTTTTTTTTTTGCCTTCCTCTGGTTCATATGTGGGTATGGGATTCTGTACATGGAGGTTTTTTTTTTTTTTTTAATTGCCTAAACTATATGTACTTACCATAATGCACATCTGGTGGGGCTACCCTCAACTAGTTATTTTCTGGAGCAAAGTGTGTGATCTAATTACACGTATTACAGAAACAAAAATAACTCTCACCCCTGCTTGCTGTATCCTAGATATTACAAATTGCTCCATGAAATGCTACAAGAGGGCTTAAACCAGACACTTTTTTAAATGCTGCGAAAATCCTGATTCCCAGACACTGGAAAGCAAAACACACCCCTAAGATTCCTGAGTAGTTTTGCATGATGGAAGAAATCTACAACATGGAGATAGATATTTAGCCATAGCTAGGGAATCTACTAAAAAATTCCACAAATTGTGGTCACCCTAGCTGGTGTTTCGTTACTCCAATCAATATACACACTTAGACATGGGCGGAAACCCCAACATTCTGATGGTTACCATCTTTTCACCTCTACAAATGGTTAAACAATGCCCGAATATTCTCTCACTAAACACTCTCGTGTACAGGGACGTTGTTATGTGTACAAAAGATCTCGGGCTAGAGCCCATAGCAGTTAAGTAAAGAAAGTCATATGCTAATATATATATATACATCAGGGTCCCAAGAGAGCCCCCCCACTTACATCAGGGTCCCCAGAGAGCCTCCCACTTACACCAGGGTCCCCAGAAAGCCTCCCCCTTACATTAGAGTCCCCAGAGAGCCCCTCTTGCATTAGGGTCCCCAGAGACCCCCCCAATTACATTAGGGTCCCCAAAGAGCCCCCTTACATCAGGGTCCCCAGAAAGCCCCCCTTACATCAGGGTCCCAAGGGAGCCCCTACTTACATACTTACATCAGGGTCCCAAGAAAGCTCCTTACTTACATCAGGGTCCCCAGAAAGCCTCCCCCTTACATCAGGATCCCCAGAGAGCCCTCCACTTACATCAGGGTCCCCAGAGAGCCCTCCACTTACATCAGGGTCCCCAGAGAGCCCCCCATTTACATCAGGGTCCCCAGAGAGCCCTCCCTTACATCAGGGTCCCCAGAGAGCCCCCCACTTAAATCAGTGTCCCCAGAGAGCCCCTCTTTACCTCAGGGTCCCCAGAGAGTCGCTCCTTACATCAGGGTCACCAGAGAGAGGGCGGGCAGTGAGAGATGGTGTCAACTTCCCGTGCTGCCTGCCTGCTCTCCGGTGCTGCCCGCTGCATTTGCTGCCCAGCTGCAGAGAGGCCACGGCTGTCTCTGAGAGACTCGGGGCTATGGGCCCCAGATTCGGGGCTGTAGCCCCAAAAGCCACCCCCTAGCGATGCCACTGCTCGTGTTTCATCTAACCATGATGGGTCTTGCAGTTATGCTGCTGGACCATTCTGACTTCAGTCAACCTCACCAAGAATCTTTGTTGATTCTCCTCTGTTGCTGTTCTATTTTATAACATTGCCTTACTTTTTTGTTTCATGCAATAGATTTTGCTAAATGAATACTTTTGTTCCACATCATCCAATACTTTTCTGATATAAAGTTAAGATTTCAGTTCTTCGTGAATCTGTTTGCAAATTATCATCTATACTATGTAAAACTTTGTACCTGTGATTTCTTTACTATGTAATAATGACTCTTTTCTTCAATAAAAACCTTATTGTTAAAATAAATCAATAAACTAGATGTACTTGTGTCCATCAACCTCCATTCACCTCAACATCTTTTTTCTAGATATGTAACTATGTAACGGGAAATAAGAGGAAATCTCTAAAAATTGAGAAGAAAAAACCCACTTAGACAATCATCAGAAAAACAGATATCTCCACTGGTAAGAATCGTAACATTTTGGATTTTCAAACTGTTTCAATGAAAATGGTCACCAGGACAAATAGGGAGAGTAAAGTTACCCACCAGAAACAGAGAGTAAAAAAAAATTGACAGGGGGTCCTACTCTATCCAGAACAAAAACAGAAATTTTAGCTATAGAGACTTTTAAGTCACTTTAGGAGACCCTAAGGCCCCGTTTACATATGAGCAATTCCAAATCATGTCAAAATGTGCGACGCGCATTTGGGTGGCATTTATCTTGAATGGCACCCCGAAGGCAGAGCGATTTTGTCATAATTGTTGAGCATCAAAACCCTTGAAAATCTTAGCAAAACACAAGTGCAAAATCGCTCCTAGCTCAGGGCCATAATTTGGTCTCTGAGCTTCCTTGGAGCAACAATCGCACATAGGGCAGCCCATTCAAGTGAAAGGGCAGTCCCATGTGCAACGCACGTTTCCGCATGAGAATCATGCAAACAAAGTTGCGGACAAAAACGTATAGGTCCTCAATGGAAGCGTCCATTTTTCTCTCAAAACTTTTTTCCTTTTTTAAATCCTCATCAGGTTGTTGCCATATCGGTATCAGCTTCTGCTATTTCAGTAATGAACCGGGAAGCAGCATGACTCCAGCAGAAAAGCACTGATACACCATTCCTATGAAAGATCTTCTGGTTTTCAAGAACCGTTCTTCCGGCAGGTCAGTTGCCGATCTCTTCTTACAAAAACTCACCGATGAAAAGAACATCTTTGGCCATAATTAATTTTTTTTACTGAGACATGACCTGCAATTTGCCAAAGCAAATAAGAGTAATGTATCACTTAAAAGCTTCTTTGAATGTACGGGGATGATTCACCTAGCTGAAGAAAATGTTATGTACTGGCAATTCAAGCGTTCCCTGCTATTGATTTTAAAGGTCAGTCCATCAAATGGTAGAAATAATTTTTGGGTATGGGCTGGATTCGTTCTCCCTCAAAGAGGCAGTTTGAGTCTGGAGCTACACAGGTCAATTCTGATCACAAGTTCACATGAATAATAGCACATATGATCCATTATTTTCTATTTGGTAAAGTTCAGAGACATGTTTTAGTTGTACAGTGAAGCGTGTAATTATGGACAGTAGCACCGTGCTCCAAATCAGTCATAATACGGGTAGTATTGTTTTTTCTCCTTATATTTTCAATTGGGCAACTACAATGTGTGGTATATGTTTGTTCCTTTCCACAATGTTGAGAACAGAAAATGGTCACCTGTACGATAACAGAGGGGAGATTTACTAATACTGGAGTGCAAAATCTGGTGAAGCTCTGTATAGAAACCAATCAGCTTCCAGATTTTTTGTTGTCAAAACTTAATTGAACAAGCTGAAGTTAGAAGATGATTGGCTACCAAATACAGCTGCACTAGATTCTGAGTGCTTCCATTGTAGTAAATCAACCCACATTTCCCTAATTAAATAAACTTTTTAGAGCTTTTTCTCATTTGCAATGCTTCCCAAAACTTTTGGTTGGGGCGTGCACATACAGGGAGGACCTAATCCTCTAACGTCTATACTACATGTCTCATGATCTTTTGAGGGCAATCCAGATCCTTTTGGGCACAGATCAAGCAACCAGATCTTGAGAAAGAGCTACCTATTTGGTCATGGAAGTGACTTTTCAAGCAGCTGTAGTCCTAGCTGAGAGTGTGCACATAGGGGTGCTTATTCTGGGGTTCCAAGGAGACCCCGAAAGGCAGCTTAGCCATCATATAGAAGGAAGTGTCCCTTATCAGATTTAGATTTTTTTTTTTACTTACATCATAAAAGAGTGGTTTACAGATTGCAAATGTTGTATAATATGTTTAATAACACTTTAAAGCCCAAAGCCAGACAAAACTTTGGGGAAAGAGTGTACTTTCTAGCTGTCCCTATCTGGGGAGAGGAAGCCTTTTGTCAATCCTCCCTCATAAGGACAAAAAAAAAGGCAAGGAAGCAAGCACGCAACCAAGCAAGCGGGCCAACAAGCAAGCGACAAGAGGGTGGGACTTTAAGTGAAGCACCTGGTTTGCAATTCGATAGATTGGTGGGTAGATAAGTTGTTTATTGAATCATACACAATAGGTAACATACATATTGCTAATGTCAGTTTAAAAAGCAGTTGAACATGGTAATGACACTGGTAACATCTGACATACATGATAAAACTTCAAAGTCCACCAAAAGCATATAGAGATATACAGTTGCTGCAAGATAATGCCTACATGACCTATGGCCTTGGTATTCCTGTGTGATTAATAGAATATAAACCATATATATAGGTGGTAAGAAGTTAAGATTGGAATAAAGCACAGCATCTGGTAGCTCAGCGCGTTTCGTGGCTCAGTGCCACTCATCAGGAGCGGGTTTGCGGTGCATCTGTAATTTAAAGGTATAAAGATAGCCTATCATATATCAACATGAAAACGGATGAGGTAGAGATACCCCCCCCCCCCAAAAGTACATGATCCATATGCTGATGGTAAAAGAGCAGAGAGCAGTGGGCCCTCCGGGAACATTGTGACTGGGAGCTGAGGTGGGCAGCCCAGCGACGACAACCCACACAGGCTGGTAAACAAAACGTGGCTAAGCGCGAGTTACCGCGTTTTTCATTTTTGTCTATTTAAAAAAAAATAAAAAATAAACGCTTCTAAACGCAAACGCGGCAAAACAGACGTTTTAAACGTGAGTTAATATATGTCAAGTTAAATCGTTTAGGAGAGGTTGTAAAAAACGTCCCGTGTACATGAAGCATAACACTCCCACTTAGTGATGGCTCAAGCATGCCTGTTGCCCAGCATGGTTATATAATGGCTGTAAAAATGAGCTCATTTCATATGACAACCCTCCATTTCCAACACAATCTTTTCAGCAAAAAATTGTTTATGAAAACCACATGTCATCCAGTTATGGTTCTCAGGTACTTTGAGGATCAAATTTCAGGCTGCATTCACACCTGAGCGTTTTCAGCTCATAAAGCACCCGAAAAAATGCCTGAAAAACGCCCAACAAGCGAAAATCCCTTTCATTTCAATGGCACCTGTTCACATCTGAGCGTTTTGTCACCTGAAGCAAAACGCCTGAAAAACGCCCTAAGCTCAAAAAAGAACATGAACAGATTACAGGCATTTTTCTGCCTTTTACATTGGTGACCTGAACAAAATCGTGGTAAAAACGCAGTAAAAACGTAGCAAAATCACGGTAAAAACGACTTTGAAGTGCTTAGGTGTGAATGCAGCCTTAGAGCAGATCTTTTTCTCTGTTCTACCTCTGCATTGCCTTCCCTTGTTATATTCTTTCCATCTTTTGGGTGCTTTCATGAAATTAGCTTCTGAACTTTTCTGTTTTTTAGGCCAGTGTGATTTTCAAGCTTGTACCATGCAAGACTCATTTAATTACCATAATACTCAGGACTGCATTGCATTTAATAATTTTCCGAGGAAACAATTAAATGGAGACTATTTATAGCAGGTCAAGCTTTTACTGTACTGGGTCTTTTGCTACAGGGCTGGTGATAATAATAAGGGAAGTGATGAAATGATACATCAGAAGTAATTAAAATCACAAGTAATTATAAGTGAAGCTCAATATTCAGACTGTGGGGGAAAGCTGCCGAATAGAAAAGCATTGAACGGCTCTCAGAACAAAGTCCTGTGGTAAAATATTACGATTTGCATACAATGAAAACATTAAATCATCACCCATATTCCTCTGTGTTTTCATTAGTTACCATGTTATTAATATTAATAAAGATGGGCAAATCTTGTGTTCTGCTTTGACAGTCTCTGGAAGATCTGAAAGTACTTCTCAAACTTTTTTTATATACGGTATACATATGTAGCCAAGTTTCGGGTCCCCTTTGGTCAAATGAAAACCTCCAGAGTTAGGAATAGCTGACATCCTTCTGTGTAGAGTAGGTTACAAGGCATGCTGGGTGTAGTGCAAGGTAGATTCATGGGCGCCAGACACTTCTTGAATGCAAAGAGATTTATTGTCTCTTAAACAGAACTGGGAAAGAGGGGGTTAGGGCCAGGTCACCCTTTAGTAGATGCAATGTTAATTAGCAGACTCCGAGACTTCTATAGATAGACAGCCAGGCAGGGAAAGGCACCCAGCCGGACACCACTTCTGCATGCTTCTCCTATGGCGACAATCTTGAACTGTTCCTAACAAAGGTTACAATGAACTCTTTCACCTCCTCTACGATCCCCTCTTGTAGATCTTCACTTAACCGAGCTCCCAGTATTTCTCACTAGACTTGCTGATCCACTGCCACTGGATCTCCTGAGCCCTTCCAACCTTCTCACTGAGTATCTTCCTCAAGCATCTCCCCCGTGTCCCTGCTGGGTCCCTAGCTTGGCATTCAGGATACTCCTCAAGCGTCACCCCACTGGCCTGCTCAGTCCCTGGCTTGGCACACAAGGCTGCTCTGCTAGCGTCACCTCTTGGCTAGGTCCCTGGCTTGACTCCTGCTGAAGTTCCAAACTCTTCACCGTCCCCGGTTGGTGGGAATACTGCTCTGGTACTTGCTTCAGCTACTCACAGTGGTCTCTGTTAATAAGGTGGATGGTCCCTTAGTGGCGACAGATTCCCTTCTACATCCAACCATGACAGGTTCTCCGGCCCACAGAACCATCACTTCTTTTTGGACTGCAAGCCGCATTCCCAATCCTACGCTGCTCTCTTGCTTCTGGATAGGCCCTCAGACAGCCTATCAGCCAGATGTCCCCGGGATAGGCCTCAGGCTTTGGCCTAGCAGTCCAGGGCAGCACAACACACATCCACCCAGACAGCTGTCCAGGTGGCACAGAACCCCGATCACCTGACCTCACCCAAATAAATAGGCTCTCCCAGCAGGCCAAGGGACCCAAGAAGATCCCTGTCCATTGGCTGAGATACCCCATCTATTCCTAATCTGTCCTTGTCTCATCTAATGCCACCAGATACCCGGCCATCTAGTGACAGAGGAGAGAAGTGCAGCAATTCCAGAATTAGGGTGGAATCAATTGATCTCCTATCAATGGGCCAAGGCAACTATACCTGGCAGGTAAATTTACTAGCAACCCTGCCTAAATATCAGGGTGTTACTTTTGGATAGAGCAATAAGGATATGAAGCCTTTTCTTTCTGTATCTCCACTGAGAAGATTCTTCTTCTCTATTGTCTAGGGCAGTGTTTCTCAACCTATTTAACATGAAGGAACCCTTGAAATAACTTTCCAGGCTCAGGGAACCCCTGCTAATAATTACTATATCTACAGCTCACAGTTCATTAGCACGATGGTAAGTGGGAAGAATGCTCCTTACACTTGTGGTCATTAGGAATAATCCCCCTTTACAGACAGCTAAAAAGATCGCTTTTTGTCAGTGGTTACTTATCTGAGAGTTAGGAACTGCCCATTGAACCAAGAACCCCTAACAACCACTGAAGGAACCCTAGCTGAGAAAGGCTGGTCTGGAGAGATCAGGAATCTTCCAATAGGTTCCAGTGACATCTGTCTAAGTAGGATTTTCCTTACTTCCTGTTGTGTCAATGGGACAGGGAAGAAAAGGAAACCCCCCACATTTCACTGGAGGTTTTAATCTTGCCCTTCCAAAAAAAAAGTTTTATGCTGCGTACACACGAGTGGACTTTATGGCAGACTTTGCCCGGCGGACTTTTCGACGTACTTTAAGACGGACTTTCTCAATGAACGGACTTGCCTACACACAATCCACCAAAGTCCGTCGAATTCGTACGCGATGACGTACGACCGGACTAAAACAAGGAAGTTCATAGCCAGTAGCCAATAGCTGCCCTAGCGTGGCTTTTTGTCCGTCAAACTAGCATACAGACGAGCGGACTTTTCGACCGCACTCGAGTTCGATGGATTGATTTAAAACATGTTTCAAATCTAAGTCCGTCCAACTTTTGAGAAAACAAAGTCCGCTGGAGCCCACACACGATCGAATTGTCCGACGAAATCCCGTCCGCCGGGCAAAGTCTGACGTAAAGTTCACTCGTGTGTACGCGGCATTAGTCTTAAATATGCTCTAAAGTGTATTTCTAGACAAAACCTTTTTTCTTTTAGTTTTGATTAGATTAGAAAATGGCTAAGCCAATGTGATTTTTTTGTCTAGATGACACAACAGAAAATGAGGGAAAATTTCTCCAAAGTCACGAGTTCCACCCAAAACCTCCTGCTCTCCAGCGCCCTTGTCACCTCATCCCACGCCCGCCTCCAGGACTTCTCCCGAGCTCCTCCCATCCTCTGGAACTCTCTTCCCCGATCTGTCTGACTTTCTCCTACTCTGTCCACTGTCAGAGGACCCTTAAAAACCCACCTCTTCAGAAAAGCCTATCTGGCCCCCACCTAACAGCTGTACATTTATTTTCTCCATCAAACCATCTCCTACAGTTATCACCTCTTGTATCTCTTTGCCTCTCCCTTTTAGATTGTAAGTTCTAATGAGTAGGGCTCTCTGATTCCTACTGTATTAAAGTATATTGTAATTATACTGTCTACCCTCATGTTGTAAAGTGCTGTGTAAACTGTTGGCGCTGTATAAATCCTGTATAATAATAATAATAATAATAATAATAATAATGAAAAATCAACTCACAGACAGTTTCACTGGATCAGATGTCCCTATTTGAAGATAATATTCTGTTTTGCTTATCTTTTGATTTTCTTATCTCTAATTAGTGTCATCGTCACAAGTCATGGACCTCTAGGGGTCCCTTCTCATTTTCCATTGTGGTTCATTTTGAATTGGCTTGCAATGAACCTTAAAGTAGAACTATAAGCAAAACTTTTTTTTTTTTAATTTAGGATAGAGTAAGGGAGGGTTATAACTCCTGTCAGATTATTTTTTTTTGCTATCTGTGTCTCAGTGGTGAGACTTTACTTCACTTCCTATCCCATAGCCAAATAGGGAGTGAAAGAGAATTCCTGCAAACTAAGAGAATTTCTTGGGGACTCCCAGGTCACCAGAACTAGTGTCGCCATTGCAAGATTTCTCCACTATTACGTTTCTGGGGAAAACCCACAATTTGGGATTTTCTTTTACTTTCACTTTCAATGATAATAGTAAATTGAATACATCAAGAAGGCGAATCTCCCTACTGGGGCAAAGACAGCATAAAAACCATCAAGCATTCTAATCCCTCTGCACTCTATCCAAAACAAAAAAAAAAGTATACTTTATTATACCCGAAATTGGACATGCACGTTTAACCGCTGGCTGACCGCCTCACGCAGATATACTGCGGCAGAATGGAATGGCTGAACAAAACCCCGTACGGGTAAGCCGTCCCCTTTAAGAGCCGCCAGAGAGCGTGTGCAGGGGGACCCGATGTACGTGGCCGGTGGTGGTAATCACTGCCCGCTGCCTCGCTGATTGCGTGCACGATAGCCAGTACGGGGATTTGTGTGTGTAAACTTAGCAAACTACACCTGCCAACAAGCAACAATGCCCCAGCCACCTGTGTATTGCATCCATATTTAAAAGGCTCTGCTGTGGATGTGGTGGGGGTTGCCCTTTCTCTTGGGGCCTTTGTGTGGGCTTCTCTGAGCCCGGACGGAAGCCATCATCTTATTGGTGGACAATTGGCGGTCGAAGATTATTTTAACTTTCCAAGAAAAATTGTTTTTCGTACACTTTTACACAATTCTCCCTATAAAACTCGATATTGAATACATCCATCTGTTTCTCTCCTAAAAACGCCTCTGAAGAAGGGACATCGCCCTGAAACATGTCAGGCTTGTGGAGAAATATGTGTTCATATTTGGAGTTGTAAAAAATACATTATGTGTAAAAAAACTTCTGAACTTTGCACAATATTCTGTGTAGATTTGTGTATAGATTTGTATCATGTTTTTATGCTTTTTTAAGCATTTTTCAATAATTAATATGTTTTTATAAAAATTCCCTTTGTTCGCCTATAAAGTCCCGTTGTACCGGGGGGTACGAGTGTCCCCTTTTTAGGGTCCTTTTTTGCAATATACGGTAATTTGGGATGTTGGCAACGCCTTATTGAGAACTAAAAATTCTCTTTGTGGTTCACCACTATATACAGGCACCTATCTAGTACAATGCTGGAGTTGCCCTTTAAAAACAGGGAAGTTCAGGCCTGAAGTTAGGACCTATGTAAACAGGGCACAACAATGTTGGAATATTTTTTCTGGGAAATGGGAAACCATTTTTCATTTTCAATAATGCTTCCATTTCACAAACAATAAATTACATTTTCGTCTCTAAGCATAGCGTTAATCTCATCTCTTCAAAACACAAAGCAAAATTACGTCTCCATGGTTATAATATATGTGTATAATCCACCACACTGGGGCCATGTAATGTGCTATAAGGTTGTAAAATGTTATCAAGCCTTGTTTTTTTTGTTGATTTGATTTATGCTTCTACCTCTTCTTACAGAGAGTAATTACACTTTTTTTGCTTTGGCATTTACATACGATTCCTCCATTGGAAATGTGAAATAAACGGCTGAAGTTGCTACATCTTGACATTGAGGCCTTCTGATTTATTGAGTATATTAGCCGGTTTCCTGGTGGAAGGTGTAAAAATATATAAAATCTTGTTACCTAGAAATAATGATTGAGTAGATAGAATGAGGACATTACTCTATCCAGTGTCTGAAAAAAGGCCACACTTAAGCTCCATTACCTAATGTTCTACATTACAGAGCGCCTGTCTCCAGTTCACTAGCAACTGCCATTTTATCATCTGAGCCAAAGCTACCAAGAATGTATCATTAACATATAAGTACAGTTCCTCACAGAGGGATGACCATGGAATATCAGCTATCTACAAAAAGGCAATGACCTAAAGTATAATTACCACCTATCAGTGCCCATCAGTGACACCTATCAGTGCCACCTCTCGGTGCCGCCTATCAGTGTCGCCCATCAGTGCCCTTCATTGCTACTTATCAGTGCAGCCTTATCCATGGCGCCTCATCAGCGCCCATCATAGCCACATATCAGTGCCCGTCAGTGCTTCCTTATCAGTGCCTATCAGTGCAGCTCATCAGTGCTCATCAGTGCAGCCTCATCAGCGCACATTAATGAAGGAGAAAAATTACCTGTTTGCAAATTTTTATAACAAACTTTTTTTTTCAGATTTTTCGGTCTTTTGCTGTTTGTTTAGCAAAAAATAAAAACACCAGTGGTGATTAAATACCAATATGGATGAATGAATCTACTATATGAAACAGCAATTAACCCATCAAAGCAGCGCTATTTTCAGTCCTCAATGCTGACTGATAAAACAAAGTCTTTGTAAATGCAAGCAAAACACATGCAGGCAGGCAAATTCCAACAAAGACACAGCGGTTGGAGCTCGGTCTGGATTCCCTTATATGAATAGTAGATCTGATGAGTGCACCTTTCACCATCTATTGGGACACCTTGTGCTGCACACACCCCGTAGGGGTTCAAACTCACCAGAGCCAAGAGGTTAACAAGCCTTGGATCAAATCCTCTCTCCGGTGAGTTTGAACCCCTACGGGGTGTGTGGAGCACAAGGTGTCGCAATAGATGGTGAAAGGTGCACTCATCAGATCTACTATTCATATAAGGGAATCCAGACCGAGCTCCAACCGCTGTGTCTTTGTTGGAATTTGCCTGCCTGCATGTGTTTTGCTTGCATTTACAAAGACTTTGTTTTATCAGTCAGCATTGAGGACTGAAAATAGCGCTGCTTTGATGGGTTAATTGCTGTTTCATATAGTACATTCATTCATCCATATTTTTATTTCTTTTTGTATTAAGTGGCTGCTGAGAGATATCTCACTCAGAATATGGTGACATCAGGTTAAATCACTGCGGTTTATTACCATTATTATCTTCCATCTGCATATACCGAATATCCTTTAGCGCTGAGATAGGAGGATTGGAGTAGGGCTTATTGTCTACTTTTTGTTTGTAAGGTGATTAAATACCACCAAAAGAAAGCTCTATTTATGTGAAAAAAATGATAAAAATGTCATTTGGGTACAGTGTTGCATGACCGCTCGATTGTCATTCAAAGTGCAACAGTGCTGAAAGATGAAAATTGACCTGAGCAGGAAGGGGGTTTAAGTGCCCAGTAAGCAAGTGGTTAGAGTGAATAACTCAACAACAAGTTCACTATATGGACCACTTATGTATTTATACATGGTGATTATATCCCCCTTAAAAAGCTTTTCTCATTCAGTTCCTCTCATCTTTCCTCATAGCTGAGCTCCTCAATACCTCTTATTAGTTTCAGCTCTTCTCTGCACTTTTTCCAGTTCCCTGATATCCTTTTTGTGAACTGGTTTGCTGACATCATCTTTTGGAGGGCAACCTACTGCATAGGTGCTGCAGGACTTTTTTTTCTTTTTTCCTTATTTAACAAAAGAGATTTTGGGGTTGATTTACTAAAGGCAAATAAACTGTGCACTTTGCAAAATGCAGTTGCCCTCTGCAAGTGCAGTTGCTCCAGAGCTTAGTAAATGAGATAAAGCTTCACTTTGCAAAGAATACCCAATCACGTGCAAGGAAAAAAAAATGCTTTTTTGCCTGCACATGATTGGATGATGAAAGTTAGCAGAGCTTTTGCTCATTTACTAAGCTCTGGAGAAACTGCTCTTGCAGAGGGCAACTGCACTTTGCAAAGTGCAAAGTCTATTTGCCTTTAGTAAATCAATCCCTTGTCTTTTGCAAAATAATCCCACGCATTTTTTTATTGCAGGCTTTTATTTCAGCTTTAAGGCTTTTACTTCATCATGTCCATGTACAAGAACAGACAGAAATAGCAAGCACTGGGACTTTTAACTTTTCTGCAATTTAGAAATTGAACATTTGCACACATAGTATACCATTTATTAGGTAACCCCTATAAAGACTTACACTGCACTTTGCAAATCAACTCTGTAATCTATACTTTCCATTTTACTGCTCCATAAAGGCCACCACTGGAGAGAGCCAGCTAGAAAAAAAGCTAAGAAATGTTCCTCAATGCATCCAGAATTCTAGATTTATGTATAATGTGCACAAGTGTGCTATTGACAAAGTTACTACAATATAGGCTGTAACAGAAAATCAGCGTACGGATGTTAAAAAGCCTATATGCTATCATGTCGCTTGCCTCTAAAGCCTCGTACACACGATCGGATTGTTGGCCAACAAAACCGTGGACTTTTGTCCGAAGGGTGTTGGCTCAAACTTGTCTTGCATACACACGGTCACACAATTGTTGGCCAACAATTACGTATGTAGTGACGTACTAGACGTACTACGTGGTTTTTCAGCTCTTTAGCGCCACCCTTTGGGCTCCTTCTGCTAATTTCGTGTTAGTAGAAGTTTGGTGAGTGTTGATTCGCGCTTTTCATTTAGTGCTTTTCAGTTTCTGAACGGCCGTTCATCAACCAGACATGTTGCGGAATCGGAGGAGATAACGTGTTATTTATTATTGGCCTTGGAGTTATTACTTTGACATTATTTTTTTGGTTGAATAATGATTTGATTTGGTATATTTTCTATATTTTTGGATGCATAGAATGCACTTTTTTAGTTAAGTTCTATTGGCAGACAGCATGTCTCATTTTATTTGTTTTCTTTTTTTAATGCACAATAAAAAAATTGTGGAGAATAATACTTGGCTATGTGCTTTACTTCAAATGACAGTTTGGTAGTAGGCAGTTACATTTTAAAAAAATACAATGTAAAATTGACAAGGGACACCAACATAGTTGTATCTTTGTTCTTAAAAACTACGGGATAATGGTGTTGTGGTAATTTGCCCAAATAAAAAAAAAAAAAACATAATAATATTTTTCTTGATATCACTAGAAAAAAAAATGCCTTTGAAAATTAGTTTGCAATAACTCCATCAGTATCACCAGCAAAGCAGCTTCATTATTGTCCCATTAAAGAAGAAGAGAACTGTGCGCTGCATTTGGAGATTTCAGAATTTGCCACATCACGAATGTTAATTTTCCATTACAAACACTAGTTTACAAGACCAACTTCGGCTTCTGCTTCCGAGCATGCGTGTTTGTACTTTGGACTTTTGTCCGACGGACTTTTGTACACACACTCGGAAAGTCCGGCAACACACATTTGAAAAAGTCTGACAATAATTGTCCGATGGAGCATACACACGGTTGGACTTTCCGCCAATAAGCTCACATCCAACATTTCCTGTCGGAAAGTCCGATCGTGTGGACGGGGCATTACTGGGACTGAGAATTTGCACACCTGGCAGTTACAGAACTGTAATGCATCGTGGGACATGATATAGCAACTCACCAACCTAACAGGTTCTAAAACAGAAGAGCTAGCATGAGAGAAAAGGTAAGATGATCTATATATATGAGCAAAGTAATAGAATAAATTGAATGCATAACATAAGAATTAAGAAAAGGGCATTAATGGGGTTCTCCTATTCATAAGAAACTGGTATAGATTTGTGCAACACCCCTTTAAACCACTTGAGATGTACAGTAAAATATAAAGCTGGATGTTTCTGTTGCATCCGATACCAGTGTGTGATCTTGCTGACTTACAACCCTTAAAGGGTCCATCGCATGAGGTGAACAGCCATTTCTCTTGGCGGTGGAGGTTGTCACTAAAGTCACCTATTCCACTGGATATTTGCTGGTGTCTACCGATCAACTGAAGATTATTTTATGAAGAAGAACATGGACTGTTTCTGTGTTTGATTTTTGACTTTATATTTTAGGATTGTTTTATTTGTTCTCGCTGTACTGCTTTTTTACACTGACATTTTGGGGATTTGATATTTTGCCCCTCAGTATTTCAGCTGCTGTATTAGGTTTTATATTTTGCGCTGGTTGATTTTTCTTTATTTAGTTTCTATGTGATAATAAACCTTTGAAAATCTCATGTTCAAAGTTCTGGTCTGTTTTACTTTAGTACCTGTACAGGGTGTCTAAATATGACTGTGCAATTCAATAGACACCTAAGTTAGGCCTCGTTACTTAGTACCGCCACCAAGCATTACCAATTAAAAGCCAATGCACACGGTTTTGGCATGAAAGAGGTGGCGAGGGCTGCCACGCATGGTAACAATTCCTAAATCCTTCCTACTGTGTTAGGAAGGAGGGGCGTGGCTGTTACTCAGCTCTGCTACTACAGAACACTTGAGTGTGAAAGCAAGAAGCAAGGTATTAAGGCATTTAATAGAAGGGATGACTATTTTTTTTTTAGAATATTTTATAATAAAATGTATTCAAACAGATTGAGGAATAGAATATTTTAACAAGGATGGGTCCACTTTGGTATCAAATAGATTAGAACAAAACATTTTTTTAAGCTGACTTCTGGGAAATCACCATCTACCTACTACCCTTTAACACCCAACCCATGTTAACTAATGACTGAATTACAAAATTGAATTAATAAACTAAACTTAAAGGCCCCTTTTACTTAGTTAAATCCAGGGTCACATTATGTGCCATTATGTGCCAAGTTCTGAATCTTGTATTTTTATTACTACAGAGTGGGAGAGTCCTTCTTTGGGTGCCCATGTTGTGGCCTGGGTGACGTGGACACTTCTATTGGCTGTCCAACAGTTCATTGAGGATGCATGGCAATAGACTGCATGGCATGATGACATCACTATGAAGGGGCCAGTGGGGACGGGAACAGACTGCAGTGTTGGGTCCCACTACCGCAAGAGGTGCCAGCTAGAGATATGCAATGCTTGATTCAGGTAAGCAAAACAGGTGTTTTTTTTTAAATACTAATGGGTTGAAGGGTAGAGAAAGGAGAGGGAGCGTGCATTTTGCTCAGATAATGTCTTTAAGTTTTTGTATTGTTTTGAAACTTGGCACATTCCAGAATCTACCTTTATATATGGAGTTTCCTTTTAAAGTAGGTAATCCGCAACAAGCACACGTCTAGGCTTCCTGCCTTAGCAGCACTTGTACTGTCTGATGTGGCGTATGGGAAATAAATCTCAGAGGTGACAGCCAGAAATTAATTTGATCGATTTATTTCTCTCTGTTCAGTGGTAGGGGCATAAATGCCTGTTACATCCAGAAAGTGCACATTTATGCTGTTCCCTGTGCAGAAAGTAAATTTATAGTACCTAACTAGCAGACTGCTATCTCTGAAGGTCAGGGACAAATGTGTACATCCATCTACTTTTACCCATCCTTGCAGTATCTATTTTTTCCTGAAGTTTTGCAAGGCACTATTGAATTTTTTTGCTTTACCTGTCACAACATATTTAAAAAAAAGATCCTAAGGACACCTGGGAAGTAGGGGAAGCTGCAGAGTCATTGTTCCAAACAAAAGCACAGCCATTGTTACTAATAGAAGATAAGGATTCTGGGGAAAAAAAATTTATACCAAGTTTTATTGCTCTATAGTGAATTGATTGGCACTTTATATTCCCTTAGGGCCCATTCATCTATGTACAGTTTCTAACTAAGTAACTTCAGTGTAACTTTTTTGTTATTTTCTTCCTCGTTTACAGCAGGAACAGATGGGCGAGTTCAGAAGAAAAAAATGTTGTTTATACGATAGAAAATGTAAAAAGTCACCAGCACTATGGTAGTATTATTTTTACCACTTAATTGTGAAAGAAATCATCACATTAATATTCCACCAAGATTTCGGGGCCTCACAGGGTCCCATCCTCAAGGCAATGCAGTGATGACTAATGCCGCGTACACACGGGCGGACTTTTCGACCGGACTGGTCCGACGGACTTTCGACTGACTTTTGTCGGACTTCCGACAGACTTTTGAACGAACGGACTTGCCTACACACGATCACACCAAAGTCCGATGGATTCGTACGTGATGACGTACGACCGGACTAAAATAAGAAAGTTGATAGTCGGTAGCCAATAGCTGCCGTGACGTGGGTTTTCGTCCGTCGGACTAGAATACAGACGAGCGGATTTTTCGACCGGACTCGAGTCCGTCGGAAAGATTTGAAACATGTTTCAAATCTAAAGTCCGTCAGATTTTTGACCGAAAAAGTCTGCTGCAGGTCCGATGGAGCCCACACACGGTCGGATTGTCCGCCGGATTCGGTCGGACCAGTCCGGTCTAAAAGTTCGCCCGTGTGTATGCGGCATTAGAGTGATATGTAACATACATGAATACTCTATGGTAGTCCAAAGCAACCAAGTACACATCCTCTTGAGATATAATTTTGACATCATAAGCCTGCAAATTATGCTAAATAACTCTCACCAAGTTTTGCTATGTATATAATAATGTCAGAGAATGACTACCAGGTGTTTGGCTAATAGAAATGTGCATGTGCACAGGATTCTCTGCAGAATGGTGACTAGGTGTAAGCATGAGCACAGGAATCCACACAGGCATGCTCTCAATGCAGGTTGGCACCAGAAGGACTATTTAAAGGGGCTCCTGCTCATTCTCCAGTGCTGACTGGTCTTTCAGCTGTTCCTTGTGTCCTGCTATTACTCTGCTTGTTCCCTTGTTGCTGATTCTGCTTGCCTTTGAGCTGAACTTGGATCCTACCTCTGCTTTGTCGCCAGTTCCTGACCTGGACTCTATTCTTGACCACGTCTCTGTCTTATGTCTCGGAACCTAGCTGCCCGCCTGCTGTAGACCTTGGCTATCCCTGTGACCACGCTGCTGTTTCCGGCTCTGCTCTCACATCTAGTTCAAGTGCCTATCTGGCTGTCATCTGGATCAGCTCTGCTCATCACAACGAGTTCCTGTCTCAAGCCTGCTGGGAGCCCTGATAAGCCTCGCATCTGGAACCCTCAGGCTGTGTAGAGTGCCCATTTAACTATGACTGGATCAGCTACTGTTCCTGGCCTGATGTTCTGCCAGTCTGCCATGGTCTGCATCTACTGCTGCAAGCACTCCTACAAACATTTGCCGGCACTTGTGTTCCTTCTGCCTCTCAGTACCCTCTAATCCACCTTCAGTGGCACCTGGGCTGGAGATACAAGAGAGGCCAACTCTGTCATTTCAGTGTCCGATCAAGTACGTGACAGAGATAAACCAGTACCAAAGACCATAATGCTATTTCTGATCCAATTCTGAATATACTAGCTGCTTGGCCATCTCAAAATCCAATCTAGACTTAGATATTAACTCAAAATAAGCATTTAGCAAGTATCCTAATCTTCATACTTGATCTGGTTTAGTGACTGAGAAGGGCTAAAGCCACTGGACCAACATGATAGTTAATAGACTAGTATTTCCAGATAGTATCCACATATCTCATTCCCTCACAAATCCCAAAACATAGGGGTATAGTTATTGTTTTCAGCTAGTGAGTGGGGCCATGCAAATAACTTCTTAACGCCTCTGGGCAAGTTGTACATCCAGAACGGTTGCCGCAGAGATATAGCTTGTTACTGTAGAGACAGTTATTTCAAACTCCATAGCACTTGTTGGCTGTCTAGAGTGCACTGTGTTGAAACAATTGCTTTTATGTGGTAGGAGAAGTATAGTTTTGTCAAGAGGCATAAATAAGTGATTGAAATGGCTTTGCCACTATCCTAAAACAAGGAATACATTCATTATTTTAGGTATTCATGATGGAAATGAGACATGTGGATACCTCTTTTTTCAAGAAGGCTCTACTGTACATCACACTGGTTCAGTGGAGGGAGTTTTGGTTCTATTTAACCCACTGGATTATATTTCCAGGATTGGAGAGACTGCAGATTTCTTGCTTTCTCAGTACAAGTAATGTCTCAGCATTTCTGTCATTGTAGATGGTAAGGGTGGTGACACCAATGTTGTGCCTATTATTGTTTTCCATATAGCAGTTAAGAGGTGAAGCATGGGCATAGAATCTAGGTAAGTCCAGACTCTGCAAACCTTCCAAAAGTTATGTGAATTCTACTCTTACATTAAAAAGATAATCAGTCTTAGGTCAAGTGGGCTATTGCAAAGGGAAGAGGTTAACAATGGCTAAAGAATAACCAAAGATGCAGGGCTGTAAGGTGAAGGGAACTTGGAGGAGAAATCAACCAGTTATGGTGACTTTCTCTGTTAAGTATTATTGATGTCCTCCCTATGACTGGAGAAGGATGGGAGAGTGTTGGTGTTCCGTAACTAGAAAGGCACTTATGGAAGGGGTCTGATACCTTATTCTTGGCAATAGTGAAAGAACGCAGTGTCTTGGGTATGGCCCTATAATGTGTGGTACCCCTCTGCTTCTGCTGTAGAGGTGCTAGTAAGAACATCTGTTAGACTGACAGAGAATTTGCTTTTGCCTAAGTAAGTTCTCTCCTTCTCTCTTGTGGAGTAGCCACCCTATGAACCCTCAAGCCTCATGCTCAAGTTACATAAACAGTCATCCCAAAGAGTGTGAGGGCATCACTAGAGGATATGTATTTTTATTTTTGTTATTATTTTTTTTATGGTTTCTCTAGGTATGTTTCCCCTGAATATTTACCTTGCCAAAAAACATCCTTTAATTTATTTATGTGTTAATATTGTACCGTACAGCATGTCCTTATTTTCACTAGGGGTGCAGAGGTGTCCTGTAATGTTCACATTTCCGCATGCAGTTAAAAGCAATTAAGAGCCAGCAGTTCCCAATTTCAATAAGGAAAATAGTCTCACTCAAGAGAAAATGAGTTTAGATAGATGAAGAAACGAGCCATTGTGACAGAACAAGAAAACATATAATTGGCTTAGATTCCACAGTAGATTTTATTATTTAAATCAGTCTGAATTCTTGTGCGTAAATTATCGCAGTTCTAAATTAGGACATCTAATTTTTGTCATCGTATAATCCCCTGGCTCGCAATACCAGTCTGTAACAGCATTAGTTTCCTGATGATACGTCTGTAATACCTGATTAAGGTACGGGTTAGTGGTGAAGAATGTCTTGTGATTACTGGTTACATGCAGCTTCTATTGTTAAATTCAGTGGGGCTCAATGTTTTTGGCCTCATTACTGCTTCAAAGAGCCATTATCAACTCAAAATTATAAAAAAACATTTTGTTTGTAATCCAATTCACCTCTTTTCTTTCAAAAAAGGAGCTTGCTGTGGTAATTTCAATGCTAATTTCATGCTGTAATTGCTGCAACTTCTTTGGCACAAGACGATAAATAATGCAAAGTAAACTGCAGACTTACAAGTACGGTGACTGCATGACATGAAGACCAATTATTTTTAGATTTTTAAAGTAATATCCTTGTGCGACCACGCAGAATTACTTGAAACTGGATTTTCAGTTATATAGTGATTATCTAGGCCCACAATTTGCAAGGTCCAAATAAATATATTTTTTTGATCGTTGATCAAAAACTACAGCAGCCTTTCTCAACCTTTTCAACACAGAGGAACCCTTGAAATAATTCCCCCGGGCTTGGGGAAACCCCTGTTAAAAATTTGAAACCTACAACTCATGATACATTAGTGTCATGGTCAGTGGGAAGAATGGTCCTTACACTTGTGGTCATTGGGAAGAATTATCTCTTTACAGATAGCTAAAAAGATCAATGGTGTGAGTGGGAACTTATCTGAGAGGCAGAAATTGCCCAATGCTGAAGGAACCCCTAGCAACCTTTGGAGGAACCCTGGTTGAGAATCACTGAACTAGAGGCTTGCAAATGGTCACAGAGGCTACAGTATTAGGACTCAATCAAACTTGTAAATAGGGCCATGTGAGATGGTTTAGCTGCTGGTAAAAATTCATTACAAATGCAGATGATTGCACACATACAATTTCTGGTGTGAACCTAGCCTATATGGAGGAACACCAATGGGAATTCCCTGTGAGCTCCGCTGAAGCAATGAGAGGTTGACAGCTCCCAAAGCTAAGCGCAGCTACTTACATAACTTACTGAGAGCAGAGTAAACAGATGACTGCTCGGTGATGTCCTATGCAAGATGGTAAGCTGCATTGATGGAGCAGATGGGCGCAGAACAGGTTGCAGATGGGCACAGATCAGGCTGCACTGAAGATGCAGATGGGTACTAATCAGGCTGTTGGATTCTCACTGACCATTATTTTGCTTCAAAGTGGTTTATTTAAAAAAAAAGTTTTTTTTCCCTGAAACTTCCCTCTTAAATTGGGGTGCGTGTTATACGCCGGCGCGTGTTATACGCCAATAAATATGGTATCTTCCCGATATTGAAAGACACGTCGCCTGGTATGATTCAGGAAGGGGGAATGCGTGCTTGCTGCCCTTACTTTCTTGGCTACTCAGGTTGCATGCATAGATGGGGGTCTGGTTTGAATTTTAAATGTCAATTAAAGTATAAGTCCAGCCTAACACTAAAATCCCTGCATCTACAGACATTCACGATCTAATACTAACCTACCTAGCCCTATAAAGAAGAAATCAGTATACATACCTTTTTTAAAGCCGATCCGGTCTCCAGTTGCGAAAGCTCTGTAGAGGTCAAAGCCAACAACGGCTGTGAACTGAATGGGAAGTGACGTCACCCATAGACTTACTATGGGGCTTCCGTTGTCGGCAGTGTCCTCCTCACCCGCCTGCACAGCGAAACTGCGGCTGACAGCTCAGCGTGGGATTGGGTCGGAGCGGCTTCAAAAAAGCTAAGTATATCGATTTCTTCATTACAGGGTTAGATAGGTTAGTGTTAGATCGTGGATGTCTGTAGATGCAGGGGCTTTAGTGTTAGGGTGGACTTCTACTTTTCTGCAACCTCACGTACAGCTTTAAGGTATTCACCAAACATGTTATTTAAAGGATTTGTGCGCTTTTATTGTTTCCATTAAGACATATTAAAATCCACTATCCCCACTGAAAGATATTTTTTTACATTTTTTTCATATTAGCACATGTTCCCAATGGCAGTGGCTAGCTAACTATGCACATTTTTTGACTTTCCACTGAGGTTACCATACTTCCCAACTTTTTGAGATGGGAATGAGGGACACCTATCAGCAAAAGTATGCAGGCATAGGACACGCCCCTTGTCACGCCCCCTTAAAGGAGAATTGTACAAAAAAACAAGATTGGTTAAACCCAAAAGTACTTTTTTTACTACTACTATTCCTTTATATTGGCTTCTGTAATTTACAAATGCAGCAATTTAGAAATCAGATGAAAGGTTTAGCACTGGAAAACACTTTTTGATAAGCGCTTTTTATATACATCTATAGAGATCAAACCCAAATGAGGGACAAATGAGGAGGAAGGAGGGACAGAGGGACATTGCTCGAAATCAGGGACAGTCCCTCGAAATCAGGGACAGTTGGGAGCTATGGGTTCACCAAACCTCATTTGCTCAGTTCACTCATTCCTAGCTGTAATGTTCTGCATTAAGTCAGACTGAGTAACGTTTATGATTTTGGCTCATGTTTGCTGGACTGCATTAGTAGGTTACTGATTGGTTTCACTCATTGCATGGAATTGCTCCGCAATAATAGCTATTGCTGGACTGAGGACTGAAGTCTGCTTATATACCATTGTTTATACTACTCTTTTATGCTGGAGATCCTTAATTACTACTGTTACACAGTTTCTTGGGACTGGAGCTAACTAATAATAATGCACTTGTAAATATAACTGGTCTCAGGCTGCTCCTTATTATCATTTCTGCTCTGTGTACTTTCCCGCTGATGCCAACTTATTATATTATTAAGTGTACAGCGGTTATTACAAAGAACTTTTATGGAATATTATTGTTGATGGATTCATAGAGGCAATTTTGACTATAACAGAACTAACAAGTAATTTATCCGTTATCATTTACTAATTCTGGCAGCTGGTATGCTACTTTTCCAGGCAGCAGAGGTTTGCATCATTAATTTGCACACTCCAAAGGCTGGCAGAGATTTACAGAGATCACAGGTTGGCATTGGACAGTTTATTGACAGCTTCTAGAGGCTGGCACTAGGTTTTCTAGCACTGCTGTATTTTGTTTTCTTCTAAGATACAAATATATATATATTTTTTGTGTGTTTTGTTTTCTATGTATATAGTTTCTTTAATTGATGCAAGTATTCATTTTTGTTTGTTGTCTGTTTTTTTGAAAATTAATAAAAACGTATATTTAAAAAAAAAAAGATACAAATATAATAAACATTCCTTTTTTTGCTTTCAGCCCTACCTTCTCTAGCCACTTCCCGCTAGGGTTGCCACCTTTTCTTCAAGCCAAACCCGAACACTTTAGCGGCGCAAGTTTTTTTTTTTTCCCCGTAGTATACACTATAGAATTATAAAAGATCTGGGACACCTGGAACAGTGGGTGTGGCCAAACTGCTCTTGCTGACATCATCACCACCCCCTCTCCTCCCCCCAGCAATGCTGGACCTGCCCCCAGACAGCGGCCTGCAGCTCCCAGATGGGAACAAAGTTTTGTGCAACTATCTCAGTTACTTGGGGAGCCACAGCCCAGTCTGAATAATGTGTCCGGGTTTCAGACAGACTGAAACCCAGACACATGATTCAAAACCCGGACTGTCTGGGTGAATCCTGGACAGGTGGCAACCCTACTTCCCGCCCAAGGTACGTCATATGACGTCATGGACTTTGAGCAGGGAGATCTTCATGATGCCTGCAGCTACAGGCATCATCCAGATATCATCTCTTTTTTTTTTTTTTAGCCAGTGATTCTGTGCACTGTAAGAACAATCATAGGGGCAGTTCAGCTGCTTGATCCCTCTTACAGGTGGCTCGCCCGTACGATCGGCGAATTTGTCGCTGCCAGAAGTTTATCCTAGAGATTTCTGGTGACCATTTGGTCCCCAGTCATCTCTATGACCCTCGGAGGCCTGAGCACGATGCACGATGTTATGACGTCATGTCCGGGCCGGCAGAAGTAAACAAAGCCGAGGATGCATGCCAAAAGCCGAGGAGAGTTTATTTTAATTTTTTTATCTCAGCCTTTCCAGCCTGGAGGAGAGATGTGGGGTCTTATTGACCCCACATCTCTCCATAAAGAGGACCTGTCACGCACTATTCCTATTACAAGGGATGTTTACATTCCTTGTAATAGGAATAAAAGTGATCAAAAAATATATTTTAAAGAGAAAGTGTAAAAAAATAAAAATAAAATAAAAGTAAAATAAAGAATAAATAAAAAATAAAAAATTGAAAGCGCCCCCTTTCTTGCGTGCTTACGCACATAAGCGAATGCATGCGTAAGTCATGCCCACATATGTAAACAGCCTGGAGGAGCCTGGAGCCTTTCCAGCCTGGAGGAGAGATGTGGGGTCTTATTGACCCCACATCTCTCCATAAAGAGGACCTGTCACGCACTATTCCTATTACAAGGGATGTTTAAATTCCTTGTAATAGGAATAAAAGTGATCAAAAAATATATTTTAAAGAGAAAGTGTAAAAAAAAATAAAATAAAAGTAAAATAGAGAATAAAGAAAAAATAAAAAATTGAAAGCGCCCCCTTTCTCGCGTGCTTACGCACGGAAGCGAGCGCATACGTAAGTCATGCCCACATATGTAAACGGCACTCAAATCACACATGTGAGGTATCGCCGCGTGCGTTCGAGCAAAAGCAACAATTCTAGCTCAAGACCTCCTCTGTAACTCTAAACATATATCCTGTAAAAAAAATTGAAAGCATCGTCTATGAAGATTTAAGTTAAGATTAAGTACCGAAGTTTGGCGCTATTGCACGAATCTGCGCAATTTTAAAGCGTGACATGTTAGGTATCTGTTTACTCAGCATAACATCATCTTTCACATTATACAAAAAAGTTGGGCTTACTTTACTGTTTTGTTTTTTTTTTTTAATTCATGAAAGTTTTTTTCCCAAAAAAACGCATTTGAAAAATTGCTGCGCAAATACCGTGTTGTAAAAAGTTGCAACCACAGACTCCCTAGGTTCTCTGCTAAAAAAACCAAAAAAAAAACATATATAATGTTTGGGGGTTCTGAATAATTTTCTAGAAAAAAAATGATGACATTTACATGTAGGAGCGAAGTTCCAGAATTGGCCCGGATGGGAAGTGGCTGGAGAGTCCACCTGACACGGGGAATAACAAAGAAAATTTGGGCAAATTATATAGGTTTTTGAGTAGGACAAAAGAAGAGACTAGGCTGTTGGTCTTGTGTTCTTTAAAGCTGACTGATTTAACTGACATTAAATCCAACCCATCTTGACCTTCCTGCCGATAGTAATGGTAGTCACAAGGTCAAATACTGGATGCCAGTCATACAGTATGATCTCCTCCGTTGGGGAATTGAAGAGTTCCAGTAAGAACCAATGAGTGGGTGATTCTGGCCAAAACGTTTGATCAAGGGGTTGTTTTACTAAAGGTAAATAGACTGTGCACTTTGCAAGATCAGTTGCACTCTGCAAGGTTATTTGCTACAGAATGTAAATTAGGGGAAGCTCTGTTGACTTCCATCATCCAATCATGTGCAAGCACAAATACTGTTTTTTTTTTTCCTATCAAGCACACGTGTACCCAGAGAAAGCAGCTTGCTATGGAGGCACACGGCAAGGGGGAAGGGCCAGAAACATCAGCAGGGGACCCGAGAAGAGGAGGATTGGGGCTGCCCCGTGCAAAATCATTGCAAAGAGCAGGTGTGTTTATTATTTAAAAGGAAAAAAAAAAACTAACCTTTTAGAACCACTTTAAATCTTTAGTGCCTCCACTTAGGAGGGTGGTAGCATGTAGGTTGGACTTCCTCACAGGAATACCTTTGTCCCAAGGGTGTATCATTTAAATACACTTTAATCCACACAAGAAATCTAGATCCAGGCTTGAATGTAATTTAAATGCTTTACATGAACTTGGTAGGTAGGAAGGAGGTGGAAGAACCAAAACTCACATGGGGCTTCTAGACCTCCTTGGCTCATTGGATCACAGCATCCAGAAGCATCACACAGGGGATTGATTTACTAAAGTCAAATATACTGCAAGTGCAATTGCTCCAGAGCTTAGTAAATTAAGTAAATGAAGGGAAGCTCTGCCAACTTCCACCATCCAATCATGTGCAAGCACAAATGCTGTTTTTTTTTTTTTTTTCCTTGCATGCGATTGGGTATTCTTTGCAAAGTGAAGCTCGTTTACTAATCTCTGAAGCAAATGCCCTTGGAGAGTGCAACTGCACTTGCAAAGTGCATAATCTATTTAGCCTTAGTAAATGAACAGTACTCAAAAGTCCATTGTACAGATCACATGACTGGCTGCCTTTCTTTGATTAGGATGCTGTCTACAAGGGAATTCCAATGGGGCTGGTAAATATGCAAAGTTTTTTTTTTAAACATTTGTAGATAGGAAAACGTTAAGAGGATAAAATGGAGATCATATATATATATATATATATATATATATATATATATATATATATATATATATATATATATATATATATCACTAACTGTCGGTGGAGCTGTTGGTTTAGGCGGGCTGTTACCTTCACTCTCGATACCTCTGTTTCACCGGCACGGGGTCTAGGGGTCCCTTTGAGTTTACCCCTGGACGATATAAGCACCAAACACTTGAGTGGGTTTTCCAATGCTTTAATGAACAAATAATGGAAGTAGCAGGAAAGAGGCAGAAGGAAAGCTGCAGGGAAGCTCAAATACCTTTCCTTAGTATTCTCCAGAACATTCTTAGTAATTGAACACTTGTAATTGAATGCACTCCCCTTGTGGGATTCAATCTTTGCCCACCTGCATAGACCTCTCTCACTTGCCTAGCAGCCAGTACGTAGCACGAACAAAAGTCTCTGCCACAGACTTGTTTAGAATAAAACCCATACGATCCTCTGCCACAGGATGTATTGGTTCATGATGAATGTCAGACACAGTACTTGAACCTTTAAGCCAACCCGGCAGTACTATGTAATAAGACTACTTCAGGATACGTTCTCCAACCGAGTCACCAGGCCCCTCTCCAGACCAGCACTCTGCATGATCCTTCCATGACGGGTCCTCCCCTGGGATCTCCTCGGTTGTCCAGCTTCTTCACTCAGGATAGACAGCTCAGGACCATTCCTCTGCTACTGTGGTAGGCCCCAGACAGGCTTCTCGGCCCACCTACACGCCGCAGCAACGTGGGCCTCCGGAACCAGAGGGCCATGAGGTGGTACTCTTAACGCATACCTGTCGGCCAGGAGGGCCAGCAGGTGGCTGAAAAATGAACCCCTAAACATGGCGTCTGTCCCATAAATACCCTCTCCCAGAATGCAACTCGGAGGACCACCTCCACCAAGATATCTACAGGACAGAGGAGCACTCACACTCTTCAACACGCTGCTTTTCCAACACCAGCCCATGGCGACAACGACACCCACCGGCACAGTGTGGAACCACATGGAACTCAGCCAAGCTGGAACAGAAGCAAATCTAACTTCACCTAATAAGTGACCCACTAGATTTACCTATGAGCGGTAGATCAAAATCTACCAGCGCTACATATATATTGTATAAAAAACAATGTGTGAATAATGCACAATAATATAATAAAAAATAATTTATTGTGTTTTTTATGCACATATTTATTTTCATTCACAGTATGGTTAACTGAATGTTGGTATATTTCAAGTTATTGACTATTTGGGTTTTTGGGTTATGTATAATTTTGAAAAATAGAACTGCTGCATTATGCACACATTTATTTTTTAATTATCACATGTTTATTTTGAGTGCAGCAGCTTGGGGGGGTGGGGTGGGGAGGGCTGAATATTTTACAAGCTGGTAATTAATATAGCGAAGATATATATAATATATATATATATATATATATATATATATATATATATATATATATATATATATATATATATATATGTACCTCTGTATGACAGCTCAGAGCTGGTCTTAATTACTGTAGTGTTCTAATTTGCAAACTAGTGGTAATTAGAATCTGTCGCTTCCAGCTTCCATAGTGAAGTTCCATAAGTTCTTAACCTCTTGTCGTCCACATAACACATACACTATATTGTCAAATGTATTGGGACACCTGCCTTTACACACACATGAACTTTAATGGCATCCCAGTTTTTGTTCATAGGGTTCAATATTTAGTTGGCCCACCCTTTGCAGCTATAACAGCTTCAACTCTTCTGGGAAGGCTGTCCACAAGGTTTAGGAGTGTGTCTATGGGCATGTTTGACCATTCTTCAAGAAGTTCATTTGTGAGGTCAGGCACTGATGTTGAACGAGAAGGCCTGGCTTGCAGACTCTGCTCGAATTCATAACAAAAAAAACAACATTTTTGCTTGCACATGATTGGATAATGGAAGTCAGCAGAGCTTCCTCTCATTTACTAAGCTCTGGAGCAACTGCACTTTGCAATGTGCACAGTCATTTTGTCTTTAGTAAATCAACCCCAGAGTGTCATTGGAGCTTCTTGTTTCGGCTAAAGGATAAATGAATATTGCTTCTGATATTTCTCCCAAAATTTTAAGTCTGCTTTAATCATAGGTTTGCGCAGCCTATTACATTAGGGTGTGCACCCCCAAAGCTCAAACACACATGCCTTTCTCTGCAGCCTCAGGTGCATGGGGCAATGATAAATGGGAAAGTGCTCTGTGCTGAGTGGCTTCCCATTCATTCACAAATGGAAGCATAGTAAACAAAGTTTGCTATGCTTCAGTTATTTATTATTTTTTTTTTAAATCTTTATTTATTTAAATTTTCACTAATCATACAAAACATGAGAGAGTAGGCAAACACAAAAAAAAAGATTGACCAAGACATTCAATAATCTCATCATCCTCTCTCAGAGACCGCCCCTTTACCCACCCACCTCTCCCCCTACCCTTCCCCCCTTCCCCCCGGCAGACATCGGTTACTTTCTCCTTTACTAGAGTGAGGCTACTGGATAACCCTGTGGGTCGGCTTACTTCATCATCACTTCGGCACAGGAGAGAGAATTCCTGAAGGTCGTCCAAGTTGCCCATTTTCCTCCCCTCAATGCATCATCTTTAAAAGACCCGTCTTTCTCCCCTTTCTCTAAAATAAATGTTTCCTGTATTTTAAGCAACCAGTCCCTGACCTTGGGGCCTTCCGTATTCTGCCAGTTCTTGGGAATTTCACTTTTTGCTGTATTTAATAGTACTGGGATTATAGACGTATTGTACTCCCGCTTACCTCCTTCCGAGCTGTGGAACAAACATATCCATGGGTCATATGGAACTGATTTGCCCGTTATCATCTTAATTATATGGATTACTTTCTCCCAAAACTTTTTGACCACTGGGCAGTTCCACCAAATATGAGCCATGGATCCCGGCATCCCACATCCCCTCCAGCAATTTGGGGACCTGTCTGGTTGGTATTTATTGATCTGTACGGGTGTGGCATACCATCTAGATAGGCATTTATAATTTGATTCTATTGTTTTGGTGTCGGTTGCCGTGCTGTGGGTTGCTGTTAGTATGTTGCCCTTTGCGTTTTCTTCTAATGATGCCCCTAATTCTTTCTCCCATTTCTTAATGAATGTCGGCGTTTCCAACTCCTCCCAGCTCGATAATATTTTATATATGGCCGACATATGTCCTTTCCGCTTATTGCTGTTAAATAACTTCTCTATTGGTAATAGATTGTTTTCTTCCCTTATCGGAGCCGGGAGACTTTTAACAAAGTGCGAGAGTTGGGCATATCGCCATCCATTAAGTCTCATTAGCTCTCTATGTGTGTCTAAGTGCTCATAAGTGCCTATTTTCCCTTTCTTCGTGATGTCTTTAACTTGTGTTTTGTTATTTAAAATCCAGTTACCCCCAACTTCATCCATCCCTGGGGGGAACAGCTCGTTGTATGCTTCAGTTATGAATGAACACAGTGAGTGGGTGTGTTCATTTAGAAAAAGGAAGGGTCCCGTAAATGATATATTGACTAGCCCTTTCTTCTCCTCTCCATCCTGAAACATCCCCAGCAGCAACCGAGGGAAGAGGAGAGAAGAGGGGGGGGGGAGCCAGCACATTGCAGGGGGGAGGCAACATACGGGGAAGCCCGGGCATTAGGGGGAGTCAGCACCGCACAGAGACAGAGAGAATAGGGTGTGCCCCCCCCCCCTTTCGCACGCCCAGAATCAGAAGAGACAGACGGAGAGAATTTGTAGAATGTGCAAATCTTTATTAGGCCAGGTAAATCTACAGCTAGCGGCAATCTATTTACCTGAATGGCCGTTGGCCTGCCAGCTCCTCTCAATACATTTTGAAGAAATCATTTCAACTTTCACAAGTCATCCAGAGGAACATTGTATTAGGCAATGTAATTTATAGCAGCTTCTAATAAGGTAATTTAGAAGGAATTATATACAAATGAAAAATAGTAAATCTGCTGTGTGTGATATAATCACTTTGATTGTACTCTTCTAATTAAGACATTGCTGTCTATTGAGGTTTTTTTTTTTTTCCCAGGCTGAACCCTGGGAAATTATATGCCTTTATTTACGATAAAATATTGCCATTAATCACTGAAATATAGACTAATTGTATCATTTCGCTTTGCTATATAGTGTGAGGTGTGAGCTGATGAAACGTGCATTTCTAGTACACATTTAAATTGGAGGACACATGGGCTTTATGAACAGTTTTCTTTTTTTTTAAAAATGTAATTTGAAATCCAAAGAAAGCTGCAATTGCCAATGTAAGTTCTTATTTCTGCACTTCCCTAGTTTAGGGTTTTTTTAACTTGGGTGCCACGGCAGCCTGGGGTGTTGTTTAGGTTCCCCTGGGGTGCCATGAGCATGAGTAGCCATGGCGCAGATGGGCTCCCCTGCCAGCATCATAACAACCAATGTTGTGTCAGGGCAGGATGCACAGCCTCATTCATTGGTATGGTGTTAATGAACGGCTAACCATGGCAACACATGATGATGGTCCAGGGCACGCAGGGCCACGTCCAGCATTCAGGATATGATAATGGAGGACTGTGTGATTAAGGGGCTATTTGATGGGGGGCTCTGTGATTGGGGGCTCTGTGATTGGGGACTCTGTGATGGAAGGGCCTGTGATGGGGGGACTATGTGATTGGGAGACTCTGTGAAGGGGGTCTTTGTGATTGGGAGGTCTGTAATGGAGTGCTGTGTGATTGAGGGGCTCTGTGATTGGGGAAGTGTGTTTAGGGTGGGCTCTGAGATCAGGAGACTCTATCGATGACTTTGATGTGATGATAAGACTCTGTGCTGGGGGGGATTCTATGGCAATGGAAAGACACTGACGTGATATTCAAGCAAAAATAAAGAAAGTTCCCCTAATGGTGGACTTTAAAGGCACGTATGGATAAATATAGGAGAAAATGTATAATATATAAAAAAAAGTCATTTATTCATCTCAGAAACATCTTAAAAACATCAATAACAATATAGATATAGCGAGCAATGAAAGGAATGCGATTTATGCATTTATACATATGTTGGATATTGGTACCAATGTATTTGTACCCGACGCGTTTCGGAGATGTTTAGCCTCCTTCTTCAGGGGTGGATGTGAGTTATAGCAAGGGTTTATTGGCAATATGTAGACTAGCTTCGCATTCCAGAAAAGCAGTTAAAAGCAGAGGCGCTGACACTGTCTGCCCATCCAGCGTGTATCCCAATTGTGATCAATACGGGTTGATTGTCATACCCAAAGTCTTAGTATTTCATGCGTAGCAAGTACAAATGACTAGGTATAGGTGTGTGTGGATAGGTTTGATTCCTCATAAATCAGAGGAAAAAGCCCACATATGTGGGACATAGAGAAGTTTTGGATCTGAGATTCCACTGAGGCCAGATGCGGGTCCTGATCAAGCTATTGTAGGGGATTCAAGAGAAAGTGATGAAAGTAACTGGTGTGAGTTGTGTATCCTGAGTGGTTTTTTGTATAGACTTATTGGACATCAGCTCAGACCGACAGCGTCCTGCACACAAGAGTGGACCGCCAGAAGACAGCCAGAAGAAGCTATACCTAAAGACAATTTTCGCCTGATCTCCAGCAATGGCTTATAGAATAAGCCTGGAGTCCTCGTTGCATACGGAGATCGTGAACCCACTCTAACCTGAGTTAAGTAACTTTTCAATGTATTTCTACTGTTTGCAGACTATACTTAATGCATATTTGCTAGAAAGTAAGTAGAATTTTGTTTGTATCTACCAGTCTTGCATTCCTAAAAATTGTAATAGTTTTGTATGCACAGCATTTTTTGCATAGTAAAAGCACATTAATACATTGCAGAAGTTTAAGCTTCCTTGCCTATAACGCAAAGGGACCTTACTAAACACCAAACCAAAACAAGACTGGAGTACCTTGAGATTTAGTAAATTAAAGGATGCCACAACTGAAAAAAGGATGGGAAACTGGGGATTAGAGTAATATGTGTAGACTGGAGCTCAGAAGTCTGATGTACAAATGGGTCAAAGGGGTCATTTTAAAACGATTCCATCACATGTGAGGCATAGCAACAAGAGGATTACATTTGTAACATTTTACAGCTGCTGTGATTCTTGAACTGGGATGGATTTTCCCTAATCGATCTCTTAGTGGTTTCTTAAAATGCTTAAAGTGAACCTACTGGTTAACACGTGAGGTGTGCATCAATCTCTCTGCACCAAGAACCCACTAAGCCCCAAACCATAACTTTTATTCATATATAGTTAAAAATAACGTATAATCCTCTTTGAATAGCACAAAAAAGACCTCCAAGCCCTCCTCCATAAATAGGAAACCCACGAGTAAACTCCAGCATCCAGCACATAGATATGAGAAAGAAGACTGCTCATTGCGCAGGCATCCAAGAATAAAATGTATTCAGTAAAACAAGCTGTTACACTCACCTGTTAATAAGATCTGTCAGGAAAGTGGAAACGACCAGGGTTTCCAACCTACAAAATGGCTGCCGTGTCCCAGTCAGCGTCCTACGTCACACGTCCTTAGCTCCACCCAACGTTTCGTCATCAAAAATGCGTCGTCAGGGGCGCCAGATCTTATTAACTTGTGAGTGTAACAGCTTTTTTTCCTGAATAAATTGAATTCTTAGATGCTTGCGCAATGAGCGGTCTTCTTTCTCATATCTATTTGCTGGATGCTGGAGTTTACTCGTGGATTCCTATTTATGGAGGAGGTCTTGGAGATCTTTTTTTGCTCTATTAAAAGAGAATTATTCTGACTCCCTGTGAAGTCGATCGATCTATGGAGTAGGACCGTTGGGGCCATAGCCTACATATTTAATGTGTGTACCTTACACACTGATGGTAAGAATAGTTTTAGGTGCTGGTGGTGGCATTCCTATTGTTCCTTATCCGGATTCATTTATTAGAGGACTTTTGTTTCGATCGCCTTCAACCTATCTAAGATTGACAAACTTTTTTATTTATTTATTTTGTTTTTTTAGCGCTACACCTCTCCTTGTATTTTGTATCATTGCACCTAGCAATATAGTGTTAGCTGCTTTTGTTGAGTGTATACTACTTTTTAAGCGCAACAGATTTGTATTTTTGAAAATAATGTACGTTGTAAAAATCATGAACCTGCAGGTGGGTGCAGGGGGTAAAAGATATGGTAGGGGTATCCAAATGTAGTTTTCCATGAAGAGAAACATTTTCTTACTTATGTCCAACAACTGGTCATACTAATGAGCACCTCCTATACCAGACCGTTTTTCAATTTTACCCTGCGTTCCCTGATGATATAAAGCACATCAAAAAGTGAGCACCCCAACCCCAAAGCTCAACATGTTAAAAAAGCAGCATTGACACACATAGGACACCCAGCATTAGATGTGATTTATTTTTACAAAGCAAATATACCTTTGCACACTGGTATTCCAATGTTTCTCTTCTCCCTCAGTTTCTCTTCCACTTTCAGCTAATGTGATCCCAGTGCTGATGGTGAGGGGCAAACAAGGACATCCTCGGGTTCCCAATGTCCTCTTTATCAGTCTATGAATTTATCAGCTGTTAGAGCGTCAGCAGCTGGCTTCATAATGCCCAAGGTTGTATCACTGCACAATTAAAGTCTGTGGCTATGTGTAATGAAAAAAAAAAATGAAGGGCTTGACCCACCTGCTTGTTGACAATTTTTGGACAGTTTGAGACAATTTTTAGGCATTTTGCCAACTCATCCCTGAAGAAACCAGAAGGCACCCCTTGGTGCCATGAACCCTGGTTGAAAAAGGCTTATTTAGCATACTCAAATTTAAATAGACACTGAGGTTGATTTACTAAACCTGGAGAGGGAAAAATCTGGTGCAGCTCTGATAGAAACCAACCAGCTTCCAGTTTTTTTGTCAAAGCTTAAAGGATAAGTACAGCTTTACTTCTATGAATCCCAGGAGTGCTGTTCTCTCTGCACTCCTGTGACCTGTTTTCAGCAGACAATGGGCTGAAGCCAGCTGTCGGCTGACGTCACAGAGCCGGTCCAGACTCAGGTAAGATCGCAATCATATGGTCGGGATCTGCCCACATGCCTGCACTGGCACCCAGCTCAGCCTGTCAATGAGCCGCCGAAGGGCTTAGCCGGCCGCTCTTGCCCCCTCCATAGCCCAGCGCTCCAGTAAGCGAGGTGGGGGGGGGCAGAGAGCGGTGACTGACAGTCAGGGAGCTCTAAAAAACCGAGCGATCGGCGGTGTTTGATTGTATGGTTCTCAGTGTTAGAGCTGGCGGGGGACAGATGGAGCATCGGTCCAATGCTGCATCCACCTAAGTAAGTATGGCTCTTAATTGAACGAGCTGAAGTTAAAAGCTGATTGGCTACCATGCCCAGCTGCACCAGATTTTGCACTTTCCAAACTTAGTAAACCAACTGCAATGTCATTTGCCCATTCAATGACCGTACTACCTGATAGTCCCTCCAGCAAGGTATACTCACCAACCCACACTTCCATCCCACTTTTCTGCTACAGGAGTCAATGCTATGTATTAGATGGTGTTAGAGCTTGCTTGGGTGCATGAGGTGACATTTCGGTCCTGCGATTGGCTGCTTAGGTCAAATGCCATCAGATGGGGAGGACGGTAGGCACATTCTCCCCCATACTCAGAAGCCTAGCTTCATTAGAGCAATAGCATGAAGGCTCTTAAGAAGCAGTGAGGTGACAAGGGAATGCAGGTGGGTGAGTATACCTTATTAGGAGAGTAGGCTATCAGGATGCCCTTACTTTACCCTTAGAAGCAGGTGCTTCTTTAAGACACCGGGTAGGGTAGGGTGTGATGCTATTTTTCCACAGAAGTTTCTCGTTTTGTCAGTCTGAGTTTAAATGAATAATTTCTTATGCACTGTTGCGGAGCTCAAAGCAACTGATAACACAATCAGAATAACAATGACTCAAAGAGATTATTGGGACAGCTAACATTTTGGCCATTAAAAACTTTCCAGCTCTGCGTTCCCCAGCGTCAGAAGAATTAGCATATTTCATTATCTGTGATTAGGCTTCAGCATATCTGAATAGCCCCCTTTTCAAAACCACTTTCTACCCATCAGAATAGGAGGCAAGCAAATGACAATGGCATCAATACATAAAAGCAGAGAGGTTTAGACGTATGTTCAAGGTCCACTGACTCATCCTATGGTCCGTTAATTTTATATTGTCACTTATGACAGATAAACAGCCGTTTCCAATAAAAGAGAAATTACTGAGCCACATGTGAGGTCATGATAAAGGCCATTTTTGTGGGGTTGCCTCTGGTTTTTTTTTTTTTTTTGTTTTGTTTTTTGAAGTGGCACAGAAAAAATTAATTGGATATTATTGTCAAGAAGAATTAGCAGGGTCCATAACAGGTCATGAATGACTACTTCTAGGGATCAAGAACGTAGGTGAGATATGATAAAATACTGAAGAGCTGTTACATTCAAATTACATTAGGCATTTTATGTTTCAGTCTAAGGCTGCTTGTGAACTACAAGTCCAATCATTCTCTACAATACCCCAGGAAAAGATTAAGCAGACTACTGTACTCTTAGAAGCAGGGCAAGATGAAACAGATCTGTGAAGGATTATGAAAGGAGATATACCTGTTTAACCACTTCAGTTCTAGAAGGTTTTACCCTCTTCATGACCAGGCCATTTTTTGCAATTTAGCACTGCGCTACTTTAACTGTCATGCAACGCTGTACCCAAACACAAATTATATAATTTTTTTTAACACAAATAGAGCTTTCTTTTGGTGGTATTTCATCACCACTGTTAGTTTTTTTTTTCATTTATATAATAAAAAAAAAATTACTTTCTGCTATAAAACATATCCAATAATAAAAAATAAAAAAAATCAAATTTCTTTATGAATTTAGGCCAAAATGTATTCTGCTACATGTCTTTGGTAAAAAAAAAGAAAAATTCCAGTAAGTGTATATTGATTGGATTGCATGAAAGTTATAGTGTCTACAAACTATGGTATATATACTGGAATTTTTTTTTAATATACTACTAATGGTGGTGATCAGCCACTTATTGTGGAACTATGATAGTGCAGCAGACAATCTGACACTAACTGACACTGGGTGGGAACTGACTGACTGACACTGACATCTCCCGTGAAACTAATACAGTGATCAAGGATTAATACTATACATTGTCACTCTATTAATGACACTGGCTGGGAAGGAGTTAATATCTCAGGTACTCGTGGAGTAAAGTGTGTGCCTAACAAGCATTAATTTGTGTAATGTGTGCTGCTTTTTGCTTAAAATCAGTTTGGTTCTTCTCCCTGCAAAGCAGGGAAAAGAAACACAGAGCTCATTCCTTCTGTACAGAGCCCTGTGTTGATTGTCAACACAGGGCTCTGGGCTGTTATTGGACACAGCCGATCAGCGGATCCCGGCCATGAATCATTGGCTGGGACCTGCTGACAAAATCACCACAGCAGGAGCCAGCGGGAGGGGGTGCTCGTGCCTGCCCTGTACCCGGGGGAGGTCAGTGATGTACAGGTACATTGCAGACGGGCGGTCCTATACTAGATGGTTTCTAACAACTAGTGGTGTCTTAAAAGTCATTCAAGAGAATGTGGATATTATATGGATGTGTTCTGTGTCCACAGTTTTTTCTTTTTTTCGTAAAGGAGAATTTACATTTTGACAGGTATTTATTTCGGTCTCTGTCCCCCATTGGAGAGATGTTCCCTCACTTCGTGGCTCTGTGACACACCGTACGAGAGATGGGTGGATTGATCAGGAAGGCACAGACAGCAATGAAGATGCTGTCAGAAGTCCAAACTTATCCCCGCTCTACTAAAAATTAGCTGTGGTTGGTGTTTGGGAACTATCCTCTTGGATTACAAGCAGGAGTTCTCAGATCACCAGACTACCAAAGAAGTTAGTGGAGTGGACTGGTACACAACAGCATTTGTCTAAATAATATACTGAACTACTGGGAATGCAGATTTTGTCAGGGTTTGATTCTCATTTTTTACTGGAGTGTGACGTCATGGTGGAAATGCTTTGTCTTTTTAGAGTTATGTCTTTGTAAGAACATATAAAGTCCGTCTTTCTTTCTTATATCTACGAACATTTAAATATGCATTGTAAAATCATTCTTGTATATGTGCTTATATAACAAATTCATTATTTTTTATTTAATTTTTTAGGATGCAGTGGGGAGAGGTGTAAGGCTCCCTGCAGGTCAGATTCAAGTATGGTAACTGGAATGTAAAATGAGGGGAAATCTTCTAAAGCAGAGATCTTGCTGCAGGCCAGATTTGTGAATAGGTTGGTTGCATCCACCTCTGCAGTTGTCCTTCCTGCACTCCTTGCTTTTCTTTCCCTTTTATCTCTGCTGCATGTCTCCTGCTAATCACCCAGTGTTTCCACCCTATCCCATCGCAATCCCATCTATGGAGTGCAGGGGCAGACTGACCATTCGGGCACTTGGGCACTGCCTGAGGGCCCCATGCCACTAAGGGGCCCAATCAGGGTTGCCAGCCTCAATATAACCAGGTACAGTATGTAAAAATCTGTTTTTTTTTTTTAAATCCCAAGATTATAGCTGCCCCGCCTCTCCAGTACCTTTTCAGGGTGTGTATGTGTATTCTGTGTGTGTATACTGTGTGTGTATATTGTGTGTCTGTGTGTGTATACTGTATGTGTGTGTGTGTATACTGTGTGGCTCCATAATCTATTGCCTGGGGGCGCCATAGTCTCCTATTGCCTGGGGGTCCCATAATCTCCTATTGCCCGGGGGCCCCATGAGTTGTCAGTCCACCCCTGATGTAGTGTTTCCACTTCTCCTACAGCTTTATAATGGAGAGTCCATACTGGTTGGAGCATACTTGTTTGATCCATGTCCAGCATCTGGCGTTCAGCTGTTGTATTGATTACTATGCCCTAAATATTTAGATTTGTTTTTATATAATTACAGCCTTCTGCCTCAGCATTAGCTGTTGGGTTGGTTATGTCTATGTCCTCTCTCCTGGCAATCTTCTATCCCAGCAGTAGCTGTGGGGCTGCTTCAGTTTGTGAGCCCTTTCTTGGCAACCTGCTCTCCCACCAATAGCTGTCGGGTTGTTCCTGTTTGTGTGGGTTTTCCTGGCAATCTGCTATACCAGTAATTGATGTTGGGTTGCTGCTGTCTGTGTGGTTGGTCCAAAGATTGTCGACAAACTCTGATGTTTCTGTTGTTTTTCCGCCTCTTTTCTTGAGTTTCAGTAACTTTCCTGGCAAGTGACAACCTTCCATTCCAGCATTAGCTACTGGGTTGCTGTTATGTTTATATGCTTGCACCTGGCAACTTTTTCATTGTTTGATTGTTTAGCTTGAGCCTGCTTTTTTTTGGTTAGCCTATTGGTCTGGCTCTGTCACCAGGGAGGGCCGTAGCCTAGGAGTCTTGACCGCATAGCTCCATCTCTAACATGAGTTCTGGTGAAGATCAGGCATTCTCAGGCCCCCTCACAATAAGCCATTGTCACACACAATCCTTTGCTCCTGTTCCCTCTGTCTCGGAAAATCCTGGTGACATTTGACCCTTAGTAATGCTTTTGTTTACTTATTTCACCTTTACATGATTAGTTAGCTGCAGTGAATATTCATGCATCTTGTTGTGTGAACATTCTAAAATCATTTAGTAAATCCGCCTCATCTTCTATATTATCTCTCAATTCGGCACTAGTGTGTCTAAAGCCTTTAAAGCCAACCAGCAGTCTTCTGTTGGTCCTGCCAAAATGTGATTTGTGCCTTTATTGTAGGCCCTTTTAGAACCTCATCTTGTTTGTTGCCAGTTAATTGTCAAGTTGGTTACTTCGTACTGGGGAAATATAGAGAGCTGTGAGCAGAGCCTGGGTTGATTGGCAAACTATGGACACCTTGAAGAGGAACATCAGTTATGAAGGAGATATTGCAGAGAACAGGACTATGACAGTAGCCCTGGTCAGTGTTCTCCTCTGAGGGCGTGGGTCTACTCCGTAGAGACATGCGGAAATGTTGAGACTCAGGCTCCAAATTTCAAAGGAAAATTATGCTACATAAATCTCTGTGGGTACTGAAAATACACTGTTGGAGACTTGTTATCACTTTGATGGAGAGTGGAATCAATGTGCCTGAACAGTCTTTGTTCTATTTTTGGAACTTTGTATTTAAATCTATTACTTCAAAGTAAAGGGTTTATTTTCACTATAAATGTATTCCCGATAGGACATTCAGTTATTAGTCTGGCTACAGTTTATTACTCTGTGTATTGGGGGGGGGGGGGGTCAGTAACAAGACTCTGTGGGGTTGATTTGTTAAAGGAAAATAGACTGTGCACTTTGCAGGTGCAGTTGCACTCCACGAGGAAAAACTGCTCCAGAGCTTAGTAAATGAGGGAAAGCTCTGCTAACTTCCATCATCAAATCATGTTCAAGCAAAAATGCTGTTTTCTTCCCTTGCACAGGATTCGGAAGTCTTTCCAAATTGAACCTCGTTTACTAAGCTCTGGAGCAAATTCCTCTACAGAAAGGGGGTGCTAGGAGAGGCCAAACTCTGGGCTGTTGAGGCTTGTCTTGGGGTTGAAAGTCCCTTGTAACTGCATTTGTGAGTCATGTGTTCTAAGTATTAGTCTCTTAAAACTAACTGTCTTGCTAAGCTGCTCCTGAAGTAAAAAATCAGCTCCTCCAATCATGTTTTAAAAGCTAACACACAGGTGTCAAACACAAGGCCCGCGGGCAGAATCTGGCCTGCTGATCCTTGTCATGTGGCCCGCAGTGGCCTTTGGGCGCCACCTCCGGCTCTCACCCACTCTTCCTCCTGTCGCTTGTAATTACAGGAACTTCTGTGTTTACAGTGACAGCTATGGTCTCAGGGAGTCCCAGCTCCTGTTACTGCACATGCGCCGGTTTCAGGCTATACAAGCTGAGCGTGGAGATGCTGCAGCCAAACAGGCAGCTTACAAAAATTAACTCCTTACATGCCGAGCGGTCGGCCGGACACACAGGCAGAGGCTGGAATGGAGGACACACAGTCTGGATTCCTTATTCCTGGGAAATTCACAGGGGGTGGTGGTCTGGTAGTGAGGGGGGGCAGTAGTTGGGTGGGTGTTGGTCTGCTAGTGGGGGGGGCTGGGCATTAGTTGGGGGGTGGTGATTTGACAGTGGGGGAGTCTGTCAGTGGTTAGTGGCAAGGCAGTAGTTGGGGGTGGGGGATCTGGTAGTGGAGGGGTGTTAATTGATGGGGTGAGCTGAAGCTCCCTGAACCCTGCATGTAGCTCACCCATGGATACTGCACTCTGTACACAGGGCACTTTTGAACCCTGCACTCTGTACATAGCGCAACTCTTGAACTCTGCATTCTGTGTGTAGCGCACCCCTGAGCCCTACACTCTGTAGCACACCTCTAAACCCTGAAACCTGCACTCTGTCCACAGAGCAAACCTGAACCCTGCACTTTGTCCACAGCGCAATCCTGAACCCTGAACTCTGTCTACAGCACAACCCTGCACTCTGCCCACAGCACAACACTGAGCCCTGCACTCTGTCCATAGCGCAACCCTGAACCCTGCACTCTGTCGACAGCGCAACCCTGAACCCTGCACTCTGTCCACAGCGCAACCCCTGAACCCTGCACTCTGTCCACAGCGCAACCCTAGAATTATGCTCTCTGTCCACAGCGCAACCCCTGAACCCTGCATTCTGTCCACAGCGCAACCCCTGAATCCTGCACTCTGTCCACAGCACAACCCCTGAACCCTGCACCTTGTATGCAGCGCAAACTCTGAACTGTGCACTCTGTCCATGGCGCAACCCCTGAACCCTACACTCTGTCCACAGCGCACCCTCTGAACCCTGCGCTCTCTGCGTAGCTCACTCTTGAACTCTGCATTCTGTACGTAGTACAGCTCCCGTAGTACAAACCCCTGAACTCTGAGCTAGATATTGCTTATTTTAAAAAAACAGTTATAAATAAATGCAGAGGCAATTTTTTTATATGATAAAGAGTAGATACACAGTCTTAGATATACAACCGGCCCCTTGAGGACATCCATATTGCTGATGCGGCCCCCGATGAATTTGAGTTTGACACCCCTGAGCTAACAGGTTCTAACCTTACCCCATTCTATCTAAAACAAAATCATTTTAGCTTGAGTTTTAGTCCAATAAATATTTTACTTTGGAAGGTGTCATGGAGTCTTACTCTGAGCACACACGGAACAGGCAGCTATGAAGGCGGTTACATCAGCACATAGACTAGGCCACCAGAATTGTTGAGAAAAGGCCCAAAAGAGTTATTTTTTCCCAGGGTGGACAGAAGCCTTGGAAGAACGGTAAGTCTGGAGCACGGCAGTACGGAGACTCTCTGGGAGAAAGTAGCGGTCACAAGGTTTCTCAGGAGGAGCATGGACCTGAGTGGCAAGACTTTTGTCATCTAAAGGAGAAGTGAGACTGGTGCGAACTGTAGCCAGAATACGATTAGGAGCAATCACAGGAACCTGGAACCGACTCAATCTTGGAAGTGGAGAAAAATTGTCGTGACAAAGCGTCAGCCCTTACATTCCTAGTACCGGGTAAGAATGGAACTATGTAATTGAAACTAGACAAGAAAAGAGCCCATCGTGCCCTTCTGGGAGAGAGGTGTTTATCCTCAGACAAGATTGTGAGATTCTTATGGTCAGTAAGAATGAGAATCGGCACATAGGGATGAGCCGAACACCCCCCTGTTCGGTTCGCACCAGAACATGCGAACAGGAAAAAAGTTTGTTCGAACACGCGAACACCGTTAAAGTCTATGGGACACGAACATGAATAATCAAAAGTGCTAATTTTAAAGGCTTATATGCAAGTTATTATCATAAAAAGTGTTTGGGGACCTGGGTCCTGCCCCAGGGGACATGGATCAATGCAAAAAAATGTTTTAAAAACGGCCGTTTTTTCAGGAGCAGTGATTTTAATAATGCTTAAAGTCAAACAATAAAAGTGTAATATCCCTTTAAATAACGTAGCTGGGGAGTGTCTACAGTATGCCTGTAAAGGGGCGCATGTTTCCCGTGTTTAGAACAGTCTGACAGCAAAATGACATTTCAAAGGAAAAAAGCCATTTAAAACTACTCGCGGCTATTGCATTGCCGGTCCGACAATACACATAGAAGTTCATTGATAAAAACGGCATGGGAATTCCCCACAGGGGAACCCCGAACCAAAATTTAAAAAAAAAAATGACGTGGGGGTCTCCCTAAATACCATACCAGGCCCTTCAGGTCTGGTATGGATATTAAGGGGAACCCCGCGCCAAAAAAAAAAGGTGTGGGGTCCCCCCAAAAATCCATACCAGACCCTTATCCGAGCACGCAACCTGGCAGGCCACAGAGCGCCCCCCCTCCTGAACTGTACCAGGCCACATGCCCTCACCATTGGGAGGGTGCTTTGGGGTAGCCTCCCAAAACACCTTGTCCCCATGTTGATGAGGACAAGGGCCTCATCACCACAACACTGGCCGGTGGTTGTGGGGTCTGCGGGCAGGGGGCTTATCGGAATCTGGAAGCCCCCTTTAACAAGGGGACCCCCAGATCCCGCCCCCCCCATGTGAAATGGTAAGGGGGTACAAAAGTACCCCTACCATTTCACTAAAAAACTGTCAAAAATGTTAAAAATGACAAGAGACAGTTTTTGACAATTCCTTTATTTAAATGCTTCTTTTTTCTTCTATCTTCCTTAATCTTCTTCTGGTTCTTCTGGCTCTTCTGGTTCTTCATCCGGCGTTCTCGTCCAGCATCTCCTCCGCGGCGTCTTCTATCTTCTTCTCCTCGGGCCGCTCCGCACCCATGGCATGGGGGGAGGCTCCCGCTCTTCTCTTCATCTTCTTCTTCATCTTCTTCTTTTCTTCTCTTCTTCTCTTCTTCATTTCCTTCTCCGGGCCACTCCGCATCCATGCTGGCATGGAGGGAGGCTCCCGCTGTGTGACGGCATCTCCTCGTCTGACGGTTCTTAAATAATGGGGGGCGGGGCCACCCGGTGACCCTGCCCCCTCTGACGCACGGTGACTTGTTGGGACTTCCCTGTGACGTCACGGGGAATGCCACAGGGAAGTCCCGTCATGTCCTATGCGTCAGAGGGGGGCGGGGTCACCTGGTGGCTCGTGCTCGGATAAGGGTCTGGTATGGAATTTAGGGGGACCCCCACGTCATTTTTAAAAAAAAATTTGGCAGGGGTTCCCCTTAATATCCATACCAGACCTGAAGGGCCTGGTATGGAATTGAGGGGGACCCCCACGTCATTTTTTTTTTAAATTTTGGTTCGGGGTTCCCCTGTGGGGAATTCCCATGTTGTTTTAATCAATGAACTTCTATGTGTATTGTCGGACCGGCAATGCAATAGCGAGTAGTTTTAAATGGCTTTTTTCCTTCGAAATGTCATTTTGCTGTCAGACTGTTCTAAACACGGGAAACATGCGCCCCTTTACAGGCATACTATAGACACCCCCCAGCTACGAAATTTAGAGGGATATTACACTTTTATTGTTTGACTTTAAGCATTATTAAAATCACGGCTCCTGAAAAAACGGCCGTTTTTAAAACTTTTTTTTGCATTAATCCATGTCCCCTGGGACAGGACCCAGGTCCCCAAACACTTTTTATGACAATAACTTGCATATAAGCCTTTAAAATTAGCACTTTTGACTTCTCCCATAGACTTTTAAAGGGTGTTCCGCGGCATTCGAATTTGTCGCGAACACCCCAAATTGTTCGCTGAACTTGCGAACAGCCAATGTTCGAGTCGAACATGAGTTTGACTCGAACTCGAAGCTCATCCCTATCGGCACAGTGGTACCTTCAAAGAGATGTCTCAATTCTTTGAGGGCTAAAATGATCTCTAACAGCTCTCTGTCACCAATCTCATAATTGCACTCCGCAGGGGACAATTTCTTGGAAAAGTAGCCACAAGGCTGCATAGCGCTCTCAGAAGTAGGACGTTGAGACAGAAGGGTGCCAACTCCCGTCTCAGAAGCATCAACCTCAAGGATAAAAGGTAACGTAGGATCAGGATGTGCCAAGAGTAAACTTAGTCAAAACATAGCCAGAGTTCAGGAACCGGAAGGATAGTCAGACAAGTCAAAACGTCAGGCAGCCAGAGATGAGCTTAGTAGAACAGCAATCAGGATCTGGAGCCAGAAGGAATGTCAGCCAAGCAAGTCTTTAACAGGAACACAGGAGAGTGTCTCTAGAGATGTGACCAAGGCGAAGGCAGAAATCATCTGGGCTGGACGGCTTAAGAAGGCAGGATTGACAAGCAGTATATCATCAACAGGTGAGTCACTGTGGAGAGAAAGGAGCTGGCAATTAGCCGACAGCTGAGCGGTCAGCTTTGAGAAGGAAGGGCTGAGCCCAGCCCTGACAGGCAGGCATCCAATCCTTTTAACAATATAGTGTATTTATGTATAGATCTTTGCAATTTTGTTGTATATTATTATTACTATGTTTATTTTCCTACAGATCAATACTCTCTATTACCCCTGAAGAAACATGTCAATGGGAAGGCTAAAGTATTAATAATGTAGATCCCAATACTTTTGACAATACAGTGTATATGTAATAGCGTGTGCAGAGAAATAAGCTACAATGCATATGCCAATAGAAAATCAAAAGCTGGTAAAGCAATAAACACAAAACCTAAAGCAACTCAATAAACTGTTCCATTTTCTATAATGTGCAGACCAATCACTCGACAGGCAAAAATTTGTTACAACATCCAGTCCCTGAAAGGTACCGTACATTTAGTCTGTGGTATTTTAAATGCTTGCTTGTGTTGTCCATTGTTTTTGATACAAAACACATGAGAATTTTTTTTTTAAAAGAATAATGCAATAAATGTGGTTTTAGTAAGAATTTAGAGTTGTGAGTTCAGACCATGAAAGTCCTGAGTGCCTCATATTATTCCAATTTTCGAATAGTAGGAAAAAAAAAAGTAAGAAAGACATAGATAGATCATAACTAATTAGAAAGATAGACAGAAAGAAAAGAAAAAAAAAGAAAAAATTAGAGAAAAATATTTATTTCAAATAAACAAAGTAAAAATGAGGGAATGTAAACTACACAGTATAGGGAAAGTAAAACTCTTTATAGCGTGAGAAATACAATTTGAAAATCTAATAAGAAGCGATGGTTCATCTAAGTGTTATACTTCATGAGCAATGGCCAAAAACATTGAAGACTTGGAACCGTTAAAGAAGAAAATAACAGTTCACTAACTACATTACTAAATAAAATACACAATAAAAAATGAAATAAAAAAAAAAACTTTGAGATGATATCCAATGATTTCATAAAACTCAACCGAAACCCCTGACACAAAACTGCCTCCAGATTATATTCTCCAAAGTAATGGGTTGTGACACCACAGTTTATGCTAGCAATATGATCATTCTTTACCCTGATAGAGATAATCGGGTCATGTAACACACAGAACACTACAGGTCCATGGAGTGTTATGATTGTAGACACAAACCTGAATATATAAATGTGATACGGAAAAAAAGAGACAATCAGCAAAATAAAATGGATGGCAAAACATGAAAATACATTTTAAAAAACATATCTAAGCACCTCCACCACCCAAACAAAACAAAACCAAAATAAAACATAACAAAATTAGGATTTTCAAGATATCTAAATTAAGAACCTTTTTTAACATTTAAAACTGATTAAAAAAAGTGTTGTATTTATTAATTACATAGTCAAGTTGACTAAAATAATTTTTTTGCTTGTCTCATTCAATTCTGAATGTTGCTACTTTCAAAACGTTTGATGTTTTAACATTGGGAATAAAATGAAGGTGTTAAACACTAAAACCGTGACAAAGGGAAAAAAAAAGAAAAAAAAAAAGATTTTTTACCGACTCAAAGAAAAAAAAAATAGAATGTTTTTTTTTTTTTTACAACATTTAGTTAATTATAAAAAGAAGTGCATATATTAAAAAAAGAACAGCTCCAGGTAAACAGCTATCTTAAATCACGTTTATGCTTATTATTTTACCCACCCAAAGGATTTTGTAATTTGTTTCTGGTGTCCTGTTATTTACACAATCCTTTCAGACAGCCCAACCAAGCAGGCAACTGACGCCACTATTGGCTGAGCATTGGACAATGAAGAAGTTTTATCACTTTGAATTCACACTCACTCGCCTTAAAATGTAGGGAAAATTTATGTACATTTTCATCCATTTTATGAGTGTTTAACGCACGTTGACTTGTGTTGATCTGCATTTTAGCAAACTACTAAAATGCAGGTCAATGCATAAACACATAAAAGAATGTTTTTTTTTATGTGTCCTGTTTACACTACAATGCTGTGCTGATCCGTGCTGTGTTAAAAAAAAAAAACAAACAAACATATATATATATATATTGAAGAGGAACGGACCAACATTCCACAGGCCACAATCAACAACCTGATCAACTCTATGTGAAGGAGTTGTGCTGCACTGCGTGAGGCAAATGGTGGTCACACCAGATACTGACTGGTTTTTGGACCCCTCCAAATAAAGTAAAACTGCACATTTTAGAGTGGCCTTTTATTGTGGCCAGCCTAAGGCACACCTGTGCAATAGTCATGCTGTCTAATCAGCATCTGGATATACCACACCTGTGAGGTGGAAGGATTATCTTGGCAAAGAAGAAGTGCTCATTAACACAGATTTAGACAGATTTGTGAACAATAATTGAGAGAAAAACTGTATTTATTGGCATATAACATGCACTTTTTCACCATGAAAATTGGGTGCAAATAACGTGTGCGTGTTATAAGCCAATACTTCAATTTTAGCTGCCTCGGAAGGGAAAGGGAGGGGGGCAGGACGAGCGCCGTCAGATTACATACAGTGAGAATCTCCTGTTTACTTGGCGGTCTCTGTAATAGGAAGTCCCGTCTCCTGGGCCACCATTGGACCACTGTTCTGTCTATCATAGGAGATTCTCACTGTATGTAATCTGTCGACACTCGTCTCACCCTCCTCCCTGTCCCTTTTAGGCTGCACTGATGGCAGTGTTGAGGCTGATGCATTGATGGCACTTCTGAGGCTGCATTGATGTTGACTGATGAGGTTGCATTGATGGCACTTGTGAGGCTGTAGATGGGCATTGATCAGGCTGAATTGATGGCAGTGGTGAGGCTGCAGATGGGCACTGACCCTTATTTTGCTTCAAAGTTCCTTATTTAAAATTTAAGTTTTTTCCCTAAAACTTCCCTCTTAAAATGAATGTGCGTGATATACGCCGATAAATACAGTAAGCCTTTTGTGTACATACAAAAAGTTGTCGATCTTTAAGTTCGGCTCATGATAAATAGGGACACAAAAGTGTTGCACTTATAATTTTGCTATATATATATATATATATATATATATATATATATATATATATGAATAAACATATGTATAAATAAAATAATAAAAATATTAATAAATAATAAATATAGTATCTCACAGAAGTAAGTACACCCCTCACATTTTTGTAAATATGTTATTATATATTTTCATGTGACAACACTGAAGAAATTACACTTTGCTAAAATGTAAATGTAATGTGAATGGGGAGCAGGTGTGTTAAATTTGGTGTTTTTACCATCACTCTCTCATACTGGTCACTGGAAGTTCAACATGGCACCGCATGCCGAAGAACTCTCTGGGGATCTGAAAAAAAGAATTGTTGCTCTATATAAAGATAGCCTAGGCTATACGAAGATTGCCAAGATCCTGAAACTGGGATGCAACATGGTGGCCAAGACCATACAGCGGTTCAACCAAAGAAGTTGCATGCACCTGCTCAGCGTCAAATCCAGAGGTTGTCTTTGGGAAATAGACATATGAGTGCTGCCAGCATTGTTGCAGAGGTTGAAGGGGTGGGGGGGGGGGGGTCAGCCTGTCAGTGCTCAGACCATACACTGCACACTGCATCAATTTGGTCTGCATGGCTGTCATCTCAGAAGGATGCCTCTTATAAAGATGATGCACAAGAAAGCCCGCAAACAATTTGCTGAAGACAACCAGACTAAGGAGATGGGTTACCGAAACCATGTCCTGTGGTCTAAAGAGACCGAGATAAACGTATTTGGATCAGATGATATCAAGCATGTGTGGCGGCAACCAGGTGAGTACAAAGACAAGTGTGTCTTGCCTACAGTCAGGCATGGTGGTGGGAGTGTCATGGTCTGGGGCTGCATGAGTGCTGCCGGCACTGGGGAGTTACAGTTCATTGAGTGAACCATGAATGCCAACATGTACTGTGACATACTGAAGCAGAGCATGATCCCCTCCCTTCAGAGACTGGACTGCAGGGCAGTATTCTAACATGATAACGACCCCAAACACACCTCCAAGAGGACCACTGCCTTGCTAAAGAAGCTGAGGGTAAAGGTGATGGACTGGCCAAGCATGTCTCCAGACCTAAACCCTATTGAGCATCTGTGGGGAATCCTCAAACAGGAGATGGAGGAGTGCAAGGTCTCTAACATCCACCAGCTCCGTGATGTAGTCAAGAGGACTCCAGTGGCAACCTGTGAAGATCTGGTGAGATCCATTCCCAAGAGGGTTAGGGCAGTGCTGGAAAATAATGGTGGCCACACAAAATATTGACACTTTGGGCCCAATTTGGACATCTTCACTTAGGGGTGTACTCACTTTTGTTGCCAGCGGTTTAGACATTAATGGCTGTGTGTTGAGTTATTTTGAGGGGACAACAAATTTACACTGTTATACAAGCTGTACACTCTCTACTTTTTTGTGAGATACTGTATATATGTATACTGTATATATATATATATATATATATATATATATATATATATATATATATATATGTAACATTTTATTTTCTATATATGTCTATTTATTATGTAGTTGTATTGTTATTTTATTTATACACATGTATATTCTTTAATATATTTATATAAAACAATATAAATATATAATGCGTAAAACCTTTCAGCTTCTGTAACTAACTGTAAAAGTTATTAAAAGTGCAGTTCTGTTTGGGTTAATACAGTTATAAAAGTTGAATCCCATCAACAAATTGCTTCTTAGAATTTTATTGGGTCCGGTAGAGCCATTTATATGCTATGCCATTTAAGGCAATTAAATTTGACATTTTCCTACTCCAGTAAAATTTAAGGAATTTCAAGTTGTACAAGTTTGATCAAAGAATTTCATGTAGGATTGCTTAAAGTGATTAGCAGGCACAGCTCATTACAGAATTGAACATATGTCTTTTTTTTTTTTTTTTTAATGCACAGAGAGCCTTATGTGAGGTGGAACAGCGTGTTAATGTGTTCAGTAATGAAGTTTTTAAAAATCCAATTACTCATCCGTTTACTTTTTTATTTTTAATTTGTTGATGCAGACACAACAAACATGCAATTATGTTACGTTACCGATGACAATGGAAAGCAAATCACAGTCATTTATATACCATTAAGACTACAATTAACCACAGTTCCATGACTCTGTGGGATGGATGCATGAAAAGCAAGCAAGCAAACTGTTTTCCTTTTTACACTTAGCCACCAATCAACTTCCAACAGTCCACATCTGAAAATGAACCAAAGACTCTGATTGGATGCAATTTTTTTCTTTTAGTAGAACTTTCTAAGAATTCGGAATTCAAGATTCAGTTCTCCGCAGTGTACTACTTGAGGCTGGGTTCACACTGATGCAAACTGTATGCAGGTGTCCCCGTATCCAATCCGCATGACAGGAGAGTGTGACCAGGTCTCAATGGAGCCAGTTCACACATCTCCGGGGCGGCCACGGAGCTCACAGCAGAAGGGTCCTGTGCGTCTTTGGCTCTGTTTCAGGTGTAAATTCAGCCACAAATTCAGACCTGAAATGCTGAAAGGGGATGCACTGGACCCCCTGCTATGCTCAGCACTGCAAATAGTGTGAACCCAGCCTTAAAAAATGTTGAACTAAACAATGGGGCTAACTTGGTATAGGGGCACTACCAAACATATGCGAATAGCCATTGCTGACTTGATTTTGAAGAAGCAGCTTGGTTGCTTGGCCTCTGCTCTGCAACTTCTCATTCCTCTATTCTGGCTCATCCTTGTAAAATAGGTGGGACAGACCAAATTCATCGCCTGGAACTGAAGTCATTATTTGCATGTGGGCAGGATGCAGTGTGTTGCGCCTTTGGCAAGAATGCACTCAGAGGTTGAGGTACAAGAGAACAGTATATTGGGGGAGAGTTCCAAAAAATGCACAATCAGGTCCAGCGGGTGAGCACAGCCACTTACGAACAGTTGCAGAGGATCATGATTTTGCAAAGATGCTGACAGCTTGTGCAGCGAGGTGCAAGAATGAGGCCTGGCTGGTCCACATCCAAACGTGAGACTTCCTGGGAGGAGATGTAAAGTCCCTTTCCCTGATGCTAGCACTGTCCCTGCCAGACAAATAATCGGTCTCTACACTGGCCACGCACATAAATTACACCAAACCATGGAGCTAAATAGACTCTGCCTGACGCAAGATGGCTGCCGAGGTCATGTGGGATATCAGCGTCCAATAGACAGCTATCCCACTGTGACTGAGGAAGTTCCTCACAACTCCCTTCACCTTCTGCATCACTGTTTTGGTTGAGCGCCACCTACAGTGGGGATTACAGACTGCACCCGAATACACCCCCCCCAATCCCTTTGACAAATGCTGTGTCATCTTTTGTTGTTCTTTCCTGCTGGGGATGTGCAAAGCAGCTGCCATTCTTGGCACCTTAGAGATGCTGGATCTTTTAGTAGCCGCGATGATGAGGTTAGATTCTTAATCAGCATTTAGACATGACAACGTATACTCTACATCAGCTTTTCTCTATTTTTTTTTTTACCCCAAAGGAAAACACTTGAAATAAAGTTTAGGTCTCATGGAATCCCTTCTAAATAATACGGGCACAATGAGAAGAATGTCCCTTACATTGGTGGTCAAAAGGAATAATGCCTCTCTTACAGTGGTGGTCACAATGCTACCCTTAGAGACAGCTAAAAAGATAATTGGTATTGTACCACTGGCTCTGCCAATTGTCATTGGACATAGAACTATCCAGGCATCATCAGATGGAAGGTCAGGCATCCACAGTGGAAGGAAATCTCTGGAGGAACACTAGGGTTCCATAGTTTCCACTTTTGAGAATGGCTGGCCTACGCTAAATACTACACCAATGAAAAGTCTAAGCATGCATGAGAATACACTAAATATGCTCAGTGGACTGGCAGCTCTGAAGGTGAAGCTGGTGGAGGTTATGACTATGCCGGCTTTAAAGTGCACATGAGTATTATGCCCCGTACACACGATCAGATTTTCCGACAACAAAACCGTGGATTTTTTTCCCGAAGGTTGTTGGCTCAAACTTGTCTTGCATACACACGGTCACACAAATGTTGGCCCAAAATTCCGAACGTGGGAACGCGGTGACGTACAAGACGTACGATGTGCCGAGAAAAAAGAAGTTCAATAGCCAGTGCGGCGCCTTCTGCTTGATTCAGAGCATGCGTGAACTTTTGTGCGGCGGACTAGTGTACACACGATCAGACTTTGAGAACCTGCTCTCAAACATTTGTGTGCCTGAAATTCCGACAGCAAATGTTCGATGGCACATACACACGGTCGGACTTTCCGACAACAAGCTCACATCGAACATTTCCCGTTGGAAAATCAGACCGTGAGTACGCGGCATTACAGTTAGTGGGTTGAACAATGCTGACATTGGGATTCTTTGATGATTACTGTATTGCCACCTGCTATTTTTTGTTTTGCGTTTTTCTGGCTACAGTTCCATTTTGAAGGGGAGATGTGCTTTGCCCACACAGACCTAGACAACAGGTACACTTTGCCCTTCTCAGCATTATAGTTGTACTTTCTTTTTATCCCATCACAGTTCTGTTCAGTGCCAAGAAAACAAAAAAACAAACAAAAAAAGTCCTATGCTAGTTAGGAAGTCATAGCTCTTACATAAGGGCAGTGGCGTCGCTAGGGGGTGGCTTTTGGGGCTATAGCCCCGAATCTGGGGCCCATAGCCCCGAGTCTCTGCAGGGGTCCCCAAGGGGAGGGGAGGCTCTCTGGGGACCCTGATGTAAGTTGGGGGCTCTCTGGGGACCTTGATTTAAGGGGGAGGCTCTCTGGTGACCCTGATTTAAGGGGGAGGCTATCTTGGGACCCTGATGCAAGGGGGAGGCTCTCTGGGGACCCTGATGCAAGGGGGAGGCTCTCTGGGGACCCTGATGTAAGGGGGGCTCTCTGGGGATATAAACACACACACATATATTATATACATGTGTATGCCCACCCAAGCGTATGACTTTCTTTACTATGCTGCTATGGGCTCTAGCCCCAGATCTTTTGTAGACCTGACAACGCCCCTACATAAGGGTATGGACTGCCCTTAGACAGCACCCAGTTGTCACATGAGTTAGATACCCCACATATCAGGCAAGGAATACTAGGTATTTCCTAGAGCTGTATGGAATAGTGGAGGAGTGCAGGAAAATCTGCAGTGGGGTAGGGGGGAAAAGAAGAGAATCTTGATTTTATTGATAGGTCAAGACCTATATAGATCCCAAGCTCTGTCGGAACAGCCATGTTAGCCGCGTCCTGGCTTGACGAGTAATATGCCAATCCAATTGAAAGAAGATGACATAGCATTGTTTCGCTATATAGACGGCGAGTGGATTGGTTTTCTGAAACACATTTACATCTCAATGTCTGCTAAAATTGCAAAATGCTAAAAATAAAACTTCTTTCTTGGATCCAACATATTCCATATAGCTCCAATAAGCATGAGTCACCAGCATTGTCCTGTTAATCTGTAGAAGGAATATGAATATGACATATAGGCATAATACAAATTCAGTAAGATGGTAAATAGATTTTTTTTTTTTTTTTTTTTTTATGTAATACCAAAATTCTTTCTAAAATATGTACTATGTTTCATATACTATAGCTAGCCAAATAAAGCAAGTAAGCAAATATGATCTTTAATTTTTTTTTTTCCCTTTCTCATTTTATCCTCTAAGAAAAGTACTGACCCCTTCAAGGATCTCTCCAGTCTTAAATTCCTTTTGCTTCTTGAAAAGTAATCTGCAGGAATACAGCTGTTCATAGATAGGTTTAACCGCTAGCCGACCAGCCGCCATCGTTATACAGCGGCAGGTTGGCTCTCCTGCGCAAATCGTTGTAGCTGTAAGTCAGCTTGTGCAGGTGCAATAGCGGGCAAACGTGCGTCACCACTTGCGTCTTCTTTAGATCAAACTTTTCCTAATAGGTAGATTGGGAGACTAGGCCCAGGTGCATTGGGAGTCTTATGCCTCATTCACAAGAGGCGGACTCAGTTTCCACGGAGCCCGCCTCGGTCCGCCGGCTCAGCTGGAGATCAGTCCGTTGATCTCCGCTGAGCCGGCGGATGACAGGTCCCTCTCTGCTCACTGAGTGGGGAGGGGCTTGTCAGGCGCCACTGCTGTCTATGGAGGGATCGCACGAAAACAGACAGCATGTGCGTTTTCATCAGATCTCACCCGATCCGCTAGCGACGGACCTGGACGTAGGGCTATCCGTCTGCTTTTAGCGGAACGGACGGGGTCGGATGTCAGCGGACATGCCTCCGCCGACATCCGTCGCTCCATAGGCTAACATGGAGTGCCCCTTCAGGTCCGCCGTCAAAACTGACAGGCGGACCTGAACGGTCCGATCATGTGAAAGGGGCCTTAGGTCTCCAAACCCAACACCACCAGAACATGGAAATGCAATTATTTTAATACAGTAAAACCTTGGATTGCGAGCATAATTCGTTATAAATCTGAAAGCCAAGTTGAATCGCTCGTGGAGCGCAGCGTGGAAGGGATGACGTTGATGATGGTGTGGAGGATGGTCTATGTGGACAGCTTTACCCCGGATGTGCCTCTTTAAATCATCAACCATATGAGTTGCTAAATGTTGTACCTTCATTAAATGTAACCATATTGCTACACTTAGAGGCACTTCTCTTCTCTTTTATACCTAATTATGACATGATGCTACTTGTATATGAAGACATCGCTTGTTTTTTTAAGTCAAATTTTTTTTTTCTTGTCTTGCAAAACGCTCTTAAATCAAGTTATTCTCAAACCAAGGTTTTACTGTAAATATAAACTGCTAAAAAATACCTTCTCTCATCAGCAGTATATAGCAGTCGTGTGACTTCTATCAGTGTCTGGCTAAAGCTTGTAGGAGGAGTTTTCATTCTCCCCTGATTGTCCTATGAGGCTGCAGGACCCCTGGCCCTCTGTATGGACAGTGCTGATCGGCCCTGTGCTGATCACATGCACCCTTCAAGAAAGAAAAAAACTCTCAAGCAATACACACCAAACTGAGCATGTGCAGAATGCCCCAAAGGCTCTGTACTATCAGGAGATGGATTGGGGACAGTAAAAAAAGGGAAAGATCAGAGAAGACAGGATCAAACAGCCTTTCTACACAATGTGCAGGATTAACCCCTTAGGTTCCACAGTGAGTATAACAAGCATGATTTACTGCATATACAGACTCATTTCACTGTTGTGGGTTTAGAAACACTTTAAGAAATGTTTAATGTTCTTGTATTCAGCATACACACCAGTGTTGCAAAGTCCAAGTTTGGGAATTAGAGCATTCACTGTAATTAAAGCTTTTAAATACAGTTATGCCTGGGCGTCCAAACATTTTCCACTATATATGATATATATTCTATATAGTACTTGCTGTAACATTATGAAGATTCACTAGGTCTGAGTGTGAGATCATACACTTCTGGGAATGTCTATCTCCGTTTTTCTATTTAAGTATTGTTGACATGGTTACAAGGAAGAGGAATATAGAGCTAAAGTGAGAATGTGCTTCTTAGGGGGAAATACAATAAAAATATCTATCTGAAGTCTTTAGTTTTGTTTTTTCTTAGAGTGATAAACAAGGGTTTCCAATGCAAGTCAATTACGTTTTTACACTTGTGGTGGTGGTGGGGGGGTAAAAACGCACCGATGAGCCAAGCTCTTTTATTACCTTCCAACTTCTCCCCCGCTCACTGAAAAAAAATTACTAGCTGTCTCATTTGGCTAGCAGTACCACCCCCGCCAAACACAACTCAGTTGAATGGGGTCACTCCACAACTGCATGCAACATACATGGTTATGGCACATTTCTGCAGGGTTTAAGGGGTTGAATCAGGCAGTGAAAAGGTCATATAACACCTCTTCACCGCTTGGTGAATGCCCTCTGAAGAGCGATCCATCGTGGGCCGCTCTTTAGTAGGTAATACAAGTGTAAACGCGGCGTAAAAGAAATGCAATTTGTCTCTTTTTCTAAATAGCAAATGCTGTTGGGAAGATGATACTTACTGTTAATCTAATAGCTGTGGGCAGAGCTAGGCATGGCTAGTTACTGTTAGGGACATTAGAGCTGCCAACATCTAAGCAGCTACAGCGGCAGCTATGGTGACAATGCTAGAGTAATTTCACTGCAAAAGCAAGAGCAGTGCCATCTTTTCATGGGAAGTGCCTATGCAACAGAGACTCCAGACTTCCTGGGATGGGTAGTCTACATCACATAAGTGGTTATATAGTTAGACCATGGATGTTGTTAGACAGGGCTGGAGGGACTGAGCATGGCTTGCATGTAATTTGCCTAGGACATACAAGTTCCTACAGACACAGCAATGAACTGTCAATCTAAAAGTCTTTGAGCCAAGCTGGACATGGCTTTTTACTGATAGGTTCATCAGAGGTGCCAACATCTAAGCAGCTACAGCGGCAGTTATGGTGACAATGCTAGAGTGATTTTGTTGCAAAAGGAAGAACAGTGCCATCTTATAATGGGAAGTGCCTATATAATGGCTCTACTGGCAGGAGCAGCAGGTATTTAAAAAAAAAGTTCAATAAGGTACTTAGAATAATAGTAAATCCTGGGCTGGGATGGTCAACCTACATCACATATATGATTATATACTGTAGTTTGACCATGGATGTTGTTAGACATTGCTGGAGGGACTGAGCACGGCTTGCATGTAATTTGCCTAGCACATGCAAGTTCCTACAAATACAGCAACATACAGTCAATCTAAAATTCTGTGGCCCAAACTAGACCTGGCTTTTTGCTTATAGGACCGTCAGAGGTGGCAATATCTAAGCAGCTACAGCGGCAGCTACAGTGTCAATGCTAGGATGGTTTCACTGCCTAAGAAAGATCAATGTAATCATATCAAATGATGTGTCTATATAATCGTTCTACTGGCAGGATCAGAAGGTATTTAAAAAAAAAAATCAAAATATTACATAGAATAACAGTAAATCCAGTCTTCCTGGGATGGGCAGCCTACATCACATATATATTATAAACTGCAGTTTGACCATGGATGTTGTTAGACATTGCTGGAGGGACTGAGCAAGGCTTGCATGTAATTTGCCTAGGACATGCAAGTTCCTACAAATACAGCAACATACAGTTAATCTAAAAGACTGTGGACCAAACTAGATGTAGCATTTTGCTTATAGAGCTATCAGAGGTGCCAATGTCTAAGCAGCTACAGCGGCAGCTACAGTGACAATGCTAGAGTGGTTTCACTGCAAAAGGAAGACCAAGGCCATCCTAGCAAATTAAATACCTTTATAATGGTTTTACTGGCAGGATCAACAGGTATTTACAAAATGTTCTATTTAGAATAACAACAGACACCCTGGGATGGGCAGCCTACATCATATATGTGATAGTAGACCTAGTAGATGATAGGCTCAGCAATGGCATGCAATGCCAAGCTGCTGCTAACAAAGCATACAGAATATTGGCATGCATTAAAAAGGGGATCAACTCCAGAGATAAAACGATAATTCTCCCACTCTACAAGACTCTGGTCCGGCCGCACCTAGAGTATGCTGTCCAGTTCTGGGCACCAGTCCTCAGGAAGGATGTACTGGAAATGGAGCGAGTACAGAGAAGGGCAACAAAGCTAATAAAGGGTCTGGAGGATCTTAGTTATGAGGAAAGGTTGCGAGCACTGAACTTATTCTCTCTGGAGAAGAGACGCTTGAGAGGGGATATGATTTCGATATACAAATACCGTACTGGTGACCCTACAATAGAAATAAAACTTTTTCGCAGAAGAGAGTTTAACAAGACTCGCGGCCACTCATTAAAATTAGAAGAAAAGAGGTTTAACCTTAAACTACGTAGAGGGTTCTTTACTGTAAGAGCAGCAAGGATGTGGAATTCCCTTCTACAGGCGGTGGTCTCAGCGGGGAGCATCGATAGCTTCAAGAAACTATTAGATAAGCACCTGAATGACCGCAACATACAGGGATATATAATTTAATACTGACACATAATCACACACATAGGTTGGACTTGATGGACTTGTGTCTTTTTTCAACCTCACCTACTATGTAACTATGTAACATATGTAACTATGTAACTATGTGATTATATACTATAGACAGACCATTGATGTTGTTAGACAGGGCTTAAGGGACTGATCATGGTTTGCATGTCATTTGCCTAGAATGTGCAAGTTCCTACAGATAGTGCAACGTACTGTCAATCTAGAAGACAAATCTAGACATGGCCATCAAAGTTGTCAACATCAAAGCAGCTACAGCGGCAGCTAGATTGACCATGCTTTCACTGCAAAAGGAAGTAGTGTCATTTTGTCAGAGAAAGCACCTATCAATTAGTTCTACTAGCAGGATCGACAGGTATTTCCAAAATGTTCATTGAGGTGTCTAGAATACCTAGAGCAGTGTTTTGCAACCTTTTTTCAGTAAAGGCACCCTTAAAAAATGACGGCCAATCTCGAGGCACCCTGTAAAATTATGGACAGTCTCTAGACACCTCATTCTAAAATGTAAAAACTATTCTAATAGTTTTACATAATGCAACAACATCCACACAAGTAGGACACCCAATGTTAGAGGTGATTTATTCTTCCAATTACAAATACACTTTTGCAAACTGGTACTAGTACTAGTAGTCCAATATTTCTCTTCTCCCTCAGTTTTTCTCCATCACTCAGCTAATGTGACCCCAACACTGATGGAGAGGGGAAGGAGAGGGTCAAACAAGGATGCTATGCAGGCAACTGACATCCTCCATATCAACTGATGATGCCACTGATCGTTACGATGCTGGCAGCTAGAAGGTTGTAATTGTGCACAATGAAAACCTGTGGCTTTGTGTAACTAAAAGGCAGGTTTCATCCACCTTCCCGGCTTGTATACAATCTTGGGGCGATTTTTAGGCATTTTGTCAGGGCACCGCCAAGGTGCGTGGTTGAAAAAGGTTGCTATGGACAGACCATGGATGTTGTTAGATAGGACTGAAGGGACTGATCATGGCTTGCATGTCATTTGCCTAGAATGTGCAAGTTCCTACAGATACAGCAACGTACTGTCAATCTAGAAGGCCAATCTAGACATGGCCATCAGAGTTGTCAATATCAAAGCAGCTACAGCAGCAGCTAGTGAGCAGCTAGTGAGCAGTTAGTGACAACGCTGGAGTTATTTTACTACAAGGGGAAGAATATGTTATTCTATTAGGGAAAGTATCTATTAATGGGTTCTACTAGCAGGATCAACAGTTATTCACAAAATGTTAATCAAGGTGCCTAGAATACCTAGAGAGCCCAATCTTCCTGGGATGGGCATCCTACATTACATATGTGACTATAAAGTTAGGCCATCCTTCTACCCTTAAGCAAACCTGTTGTCTTTTCCTGCATGGATAAAGGATATACCTTTTTTCAAATTAAAGCAACTATAAAGTTGTGTTCACAACATAAAGCACTGGCCCTAATTATAGGTGTGCCAGCCGGCATCTCTGTGTTAAAAAACAACAACTTGAAACCGAGAAATTTCTCATCCCCAGATAACATCTCCTCCTTCCTACAGATTCCTTTTTTTTCCTGTTCAGAAACTGAAGTTCATTGATTGCCCTATCTAATGCTAGTTTGCTAAGCTATTCCGGCAGACACTTTATGGTGAAATATACTCGGAATACAATTTACCATTGTTTCTGAATCATTATATAATCATCTCTAGAACTTAGATAACATGCCGGCACTTTCATCTTCCAGACACGATGTGCTTGGATTCTGAACTAAACACATTTTTTATGTCTTCTGTGCACAGATTCCAGGAAAATATAAAATAAAATCAAAGTGCTGTTTGGTGTCCAGTGAAACTTGTTTAAAATGTTCCTTCCAGCTATTTTTTGCAAGTCACAATTACAGTAAACCGCATGAGACCATATTGCAAAGTTGGTACAAAATAATTATGTATCCAGTGTAGGGGTTGGGCCGAACAACCCCCTGTTTAGTTCAAACCAGATCTTTCAAACATCAGGAAAGTTCTGAACTGAATAACGAACCCCATTGAAGTCTATGAGACCCGAATGTGAAAAAGCAAAAGTGCTTTTTGGCCTTGCTGTGAAAAATTGTAATGATTTGCACTTGTCAAACAGGTGTGGAAAAATTGTTTTTTGGATGTCGGTGGCGCCTTCACACCATATCGAATCACATCGATTACGTTTTTACACTTGTGTTTGGGGGGGGGGGGTAAAAACGCATGGATAAGCCAAGCTCTTTTATTACCTTCCAACTTCTCCCCCCCTCACTGAAAAAAAATGGCTAGCTGTCTCATTTGGCTAGCAGTACCACCCCCGCCAAACACAACTAAGCTGAATGGGGTCACCCCGCAACTGCATGCAATATACATGGTTATGGCACACTTCTGCAGAGTGTAAGGGGTTGAATCAGGCAATGAAAAGGTGATATAACACCTCTTCACCGCCTGGTGAATGCCCTCTGAAGAGCGATCCATCGTGGGCCGCTCTTTAGTAGGTAATACAAGTGTAAACGCTGCGTAAAAGAAATGTAATTTGTCTCTTTTTCTAAATAGCAAATGCTGTTGGGAAGATGATACTTATTGTTAATCTAGTAGCTGTCGGCAGAGCTAGGCATGCCTAATTACTGTTAGTGACATTAGAGCTGCCAACATCTAAGCAGCTACAGCGGCAGTTATGGTGACAATGCTAGAGTGATTTCACTGCAAAAGCAAGAGCAGTGCCATCTTATCATGGGAAGTGCCTATGCAACAGAGATTCCAGACTTCCTGGGATGGGTAGTCTACATCACATAAGTGGTTATATAGTTTGACCATGGACCAGTCTACATCACCCATATCGACACTGTATTTGCGCAGCGGTCTTTCAAATGCAATTTTTTAGGAAAAAAATTAATGAATTTAAAAAAAAAAACTAAACAGTAAAGTTAGCCCAATTTTTTTGCATAATGTGAAAGATGATGTTACACCGAGTAATTAGATACCCAACATGTCATGCTTTGAAATTGCGCACACTTGTGGAATGGCGACAAACTACGGTACCTAAAAATCTCCATAGGCGGCGCTTTAAAAAAAATATTGGTTACCAGGCTAGACAGGTTTTACAGAGGAGGTCTAGTGCTAAAATTATTGCTATCGCTCTGACGATTGCGGCGATATTGTGATTTGACTGTTTACATATCCGGGGGCGACTTATGTGTGCATTTTCTTTGCTGTGCGAGCTCGCGGTGACAGGGGCGCTTTAAATTTTTTTTTTTTTTTTTTAATTTGTTTTATTTTTTTTTTACGTTTTTACTTACTTTTTACTTTTATTGCTGTCACAAGGAATGTAAACATCCCTTGTGACAGTAATATAGGTGGTGACAATAGAATCAGATTAGAACACTATAGCACACTAAGGGGTTAATTTAATAAAGGCTAATAGACTGTGCACTTTGCAAAGGGCAGTTGCTCCAATGCTTAGTAAATGAGGTACGCCTTCACTTTGCAAAGAGTATCCAATCACGTGCAAGGAAATTAAAAAAAAACAGCATATTTGCTTGCACATGATTGGATGATGGAAGTCAGCAGAGCTTCTGCTCATTTACTAAGCTCTGGAACAACTGCTCTTGCAGAATGCAACTGCAACAGTCTATTTGCCTTTAGTAAATCAACTCCTAACTGTCTAATAGCACTGAAAAGAGCCCTGCTCTATCTCTCTCCACGCTGCCATCACGCTACAAATGGCAGCTATGGAAAGAATACCTTTATCGTGCATTGTGGTCGTTCGGCGGGACGAATGACCCTATAATTCGGTTGTTCGGAAAACTTCTGAACAGCCAATGTTCAGCCCGAACCGTTCGCCCATTATTAATCCAGCGAAATGGTCAGCTCGGGGTAAGTTCGACAAGGGATAAATAGTAGAGAAAGGTATCCCAAGTTCCATGTTATTTCTGGGGATGAATAATCAAAGTGGTACATGAAATAGCTGTGCGCAGGAAGATGCAAGGTGAGATCTCTAGCTTTATACTCTGGAGAGCCCTGTTACCATGGTAAATGGGTTTTAACGAACATCAAAATTAATGTTTTTCCCATGTAACTCTGATAAACAAAATTATGTACATTGCCGATGACACATTCAAAGAGCTGGTCATTTTGGCAAACCACTGCGCCATAGGTATAGCTAAAGCGTGTCCTAACCATTCTGTGTAACTGAACTCTTGGCAGATAAAAAAGGCTCAAATAATAATTAATACTTAATTGAATGTAAGGTTTAAATGCTAGCAATGTAAGTACCTGAAATTGTCCTGGTACAGGTCCCTGTACAGCAGGGCTGACGTGTGAGAGGAAGAAGCACTACAAGGAGCCAATCAGCTCATGTGCTGACAGAAAGCATGCTTATAGGAGGAGAGAGCAGAGACACAGAGAGATGAGCCCATCACTGGGTGTGTCTCCTTTCACTGTCCAGTCACAGGCTGGGATGGGTGTGATGCTGGTTATCACACTGAGGACATCTAGCAACACAACCACTTAAAGACCAGCCTCGTTTTGGATTTTAAGTGTTTACATGTTTAAAACAGTTTTTTTTTTGCTAGAAAATTACTTAGAACCCCCAAACATTATATATTGTTTTTTTTCCTAACACCCTAGAGAATAAAATGGAGGTCATTGCAATCCTTTTTTTTCACACCGTATTTGCGCAGCGGTCTTACAAGCGCATTTTTTTTGGAAAAAAAATCACTTTTTTGAATAAAAAAATAAGACAGCAGTAAGGCTAGCCCAATTCTTTTTTTTATTGTGAAAGATAATGTTACGCCGAGTAAATTGATATCCAACATGTCATGCTTCAAAATTGCGCCCGCTCTTGGAATGGCGTCAAACTTTTACCCTCAAAAATCTCCATAGGCGACGTTTAAAAAATTCTACAGGTTGCATGTTTTGCGTTACAGAGGAGGTCTAGGGCTAGAGTTATTGCTCTCGCTCTAACGTTCACGGTGATACCTCACATGTGTGGTTTGACCACCGTATTCATATGCGGGCACTACTCACGTATGCGTTCGCTTCTGCGCGCGAGCTCGTTGGGACGGGGCGTTTTAAAAAAAATATATATATTAATTATTTTATTTTATTTTATTTATTTTTTACACTGTTTTTTTAAAAAAATATTTGGGTCACTTACATTCCTTGTAATAGAAAAAAGCATGACAGGTCCTCCTAAATATGAGATCTGGGGTAAAAAAGTCCTCAGATCTCATATTTGGACTTAAATGCAATAAAAAAAAAAAAAATGACATTGAAAAAATGTGGCTTTAAGAGGTATGGGCGGAAGTGACATTTTGACGTCGCTTCCCCACGCAGTGTCATGGAGACGGGAGGGGGCCATCTTCCCCTCACTCGTCTCCATGCACAGCTAGGGAACGGATGCGATCGCCTCCACCACTGCCGACGGCTCAGGTGAGCGGCGGAGGGCACCGGATCGCAGCGGGAGGGTGGGGAGGGCTTCTTCCGCCACCGATAAAAGTGATCTCACTGCGAATCCACCACAGAGACCACTTTTATCTTGTAGCCGACCGCCGGCCGAAAACAGGGATACTGGGGTTATGGCAGCTAGCTGCTGCAATAGCAACGATACTCGTCCTCAAAAAAGGGACGTACATTGGCGTGCGGCGATCGGCAAGTGGTTAAAGTAAGTGATTTTTTTTTTTCTTGCTCACAGTAGCTGTGTGAGTCTGGTTAATTGATCTGGGTTACCGTGGGACAGGCTGGATTGCTCTATAACTCAGGCCTCTGGTACCTCCCCTTGGTTCTAGAAGCGTCTGGAAGTTTCTAGAAGCTAGTGCGTGGAGGTAAAGGGGCCTCGGATCTGCATATTTATGGGAATCTGGCCAATCCCCATAGCTTAAACTATGTAAACAAGGCAACCTGTCATTCTGTGATTATAGAAGACATGGATCCTGTGTTTCTGTGAAGCAGAAACACCGATCCATGTCTTCCAGTAGTAAAAGCATCTCCCCCACAATTAGTAAGCACTCCGTAGACCCAATTTAACCCTTTGATCTCCCCTGATGTTAACCCCTTCCCAGCCAGTGCCATTAGTACAGTGGCAGTGCATATTTTTAGCACTGATTACCGTATTAGTGTCACTGATCCCCAAAAAAGTGTCAGTTAGTGTCTGATTTGTCCGCTGCAATATTGCAATCCCGCTATAAGTCGCTGATCATCGCCATTACTAGTAAAAAAATAAATAAATATCCCATAGTTTGTAGACTTTGGCGCAAACAAATCAATATACACTCATTGGGATTTTTTTTACCAAAAATATATAGCAGAATACATATTGGCCTAAATTGATTAAAAAAAAATGATTTTTTATTGGATATGTTTTAGAGCAGAAAGTAAAAAATATATATATTTTTTTTCAAAACAGACGATCGTTTCTAGCGCAAAAAAAGAAAACGTCTTCACCCCCTCTCCTCAGCAGCATTCCCCCTCCTTCCTTTTTTTTTTCCTTCCCGTCTGTTCTTCATGTACCCCTCTTTCTCCACTTTAACTCTCTTTTCCCCACTTAAACCTCCCTTTGAAGATCTGTACAACTAGACATCATAACCACCTCTGACTCTCTGCTCATAATCTAAAGATGTTTAATTCTGGTTCAGAGTTCTTCTATCTGACTGAATTGTAATCATAATGATAAGACAGGCTCACTGAGCCATGGATGTATACGCTAAGTTTGTATTTTCTCAATAAAATGCAGAGGTGATCAAATACCACCAAAAAGAAAGCTCAAAAAAGGACATAAATTTTATTTGTGTACAGCGTTGCACGACCGCGCAATTGTCAGTTAAAGTAGCGCAATCGCAAAAAATGGCCTGGTCATGAAGGGGGGTAAATCTTGCGCAGGGCAAGTGGTTAAAGTGGAAGTAAACCCTGCTATCGTTTTCAGCCAAGGAAGCCGCCATCTTGGCCTCTGTTTAATCTACAACTGCCATGATGCTGCACATGTGATCCGTTATGACACCAGCCATTGGATGGTTTGACAGTTTGGTTGAGAGCACAACCAATGGGAGTGTTACATTTCCGGCACGTGCCGGAAAGGTAACTGTTTTATAGATGGGTTTACTTCCGCTTTAAGCTGTGTACAGCACTCTGTTAACCCCTCTGACCATCCATGATCAGACTACATTGCATAGAGCAGCTGTTGTCAATCTTTTTAACACAGAGGAATCTTTGTCATAACTTTCTGGTCTCAGGGAACCCCTACTAAAAATGACCATATCTACAACAACCAGGGCCAATGTTACCACTAGGAAAACTAGGCAGCCGCCTAGAGCGCACTGCTGCCTAGGGCCCCTGGCCACTGGTGTTCCTACTCTTTTCTCCCTGAAGCAAGTAACTAAGTCTCAGCATCGGCAGGCAGCCGCTGCTCCGTTCGCACATAGGGGGTTATTTAGGAAAGGCAAATCCACTTTGCACTGCTGAAAGTGCACTTGGAAGTGCAGTCGCTGTAGATCCGAGGGGGACATGCAAGGAATTTAAAAAACAGCATTTTACCTTGCACCTGATTGGATGATAAAATCAGCAGAGCTTCCACTCATTTCAGATCTACCCCTTAGATTTAGAGCGACTGCACTTCCAAGTGCACTTTCAGTGCAAAGTGGATTTGCCATTCGTAAATAACCCCCATAGTGTCAGAGGCGCAGTGGCGGTGGAGGGCTGTGTCTGTGTCTCGGCTCCCTAATGAACGGAAGCAAGCAAACATTCATTGATAGGCACTGGTAGGCTGCATTTGATGGGCGCTGGTGAGGCTGCATTTGATGGGCGCTGGTGAGGCTGCATTTGATGGGCGCTGGTAAGCTGCATTTGATGAGCACTGGTGAGGCTGCATTGATGGGCACTGGTGAGGCTGCATTTGATGGGCGCTGGTAGGCTGCATTTGATGGGCACTGGTGAGGCTGCATTGATGGGCACTGGTGAGGCTGCATTTGATGGGCGCTGGTAGGCTGCACTTGATGGGCGCTGGTGAGGCTGCATTTAATGGGCGCTGGTAGGCTGCATTGATGGGCACTGGTGAGGCTGCATTTAATGGGTGCTGGTAGGCTGCATTGATGGGTGCTGGTGAGGCTGCATTTGATGGGTGCTGGTGAGGCTGCATTGATGGGCACAAGCTGCATTTGATGGGCACTGGTGAGGCTGCATTGATGGGCACTGGTAAGCTGCATTTCATGGGCACTGGTGAGGCTGCATTGATGGCCGCTGGTAGGCTGTATTTGATGGGCACTGGTGAGGCTGCATTTGATGGATGCTGGTGAGGCTGCATTTGATGGGCGCTGGTGAGGCTGCATTGATGGGCACTGGTAAGCTGCATTTGATGGGCACTGGTGAGGCTGCATTTGATGGATGCTGGTGAGGCTGCATTTGATGGGCGCTTCATTAAAAATGTGGGGTATACATAGGCAGGGCAAGGAGGTGGAGTCAGGGGTGGAGCCAAAGGGGAGCAGAAAAGTTAGGTTTCGCCTACGGTGTCAAAAATCCTTGCACCAGCTCTGACAACAACTCATGATACTTTAGTGTAATGGTCAGTGGGAAGAATGCTCCTTAGACTTGTGGACATTGGGAAGAATTACCCCCTTACAACAAGGTAAAAAGATCAATGGTGTCAGTGGGAACTTATCTGAGAGGCAGAAATTGCTCATTACTCAAGGAACCTCTAGCAACCCCTATGGAGGAAACCTAGGGTTCCATGGAAACCCTGGGATGGAGAATCACAGAGATCCAGTGATGATGTCACAGCGTCTAAAATAAAGCATTATAATGAAAACAGAAAGGTTTTTTAAAAAAACAAACAAAAAAAAAAACATTAGCGTGTTAATGAAGGAGGGAGGAAGGAACCAGGGAAATCAAAATATAAGCAGATTAAACTTCAGCTTTAATAAATGTAACATAAAGCTGCTTAATTCAAACCGAAGCTTTTAGAGCTTCACTCAACCTCAAGGAAAGCATTCGGCAAATGTAAAGCAGTTAAATTAAACACACCTTGAACTGAAAATAAAACATTGTGTTACTGTAAGATTGGAAAGTGTCACGGACCCCTCAAGGCAAAGAAGAAAGGTCAAATGATAATTTACATTTTCCTGCACAGATGGATCTGAGACTCAGCGCTGTTGTTTGGATGGAAGTGAAAACTACCATTGATTTTTTTTTTTTTTTCCTCCTTTTGTACCGCACATTTAAACGTTGTCTGTGTCATGGAGTTCACCATCAGTGCTAGGTTTTTCTGCTGTGCTACTCCAATGCTGAAGGGATACAGTGTATTCTTAAAAAAAAAGGTATTTGTTCTCTCGACTTATAAATCTAAGGTCAAATACAGAGCATAAATCATGTTTACTGCTTGGACCCAGCAAAGTTTTATATCAAATTAGAAACTGGAAGGATAGTTCACTTTTATAAATTATGTGCTTTAGGGCGGGTGGCCAAGGAATAATAAAAATAGTAGTTTTACCACTCCCCAACCGCTCCCCCTTAAGCTGCAATGGCAGACGAATGGGGGTTGTACACATGCCGCGGTTGTGATGCTTTGCAGCAAAAATTTTACCCCCTATTGTGTTCAAATGAATGAGGCCGCCCTCCAACAGGTTTAGAACAGCCGGTAAAGGGTAGCATATTGCTACTGCAGATCGCTTTTCAGAGAGGCAGCAAAGGCTGCCACCCATATGAATGAGGCCTAATGGCCTATGAAGCAACCATACAGTGGGAAAAGCAAATATAATTATAGGATGCATCATGAGAGGGATCACCAGCAGGAGGAAGGAGGACCTGATTCCTCTATATAGATGTTAGTTATAACTAGAGGAATCAGCAGCAGGAGGAAGGTGGTCCCAATTCCTTTATATAGATCTTAGATATCACTAGAGGGGTCACCAGCAGGAGAAAGGAGGTCCTGATTCCTCTATATAGATGTTAGCTTTCACTAGAGGTATCACTAGCAGGAGGAACGTGGTCCTGGTTCCTCTATCTAGATCTTTAGATATCACTAGAGGGATCACCAGCAGAAGGAAGGAGGTCCTGATTCCTTTGTATAGATCTTAGTTATCAGTAGAGGGGTCACCAGCAGGAGGAAGGAGGTCCTGGTTCCTCTATATTGATGTTAGTTTTCACTAGAGCTATCACCAGCAGAAGAAAGGAGGTCCTAATTCCTCTTTCTAGATCTTTAGACATCACTAGATGTGTCACGAGCAGGAGGAAGGAGGTCCTGATTCCTCTATATAGATCTTAGTTATCACTACGGGAATCACCAACAGGTGGAAGGAGGTCCTGATTCCTCTATATAGATCTTAGTTATCACTAAGGGAATCACCAGCAGGAGGAAGGTGGTCCTGATTCCTCTATATAGATCTTTAGATATCACTAGAGGAGTCACCAGCAGGAGGAGGGAGGTCTTGATTCCTCTATATAGATCTTAGTTATCACTAGTGGTATCATCAGCAGGAGGAAGGAGGTCTTGATTTCTCTATATAGATCTTAGTTATCACTAGAGGAATTACCAGCAGCAGAAAGGTGGTCCTGATTACGCTATATAAATCTTAGTTATCACTAGAGGGATCACCAGCAGAAGGAAGGAGGTCCCGATTCGTATATATAGATCTTAAATATCAATAGAGGGGTCACCAGCAGGAGGAAGGAGGTCCTGATTCCTCTATATAGATCTTCAGATATCACTAGAGGGATCACCAGCAGAAGGAAGGAGGTCCTGATTCCTTTATATAGATCTTAGGTATCACTAGAGGGATCATCAGCAGAAGGAAGGAGGTCCCGATTCCTCTATATAGATCTTAGTTATCACTAGAGCAGGGATCTCCAAACTTTGGCCCTCCAGTTGTTCAGGAACTACAACTCCGATCATGCCTAGTTATGTCTGTGAATGTTAGAGTTTTACAATGCCTCATGGGACGTGTGGTTCCGCAACATCTGGAGGGCCATAGTTTGGAGATCCCTGCACTAGAGGGATCACTAGCAGGAGGAAGGATGTCCTGATTCCTCTATATAGATCTTATTTATCACTAGAGGGATCACCAGCAGGAGGAAGGAGGTCCTGTTTCTTATATATAGATCTTAGTTATTATTAGAGGGATCACCAGCAGGAGGAGCTAATCACAAAGATAAGCTTTGTACTGAGTTGAGTTTGTCCAGTATCAACGGCATGGATACAGAACTGCATTTCCTTTGTTGCAATTCATGACATAGTACCAATTCTTCATTATCCATTCTCTGCCTGTTTATGGTTGGCATGGAGTATGCACTGCACATGCATGGCCAATTGCTTGATTTCTTACAGTTGTGAGTTGTCTGTGCATACACAGTGTATTTTTGTGTTGGTTGTGAGCTGCTAGAGAGGATAGTGCACATTCCCCTCCTCCCCTTACAGGGTATTAGGTCTAGGTTAGCTGCCCCTCCAGTCCCATCCCTTGTCCCAGCCCTGTATAAGCTTTAACATGATAATTTGAAAGGTCATTGACTTTTCTTTTAATTCTGCAGGCTTCAATAAATAATACCTATTTATCGTGCCTTGAAGTTCCTTGTTTACGTACTTCCAGATTTGGGGTAACAACACTCTAAACCTATCTGCCAACTGTGCTCCTCAGTGTCATACTTTTTCACATTGGATAAATATCATCAATGAAGGAGCACAAAAGCATGCTGGTGCAGTGAATAGTGGGACAAATACTGTGATCAATAGGACTTACAAGGGTAAATACATTTAGAGAGAGCATTCTCCAACCAGACATTCATCTGAGTGGCAAGAAGGTAGAGCAGTGGTCTCCAAACTGTGGCCCAGGGACTGGATGCGGCCCTTTGCTTGTTTTTATCCGGCCCTTGAGGCACTATTTCATTCACTGCCACCAACGAAGGGACACGATTCCTACCAATGACACTAACGATGGGGCACAGTTCCTCCCAATGACACCTACAATTCCTCCCAATGACACCAATGGTGCAGCACAATACCTCCCAATGACAACAATGATGGGGCAAAATTCCTCGCAGTGACACCAATGATGGGGAACGATTCCTCTCAATGACACAAGCGATGGAGCACAATTCCTACCAATGACACGAACAATGGGGCACAGGTCCTCCCAATGACTCCAACAATGGGGCCCAATGACACCCATGATGGTGCAAAATACCTCCCAATGTCACAAATGATGGGGCACAATTCCTCTCACTGACACCAAAGATGGGGCACTGTTTACTCCAGCTGATGCTGGGATCTTTTCTATTCCCATTGTCCCGCTAATTCTGAAGGACAGTAAACTGTCCCTTCAGTTACAAAGTTTGGAGACCCCTGAGGTAGAGAATATAAGTGACAAGGAGGATGCTGCTGTAAACAGACACAAATGCAAGTTTTTCTGCACTTTTTTTACGTTCAATCTTGTTATTGAAAAATTATTCAGCAAACAAAGAAAATCAAAACGAGCAAATAAACAGTATTTCAAAAAAGTAAAGAAAAGTGTAAATTGTTACAAGCAAAGGACGGTACATATAAATTCAATATCCTGTATGTCCACACAGAAAAGAAAATAGACATTATACTAAGTCTGGACTGGTCCCAGTTCGGAGTACTGACAAATATCCTGGCCGCCACATCCCAGGTAGGGGAGACCCTAAGGAACCGCGCACCATAAAAACGGTTCTGACACATATGGTCCTCTGGATCCTAACCGACCAGGAATCAGATTAGCATAGGAGGTGGAGATCACCATGGTCATCAGGGGCAAAGAGTTGATTGAGTTTAGTAATACCAAAAATATGTATCTTCATAAGACATGCCTGCCTCTTAACGCCTCTGTAAACTAAACCTAGGCCTCTCTCCCCCTCCCGACACCAGAAAAGATCAGGTGAGAGGAGGGGGAAAGCCCAGTACCGTTGGAGGTTGAAGACAACCTTAATTAGTAAAAGAAAGATCAGAAGAAAGAGAGGTGTAAAAAAGGAGAGGGAAGAACGGAGAAGAATAGATCCCCAACTACAACAAAAATCATATGGAGATGTTCACATAAGCTGCCCATGGCTCCCAAGTTAGTTCAGATTTCGTAATCCTATCTTGTAGGATACTAACAAGTTTTTCTTGCGACTTGATTTAAGAGATTTTACTTTTGGACGAGCCAATTGAGGTTTCTGCACGTCTTTAGGATAAAATTGCTTGTTTTGGGTTAAATTGACAAGGCTTTAATACTGCTTTGAGGCCCCCTTTGACTAGCAAGTTGACCACCTAGAATGCCTCTTCATTAAACCAATTACAAAGCTTCATGCTGCACAGCCCCTTGAATCTGCTCTACTACGTTTATGAAAGACTCATTAAAAATGGTAAATGCTACAAGTATTACATGGCACTTGTGTATGTTATAAAACTCTTAATGGAAACATTCCCATGAAAGTACACGTGTCCCAGTTAAGAAAATAAGAAATATCAGTTGTTTCATTAAAATGGTAAATGCTTAAAAGTGTTACACATCACTTGTATGTGTTGTGAAACTCTTAATGGAATCATTCCCATTTCCCATGAAAGTACACATGTCCCAGTTAAGAAAATGAGAAATATCATTTGTGACATGAAGCGAAGCCTTCATCTTGATTAGAAAGTAAACCCAGTCATGGAAAATTTAACAAGCCAGCGCCATAGCGTACACAATACATAGCAGAAAGTGGTCCATCAAGTTTGCCCTTTGATTTATTTTTTGTTTTACTCTTTTAATCCTTTTGTCTGAATATAGATTTACTGTATGTTTGGCCGAAGTATGTTTAAATTCTCTTACTGTTGACTAATTCTGCTGGAAGTTTGTCCCAACCATTCATTAAAATAACACATTCCAAGATTTGTTTTGAACTTTCCTTCTGCTAGTTTGAAGTCATATGTCCCAGTTCTTGATCTTAGCTTTAACCACTTGTGCTCCAGAAGACTTTTCTCCCTTCATAACCAGGCCAGTTTTTTTCATTCACACAAATAGAGCTTTCTTTTGGTGGTATTTTATCACCACTGGGTTTTTAATTTGTTGGCGATATAAACGAAAAAAAACCCCACAAATTTTGAAAAAAAAAAAAAATTTTTACTGCTGTAAAACATATCCATATTTTGAAAAAAAAATCCAAATTCTTCATTAATTTTGCCTACTGTATTCTGCTGCATGTTTTTGATTAAAAAAAATCCCAATAGGTTTATATTGATTGGTTTGTGTGAAGGTTATAGAGCCTACAAGCTATGGTATATATACTGGGATTTTAATTTTTTTATACTACTAATGGCGATGATCAGCAACTTATAATTGGACAGCGATAGTGCTGTGGGCAATCTGACACTAACTGACGAGGGGGTAACTGACTAACTGCCACTGATATCACCAGTGACATTATTACAGTGATCAGTGATCATATTATACGCTGTAACTGTACTAATGACACTGCCTGGGAAGGGGTTAACATCTAGGGTAATCAAGGGGTTTAAAAGTGTGCCTTGGCCACCAGACTCAAAACCCCCATAATAGGGAACTTACTTAGATAGTAAGAAAGACTATTTTTTTTTTTTTAGTCAATAGATTAAGTGTGAGGAGTGAGTGTGTGGGGGGGGGTTTATTTATTTGTTTTTTCTCTTTTTTTTTTTTTTTTTTTTTCTCTTCTTTTTTTTTTTTCTTTTTTTTTTCTCTGGTGTTCTATTCAGTCCTAGGATATGAAAATATGTTCATACAATATTAGAGGCCTCAACTCAGCAACAAAAAGGTCACAGGTCCTATACTCTCTCCATAAACAAAAAGTGGGAATAATCTTTTTTCAGGAGACGCATTTCCGTACAGACCACATCCCAAAGCTACAAAATAGATTCTACACTACCTGGTATCATGACTCTTTTCGATACTCAAAATCAAAGGGAGTCTCCATAGCAATACATAAAACAATACCTTATCAGGTGATAGAAGAATGGTACAATAAGGATGGAAGAGCAATATTACTCAAACTTATAATATATGGCAAAAAATATACATTTATCAATGTATATCTACCTAACCAGGAACAATATAAAGTAGGAACACAAATATTGAAACAGTTAATGGAAAAAGCCGAGGGGATAATAATAATTGGAGGTGACTTCAATATGGTCCTAGACAGGGAAATGGACACAACGGCACCCTCATTAATGCAGACAGGGAGAGAGAAAAGATTTTTTTTAGATATGCTGGCAAAACATCAGTTGATTGATATCTGGAGGGTATTACACCCAACAGAAAAAGATTTCACATTCCACTCAGCGGCACATAAGACATATCATAGATTAGATTTTTTTTTGATCAACCAAAAAGGGATGGCTGAAACCCTATCCTCCGAAATAGGCAGCTCATTATGGTCGGACCATGCACCAATATTTTTGGTTTTGGACCTGCTTAAGGGTAACAACATTAAGAGAAATTGGAAGCTCAACGATAATCTACTACATGATGAGACCTGTGTGACAGAAATAAGGAGGGCAATATCAGATTTCTTATTTGATCATAGAGAGGACACCACTTCTCTACCGATCAAATGGGAAACATTAAAATGTGTAATCCGAGGTCTACTCATAAAACATGGGGCTAGATTGAAAAAGGTAAAAGGGAACAGAAAGACCCAACTGCTAAATGAGATACCCAAAATTGAAGCTCAATATAAACAAAATCCAGGGCGGGAAAGGTTAATAGAATTAACAGAAAAGAAGACAGAATTAAAGGCACTGATAAATGAGCAAACCCTACGAATAAGAGACAGCAATCGTGCCCTATATTACCACCAAGGTAACAAACCAAGTAAACTCCTTGCAAACGCTCTACGCCATCGGGGAAACGTACAACCCATTGTTAAGATAAAATCAGATAAGGGTGACATCAAATACGACCCAAAAGAGATATTGAAAGAGTTTCAAATTTTTTACACAAAATTATATAATATCCACAATCATGCCACAGATAATGCCACAGAAGCAACTCAACATAACATAGAGCAGTATGTGAGAGAAACGGCACTTCCTGTATTGACCTCGACAGATAAGACACAACTAGATCAGGACTTTACAGAGATAGAAACGCAAAGGGTAATCGAGGCATTAGTATTGGGGAAGAGCCCAGGCCCTGACGGCTTCACCCCAAGATTCTATAAAATATTTAAGGAAGAACTAATCCCTATTATGACACAAACATTTAACGCAATATCTTCACCACTACCTTTTGGTCCACAAAGTATGCAGGCCTATATCACACTAATACCTAAACCAGATAAGGATCATACCTTATGTGGAAACTATAGACCAATCTCCCTGACAAACATTGATATGAGATTATATGCCAAAATAATTGCCAATAGACTCGCTCCCCTAATGCCAATATCTATACATCTAGATCAAGTAGGGTTTGTGGAAGGAAGAGAAGCTAGAGATAATACTCTAAAAACAATTACACTGATGGAACATGCAAAAAGGAACTCCATCCCATCCTGCCTATTGACAATTGATGCTGAGAAAGCGTTTGACAGGGTGGGATGGAGTTTCCTTAGAGAAACTTTAATACAGTGGGGACTGGGTCCTATACTTCTGGACAAAATAATGGCTCTATATAAGAACTCAACAGCTAAGATACGGGCGAACGGGGATTTATCAGATATAATCCCCATAACAAACGGAACCCGCCAGGGCTGCCCACTATCCCCAATACTGTATACACTGGTGATGGAACATCTATTAATAGCGATTAGGAAAAATCTAGATATACAGGGGATCAAAGTAGGAGATAAAGAATATAAAATGTCTGTATATGCAGACGATATTCTAATGTACATCACAAATCCATTAATATCAATACCAAATTTGATAGCAGAATTCAATCGGTTTGGTACATTAAGCAATTTCAAAGTAAACTATAGTAAATCCGAAGCCTTAAATATTAATCTATCAAGAGATATGGTAGAACTCCTTAAAAAAGACTTCCCATTTAAATGGCAAGAGAATACAATTAAATATCTGGGTGCCTATATTCCAACTGATTTGGATAAGTTACAGGAGTATAACTATGTCCCAATGGTACAGAGAATTGCGAGAACGCTACAAAATTATGAAAAGGGAATGTTCTCCTGGCTCGGTAGAATAAATATAGTAAAGATGGACATACTACCCAAAATATTATATGTCCTACAGACAATACCCATTTTTCCTGCAACAAAAAATATGGATAAATTACACAGACTAATAGGAAAATTCATTTGGGGAGGCAGGACACCTAGAATTAAAAGAACAGTGTTAAATAAAACAAAAGAAGACGGCGGCCTTGCTCTCCCGGATATGGGTACATACCTCAGTGCAATAATGATAACCAGAATAGTAGACTGGTTCCACAACAGAGATAATAAACAATGGGTAAAATTAGAAGAGGATATTACAACTCTTAAGCTAAAGTCCCTTCCTTGGATTATGAAAGCACAAAGACCACCAGAAAGAGAAATGCCCTCCCTAGTGGTAGCAATATTAAAAGCATGGGATAAAATGATAAAAAAAGGGAGCGGATCTACTTATAGAGGTCCAATGACCCCGTTATTTAGCAATCCAGAATTCCCACTGGCACTCACAGCTAAAACGTTCCTGAAATGGAAAAGAAATGGGGACACTAGAATTATAGAAACGATGGAAGAAAATAAACTGCTCCCATTAGAAAAAATAGGGATAGAACACAAAAATAAATGGATGCAACATGGCCTTCTCCGACGGTATATAGATTCCTTAACAAAAGAATCTATAATAGATAGACCTATGACAAACTTAGAAAAGATCTTTGTGCAAGAAGTAAGACCCACCCATGTCCTATCTAAAATCTATAAATATCTAATCTCAGAGAACAACAGACAAACACTACCATATGTAAAAAAATGGGAAGCAGAGATCGGAATAGAATTTCCTAGAGAAATATGGGGAAAAGCATTTATAGCGACCCATAAACTCTCAATATCGGCCAAACATCAAGAAAGAAACTATAAAATCTTAGCCAGATGGTATAGATGCCCTGTAGATCTACACAAAATAAACCCAGATAACACAGACAGGTGTTGGAGATGCCATTTAACCCAAGGTACAATGTCACATATTTGGTACTATTGCTCTGAAATCCAACCATTCTGGCAAAAAATATTTGAAATTTATAGAACAATGACCGGGATAAAAATATATCCAGAAATACAAGTAGCAATTTTATCTATGATTCCAGGTTCAATAAAAAAGATTAAAAAGGGAATTCTGAAATATTTTCTGACAGCAGCACGAACGGTAATAGCGAGAAAATGGAAAAACACAATAGCACCGTCTATTGCAGAATGGGAATGTGAGTTGACGGAGATGCGTACCCTAGAGGAAAGAATGATAATAGAAGAAAGGGTAAAAATGCCAAAACAAAGTATTTGGACCAAATGGGAAGAGTTCAGAGCCTCTTCATTACTCTTGAGGACAGCATAAGATTAGTAAAGAACATAATAAATTAAAAATTTTTTTTTTTTTTTTTTTTTTTTTTTTTTTTTTTTTTTTTTTTTTTTTTTCCTTCTTTTAGTATGAATGGGTATGAATGCGGGGAGATGGGTAGATAAACAGGTTTTTAGTATAGCATATACATCCCTGACTTAAAAGGAAGAAGAATTAAAATATAGAAATAATTTTGAATGATGCTTTGTTAAACAATGGAAAAAACGTCTTGTTACATGGATGTATATAAATATAAGTTGATTAAGTGTATGTTTTTGTTTGGAAAATGTTTTGATAAATAAAAATTGTTAAATATAAAAGTGTGCCTATGTCTCCTTTGTGTAAAATGTGCTGCTTTTTACTACTTTTGATCTCTCAGTTTCTCATCCCTGCTTTGCAAGAATCCAGAACAGTACATAGTATGCTAAATCAAGTTTACCTAAAAATCTAACTAGGGCAATCAGGGTCTCCTTCCTCCTGCTGGGGATCCCTCTAGAGATAACTAAGGATCTATATAGGGGAATCAGGATCTCCTTTCTCCTTCAAGTGATCCCTCTAGAGATACCTAAAGATCTATAGTGCCTTGAAAAAGTATTCATACCCCAAGAAATTTTCCACATTTTGTCATGTTACAACCAAAAACGTAAATGTATTTTATTGGGACAAAGTGGCAAATAATTGGGAAGTGGAAGGAAAATGATAAATGATTTTCAATTTTTTTTTTACAACTAAATACGTAAAAAGTATTGCGTGCATTTGTATTCAGCCCCCTTTACTCTGATACCCCTAACCAATTGCCTTCAAAAGTAATTAATAAATAAAGTTCACTTGTGTGTAATGTAACCTCAGTATAAATACAGCTGTTCTGTGAAGCCCTCAGAGGTTTGTTAGAGAACCTTAGTGAACAAACAGCATCATGAAGGCCAAGGAATACACCAGACAGGTCAGGGATAAAGTTGTGGAGAAGTTTAAAGCAGGGTTAGGTTATAAAAAAATAGCCCAAGCTTTGAACATCTCATGGAGCACTGTTCAAGCCATTATCTAAAAATGGAAAGAATATGGCAGAACTGCAAACCTACCAAGACATGGTCGTCCACCTAAAACGGAGCATTATTCAGAGAAGCAGCCAAGAGGCCCATGGTAACTCTGGAGGAGCTGCAGAGATCCACAGCTCACATGGGAGAATCTGTCCACAGGACAACTATTAGTCGTGCTCTCCACAAATCTGGCTTTATCGAAGAGTGGCAAGAAGAAAGCCATTGTTGAAAGGAAGCCATAAGAAGTCCAGTGTGCAGTTTGCAAGAAGCCATGTGGGGGACACAGCAAACATGCAAGAAGGTGCTCTGGTCAGATGAGACCAAAATTTAACTTTTTGGCCTAAAAGCAAAAAGCTATGTGTGGCGGAAAAGTAACACTGCACATCACCCTGAACACACCACCCCCACCATGAAACATGTTGGTGGCAGCATCATGTTGTGGGGATGCTTTTCTTCAGCAGGCACAGGGAAGCTGGTCAGAGTTGATGGGAAGTTGAATGGAGCCAAATACAGGGGAATATTAGAAGAAAGCCTGTTAGAGTCTGCAAAAGACTTGAAACTGGGGCAGAGATTCACCTTCCAGAAGGACAACGACCCGAAACATACAGCCAGAGCTACAATGGAATGGTTTAGATCAAAGCATATTCATGTGATAGAATGGCTCAATCAAAGTCCAGGCCTAAATCCAATTGAGAATCTGTGGCAAGACTCGAAAATTGCTGTTCACAGATGCTGTCCATCCAATCTGACAGAGCTTGAGCTATTTTGCAAAGAAGAATGGGCAAAAATGTTACTCTCTAGATGTGCAAAGCTGGTACAGACATCCCCAAAAAGACTTGCAGCTGTAATTGCACTGAAAGGTGGTTCTACAAAGTATTGACTCAGGGGGGCTGAATACAAATGCACCCCACACTTTTCACATATTTATTTGTAAAAAAAATTGAAAACCATTGATCATTATCCTTCCACTTCACAATTATGTGCCACTTTGTGTTGGTCTATCACATAAAATCCCAATAAAATACATTTCGGTTTTTGGTTGTAACCTGACAAAATGTGGAAAATTTCAAGGAGCATGAATACTTTTTCAAGGCAATGTATATAGGGGATCCAGGACCTCCTTGTTTTTGCTGGTGATCCCTTCAGTGATATAGAGGAATCAGTATGTTATAATACTACTAGATGCACCAGGACTTCTACCAGTACCTCCAGAACTCTTAGTTTCAGAATCCTACCAAGATTTCCAGAATCCCTGTCAGGAATTCCATGACTCTTACTTACAAAATCCCTGCCAGTGCCTCCAATGCTGCTCACAGAATTCCTGCCAGGGCTTCCAGTTTCCCTGCCAGTGCTTTCAATGTCACATACAGAGTCATTGCCAGGACCTCCACTGGTGCTCACAAAATCCCTGCCAGGATTTCCTGCATCGCTGCCAGTACTTCTGATGCCATTTAGAGAATCATTGCCAGTATTTCCAATGGTGCCTTCAGTATCATTGCCAGTATTTCCAATGATGCTTGCAAAATAGTTCCCAGGACTTCCAGTTCTCCCTGAAATGATGCTAGGTGTGTCCTCTAACTCAGAGAGGTATTTAAGCATCAACCCTGGAGGGAGCTAGTGCTGTATTTTCATGACATTTTCTTGACCACTCTCTTGTCTACTGTCTGCCCATGACCTATGCCTGGATCTGACTACCCTTTTGACTATGATTTAGTGCAGTGATGGTTAACCTTGGCACCCCAGATGTTTTGGAACTAAATTTCCCATGATGCTCTTATACTTTGCGGTGTAGTTGAGCATCATGGGAAATTTAGTTCTAAAACATCTGGGGTGCCAAGGTTCGCCATCACTGATCTAGTGTATTGTCTCAACGTATCCTTCTCGTCTTCCTTCACCCCCTGGCAGGGTGATCCTAAAGTCCATGATCTGGTGCCAGCATGCAACAAAATCTATCTTCACTATCTTCGCTCAGGAACTTTGGTGCTGAGACTCTGTGTCCTGGGTGAGTCAGCATTACTTGTCAGGAGGTACCATATCACAGAACCTTTTTGGTCCCATATCTCAGAATTCTGTTTGTTTATTTCACTGTCAGGCAAGTACCACTAAATATTTTTTCTGCGTAGTTCTGGCCATCAGTGTACCCCCAGTATCAGAGGATATCTGATTTTTTTCATCTAAGTGCATTGTTTTAAAAATGTTGAACTGTTACAAGTACTGTTACTGAACCAGTTACTACTGGTTTGACCGATCTTCCGGTGATGCCAAATGATGTTTCATGCTACAAAAACCTCCAGTAGTATCAACCCTTATGCACACCTTTGTGTCATCAGCAATAGGATACACCTTGCCCACCAAACCTTCAATTATATAATTTACTTTATATTGAAAAGCCCTTAGCAAACTGTTGGTGCTATGTAAGTGTTGAATGATAATGCAAATAAATGAAATAGAACAGGACCTAGTACAGCCTTGTAGTACATCGCTAGTGACTGTACTATTGGAAATTATTTGTCGGAAATAATGCTACATGTATAGATTTAGCCATGGGTTTCCATTATTGATTTACAACAAATTCATTCATCATTTGGTTGATCTGTGAAGTGCTGAATGTATTAAGGAAAACTAAAGGAAACCTCCAGGTCTACAATTCTCCAGCAGTTCTTCTGCAGGCAATACACTGAAATGGAAAATAACCTTCGTTGCCAAACAATGCATTAACTCAGTACATATATAGCCTCTCATGGTACATTTACATACGTTACGATGCTCTGATAGTTATAACAAAAATGTAAGAGGAGGAAATAAAATCAAAGAGTTGCATTTGAACTTGGTTATAATATTCTACTTGCAGATTATGCAGTCATCATTTGGCAAACTTCAGCCTATATGAAGTGTCTGCCACGTAACACTTTATATGCTAAACTCACTATGCAATTTTTACGAAGAAAGATACTAACAGATTTATTATGCACTCAAGATCGTAAAAAGAAAATGGAACCCTCCATAAGACTTTATGGTCGCTTTCCAACGGGGAAAAAAAAAAGTTACAAATCAGCAGAACAGTGAGAACGATAGCACGATAGATGAAATACTATTTTATTTTCATAAAGAAATGGGGCACTCATCAAAAATAGCTTGCATTTAATGGAAGCTTAAGAGAAAAAAAAAAACCATATTTTCTCTGTTCTCCAAAATACCTTTAAAAATGCATTGTAGAATGACAGTTAAAGGGGGAATCCGCCCATCAAGAAAGATTCATTGTTGGAATTCTGCATTGTATGCAACTTAATCATATATCAAGTAATAATAGATTTCAAATTATTATTATTTCAAACTCTGCACTATTTCTAAGAATTCTAATATGCTGTTAATAAACAATGTACCCTGCAATGTAATGGTTTATTTGAAATGTAATGTGGCAAAATTAGTTGTAACAGTATGTCCACAACCACCAATTCAGAGTTTATCGGGCCCAGCGTGGACTGGCGCAGTGTTACTAGGCAATTAGATTGAAATTTACTGACAAGACACCCAAAATTTACTGGCACAGCCAAGTTTTTACTGGCTTTTCCAAAAGTTACAAAATTACAGTTTTAAGTACAAATTTTAAATTTTGTAGACTACAAAAAAGTACAGTATGCAAATGTAATTTAAGGTAAATATTACGGTAAAGAACACATTTCTTGTTTTTATTTTCAATATGATAAGTAAGTAGCTCAGGGACAGGGGGCAAGAAATTAGAATGGGCGGGCACACATGAAATTGACCCTCTCAGTGATGCTGACAGCAGTGTGCAGCAGCACAGATCCCCGACCCGACACGTCCCCTTCTAAGTCACAGTGACAGTCTCTCTCCACGCAAGGTGGTCCCTTCAACCCACTCTAGTCCAAACAGCAATGACAGTCCCTCTCCTGGCTTGCCTTGCTTCTGTCTGGCAGACCCGCACACGGGCTTCCGGACGCTCACCTCGGCTCCCTTGCACCATGACATCACACAATGAGCTCAAGCACCTCTTTACCAGTTCCACCCTCCCGCCAGTGGCACAGACATATTTTTTACTGGCAACCTTTTTCTGTCACTGGCATTTACTGGCAGGAGAAAAGTGCCCATTTTTTACTGGCTGCCAGTAAAATTACTGACGGTTGGCAACACTGGACTGGCATGGTTGGAGGTTAACTGCCAGAGAACATAGCAGTGGGGAATAGCTGGTAGAGAAGCTACTGCAGATAGCGCAGGGGGAACTGGGACAGACACCGAGGAAAGGACTGAAATGCAGGGATGCATGGAGTGCACAAGGAACAATGTGCAGTAGGGGATGATACAAGAATATCTCCACCAGAGTGTGGGCATTTATAAACGAACATTGAATAAGCTGGATACTAGTAAGCACTCCAGCGAGGTCTGAGGAGCATTTTCTTGCTACAATAATTTCTGATGGTAGAATCTGCCAGTAGTGACAAGAAAAAAAGTCACAGAGTCTCTAAAGAGCAGTTTTTTTTCAAACCAGAATTCCTTAGAGAGCTATGGTTCCTCCAGAGATTGCGAAGGTGTTCTTTGAGCAATTTCTGCCTCTTAGGTAAGTTATCACTGACTCCAACGATCTTTCTGTAAGGGGCCACAGACCATTAATGTAAGGAGAATATTTTCCACTGACCACCAGTATAAGAAGCATACTTCCCACTGATCACCAATGTAAATAGGTCTCTCTCCATAGACAACCAATCTAAGAGGACCCTTATCTGCTGACCCACAATGTAATGGAGCACTTCACTGAACACCAACGTAAGTGGCATTACATGGACCACCAATGTAAATGAGAACTTCATTGACACCAATACAAGGGGCTCTGCGTGGACCACCAGTGTAAATGTGCCCTTTTTCTGACCACCAATGTAAGAAGGTAGTGTTCCACTGATCACCAATGTGAGGGAACATTACAATTTTCACAGTCTGCACTTCTTTTCTGACCATTACTATCATTTGTTTCATGTTATTACTAAAAAGAGCAGCCCTAGGTATCAAGTGCAACACATCCTCCATCCTTTTACTCATTCTTAAATCCACAACTTACTGTTCACATTAATGTGCAATGAGCGGTAGATATAATAATTTTTAGCAGGGTTCCCTAAGACCTGAAAGTTGTTTCAACATAGAGATACAAGGAAAATGACTTAACTTTTTGTGTTCTTACACCAGTGTTTACCAATTAGGGAGCACAGGGCAAAGTTTGCCCGGGATCGGGGGGCTTGAATGTATAGGGTTGGTCTCTGATGTATTGGGGGACTTTGAAGTGAAGATAGCCTCTAACGTGAAGGGGTGACTCTGATGTGAAGGAGGGACTCTCCTGTGATGGGGGCCTCTGACATGATGAGGAACATCTGATATGATGGTGGGTCTCTTATGTAAGCAACGCTGTATCCTGGCCTAGGCCTACAAGGCCCAGGCCTAGGGCAGCACTTTGCAGGGGGGCAGCACGGAAAGAGTCCCCGCCGGCTTGCGCTACACTGTTAGTGTAGCACCAGTCTTATGGGGCAGACTGGGCTGAGAGGCAAATGTAGTCTAGTGCCCCCATGAAGCGGCCACACTGCGCTGCACGCAGCTGGCATTCCGCAACTATGGGGGGGGCGCCGCTTCTAATTTTGACAGTCCTCTCATCCTGAACTACAAACCTTCCTCTCTGTGCTATATGTTTTCTGCTGCACCATTGGCATGGTTATATCTTCTTAGTCCTCTCCATAAAATTATCAGAAATTTGTTCTTAAAGTAGAACTACAGGCAACACTTTTTTTTTTCATTTTGGATAGATTAAGGGTTATAAATCCTGTCAGTTTATTTTTTACCATCCCTGTCCCATTGCAGAGATTTCCCTTCACTTCCTGCCCCATAGCCAAACAGGAAGTGAGAGGAAATCTATGCAAATGAAGGGAATTCATTGGCCCCCTCAGGCCTTCAGAACTAGTGTCACCACTTGAAAATTTCAGGGCGGGTCTTAAACAGCAAGGGGTGTGGCCTTAACAGGAAGGGGTGGGTCATATTTAAATGAGGGGATGCACAAGTTTAGTCAGGCCTAGGGCAGCACAAAACCCAAATACACTACTGTATGTAAGGGGTAGTCTCTGATGAGAAAAGGGGGGCTTTGATGTGAAGGGGAACCTCTGATGTGAAGGAGGCCTTCAGATATGAAGATAAAGCGGTTGTAAAGGCAGGAGGTTTTTTTACCTTAATGCATTCTCTGCATTAAAGGATACGTTCACCTTTTGTGAATGTGTTACATTTAGGGTGGAACATTTAACATGTTCCAGCAGCTGCAGCCATTCCTCTTCTCTCCCCCCATCCCCATTGAAAGTGGGCAGCATCTTCTCCGGTTGCCTGCTGATCACTAGTGCAATGCTTTACAGGCTCCAAATACAAAAAAATTGTAAATGCACGTTGTTTTACCTGCAAAAAAATGTGCATTTATTATTTTTTGTTAAAAGGTGAACTTATCTTTTAAGGTAAATAACCTTCTATATGCAGCTCCCCCTAAATACATACCTGAGCCTGATCTCCATCCAGCGATGTGCATGAGAGCAGAGGCTCTCTCGGCTCTCTCCTCATTGGCACAGACACAGCTGCAGAAGCCATTGGCTCCCATCGCTGTCAATCACAGCCAGTGAGGAGGAAGCAGGGGGCTGGCTGAGCCCCGCTCTGTATGTCTCATAGAGCCAGGTCAGGAGCAAGCACACACAAGTGCCTGCATAGCACAGAGCAGGTAAGCATAACATGTTTGTTATTTTAACCAATTAATTACCGGAATGATTTGCCCCCTTAATGACCAGGAGATTTTTTGCGACACGGCACTGCGTCTCTTTAACTGACAAAAACAAAATTGACGTCCTTTTTTTCTCACAAATAGAGCTTTCTTTTGGTGGTATTTTATCACCTCTGTGGTTTTTATTTTTGAGCTATAAACAAATGACAATTTTGAAAGAAAAAACTTTTTTTTTTACTTTTTGCTATAATACATATCCAAAACAATATATATAAAAAAACAAATTTATTCATCAGTTTAAGCTAATATATATTCTTCTACTTATTTTTGGTAAAAAAAATGGCAATAAGCGTATATTGATTGGTTTGAGCAAAAGTTATTGCGTCTACCATCTATGGGATAGATTTAGGGACTTTTTAAATTTTTTTATTGTTTCTACTGGTTATGGCGGCGATCTGCAATTTTTAGCAGGACTATGACATTGCAGCGGGCAAATATGACCCCAAATTACACTATTTGGGGACCAGTGACATTATTGCAGTGACCAGTGCTATAAAAATGCACTGATCAATGTAAAAATGACACTGGCAGGGAAGGGGTTAACACTAGGGGGCGATCAAGGGGTTAACTGTGTTCCCTAGGTGTGTTCTAACTGTAGGGGGGATGGGCTGCCTGGGACATAACAGAGATCACTGTTCCCGATGACTGGGTACAGTAGATCTCTGTCATGTCATCGGTCAGAATGGGGATCTGCCTTGTTACAAAAGCAGACCCCCATTCTGCCTTTGTACTAGGCGATCGTGGGTCGCCGGTGTACATCAAGTCCGCCTGACCCACGGGCATGCTCCCGCAGCGTGCGCTAGAGCGCGCACCCGCCCGCAACCACGCCTGCGCGAGACCACGTACAATGGCGACGAGTCGCGCAGGGGAGCCAACCTGCTGCTGTACAACTGTGGCGGGTGGTCCTAAAGCCGTTAAAAATCAAGCCTTTAGAATCACTTTATTTTTTTTCAAGGCAGTTGTGTGCATTTTGGTGTTAAGGGTAAATCTTCAACAAGTTTTCACCACCACTTGGCTCCCATTTTTATTACACTTTTATTACAGAGGAATGGTGCCACATCTACACTTTTTCAATCCAGTTGTGTGCATTGTCTTAGGTTCAGATTTCCCATTGATAAGTAACATTTACAGTACATTTTTTTAAATTTTAGAAAGGATATTGCATTGTCGCAACTAAAACAAGGTTGAGAAATAATGCCTTAGAACAACTGGTCAAGAGGACTGAGAATCATATTGTGCTGTGAGCAGCTTACTTAGGGCTTATCACTCAGATCTGGGCTCTGCTCTATTTTTTGAGCAGAGAATGCCAGCAGAATCCCCAGTGACCAAAAAATTTCAATCCCTTTTAGTATATAAAGAGCTAGTGTAGATTTTTATACTTTAAGAGGAAATAGCTAAATACTTTTCATTACCTTTTAATACCTTGTAACACAATGCATACCAATCATAATGTGAACATGCTTCAGCTAGAAGACATTACCAAAGGCAACACCAGGTAAAGATCAAACAGGTCATACGATTCCGCTGCGTTACAAAGCGCCAGAAGGTATTCAGACGATTCACTGACAATGTGGACAAAGGATGTATTGTTTCTTCTAGTTTTCAGCTAGCACTTTGATATGTTTATAAATAAATGTTCACATTTTATGTTTATGCGTTGTTTTAATTATTTAAAATACCATTGTGGTTTAAAGGGTGTGCATTTTAATAGTTTTAAATGGGCATTTCAGTCATAGTCCTGGGTTGTTTGCCTGTGATTTAGCTGTACAAAAGCAAAAATTATAATATCTAAACTGATTTAATATTTGAGCTCTTTAATGGCTGCACTCTAGGTTGCATTTGACTACTATGCAGCACACAACAACTATTTTTACAAACTGACACTCTGGAGGGGTTTGAACCCCTCTGACCCCCTCCTTATCTATGTCCCTGACTACTAGTGCTGTATGTTTTTAAATGTTTCAACATGTTGTTGGACACAGCATTTTGGAGTGTTGTTTTAAAACGGCGCTCTTTTTACAACTTGTGCACGTGCCAGGTTCATGCATTACACCCATGATCACTCTGTCATTAGATCATAGCACATCACAGGTAAATTACACACGGCCATTCACAGTGGCTATGCCTTGTGATTACTGTGATAACCAACCATAATAATCACAAATGTAAACGCTACTACTGTTTACATTTGAGAGCCCTCCCCTTTCTCCATTGTGAGAGGAAGGGGAGGGCTCTCGAATGTAAACAGTAGTAGTGTTTACATGTGTGAGTGCTGCGGTTGGTTATAAATAATGAATTATTGAATCAAGAGACCATAAGAAGTAGCAGATTCAAGATGAGGGGCTTTAATTACTTTAATAGCTTTTTTTTAACCCCTCCTCCTCCTGTCTGTGACCTGCATATTAACACCCCCACCTTCCTTATTCTGGACATTAACCCCATCATCTCCATGCTCCCACCTTATGTGTGACCTGTACATTAACTCCTTAACCCCCTTATCTCTCTGTTTATGACCTGTATATAAATTATGCTACTGTACTAGTGCGCCATTAACAAAATTCATACTTTAGCCACTTCATTACTAGCATGTTTTTTCATTTCCAAAAAAAATGAGATCACCTTGGGGTGTCTATTTTCCAGAAAAATGGGCCATGTTGGAGGTTTTTTTTTTTTATAATAGCCTGGCATGTTTTTTTATTTAATCAAAAAGATCTAATTAGGGGTAACTATACAAGTTGAAGGTACCCCGTAGCTGTGTGTACTGTCTGGCACACCGCTCAAAGTACTTGAGGTATGGTCCCCAAAAATAGAAGTAGCATATAAAGAAAGGGAATTTACAGATCCACAATAATATCCATAAGAATATCTTATATGAGGACACTAGCGGTATTATAGAAAAATGCACAGCTTTATTAAACAATCAAAAGTCATTTATAAATAACACTACCACTACTACTACCACTTAAAAACATGACACGTTGTCATAGCTGGCCTAGCAGCTGCTTGAACACACATACTGAGAGAACCAGAGGGAGATATTGAAGTCCAAGCTACACGGGATATTACGTTGATAAATGCAGGGCATTACTTGCCAATAGAACTAACTAAATCCCTAACAGAAGATAGGAAGTAACCCAAATAAGGTTATCCATTCCTGTGTGACATATAGTCCAGAACCAACAATCTATGGTCAGATTGTGTGTTTGGAAATCAAAGTCCCGGATGGATCAGTTCAGTTGGATGTAAGTATGGGTGAGTTTAATATTGGAAACTGGCTGAGTAGGTGTCAACCTGTATACCAGTGTGTCTCAACTCCAGTCCTCAAGGCGCCCCAACAGGTCATGTTTTCAGGCTTTCCATCATTTTGCACAGGTGATTTGATCAGTTTCACTGCCTTAGTAATTACCACAGCTGTTTCATCTGAGGGAAATCCTGAAACCATGACCTGATGGGGCGCCTTGAGGACTGGAGAAACACTGCTGTATACCAATCCCTATGGGATCAAGATACACTATACCGATCACCATACAAAGTAGATGAGTGCATGAGGGCAGGTGAGGTGTCCGAGTCAAGATACCAGGAGCCATGCTGCGTGTGGGTAAACACCCGCAGTGCTGCAACAGTCTGTCATGCAATTCATCATAGGTTAAGAATGTCCCATGTACAGATCCCCTGGATGAACAGCCCGCCACGGTGATCCCATAGTCTGGTTACTCCTTGGTGGGGGATGCGTCTGCTCACAGCTGGCTGGCCAGAGTGTTGATGGCACGTTGACGCATTTCCCCCGACAATAGGATCGAGCTTCTTCAGAGCGATGACAACGTTGTCATGTTTTTAATCTAACTGTAGTGGTGGTAGTGTTATTAATATTTGACTATTGGTTGTTTAATAAAGCTGTGCACCTTTCTCTAATACCGCTAGAGTCCTCATATAAGATATTCTTGTGGATCTGTAATCCTCTTTTTAATATGGCATGTATATTTGTCATGTTTTATGACAAAGAGTAAGGGAAACAGGCTGCTCTTCAAAATGCACTTAATGTAATACAAAATAAAACCCCAGTGGTTATTAAATACCACCAAAAGAAAGCTCTATCTGTCTTAGAAAAAAAAAATGATATAAAATTAATTTGGGTACAGTGATGCATGACGAAGTAATTGTCAAAGTATCACTGCACTGAAAACTGAAAAATGGCCTGGTAATGAAGAGCTATTTGTAGGCTAGTACTCAAAAGGTTAAAGAAACCATTGATGCCTTTTATTAATATATGGGAATTTAAGAGTCGTGCTGTTTCCACATAATTAACAGTAGCAAACTTCCACATTGTAATATATGTTTTAATTAAAGAAATCTATAAGGTGGTATAAGAGGATTTAATCCCAGGGCTTCATCTGTTTTCTTAACACCAGCCCTGAAACCAGAGGAGATGCTATAGATACAAGGGCACTGGTACAAATTTTGGACCGGGTCTTACTTTAGGCTGCATTTTCGCAGATAGCCTAGAAACCAAGTTGCCCACAAACATCAGGTCATTAGCCCAATGTTGCAGGTTCAAACCACACAATACCATTTCTCTAAAGTACTTTCCCTGGATGGGGAAGGAGCTGGATCTTCAACTGCGGAGCAACTTGCAAAAAATTAAAGGGCTAGCACAGGACTAGTCCGGCACTTAGTCGTGTGACATATATTCAAATTAAATTATTATTACAGGTATTGATACAGCACCAACAATTTTAAATTATTTTAAAGGATAGTCTACATTCACACAGTCTTTGCCCTCAGGTCGCTTACCACCTACAGTCAATATTTCACATGCATACCAGGACCACATTTCCTTGCAGCATGTCTTTGGAGTGTAGCAATAAACAAGAGTACCCAGAGGAAACCAATGCAAGCACAAAAAAATATGAAGACCCCATACAGATAGTGTCCTGGATGGGATCCAAACACCTTATGCCGCGTACACACGAGCAGACTTTTCGACGGACTGAACTCCGAAGGACTTTTCGAAGGAGTTCCGACGGAACTTGCCTACACACGATCACACCAAAGTCTGACTGATTCAAACGTGATGATGTACGACCGGACTAGAACAAGGAAGTTCATAGCCAGTAGCCAATAGCTGCCCTAGCGTAGCTTTTGGTCCGTCGGACTAGCATACAGATGAACTGATTTTTTGATAGGACTCGAGTCCATCAGAAAGATTTGAAACATGTTCTATTTCTAAAGTCCATCAAATTTTTGGACAGATAAGGACAGTTGAAGCCCACACATGATCGAATTGTCTGACGGATTCGTTCCATCAGACCTTTGCTGTCAAAAAGTCCGGTCGTGTGGACACGGCATTAGTGCTGCAAAGAAGAAGTGCTAACCACCAAGCTGACCTCCCTTTCCATCTGGAAGAGCATCAAAGACAGAGGTAAATGCATCAGCCTTGTGATGTCCATGTGCAACTTTGAAGGGAAGATATCAGCACCTCTATGATCTCTCTGTATTTAAGCTACCTGCAGGGCTGCTGTAGCATATCAACTATCTTTGTCACACCCTGGAGCAGTACCCCTACCAGTACGGCAGTTCCTACTCCACTCTTTGGAACCATCTTCAGCTGGTCCAGGTTTCCAGCTTCCTCTTACGTCATACGATTACCCGAATCCATTAGGCAGAGCTTGCCCATTGGATGTACAGAGTTGTGTATATTATTTCTATAAACTCTAAAACAATGTATATACCATAACAATTCTCCCATTGATCAACCTTTAGTCTGAGGATTCACCTTGCAGTAAATAACAGAAAAAAATAAAAGTAATATTTCTCTTTAGAAGAACAAGTTCTCAGTAAACATTTGAAAGTTGTTTAAGCAGCTATAACCTATGGCATGCTGGGCTCAAGCTGCCCTACAAATGAGCAAAAATCAAAACAATGACTAACAAACATGCTAAGGGAATGGCACAATTAAGCACAAATGAAAAAAAAAAAAAAAAACATAACGGGAACCCTTTGAGTTTTATTAATAAAATAGATAAATATATTCTACAAATAAGATAGAAAAGCCCTTCAAGGATGAACGCTAGAAGAAAGTCTTTAAAAAGGACACATACAGTAGTACCTCACGTTGGGTTTACTCTACAAAAACATGTTTCAGCTGAAAAGTCTCCTTTTTAACCACTTCATCTACAGAAGATTTACCCCCCTTCCTGACCAGGCCATATTTTAAGACTGCGTTATTTTAACTGACAATTGCGCGGTCGTGCGACACTGTCCTGAAATAAAATTGATGTCTTTTTTTTCCTCTCCCCACAAAATAGAACTTTCTTTTGGTGGTATGTGATCACCTCTATGGTTTTTATTTTTTTGCACTATAAACAAAACACCGACAATGTTGAAAAAAAAAATGTTTTACTTGCTCTAAAACATATCCAATAAAATAATAAAAAAATCTAATTTCTTCATAAATTTAGGCCAATATGTATTTCTGCGACCAATAGGAGCTTATTAACTGGTTTGCGCAAAAGTTATAGCATCTACAAGCTATGGGATATATTTATGGAAGTTTTATACATTTTTTTTTACTAGTAATGGCGGTGATCAGCGACTTATAGCGAGACTGGGTTATTGCAGTGGACACATCGGACACCTAGCTGACACTTTTAACACTTTTTTGGGGAACAGTGACATTATTACAGTGATCAGTGCTAAAAATATGCACTGTCACTGTACTAATGAGACTGGCTGAGAAGGGGTTAACATCAGGGGCAATCAAAGCAGCACAGTGGTGTAGTGGGTAGCACTCTCGCCTAGCAGTAAGAAGGGTCGCTGGTTCGAATCCCAACCACGACACTACCTGCCTGGAGTTTGCATGTTCTCCCTGTGCCTGCGTGGGTTTCCTCCGGGTACTCCGGTTTCCTCCCACAGTCCAAAGACATGCTGGTAGGTTAATTGGATCCTGTCTAAAATTGTCCCTAGCATGTATGAATGTGAGTTAGGGAACCTTAGATTGTAAGCTCCTTGAGGGTAGGGACCGATGTGAATGTACAATGTATATGTAAAGCGATGCGTAAATTGACGGCGCTATATAAGTACCTGAAATAAATAAATAAAAGCGTTAAATGTGTGCCTAGCTGGTGATTTAGGGTAGTGGGGGAGGTGCTTTTACTAGTGGAAGGCATGGATCGGTGTTCCTGCTTTACAGGAACACAGCATCCATGCCTTTTGTACTGAGAGAACAGCAATCTGCCTTGTTTACATAAGCAGACTGGATATTGGATATTACAGCATCATATACCAGGCTGCTCTCCGATGACATATATGGCACACTACTCTCTATTTGAATGATCCTTATTGGCTCATACTAGGAAACATGTAAGTGGGCCTTTATACATATGATTAATATGTTTCTTGCTTTTTTTATGGGAACCCCAAAAACAGGTTGATATGTGCATTGTGCTGATGTTTTGATACAGTATGATTAACAGCTATGCCTTTCTCTTGGGATAGGCCATCTCTATCTGTGGTCAAGATATAGATGTCCTGAGGAAGCTATAATTGTGAAATGTGTCGACCTCTTGACTTAGCAGTAATAGAGTCACATAAGAGTAATAATTGACGTGTTATATATGTATTGAGCTAATGGTTTTCTTTTAGAATTAGTATGTTGAACAATTTTAACTTTTGTAATAAAGACAATATTTTATCTATTGGATTTTCATTGTCCTCTTCTAGTACTGCTAAAGTCCATCAGCCGTTCTTTTCTAAATTTTTACATAAGCAGACTGTCATTCTGCCTGTGTACCGAACGATCAACGGGTGCTGGTGGACATCCGGTCCGCGGGAACCACTGATCAGCTCCCGCTGTGTGAAGTCACAGCGGGAGCGAGCCGCCCTCACACCCGATACCTGAAAGTGCATGATCATGTATATATATATGATCCTGTGCAGCACGGCCAGTAAATGTGCTATGGGGTGGCCGGCAAGTGGTTAAAGAGTGACTGACCTATAAAGGTAAAAATGTATCTGTGGATGCTTACTGGTCTGTGTAATGGTGTTTTTGCATTTGTGCAAAAATTCCTAGCACAGGCATGATTAAAAAGGACATACCAGTACAATATGTAAATTTAACAGTCAAGGAGATAGATAATAAAACCCCAGAAGGCCCAGTAATTCTGCAAAGAAGCCTCCATGAGCCTCATAGTTGTATGTTTCTAGAGCAAGGCCAGCTAGTAAAGGCAATTACTGACTTGGTAATGCCACCGGCCACCCGGGAAACATTGTCACTAGGCATGTGCAATTCGTTTCGTTCTAAATTAGTTTTTTAACGAATTTCGACAAATTCGTTAATTCGGGAATATCCGAATTAACGAAAACTTGTTTAACTAATTTTTTCCGAATATTCGTAAATTCGATAAAATTGGACATTCGTAAATTCGGGCATTCGTACATTCGTACATTCGCAATTTACGAATGTACTTTCGTACATTCGTACATTAGTAAATTGGTGAATTTGTAAATTTGTAAATTCGAAAATTCGGAAATCTGAAATAATATTTAACTAATAATAACTTAACTATTATTAATTACTAGTAACTTTTAAATTATAGGTATTGTAATTTCCTTTAAAATTTGGCTGTTAGTGAACGTAACATAAACAAATTTAGAGGAAGTTATGAATGATCCGAAAAAATGGAATGGAACGTAATGAATTAATAATAATAAATAACAATAATAATAATAACAACGTTTTATTATTATTATTATTATTTATTATTAATTTGTTCCGTTCCATTTGTTTAGATGCAGCATTCGTTTTGGATAATTCGTAACTTCGGATAAATTCGTATTTGTTACATTCACTGACAGTCAAATTTGAAAGGAAATTACAATACCTATAATTTAATAGTTAGTTACTATTTAAGATTTTAGAATTTTCGGGTTTTTGGATTTTCAAACTTCTAATTTACAAATTTACGAATTTTCTAATTTACAAATGTACGATTTTACGAATTTACGAATGTACGAATTTACAAATGAACAAATGTAAAAATGTACGAATGTACAAATGAACAAATGTAGGAATGAACGAATGTTCGAATTTACGAATGTACAAATGTACGAACGAACGCATTTACGAATTTACGAATGAACAAATTTACGAATCGCGATCATAACGAATGACCCGAAAAACAAAAAAAATAAATAAACTAATGAAACGAAAACGAAAATGAACTAATTTTTTGGCTGTGCACATGTCTAATTGTCACTGTGTTTAAGTCAACAAATCTACTCAATTTAACTTGAACCTGAAGGTTGGGGTACTAGACTCTAACTAGATTTAGTAGACTCACATCTGCTTCTGGATATTGGCAGCCTTTTTGTCCCATTGCGTCAACCTTCAGTAGGTGTAGGTAGGGCTGCAGTGAGCTCAGGGAAAGGGTGACTAGGTAATGAGGTACATCAAGGGCCTGTAGGCTCTGATTAAAGGCTTTTATGAATATGTTTCACTATAATTGAGGTGGGAACCTTGTCTCGGGTCAGAGGCTTCCACCCAAGGCAAATTCACTTCCAGCTGATGCAGTATTCAGACTTTGTGAAGTGATCCTATACACAGGTATGTCTATTACAGACAAAAGCAACAATGCTGAAAAATAAACTTCATTAAAAGAAGAGGGCATGAAAAAATACTCAGCCAATTAATAAAAATGAATCAGGTACTTTTATTATAACTATCTAATGTTTAGCAAGTAGGAGCTGTAGAACCAAGCCACCAGAAAAGAATAAACTGTCACTAAAAGGATTCCTGGCAGTGTATCCGCTTAACCTTGGCTCAGCAGTAGAAACTTCTTAATACACCCAGTAATCCCTTTAAGCAAAAGTTAAATCCTCAGGATGTCCATGTGCACACTTTCATGGTGCTTTGGATGCAGAAAAGGCCAGAGAGACGAAATTGATACTTTCTCCATGGGAAAATCTTGTTGCTGCCTTAAAAAATACAATATGGAATTTAAAAAAAACAGCACCAGTAGCTGACTTTACAGTTGACCAGTCACACACTTTGGCAATTCAAACTAACAATATCATGAGACAAAAAAAAATGCACAAGCAGATGTGACCTATAGTGAAAACTGCATGGCAAAATGGTTAGTAGATCCAGACGTATATGATATGCAGATTTCAAATTTTCCACCAAAAGTTTTTCCAACTCCGTTACTTACCTATTAGTCATCAAGGCTGGTCATCATCCTAAAAGTGCGATAGAAGGGCTTTGAAGTTGGGAGGGGTGGGGCCCACCTTGACTTTTACTGAAGTCAAAATGCACATATGAGTTTGGATTTTCTGGACCCAAGAAAAAATACGATTTGGGATTCCCCTTACCTAACCAGACCATTATCTAGGAAATCAGTCTGGGTGGTGAGGAACGGGAGGGCAGCGAGCATGCACCCCCCTTCCCATACCATATTACCACTGTGAGGGTACCTTGCAAGGGGGGAGGGGGATAGAAATTCCTCCCCCTTGCAAAGTACCCTTGTCCCAATGTTGAGGGATAAGGGTCTACATGTGCCCCAAAAAGGAGGCGTTGGTAAAAGTAAAACAAGTAGTAACTTATCATGGAAACTGTTAGCCCCAACAACAAAAGAGTAACCAGATTTCCATCCTCTCCAAGGGGAATGTGTGAAGGGGTACCATTCCACTTACCCAATCCCAAGAGTTAAAAGTAAAAACAATAACACGGAATTAAACATCCTTTAATACAGTGGTTCTCAACCTGGGGGTCGGGACCCCCTCGGGGGTCAAATGATGATTTGCCAGGGGTCACCAAATCCTGGGCTGTTCCTGAAGCCGGCACCGCTCTCCCAGCCTTTTTGCAGCCGCCCAGCAGGGCTGTCCGTGGAGCCTGTGGCACAGTGAAGCCGGAGAAGCAGTGAGTAACACTACCTGTGATTGTAGTTGCCATTAAAAGTCCCCACTACAGTTTTCAGATCAGCAGATGACCTTGATCAAGAGCACCTAAGTTGGCTCAGCACTGCCACTCATCCCAACTCCCACGGGCACTGCCACTCATCCCATTCTCCCCACCCCCCACCAAGGAGTAAGAGAAGGAATGAAAATAGAGAATACATGGAAGGGAGGGGAAAAGAGAGGGAAAAACAAATAAAAAGGGAGAGAAAGAATAAGAGCAAGAACAAGAAAGACGGATAGAGAGAGGGATGGGGAAAAAACCCAAGAAATTAGGATAGAGAGAGATAAAAGGAAACGCAAGGAGAACAAAGAGAAAGAGTGGTACATCCTAATATGTACCATAAGGGGTTTTAATACAGTATGAGTGGAAGGGACTCAGGGAGCGCTAAATGTCCGTGGGTTAGGGGCACAAATTACTTGTCATGCCTTGAGTGCTGACAACCCATGCCACGAAAATAATTTTACTGTTAGGTGTCCATACAACCTGTGAAATTTTATCAAGGGGTCACGACACTAGAAAGGTTGAGAACCACTGCTTTAATAGAACACTAAAACATACTTACTGGCTTTTAGAATACAGCATTGATCATGGTGTCCATCATCCAGGCCTCTCACCGCTAGAAAACAAATTCCTAGCTCCAGTAATTCAAATTTACCATGGGGAATACCGAGTGACATCATTGACCAAATTTGGTCAATAAAATTTGGCCAAAAATGGTCAAGGACAGCACCCAGGATTCTTAACGGTATTACCACAGCCAAGAGTCTATCATTTGGAACAAGGAGTGTGATGTGTAAAACCCACCCAAATTACCTTTTAATAGTGTTCAGGATTAGGTTTGGGTTGTCTTATGATTTTAAGCCTGTTTGGTCAAAGTGCCAACAAATTGAACAGGTGTTCAAGCAACGCTCTTAGCAGGTAAAACTTTTCCTTCAAATGTGTATTTTGACTGCATCTTTAGCTGTGGTGCTATAATCACCCTTCCATAAGAAAAAACGGAGTTCCCTAATTTCCATTTACAAACAACTGTAGCTACACGCTGGACATAGAACAGGTAGCTCTATCTGTGGGATTAAGCATAGCAGAAGCCAATATCAGATGTCTACAGAAGCTGGAGCGTTGTACATTGAAGCAGTGCAGCCTTTGCAGCAAATAGCGCTTGCCTTGACCTGGATGTAGCTAATAAAGGACGATGTGAAGAGTGTGTTCCTGGAGCCTCGATACAGCACAGAAAACTAATAAAGAGAAAACAGACAGGAGGTAAAGATTACAGTCGGCACAGCATCAGCAGGAAGGCTCCACGTTAGCAGAGGAGGAGCAAGGCTGCTTTTCTTCATTGGAAGTAATAGAGGATAATACGTCTGTGTGTCAGGGGCAGAGCTGTGTGTGTTACAGCAATTTATAGGAGTCTGGCATGATGGGAATAGCTCAGTGTGACATCTCTGCTGACATGTGCCTCTCCAGGCTTACCTCCATTAACAAACTCTGCAGCAATAAACACAAAAAGTCCCACAGATCTCTGTGATTTCTGGGAGTGGATTTCCATGTTTAATACTTTTTTCTCTAGCCTTCAAAAATAGGTTACAGTACACTATATTAAAGATCCTACAGCTTTTTCCTATTAGGTATGTGTGACAGCCCACACTTGTTAGAATTGCAGACATGTGTTATTAAAGAGGACCGGTCGTAACTGGGCTTACAAAAGAGCTTGAATAATCAGTCTAAAATTATTAAAATGTAATGCTGGTTAACGTAATGGAGCACTCCCCCCCCCCCCTCCGCAAGGTTCTTGAGTCCCAGGTTCTCTTTCCACAGCGGCAGCCAGGCAGACAGCAACCTTCACTTCTCTGGCTCAGTGAACAGTCTAGGGGTTGCCTTTTTAAAGCTTGTTACAGATTAACTTGGACAGGCTTAGGGAAGCTGTGGGATACTCCAGAACACTGAATAAGAATGTGAGGAACCTCTTCCCTTTGCACCTACTTCTTAGAACTGTCCCTTAAAGCAGAGTTCCACTCAAAAGTGAAACTTCTGCTTATCTGATCCCCCCCCCTTGGTGCAGCATTTGGTACCTTTTGGGGGTAGCGGGGAGCGAGTACCTGTTTTTGACAGGTACCCTGTCCCCACTTTTGTTGGATCTCGCCACAGGGCAGTACGTCAGAAGTTCGGCCCCCTCCTCCTTCCCCTGCTGCCGGGCCAGTAAGAGAGCACAGCGTACTTTGTGCATGCACAGTAGGGAGGCGGCTTTGAAGCCACCAGGCTTCCCTGCCGGATTCCCTTGCTGGCAATGGCGGCAGCATCCAAGAGCCAATGGAAACATCGACTGGAGTGCCAACGTCCCTGGATTCCAGGACAGGTAAGTGTCCTAAAATTAAGAGTCAGCAGCTACAGTATGTGTAACTGCTGACTTTTAATTTTTGGAGGGGGGGTGGAACTCTGCTTTCAGCAGTGGGACATAAAGTGGACAGCCCTGGGACACCATAAGTAATATTCCAGGCCAGACGAGCCTTAGAATGGTTGCAGCCTTTCTATTTTATCCAGGCATAGTGCACTCTGTAAGTGTTTTTTTTTTAAAACAAAGCCTCTAAATACCTTTTTTTGCAGCTATAGTTAGGCCTGTCACGTGAATCCCACCCCCTCTGCTACTCTGATCCCTCTGACATCAGCCGGGGAGGTCACGTGGCTGCTCGGCCCCTCCCACTGTAGCCCTGGATCGGAACAGCAGAGCAACGGGGAGTCACGTTACCGGCCTGAATATAGCTGAAAAAGGTATTTAGAGGCTTTGTTTAAAAAAAACCTCTTACCGAGTGCATTATGCCTGGATAAAATAGAGGGGCTGCCAGTGACAGCTATTTAACTTTTTTATCCATCTGGGCACCTTCACTCAGGGATTGGTTGGAGCTGCATAAATATTCATACTGCTCATTTGATTCTCCCCCCCACTACATTCCAGTAGCCTCCAGAGGACAGGGAGAAGCAATCAAACTTGCAGCCTGTAGAGCCTAAAGGAGTCCAAAGCAAACAAATGATGCTCTACTGATTACAGCAAAGCTACAAACTAAATGTGCCTAACCTAACTAACAGCTTATCTGGGAGGGTGCTACAGTAAAGAGAAAATGGAATTTGATACTTTGGAAGTGTGAATACCTGCTATCCCCTGACAACACATTTGTGGAGGCAAGTGTTGGGCTGCAGTTTGTCCACTGACCTGAAGTTAGTGCTGTGCCACTTCTCTAAACCAGCAGGAAAACATTAGGGACTAATGTGTTCTCTATTATGGACTCCAGCTGTCCATCTTGGGGAAGCCAGCATCTCCTATTGGAATAAAATATCATTTTTTACACAGAAGTGTTTTATATGTCATTCCAGTGCACCCAGAGTGTGGAATCAGTGTTAGGGAAAGGCAGCTGACAAAGAGGGAAGGAGCAAGTTTCAACTTACGGGACATATTTTTTGAAAACTTTGTGTAACTGTTTCCCACCTCCAGCCAATCTGTAAGAACGTGTAGGGATCTTAGAGCAATCCACCATTCTGAGTACCTCTCCCAAGGGAAGGACTCCTAAAGCATCCAGTGGTCTGCAGGCTGATGAAAAGTGCCTTGATGACAGATGTAGCACCTGTCTAGTAAAGCCCCATACACACTATTACATTTTCTACAGATTTTTGTCTTCAGTTTTACCAAAACTATATAATATGAGGTCAAACCTTAAGAGTTTCAATTTATATGCAATCAGGCAGGCCCTTGCACTACATGGTTTTGGTAAATCTGAAGACAAAAATCTGCAGAAAATCTAATAGTGCGTATGGGGCTTTAGGCTGCTAGCTAGACAAATTAAATTTTCTTGCTCTACCATAATCAGTTGAGCAACTTGTGATTACTTTGGGCTGTACTGTGTCTGACTGGTTGCTGGTTTGACTGTTGCCTTCTGGAAGGTTCTGGAATGTAGTGAACTGGGAGAAGAATTAAATAAGCAGACTGAATATTTAGGTGGTCCCAGCCAAACCCTGGGACAGAGTGCCCAGTAGGTGGTTCAGAGAGTGCATAAATCTTGAGCCCTGGAGAAGAGGGGTTCTTGTCCAGGAAGAGGAGATCACAACCTTCTGGGCAGTCCATCTGTGCTTCTTCATTTGCTCATTGAGGTCCCAGCTGGGTCGATTGGGAGGGGCCTATTCTACTGATATTTGTTGGAGCTGATGGAGGGATTTTTTCTTGAGGATCTGGTCTGAGGGTCCACAAGAGACATGTCTGGCTGATACTGGAAGGAGGCATCCAAATATCCATTCCAGGATATTTGTGAGTACAGACCCGTATGCGAGATCCCAGTGACTGTGTGCTGCTGCTATCCCTCTGCAATCAGTGTCAGTATGTGCTTAAAAGTGGATATTCCCTATGGTGTTCCTGGGTAGCCCAGTTCATTATTTGCTGCTGCAAGGAGTGTACTATGAGTTTTGAGGAGGTGAGAAGTGTCCTCAAGTTGTTACTTTGTCCTACAGGACTGCCCACAGTTACCCTATACCTATCCAAGTAAAATAAACCATCAGAAAAAGGATAACCTTAGACCAAGCGTGTCAAATTAAATTTAATCGTGAGCGACATAAGCATTTTGATTGCTCTCAGAGAACTGGTTGTATCTGTAATGCCCCGAACACATGGTCGGATTTTCCGACAGAAAATGTGTGATAGGACCTTGTTGTCGGAAATTCCGACCGTGTGTGGGCTCCATCACACATTTTCCATCGGATTTCCCGACACACAAAGTTTGAGAGCAGGCTATAAAATTTTCCGACAACAAAACCTGTTGTCGGAAATTCCGATCGTGTGTACACAAATCCGACACACAAAGTGCCAGGCATGCTCAGAATAAATAAAGAGATGAAAGCTATTGGCTACTGCCCCATTTATAGTCCCGACGTACGTGTTTTATGTCACCGCGTTCAGAATGATCGGATTTTCCGACAACTTTGTGTGACCGTGTGTATGCAAGACAAGTTTGAGCCAACATCCGTCGGAAAAAATCCATGGATTTTGTTGTTGGAATGTCCGATCAATGTCCGACCGTGTGTGCGGGGCATAAGACTATATACAGTGGGTATAGAAAATAATCACCCCCCTTTAAAATAAACACATTTTGTTGCTTTGCAGCCTGAAATGGGGACAAACACAGTTTTTGTTTTATTACACTGTATTTACTAGTACAACTTTTAACATCCAAGTGAAAGATATAACATCAACCTGTCAGAAAAAAAAGAAAAAAGAATCAAAAACAGGATCACTGAGTTGGAAAAATGATCACCCACACTTATGTTAGTATTTTGTTGGACCACATTTTGCTTTAATTACAGCCTTTGGTCTGCTGAGATATGTCTCCACTAACTTTGCACATCTAGACTTTGCAATATTTGCCCCCTCTTCTTTGCAGAACTGCTCAAGTTCCGTTACATTTGATGGTGACCTTTTATAGATTGCAGTCTTCAAGTCATTCCACAGATTTTCAATGGGGTTTAAGTGTTCGGGCTCTGACTAGACATTCACCTTTTTTTCCTTCAACCACTGTGTGGTCATTTTTGCTGTGTGCTTTGGGTCATTGTCATGTTGGAAGGGAAACCATCTTCCCATTGACCATTTTCTGACAGAGGGCAGCAGATTTTCCTCAAGAATTTGATCGTATTTTTCCCCATCCATTTTATTCTATCCTGACAAGTGCTCCAGTCCCTTCTGCAGAGAAACACCCCCATAACAGTATATTACCACCTCAATGCTTTACTGTAAGAATGGTGTTATTTGGATGGTAAGATATATTGGATTTCCGCCAGACATATTGTTTTTCTGTTGAGGCCAAATAATTCAACTTTAGTCTAATTTGACCACCTTTAAACTTACCGTGAAGATTCTGAGGCTACATGGAAAAAAGTGATATGGTCAGATGAGACTAAAATTGAATTATTTGGTTCTGCCATGGAATTCCATCTGAGCAGCCTCCAATAGGTTTCTTGGGGATGAAATCCAGCGGTGTATGACTCTTATTTTAAACTGGCATAGAATTCTAGATGCCTGAAGCACCCAATCTCCCCTTACATCAGATGTCAAGAGCCCCCCCACCATTAGAAGTCAAGAGTCCCCCACCCTCCCTTACATCACAGTGCACCCCCTGCTGCTGCCGGGAAGTATCTGGAGGCAGAGCTGTAGGAGAAGGCTGAATTCAGCCTTTGGCCACACATGTGCTCTATAGACTGTCTAGTGAACCAGAAGAGTGACTGTGACTGTGTTTTTGGCTGCTAGTACACTAACTGGGGAAAGAACCTTGGGACCAAATCAGCAGGCCCAAATCAGCGCTACACAAATATTATCATTCTGCCTGAAAAGGAGATACTCACTAAGTATACAATGTTGTTTCTGTAGACTGCTTTATTTGTGTGAACATTGCATTTCTGCAATATACAGTATAATTGAAGTATCAACGTGTGTTGACTCCTTCTAGTTTTCAGGAATGATGGTTAATCTGACTTAAATAAAAGCTCATTGACACAGTCTTTCACTCTCTCATCTCCGAACAACACATCTCCCTGCAAATAGACCTTATTTTCCCCTCCGCACCTCGTGATAATCATTTTATAGAAGCACATTAGCTAAAAGCATCTGCACAGCCTTCAAGTTGAACTATCCATGATGTTCTCTACATACTCCCATACTTACCATTTTTTTAGAGAACAGAAGACATGATAAACATTGTTTCCATGCAATGCTATTCACCGGAAATGTATAACTTAGTTGACTTCATTTTCTTATTTCTCCTTGACGTTTTTACTGTTTGACAACTTATCTTTTGATACAGCTTTTATTTTCACCATTATCAGATTATGGCTCAGTTTTGTAAGTCATGGACAAATTATGCTTTTCTGGGGTATTCAGGTGTAATGCTGCGTACACACGGTCGGACTTTACGGCAGACTTTGCCCGGCGGACTTTTCGACTGACTTTATGACGGACTTTCTCAATGAACGGACTTGCCTAAACACAATCCATCAAAGTCTGTCGAATTCGTACGTGATGATGTACGACCGGACTAAAACAAGGAAGTTCATAGCCAATAGCCAATAGCTGCCCTAGCGTGGCTTTTTGTCCGTCCAACTAGCATACAGACGAGCAGACTTTTCGTCCGGACTCGATTTCGAGGGATTGATTTAAAACATGTTTTAAATCTAAGTCCGTCCAACTTTTGAGAAAACAAAGTCCGCTGGAGCCCACACATCGAATTGTCCGACGAAATCCCGTCCGCCGGACAAAGTCTGCCATAAAGTCCGCTCGTGTGTACGCGGCATTACAAAACACCGAACTCTGGAAAATGGGATTTTTGTACTCACCATAAAATCCATTTCTCTGAGTTCATCGACGGACACAGCGCCTCCTTAATCTTGACCATTGGGTTATATCGCCTCTGCAGGAGTAGGACTAGGCAGAACAAAAAACACCTGACTACGCCCATGGGCTGTCCTCAGTCAGTATATAACCTCCTCCCTGCTCTAGGTATTCAGTTTGGCAGCAAGCAGTAATAGAAGTATCAAAAACTAGATAGAGGGGTGGGTGCAGTGTTTGTTGATGAACTCAGAGAAATGGATTTTACGGTGAGTATAAAAATCCCTTTTTCTCTTTCGTTCATTGACGGACACAGTGCTTCCTTAATCTTGACCATTGGGACGCCCAGAAGCAGTGCCAAAGAAAAATGAGGGGTGGGCAAAATAACCCAAGGCTAACCACAAGAGCCATAACCAGGACACAGGAGCCTTAACTGGGTCACAGGAGCCCCATCTGAAATAAAAAACGTTTAAAGAGAAAACACCCCTTATGAGGGAACCCCCCTCTTAAACAGCAGCCTGCAAAACCTTGCGGCCAAAAGAAGCATCCGCAGATCCCAAAATATCTACTTTATAGAATTTAGCAAAGGTATCCACTGACGTCAAAGTGGCTGCCTTGCAAACCTGTGATATTGACGCTTGATGACGGAAGGCCCAAGAAGTACTAAGCGCCTGAGTAGAATGTGCCGTGACAGGGAAAGGAGGAACCCAATCCTTAATAGAATAGGCCTGAGTCACAGTCTGTCTGATACATCTGGAGATGGTAGCCAAAGAAGCGGCCAGCCCTTTCCTTGGTCCATCCAAGGTATGCAAAGCAAATTCCTTGGGATGAGCCAGCTTGGGACACAAGGATGGCAACACAATTCTCATTCAAATGGAAGTCAGGGCAAAGATGACGGACAGGGACGAAGAACCACTTTATCCCTATGGAGTACTAAATAGGGACTACGACAGGATAATGCCACCAACTCCGAAGCCCTGCGGGATGAGGTAATAGCCACCAGGAATGCCACCTTCTGGGACAACATAGGTAAGAGAATCTCCTGAATATTCTCAAATGGAGGTTTCTGGAGAACCGATAGCACCAAGTTTAAATCCCATGGCGACAAAAGAGACCGTACAGGCGGAGCCACACGCCGGATTCCTTGGATGAAGGTGCAAACTAAAGAGTGAGTAGCTAGGGGTCGCTGAAAGAAGACTGCTAAAGCAGACACATGGCCCTTGATGATGCTCAAAGCCAACTTCTGCTCAACGCCCTGTTGAAGAAAAGCTAAGATCCGAGCCATAGAAAGGGATCGACGCAAATCAACTCACACCAAGAAATGTACGCTTTCCACGTACGATTGTATATCTTACTAGGCGTCGACTTCCTCACCTTCACCATTGTAGGGATCACTGATCCCAATAGACCTCTATCTCTCAGTACCTGGCTTTCAATGGCTACGCCATTAAAACCAGTTACTGTAAAGCAGGATGGAAGCTCAGCCCTCGGTACAACTGGTCCTCTTTTAGAGGAAGCTTCCAAGGGATGTTTATGGCCACCGGAAGACTTTCGCCCTCGGTCCTTCGTAGGCACCGCAGAAGAGGAAGGCGTTGGCCCCGCAGTGACACTAGGACGACTGCGCCTTCTACCAGAGGAACTCACGAGATTGGCACGAGCCTCAGTTACTTCCTGTTGAACTAAACTTGCTGAAGGGGAAACCAGGGAAGATGCCCCCCCACCCCAGCAATGGGTGAGGGCAGACCTTCATGCTGAAGGAGTCTTGTCAGTGGATCTGGAGAAGCCTGCTTTAGGTTTACTAGACCAAGATTGCTTGGAATTTCCCAGGGAAGACTTGAGAGATCTTTTTCCTTTATCTGCCGTCCCAGGAGCCTGGAAGAATATCTTATGGGCTGAGAAGGAAGGCCCCTGTCTGCGACAAGGCTCCTTCCCTTTCCTATATTGAGGCAGGAAGGTACTCTTTCCCCTGTGGCACCCTTAATGATGTCATCCAGGGTAGCCCCAAACAGGTGGTCATCTTGAAAGGACAGATCAATGAGAGCTTTTTTAGAGGCTTGATCTGCCGACCAATTCTTGTTGCACCTTCAGACCAATAAAATCTCCTGTAAAGCACAGCAGATTTTATTGGTCTGAAGTTGCAACAGCTGAGTCTGATTTTAATGAGATGCACTTGTGCTGTCATGTGATTTATGTGTTATAAATGTGCTTGTAGTTTTTGCAACTTCTATGGTTCTAACAAAGCACTTCTATAGTGTGAAACGTGTCAATCTACCTGCATTTCCCCTGCCTGTACCCATCAAGTGCTTTTAATATTTATGCTTCAATAAAGACTTTATACTTTACTTTCTGTGTGGGTGTGCTGCCGATCCGAAGATTCTCTGTTCCATATGAAACTATGTTACTTGTTTCCAAATGTAGGTCACATGCCATGAATAAGTATACTGTCTTCAGTAGAGTACATTGTCATGAATGTTCTACACTTTAATACGTACTGGAGTTTGGTAGCACTGACCTGGGGCTTCCCGTTGAAGGGAATTAAATGGAGAACATCAGAAATGCAACACATCTGAACACAATGGAGCAAGTTTGTAATATTTCTCTTTGGGATTTCTAGACAAGGGATATGATGAAAAATATCATTCCCCCTACACCGCCTTTATAATGTATTTGGCTCATCTAAAGTGACTCCAATCAATCAGACGACTAAAATAGACTCTGGGGCCCATTTAGCTACTTGGCTCTTTTGCCAAAACACTGCTTAGGCCCCAGAAACCAATTTAAATCATTACTCTGATGGTTTGTCTCTGCAGGCTGGAGCTCTTTTTATAACAGCGGAGGTAACTTTGTGCTGCCCGCAAAATCCAAATAGATATTTTTCTGCATAATCTAAAATACACCACAAAAATGACAGCTGAAGTCTGGTTGCTATAATAAGGTGACTAAGTGTGTTAAACAGGCAAAGCCAGATCCTTGACAAGGTAACCTAGGCGGGAGCGTGTGGCCCAGCATGTCTCCAGGGGGGGCAGCTGCAACCATTATTCTCTTGCAGTAAACCAGGGGGATAGTGCACCTGGGCAAAGCTGTGCTCCGAGAATATCAAACACCCATATGCAATGTAATAACATGTGATTATAATCAACAAAATCACTCCAAGCAAAATAATATATGTAAATGAAATGAAAACATGATGGCATATAATTAAAAAATAAAGAAAAGAAAAAAATCCATTAGTGTCCATTAAAGGCTGAAAGTGTGAGTCCTAGTAAAAAAAGACTCGGACTGTGCAGCGAGGAATCACCCCAAAAGACCACCACTGTGACTGAAGAGTGGAGGCTTACCAGGTGTAGTTGACCCTCCCAAAAAGGGTCTCAAAACACATGCAATGATTCACATATAACCGCATAGTTGCTCCAGGGGTCCCAATAGTAGGATGAAATCATCTCACAACTCCCAGGATTCCACACAAACAATCCATGTATGTTATATAGGGAAATTAAAGAGACCTCCCATAGTGTAAAACTGTATATATGTTGAAGTTTAATACAGGAAATTGCACTTACAAGCATTACTTCCAGCATTATGCAAGCCATTAAAATTCACATGTCTTTCCCAAAACTAAGATGGGCGTGGCTCAATCGCGCATGTGCAGTGGCATTTATTCTGGTTCCACCCCTATGTGTTTCGTCCCCTGATGATGTCACCTATGACAAAAAGGCCAGGACAACTGTGCGGTTATATGTGGATCATTACCTGAGTTTTGAGACCCTTCTTTGGGAGGGTCAACTACATCTGGTAAGCCTCCACTCTTCAGTCACAGTGCTGGTCTTTTGGGGTGATTCCTTGCTGCTCAGCCCGAGTTCTTTTCACTAGGACTCACACTCCCAACCTTTTTTCTTTTCTTTATTTTTAATTATATGCTATCATGTGTTCATTTTATTTACATATATTATTTTGCTTGGAGTGATTTTGTTGATCATAATCACATGTTATTGCATTGCATATGGATGTTTGATATTCATGTGCTGTACTGTTATATTACTAATCTGTATATACCTAGTATTAGGGTATTGTGCTAGCTGCTATTTGATATTTCATGTAAGAGCCTTAGCACAGTTTTTTTTTCTTTTTTCACCAAAGCCGTGCTCCTGCCTTCTACAAGGGTGGTACACTTGTAAGTAGTGTCTGATGGGACCAATTAAAGTGTTGGGGAGGGGGGAGCAAGAGGATCATGCTGCATCCACCTGCACCATAACAACCAATAATTTTTTTGCCTAGGGGCTAGACATGGGAATGGAGGGTCTGGTAAGGACACCCTGGCCTTAATGTTGCTACCTCAGTGTGCCTTCATAAGAGCCCCCTCAATTGGCATAATTGGTGGCATGGCAGTGGTGGCAAAGCAGCTACCTTGTGTAGGGCCCAGACAGTTTTTCAATTGTAGTCGACATTTTTACTCAAGTCACACACATACTTAAGTTGTGGTCAAGGGTTTGGTTTTGCAGTGTCACAGTTCTTCTTTAGGGCAGAAGAGAGATGATTCAAAGAAGGTGTTTCCAGGCATTTATGGTGCTACTGTGGACACTGTTTACTCTTCTCATCAGATAAATAACAAGGAGCTTGCAAAGAGTGAGGTTGGGAATAAAGCTGCATATTCAGATAGCTGAGCAACTTGTATTCCCAAAACACCACATTAACAGGAAGTTGCTTTTAAGCAGTGGGATGCCTAGATGAGAAACGGAAGCTCTAGGCAGGCTGGTTGCCTAAAATTCAATTTCCAATTTTGATTTTAAGTGCCATTTAAAAAAGATTCATATCTCACTTTCCTCATCCATTTCTAATAAAAAAATGTATGGACCTTTGTACATGCACTTTCCAGTAGCAGATGTGAGTTATTTCAGCCACAGCATAATGGGATATAGATACAGACTGTACATATGAGGAGATCTGTACATTTGGGGGCTTTTATACATATGAGCAGGTCTGTATATGGGGAGTGTGACAGACCTAGCCGGGAGAGAGACTTTTGGAGGGGACTGAATGGTAGCCTCTTGCCTATCGATCGTGGGCCCTGGCATTTGGGGGAACGGTGCTCTTTGTGAGCTGTATGCCTGGGAACCCTTGAGGTGGTATTACTGTGGATTCGGGTCCTGGTCCCCCAGGACACACAGACTCTGGGGACCCTGGATTTGCCATATTAGAAATAGTGGCTGATTCATAATGCTGGGACAAATACTGTTAGGAGATGCTGATGTTAATTCCAGCCACCTGTCTGTCTGTTGCCTGCTAGAATGTGTATTGTAAATAAGTCTCTAGTATGGGATCTAAGAGTCATTAGATCCCTATTGTTGTTTGTGTTAATTAACTCTGCTATTGTGATCATGTCCATTGGGTTTTCTAAGCTACAAGACGGCCAGTCTGGCCTAAAGGTCATGACTGAGTCATCTAGGCTGTCTAAAGGGATTAGTAATTAGCCCATGTTAATTAGGTTTCTGGTTACAAGTGTATGTTCAGAGTAATATGAGCCGGAAGTACGCACCTCCTCTTTTATTGTATAAAAGACCCTGTATTTTTCAATAAAAGAGATTTCTGGTTGAACTTACATACAGCCTGCCTGGTGTTTGTTCTGAGCTACACAACTGGATTAGAACGGCACATAGCTGTAGTTCTAATCTCAGAGCATCGGATGACCGAACCATCAGATGTTGCGATCTGCAATCTGATTCTATAGCAGCAGAGGAGTGTCGGGAGAGTGGAACCGAGCGAGCAGGGGCTCGTTACAGGGAGTTTTGTAACAAAACATGTTTCTGGGGTTTTAAGGGGCCAGCAAAGGTGTTTTGAAGATTCTAAGGCACTGCCATTACAGCATCCAGGGCAAAAATGTGGAACTGTGCCCCTCCCCCTTGCTGCTAACACATGGTGTGGATTGGCATACAACCCTGCATAGTCTGGCGTGCCTATTCTCCTCTCCCAATATGTGGTTGAGCGTAAAGTCTTTTTTTAGGCTCAGTGGTTTAGCAACATCTTTTGAGGCTGACCACCCCCGGCTGTCCATACCCATCAATCATTCATTTTACAACCACACACTTTGCTCAGACACCCTCATTGTATCATCCTGTGCCAGTGTGCTACACAAGCATTTCTTTCAATTAGAGGTCAAAGCTGGAGCTCTACAAAGTATCCAGAATGTCACTCTCACCAGTCATGGTGCCTGGCCATTTTCTTCAGGTCTTTGTCCTACTTGGTGTACCACCTGCTACATTCTCTATCAATATTGCCCAGTTTCTGGTGTCCTTGCCCTACCACTGCAGTCTTGTATCCCTTTACCTCTCCTCTATGGTCTCTGGGCAGAGTCAGGATGAGTACCTATAGCTGTACACTTCTGTATGTTGTATACCTAATTGAACAGCTAATGGATCCCCTTTTCCAGTTCACTTCAAACATCTACTCTGAAAAATAAATGATAATGTTACATGTACTGTTAGTAGCTGGCAGTAAAGTTAAAGAATTACTGCATCCCCTCTGTTCTAATAAGTTATACTACACAGTGTAAATGTTTGTATAAAATTATGCCTCTAAATACCTTATTTCAGATCATTTCTGTTTGGCCAAATGACCTCCAGCCGCTCTCCTCCCCCGATCTACAGCGGAAGGGGCTATACAGACAGCACAGCGGTCACATGACCTCCTGGCTGACGTTGGATGGGGATCTCAGCGTCTCCCACTGTAGACCTTAGATCAGGGAGGAGAGCGGCCAGAGGTCACGTGGCTGAACAGAAACTATATGAAATAAGGTATTTAGAGGCATGATTTTATACAAACATTTACACTATGTAGTATATCTTGGTAGAACAGAAGGCCTGGCAGTAATCCTTCTTTCACTCTACAACCACTTTAGGTAGAATAATGTCTTTCTATTGAAAAAAAAATATATATTTATTAAAAATAAAATACTCACAAACAAGTGATAAAATCAAGTAGATAATGCAAAGTCCATCATTGGCCACATCCAGCAGGATCTGCTGGCCAGTAGACTTGGGTGGGATAAGAAAAGTCCAAAGTAGGCTGACACGTTTCAAGGGTGGCCTTCTTCCTCAGAGCTCTTTGGTGTCCTATGAGGCTGCATGACTCCTGGCCCTCTGTCTGGACAGTGCTTCATCCATCCAACAAAGACACTAACTGCCTGGTCCTGACATTCTGAGCCCCCTTGACATACGTTTTATCAGGACAGTGCTGATGGGCCCTGTGCTGATCACATGCACCCTCGCATAAAAAAACAAAAAACAAAAAACCTCTCTAGCAATAAACACCAAACTGAGCATGTGCAGAGTGACTCCAAAGGCTCTGTTTTATCAGGAGATACAATGCGCAGGATTAACCCCTTAGGTTCCACAGTAAGTATAACAAGCATGCTTTACTGCATATACAGACTGATTTTACTGTTGTGGGTTTAGTAACACTTTAACTATAACGTATGATTGTAATACAAAAAAGTATTCATGTTGGCCTCAGCAGGATTCTACTATCATTTTTCTAATGCATCTTAGAAGAGGAAAGTTTCAGAACATAATGACTTTTCTGCTCTATAAAGATGCTTTGAAATAAGTAACACGTTTTATTTGCACACAACTCCATGACATAACTGTATAACCCAATCACCCAAACAAGTCCAGATGATTTCTTTCCACTTTCTATAAAATGTTGAAATGGTTTGTTCTCGGCATATTAAAGACATATTCAGAAAGCCGGAGAGGATATTGTTTCCCAAAATCAATATTTTCATTTTCTAGCTGTTTTACAATTTTTTTTCCCAGAGAGTACAGTTTGCATAATAAACAGTTAGAAGAATCAACACCGGTAAGCGTCAAAAGTTTGTTATATAGCAAAGCTATAATCTTTATAAACTCACAAGGTTCCTAAATTCCCTCTTATGCCATGTACACACGACCGGACTTTTCGACCGGACTGGTCCGACGGAACGGCTTCATCGGACCTTCAGCGGACTTTCTCTGTAGAAAATCAGACGGTCTTTAGATTTGGAACATGTTTCAAATCTTTCCGACGGACTCGAGTCTGGTCGAAAAATCAGTTCCTCTGTATGCTAGTCCAATGGACAAAAAAGGACGCAAGGGCAGCTATTGGCTACTGGCTATGAACTTCCTTATTCTAGTCTCTAGTCGTGTGTGGGCAAGTCCGGTAGTCCGAAAGTCCATCGTAACTCCGACGTCTTTCCGACGGACTTTTGATGCTGAAAAGTCCGCTCATGTGTATGCGGCATTGGGGCTTGTTAACATGTGCGGCAGGGACATCTGAGTGTAGTGCTACCCCTGCAAGAGCCGCTGATTTTGTGCCCTCGTTTTTTTCCCCTCTGTGTAGCCGTAGCCAGGCAAACAGCAACATTCATTCATTACCTGAATAAACAGTCTAGGTGGTTGCCTTTTTTCAAGTTCATTGCAGAGTAACTTGGATGGACTTAGGTAAGCTGTGGGATTCTCCAGAACACTAACAGGAGTGTGAACAGTCCCTTAAGTAGTAGGACATGAAGTGGACAGCACTGGAACACCATGAGCAATATTCCAAGCCAGACAAGCCTTAATATTAGTGCACCAGGTGTTAACAACAGCAAGAGTCACAAGGATCCTTCTCTCAGGCGTGTACTCAAAGTGTCCCTGGGGTTTAGATGTTTCCCTTCTGACTCAGGCAAACATTCTCTTCAGTGAGCCTCTAGACTGAATCCTCAGTGAAACCCCTCTTTTAGCTTTCTGGGAACTTGCAGCAGAATAGACCCCTCAGGCATGCACAGCTGTGACCTTGATGAAACAGGCAAAATCTTCAGCTGTACTGACAGGAAGGGCTGGCAGCCCTTCTGGCTGGGAACCACTCCTCCTATTATGCACTTCCTAGCCACCATCTGAGCACACCTCCCCAGGGATTGGCTGGAGCTGCATAAATATTCAGGCTGTATATTTGACTCTCCCGCCCACTACATTCTGGACATCTCCAGAAGACAAGGGGAAGCAATCAAACTTGCAGCCTGCACAGCCCAGAATAGCCTAAAGCAATCACTTGCTGCTTTGTTGATTGCAGGAGAGCCACAGAACTAAAAATGCCTGACAAAACCTAGCAGCCTATCTGGGAGGGTGCAACATCAGCGTGGATCACTTTTCAGAGGTCTTTAACCCCCTAGAGCGCCGCAACCTTGTACATTACATACAATTTCATGGAACTTGCAAGCAGCCCCATGAACCTGAATGGCTCACGTTTGGTGGTCAGTATGCCTACCTTAACCCGTTCTATCGTATTTTCTTATATAGAAATTCTTTTTTTGTATTTTTTTTTTTTGTTATGACTATTGATTTCTATACAAGTGTAGTCCGGTTATCTATGGGCTTTGGGAGTTAAAAGGGTCCTCCATCATCAGGGAGATACAGAAATATATGAAGCCACTTGAAGAATTGGTTTTAACCATATAAAATGTGGTTTCACAAATTTCTGTTTCTGTTTCATCAATCTCCTTGATGAAGAAGCACCCTTTAAACATCAAAACACATTGGACGTTTTATGACACAAGAGTCAACAAGGGTTCTAATCCTTCTTTGCTATATCTAAAATGGAAAAAATTAAAATAAATAGGCTTTAACAGGTGACGCTTGAGTGGTACTCGTGTGCTAAGAACTCACCTGTTTGAAGCAAACAATAACTATTTAAGTCCATTTGGAGTACCTTTGCCTATATACACAAGCCTTTACTCCTATGTCAACTATCTCCATTCCTCAACATCATGAGTCTCCCGCTGCCTGTCCCTGCTTAGGATGAATGGCTGAGTATAGGTATGCCTTCACAGACCAACCAGCAGATTAAGGATTTAAAGAGTACCTGTAACCTCTTTGAAAAAAAGACATCATGATGAAGTTTCTACTCTTACAGTGAGGGAACAAGGGGCAAGCTTTCCGAACTTAGGTTCAGAGCATGCTCCCTTTCCAGGAGACCACTGGCCCCATAGTAGTTGCTACCTTGCCTAACCTTCTTCCTAAACCCCTGTATCTAGAATCAGCCTCATATAGTAACTCACTGAAGGAAACACATCTTATCAGAGAAGGTCATCCTTAGCCATTCAGCAATTTTTACTTAAAACTACAGAAGAAGCTTTTCTTCCCCTACAGAGGAAATGAGACAGAGAATAAAACTGCAGCTCATCCCGTGAGGGTCATGAATAATACATTCACCAAGAAATAGGATTGTTCTTTCCTACTTATTTTACTAAGATCCCAGGATTTAATGCTTGATTTGTTTTCAATTCCTTGTATCCATCCTCGTGCTATGTATATGTACTGGGACTTATTTGTGCTGCCACAAACTGGGATTTATTTAGTTTCCGAGGGTCAGTGAACATGGAGCGTTATTTTTACAAACTGGTATTGAACAGGAAAAAAACTGCATTAGAATGAGAACTGCATAACAATAGGCTACAGACAGTGCAAGGTTTTTCTTTCTTGTTGTCTGTTACTGTAGAGATGCTCTGTTCATATTTTTTCTTCTATGTCAATTTAAAAGGAAATGGCAGATATTTATCACCACAAAATTTACAGTGCATAATGTCAGGTAATGTGCACTTAGCCTTTATTTTTCCAATTGGGAACCACTGCAATGCCCATAGTAAAGAAGCACATAGGTAGTAGATATTTCTGATCTTTTTGTTTTCAGCTGCATTGACTGATGTTCATGGACCTGCCCATGGCAGCCTCGGAAAACTGTTCTCAAGAGACCAAAACTTGGCACAAATTCAGGTTTTTTTTTTTTCCCAAAGCAAACCCAGCGGTGGGACTATCTGTGAAAGCCTCTTATATTGGCCAAACAGGAATTATTATTAGTAGTAGTATACAGTATTTATATAGCGGCAACATTTTGCACAGTGCTGTACAAAGTGAGGGCAGACAGTACAGTTGCAATACAATTCAATACACAAGGAATCAAGGGCCCTGATCATCAGAGCTTACAAGGGAGGGTCAAGTTATACAAGAGCTAATAACTTTGGGGGATGAGATGAAGGAGAAAATTTTAGTTTTTTCAACCCACGGTGGTTCGCAAAAGCAAAACACCTAACTGTACAAAAATATGCATGTAAAAAACAGAAACAAAAAAGTGCACTTGTAGCTAGTCCCTCCGTTGAAGAAGTAGGACTTTACCCTGAACCCCCTCTCCCCCTGGGGTGCATGGCTCCTGACAGGGGCAAGTCTCAACTTGATCCACCTAGCCAACTCCAAGGCCGACACTACAGGCCCTCTGACTTCTCAAGCCATGGCCAGAGCAGGCAGCACCACTCAAACCTGGGGGGCACTTGACCCCTCAGAAACTCCACACCAAGGGAGTTCTCCCAACCCACATCTTAAGTGGGGCATGCTCATTCAGTTTCCTCGCCTATTGGGAAGGTTCCTCAGGACCTCCATCATACCAGCAGAGGTACTATACAGCCAGCCAATCCTGCCAGATGGCCAGAATGACAGAGTGGCACCCTTACTGGTCACTGGTAAGAACAGATATTACACTTGATCATAGTAAGGTGTAGGTGGGATATGTTTCAATAAAGAGATGATGTTTCAGGGATCACCTAAAGGTGGATAAAGTAGGAGATAGTTGGACCTGTTAGGGTAAGGAGTTCCAGAGGATAAGAAAGGCTCCAGAGAAGTTCTGGAAGCAAACATGGGAGGAGGAGATGAGAGAGTTAGGGAGCAGGAGGTCTTGGTAAGTGCGAAAAGAACGGTTTGGTTGGTATTTGGAGAAAAGGTTAGTAATGTGGCTGGGGGAGATGGCTTTGTAAGTTGCTGTTAGCATTTTCAATTGTATTCATTGGGTGAGTGGAATGCTGGAGTGACTAGAGCGGCCTCTCTGAAACATTTTAACATGGATGAATCACTGAAATACCTGTTCAGGCTCAGGGAACCCCTGCTAATAATTACTATATCTACAACTCATGATACATTAGTGTGATGGTCACTGGGAAGAATGCTCCTTACATTTATCATCATTGGGAATAATCCCCCCTTACAGATAGATAAAAAGATCATTGCTGACAGTGATTACTCATCTGTAAGCTGGAAATAGCCAAGGGAACCCTGGCCAACTCTGGAGGAATCCTGGTAGAGAAAGACATGACTAGACAATTCATGTTTGCACAAAGACTAAGACAAAAGACATTATGAAACATTTGTAACATACATGTCCATAGGACCATTTACTATGTCTATGACTGGCTTAAGGGGAACATCTATGTGCAATTAATGCTGGACTCCAGATATGACTGAATGTAGGTGGTTGCTCGCTTGGCACTTCTTCCATTTACAGAATGCCCTGTATTTTTTTTTCTACCAAACACAAGGCAGTTTTTAATTGTAAGAGTTGGAGAGACAGTGCAGTGACATTATGATCTCTACATCACCAATTCAGAGAATGCCTTGTATTCATTGAAAAAATACAAGGTGTACTATGAATGGCAGCAGAGCCTGGTCAATGTACAGTGGGAAAGCTGCTCGCCACAGGACTCAGAAGATCACAGCTATCACTGTAATAGCACTGATTAATAAAGTGATTGTCAGCTTCCCTGGCGGCCCCTGGACATATGCATAACTATGTTTGTCCAAGCTGGACATATGTAATTATGCAGTAAATATAATGCCTAGAGTTCAGCTTTAAACGTTGGAAATAAGAGCGCTGGAAAATAACTCACAGTCCTTCCAGACCCAATATGTACAGTAAAAGTGAATTTCCGTAGAAGCAGAATGTTGTTTGAAATGTCCAGCTTATCAAAAATGAAAAGCAGACAGTTAGGAAAGTCTAGCTTGCTGCCAGATCTTCACTTTTTTTTTTTTTTTTTTGCTTGATGATTTTGCTGTTACTTCAGAAGTTAATAGACACCAAAGTTCAAGCTTCTGACACTGTGTTTCCAGGGGCTAGTAGCTTTATTTAGGCACAGAGCAAACATATCATCCCTTATTGACTATGGTACTTTTAGAGAATGTTGATGACAGAAAATACACACATCTCTATGTTCCCAAAGAAGTGCTCGACCCCTACCAGGGCATTTATAGGTCTATTGGTATTGGGTTAGAAAAGCCATATCACCCTCCTGGCTCTAACCATCTCATATAAAGGTTTTATAGTTTCAGAGTGGGTAAGGTTGAACACGCTAGTCCATCCAATTCAACCTGTATGTGTGTGTCAATGTCAATAATCATTTCCCATATAGGTTGTGTTCACTAAGATGCAAGTCCAAGAGTCTTTTAAAATTATAGACATGAGAAAAGTCCTGGACAGCCGCACTCAAATAGAAATCTCCTTTATTCAGTAAAAACAATAAAAGTACATATATGCCACGGCAAGAAGAGGGAAGCTGACGCGTTTCACACTGCAGTCAGTGCTTAATCATAGCATAGTCTTTTAAAACTATCAATACTTCTGGCTGACACCAATTGTGGAAGAGAGTGCCACATGATTATTGCCCCGAAAGTGAAACCCCCCCTGCGCAGCTTAACGTTAAACCGCTTCTCCTCCAATCTCATTTGGGGCCCTGTGTCTTCATACGCTCCCTGAGACTGAATAGTTTTCTTCCTACTCTGGGATCATTAGGGGTGCAACGGATTGTCATTGATCTGTGATCCGATCCTTGGAGGTTGATCCATACGGGACACCCGTGATCCGCGGAGCGCTCTGTGGCCTAGGCCATAGGAAATGCCACGGCTTCGGCCCAGCTCCGGAGCGAAGGCCATCTTGGTACACCCGGCGGCCGTTTAGCATGTGATCGCTCCGTCAAATGACATGGCAATCACTTGTAACAAACCGGCGTCATGTCACGACGCCGGTTCCTCTCTACCCTCTGTGTACTGATCTGTACAGTAGAGGGGAGAGATCGGATGGCAGCAGTGCCAATACTCTGCAATGCCCTGCCAATACTCTGCAATGCCCTGCTGCAATACCCTGCCAATACTCTGCAATGCCCTGCCAATACTCTGCAATGCCCTGCCAATACTCTGCAATGCCCTGCCAATACTCTGCCATACCCTGCCAATAGTCTGCCAATAGTCTGCCAATACCCTGCCAATGTACCAGCCAATACCCTGCAATACTCTGCCAATACTCTGCCAATAGGGAGATTGTGGATATTACAGTGGGGGAGATTTTTTTTTTTGTTGATCTGAAAATGATCCGAACCATGACTCCTGATCCGAGGAACGATCCGGACCGTGAGTTTTTTGATCCGTTGCTCCCCTAGGGATCATCATTGAGATATCTGTATATCGCTATCATATCTCCTCTTAAAGTGGTGTTCCGGCCGAAATGATACTTTTTAAATAAAAATACCCCTATAATACACAAGCTTAATGTATTCTAGTAAAGTTAGTCTGTAAACTAAGGTCTGTTTTCTTAGTTTATAGCAGTAGTTTGTTATTTTATAAACTTACAGCAGGCCGTGGCCATCTTTAGTGTGGGCATCTGAAGCCAGACTGTATTTCTTCCTGGACCTCATGCTTGCAGATCTCACACATGCTCAGTGCAGCACAAGCAGTGTAATAGGTTTCAGGTCAGGTTTCCATAGCAATGGCAGTGCCAGAGGAAGTTGCCGCCCGTTCCCAGAAGGCATTGCAAACAGGAAATGATGCGATGGGCCGCGGCCAGGGAGGAGGAAGTGAAAAATGAATACAACAGATATACAGTAGGTGCTTAGAAAAAAAATAAAAAAATATCCAATTCGTTTACAGTGCACAGTTTAGTGAGGGATGCTGAAGAGTTGTAAAAGTGGGTGGAACTCCACTTTAAGTGTCTCTTCTCCAGAGAGAATAGGTTTAGTGCTTGTAGTCGTTCCTCGCAATTGAGGTCCTCAAGTCCCTTTATTGATGTTGTTGCCCTTCTCTGCACTTATTCTAGTTCCAGCACATCCTTCCTGAGGATCGGTGACCAGAACTGTATGGAATACTCCAGATGTGGCCAAACCAGAGATTTATAAAGTGGCAGTATTATCGTTTTATCCCTGGAGTAAATTCCCTTTTTTATGCATGCTAATAGTCTTGCTGGCTTTGCTTGCTGCAGCTTGGCATTGCATTCTATTGCTCAGTCTGCCATCTACTAGGACCCCCAGATTTTTCTCCATCCTGGAATCCCCAGAGGTTCTCCCCCTAGTGAGTAATTTGCATTTATATTTTTAGCCCCCAGCTGCATTACTTTACATGTTTCAACATTAAACCTCATTTGCTATGTAGTTGCCCACCCTTATATTTTATTCAGGTCTTCTTGTAAAGTTTTTATGGTAGAGATAGATATTAAACCCTTTGTGAAAAGCCATAAATGGTTTAAAGACATCAACAATCACTTGATGAATTCTCTATGCATTCCATTGAACCAGCAACTTCTTCAGGAGTGGAGAGGAGATATTCATTAAAAGCAAAATAAAAGTGTGACAAGTGATGACATCAGCCTGAGAGGTAAAGAGGTCTGCAGAACCAAGCGTCACCATCAAAAAAAAAAAAGGATGTCACGGGGGGCACATCAATGGATACAGTAATACAGGGTATAGCTCTGTCTTTATTGTATAGCAAAATTCACAGTAAAACACAAAAACACAGGTTATATTTCTTAAAGCGGGGTTCCACCCAAATTTTGAACATTATCTCTATGCATTCTCTTCCTTGCCTAGATGCTGACATGCTGTGTAAAAAAATTAAAATCACCGTAATTACCTTTTTTTTCTAATCTTCTTAGCACTTCCTGGTTTTCCTCCCATGGGAGTAGGCATGTTTCTAGCCTCTCCCAGACCTCCCACAGTCCCCTGGGAGCTAGTCTCAGGCTTCCCAGCATGCATTGTGCAACAGCATCATCACAACATCTCGGTGAATGCTGGGAGCACAGCATTCACCGCATCCAGGAAATACATGCTTGTGGGCTTCAAATGCCCACAATGAAGATGGAAACCGCCTTCAGTAAATTTTATAAGTTGTTCTTTACAACAAAATCGGACACAGGCGGACTTATTACACAGAACATGTGAGTAGATAAGCATGAGAAGAAAAGTTTGTGAATGAACTCCAAAAAAAAAAAAACGATAGATAGGTGGACCCCCGCTTTAAGTCATAATTGCATAGCAAAATTCACAGTAAAGCACTGTGCATTCTGAAGAATGTTTCCAACACCTTCTTGAATCTAAGCCATGAGGAATTAAGGCAGTTCTGAAGGCAAAAGGGGGTCCAACCCGGTACTAGCAAGGTTTACCTAATAAAGTGACCGGTGAGTGCATCTGTGCCTTATTAATACCGAAAATAACCTTAGGTGTGGCTAAGGTCTATTAAGCCCCAAAATACACAACCTTCCAAGCCCAAGCTACAAATCATTGTTGTTATTATTATTATTATACGCAATTTATATAGCGCCAACAGTTTAGGCAGCGCTTTACAATGTATAGGGTAACAATACCCAACAAATAGGCTTTGTCAGAGACCGGCTTGATTATGCATAATAATATTTCTCTGCAACTATGTGGGATTAGAGGAAATCTGAAAACTCCCTGTTTCAGCTTGGCTGCTTCCATTCACAGCTGACTGAATACAGTTTAGCATCTTATACAATAAGAACGCTGCCAGTGCCAGAGTGGTTACATGCTATTACATAGTTAGTCAGGTTGAAAAAAAAATTACACAGGTCTATTGAGTTTAACCAATAGAAAAATGAACAAATAAACCTCCATATGCGGAACCCTATACCCACAGTAGGTCCAGAGGAAAGCAAAGAAACCCCTTAATAAACATGGTCCGATTTGAAATCCTTCCTGATCCCCTTAGGTAATCAGATATTCCCTGGGTCAACAATCCCTGGTTTAATTACTTATAAATATTAATAGCCAGTAATATTATGTGCATTAACCAGATGCTGACCGCCCCATGTACATTTATTGTGGCAGGGCGGCCGCTCTGGTCAGAGCCACGTACCTGTACGTGATCCCCGCACTTTCGGGTCTGGGGCGGGCATGCGCGCTGCGGACGACCAGCTCCCACTGTGTCCAATCATCCAATCAGCGGGTCCGGTGGGATCGTTCAGGAGACAGGCAGAACGGCGATCTGCCTATGTGGACAAGGCAGATTGCCACTCTGTGACAAGGGAAGGCTGTGATCTTGTCTTTCTGCTAACGAGGAACACGGATCTCTGCCTTCCCACAGTACAAGCACCCCCCCCCCCCACACACACACACACACAGTTAGCAAGCACTCCCTAGGAACACATTTAACCCTTTCAGCGGACCCAGATGTTAACCCCTTCCCTGCCAGTGTCATTAGTACAGTGACAGTGCATATTTTTTAGCACTGATCACTGTATTGGTACAGTATGTCACTGGTCTCCAAAAAGTGTCAGTTAGGTGTCCGATTTGTTCGCCGCAATGTCGCAGTCCCGCTAAGGTTGTTGATTGCCGCCATTACTAGTAGAAAAAAAACATTTAAATTCCAAAAATACAGGGAAATGTACTACCAGATTATAACCTATAGAGTGCCTGTTCCTATCAGATAAATAATAGCTAATAGTAGCTTAGACTGTTCAATTAATTGGGATGGAAATCTAACTTTGAGTATTTTCTGTAAGGGAGGGGGGTGCTGGAAGGGGGGGGGGAGAGAAAGGGGACAGAATGAAGGAATTAAGATGCATATATTAATCTGGATAATTCTGGAAATGGCTGTAGGAGCGGGTGCGGGAAGGTCTTCATTCATTTTACTACTGGTTTATTACTGAACATGCACCGCGCCCCTAATTGCCCATAGTAACTGTTTGTCAATTAATGTTTAACCATTATCCTGCTCAATCTCTGTTTAAAGCTCAAGAAATATCTAAAAAAAAAAAAGGGGGAAAGAAAAGTTTGCCACAATGATGTGAACCAGAGAAGGAGCCTGAAAATGAAAGCTAAACTGAATAAGCCTCCAGACAGTGTTCTCTGAAGTGGTAGAAAAAGAATTAAAAAAAAAAAAGAAACGAAAAAAAAAAAAAATTCCAAAAATATATTCCATAGTTTATAGATGCTATAACTTTTGCGCAAACCAATCAATATACGCTTAATGGGATATTTTTTTTACCAAAAACATGTAGCAGAATACATATTGGCCCTAAATTTATCAAGAAATTCCATTTTCTACATTTTTTATTGGATATGTTTTATAGCAGAAAGTAAAAAATATTGTTTTTTTTTTTTTCAAAATTATCAGCCTTTTGTGTTTATAACGCAAAAAATAAAAACCGCAGTGGTGATCAAATACCACCAAAAGAAAGCTCTATTTGAGGGACAAAAGGACCTCAAATTTTGTTTGGGTACAGTGCTGTATGAAGGCGCGTTCGACAGTTAAAGTATCGCAGTGCGGTATAGCAAAAAATTGCCTACTGGGCACTTTCACCCCCTTCCTGCCCAGGCCAATTTTCAGCTTTCAGCGCTGTCACATTTTTAATGACAATTGCGTAGTCATGCTACACTGTACTCATATGACATTTTGATATTTTTTTTCCTCACAAATAGAGCTTTCTTTTGGTGGTATTTAATCACCACTGGGGTTTTTATTTTTTGCTAAACAAACAAAAGACCGAAAGTTTTGAAAAAAAAAATGTGCGCTGATGAGGCTGCATTAATGGGAACTGATAAAGTGGCACTGATGGGCACTGATGAGGCGGCACTGATAGGCACTGATGAGACGGCACTGGTGGGCACTGATGAGACTGCACTGGTGGGCACTGTTGAGGTGGCACTGATGAGGCGGCACTGGTAGGCACTGATGAGGTGCCACTGATGGGCACTGATGAGGTGGCACTGATGGGCACTGAGGAGTATTACTGATAGGCAACACTGGTGGGCACTGATAGGCAGCACTGATAGGTGACAATGATGATGAGGAAATGATGGGCACTGATTGGCAGCATTGGTGGGCACTGTTGGGACTGCACTGATAATCAGTGCCTTGATTATCAGTGTGGATGTCCCTTTAACAGAAGCCAGTTATCGGCTTTCTTCTTCTCTCCTCACACACGTCTGTTTAGTGTCACTTTAACAACTTTACACCAAGCTTGCTATATGGAGCAATTATATATTTTATGAGCAAAAACTTGTTAAAAAGAAAAAACTGACACATGCGTTTTACCCACAATAAAGGAAACTGTGAGAGAAATACTAAGCTACTGTATGATAGCTTTTGAAAATACCTATTGAATTAAATGGAATGTTGATCTTATGGGATAGATTAGGTGATAGGTTGCCATTATGTGTTAACGGTGATTATATAGCACCAACAATTTACACAGTGCTTTACATATTGTATAGTCACATCAGTCCCTGCCCTCGATGAGCTTGCAATCTAAAGTTCCCATCCCATATTCCCAGCACTGTATCTTGGCCTAGGCCAACAAGACCCAGGCCTAGGGCAGCACTTTACAGGAAGGGCAGCAAAAAAGCTGCTCACTCCCCCCAACCCACACAAAAAAAAAGCCCCTTCTACCGCCTCTCACACAAAAACATACAGCTCAGTCCATACAAACCGGTGACAGGCTGGCAGCAGTTGTCCACTGGTATTCCAATGTAATCTTACATGGAGCAATTACCTGGGGTTCGGGACAGATGATCACTCCAGGACACAAACAGCTTGTGTCCTAGGACGTCATTTGTCCCTCACCATAAATAATCATTCCATAAAGTGATTACATGTAAACATTGAGGATGGCTGCGGCTGCTGTCAGCCTTTCATTGCTTTGAACAGCCCGAGCAGCTTCAACTGTCTTCAAGCACCTGAAAATCCAACCGCAGGAGTCAACTGCAGTTGAGGTGGAGCTCTAAGAGCAAAAGGTGGAGCATCAAGAGGAAGGGGTGTGGTTTACAGATGACAGGGTGGGCATTAAACAGGAAGGGGTGTGGCCTTGACAGGATGGGGTGGGTTATATTTAAATTAGGGGGTGCACGAGTTTAGTCAGGCTTATGGCAGCACAAAACCTAAATACACCACTGCATATGCTTACATACGCATACAAGGGTCGAATTAGAAAGGAACTAATTAACATATTAGCATTCTTTTGAAAATGGAAGGAAACCAACCAAGCACAGGATGAACATGCAAACTCCATGCAGATAGTGCTCCGGACGAGATTTGAAAAAGAGAGCCATGTGCTGCATGGCAAAAGTACTAACCAATAAGCCATTGTGCTGCCCATTCTTCAAATAAGCGAAGAGCTGGCATGACTAGGCAAACAGTGAAAACAGGCAGAAAGGGGGTTAACAATTTATTAAGTTACAGTAAGTTACATACCAGGATTGGTGGCCTTAAAAAGTTAGGGGGGGGGCTCTGGGTGGTATAGGTGGGATCAGATTTATTACAGGCAGTTGGAACTTCTAACGCAACAGGATATTGCATAGTGAGGAACCATCTATGATATAGGGCCCTCTGTAAAATTCCAGTTAGTGTAAGTTTAACTGGGCGTTTGGGACATGGAGATATCTGCATAGAATGTGGAGCGTTGGGATCGTCCTCGAGTCAGTGTGTTTTGCGGCTGGGGACCTGTATGTGGTTGCGCAGATACCAAACAAATTTTGGTTCGTCATTGCCTTCAAATATTGGTAATATGGATTATAGTTTATCATTGATATTATGTTTCTGTTTAAAAGAATGTGTTTTATTGGTTATAAGTTATGAAATGGCTTCTATGGCCAATTTTGGCTCTGAATTTTATCGTCTAGTTATTCTAAAATAGTTGGTAATAGGGGTGGGAGTTGTAGCCGTGGTCTAGTGTTTTGGTGAGAGGTTTCATCTGTTTTACTATACAGTAGTCATGAAAAATCTAGTAGCCTGGTAGTCTCTGTCTTCACTATTTTTAATTTACAGATAATGGTCAAGAATGAATCAAGTTGGAATTTCTTATCTCTATAATTGTTATAGGTCAGAAACCTGGATAGCAGGAAAACCAATGCATGACAGCCAAAGAACTACGGTATTTCTTTCTTTCTTTTTTTTTTTTAAAGGAAAGGTCATTATTAACAGATGTAGTATTTGTGTTTTGCCCGGAGTGTTCCTTTATTGGAATCTTGTTTCCCCTTCGTCCTCTTCTGGCTCATTCGGTTTTGTAAAGGTCTATTTCAGTATTCCAACATCACAGAGAGCAGAGCATCTGGGCTTCAGAAAGCTTGACGGGTTTAACAAAGGCAAGTGTTCAAAGAACTTCAATATTGGCTCTTACCTGGCTGAGTTCGATAGCGGCTGAAAAATCATTAAATTTTGACAGGCGTTATATTGCCCGTGTGGGTGGACTGACTGGGCCCTTTTTAAGATTGACTGGAACAGGTGTCTGTTGACAATTCATTTCACACAATCAGAGGTGGGAATCTTCTTTCGGCAAAGACTCAATTGTTCCATTTTACCGTTTGTGTCTTATCACAATGGGTCTGACATGCACTGACGATAATCAAATGTAATCAGCATAGTGTCGGGGTCAACAGCTTGTTTAAAGTTGCAGTAGGCAAAAAGGCGGTGGAGCGCCGAGCGTGCTTCAGACTATATGCTTCATGATAACTGGTGGAGGAAAGTTAATTCACGGGAGACCAATGTTTGAGCAATCACTGTTCAAAGATTCACCTGGAATAATCAGCTTCACCCAGAACAGCGGGGAAAACGCCAATTTCTTAACACTACGATCAGAACTATGACTGGAGATTCAAACAAGAATATTTTAAACTGTTCTTTAAAAAAGAAAGACTAGAGCTTCATAACATGTTTCAATTACTTGTGAACACTATTTTTTACATTTACACATTTCACATTGCTCTCAGCTTGCAGACCATTCTAAGCTTTAAATTAAGAAAGCCCAGAACTGCATGCATGCTTATTGGCAGCCTTTGTATGACTGGCTAAAAGAGACTCTTCATTCCTTACCTAAAGACCTGAACTCAATAAGAGCTCATGTACACAGGGCAGCTGAAAACCTCTTCTTAACGCTGGAAACCAACAGTGAAAAACTTCCATTTTACAGCTTTTACATACTGAGTTTATGTGAGTTTAGCAGCAGTTATGAGCATTTGAGGCGTTTTACAGATAATCTCAGGAGACCCTCCCAAATGCCCACAATGCATGAAAAGCAAGTATTATTAGAGAAGAGAGAGCAGTGTGCTTTAACTATGGATTATCTCTCTCTCTCTCTCTCTCTCTCTCTCTCTCTCTCTCTCTCTCTCTCTCTCTCTCTCTCACTCTCTCTCTCTGCCTCTCTCTCTCTGTCTCTGTGTGTGTGCCTGTCTGTCTCTCTCTGGATTATCTCTCTCTCTCTCTCTTTCTGTCTGTCTGTCTCTGTGTGTGTGTGTCTGTCTTTCTCTCTCTCTGTCTTTCTGTCTGTCTGTCTCTGTGTGTCTGTCTGTCTCTCTCTCTCTCTCTTTCTCTGTCTGTCTCTCTCTGTCTCTCTCTTTGTCTGTCTGTCTCTCTGTTTGTTTGTTTCTCTCTCTGTATCTCTCTGTCTTTCTCTATCTCTCTCTCTGTCTTTGTGTGTATGTCTCTCTCTCTCTCTGTTTCTCTCTCTGCCTGCCTCTCTGTCTGTCTGCCTGTCTGTCTGTCTCTGTGTTTCTCTGTCTGTCTGTCTCTCTCTCTGTCTTTCTGTCTCTGTGTCCCTGACCCCCCCAACATTATGCTGTGCCCCACCATGTGCCCCCCCCCCCCCCAATAAACATTTTTTTTTATTTTTTTTTTCAAAAAATCAATGTCTAAGAGGGAGAGAGTCCCCAGTCAGCTCCTGCGGGTGATTCCTCCCCCCTCCCTCTGCTTGCTGACACTGCATAATGCGAGCGCTTGCACAACCCCGGCCGCCCGATCTGCTCCTTCCCCTGCATCCTCATTGGCAGGGAGAAGAGCGAGTTGCAGGAAGGACTCTACCAGGACTCTCAGTTACTGAAAAAACAGACTGATTTCTCCCATCCTTAGGACAGGAGAACCAGCCTGTAAATTCCAAGAGATGCCAGACCAGAGCTGTCAACAGCAGGGGCAGGACAGCAAGGGGAGGCTGGGGAACCCCCCAGTGGCAGAACACCAGGGCCCGGAGGCAAGACAACCTTTGCAACCCTGATAGTTCTCCCACTGCTTTGGATCCTTATATTTTCTTGGTATGCTGGTGACATATATATCTTGTTTTCTGCCTCCCTGGGGGACCCCAATACAGTAGGAAGGGAGCTCACTGCAGAACATGTGAAAGGGCCGTTGTGGGGTCGTAGTAAAGGGCCCCAGGATATATTTATATATCTCTATCTATCTATCTATCTATCTATCTATCTATCTATCTATCTATCTATCTATCTATCTATCTATCTATCTATCTATCTATCTATATATGCATTTTATAGTTGCCCCCCTACTTTTGTCCCTGTCCCCCCATGTGCCCCCCCTAAATATGAAAGCTGGAGACGCCACTGCTGGCCACAGCTCAAGGAGAAACTGTGCAGGCCTTACTATAAACACTACTTGAGCTTCCTCCGAAGTATATAGTAAGCTGCACATATCCAGTAAGTGAGTGCACTTTTATCCTACAAAGGATTCATGTATATTGGTCCACTATTCCTTTCTACTTTGTTGGTTGTATCTATGACTTTCAGTGTGAGGAAAGAATCTGCAGTGAAATATGTTATATAGTGACATTTGTCTGCATTGGTAATTAAACTACGCTCAAATTTAAGGTAGCGTAAAAGGCCTTCTTATTAACTGATGTATTGATACTACTGGAATATGACCTTACATGGAGTTCAATATGTCACAGGCATTCTAATACTCTGTCACATGATACCGGGCTATCTGAATGACTCTAAACAAGGATAAATTGAGCACGCGGAGGCTGCAAATGGACAAAAGAGAAAGCAGCAAATGGAAAAAGCATTTATCTTGTTACTCCTCTTTGTCTTGTCCGATCTCTATTGAAAGTTATGTTTTTCTGTGTTCTGCACATCCAGCTGATAGGTATGAATTTTCTAGGAACATTCACAAAGGCCTAGGAAGATCTTACAAAAGGGAAAAATAACCTCCGATATGTAACAGAAATGAGCTTCAGCTTCCACTTTGAAAGGTTTGATGAGATTTGATATATACCGGTGTGTTCTTAAAGGGGTCGTGGCAGGTTGAATGCACGGCTTGGATTTGTGATTTCCTCTGACAGCGGAAGTCAGTATAATGTTAGAAGTGAATACAGGGTATGTCAGGGGTGCTGCATGAATCGTGACTGCCCATGTTGGCAGTAGCCACCCTTTAGTTACTTGAACTGGCAGCCTGAACATTGACACATTGAAGACAAATTTCAAACAGTGTGGCATGCTCTAGCAAGGCCATAAGAAGATGATAAGATGATAAGGCTACAGACTCCCTGACCCCCCCATATGGCAGTGCTGGGTGCCTGAGTAGCCAATCATCAAACGCTAGTGTAGCCAGGTGCTGGGCTACAGCAGTATGGAGAAGCAGTGCCTTTTATGCTTCTCTCCCTCTACTGAGATGCAAATTCTAAGCTGCACTATTTTTCTCTGGCCACCGGGGGAAAGCTATAGCCAAGCAAGCCCATAGACTTCTATGTGGAGCGCTGAGAATCCTGGGAGTTGTAGTTGGAGCCAGCAGCCATATTATGGGTACAAAGATACTTCCTACACAACAGATCCCAGTAGACACTGTGCAGTAGGAGGAGTGGAGAAATGATTTTTATTAAACTGCCCAGGAAAGTTCTTCCACTTGGCACCAAGGGCGTTAAAGAGAGAGCACCTCTGTTTGAAAAATTCACCTGCTAGCGGAAGACCATACTAGCAGAGATCTGAGACTGGGAGTGAGGACATCCGGGGGCAGTGCAGCCAATTTACCTTGCACCTGTGCCAAGCTTATACCTTACCTATACTGTACCTATACTGCATGTAGGTTGTCTGAGACTGTTGTTAAGTGCACCAACGCTCTTAAAGAGCCTCAACAATAGCTTGCAGAAGAACATATCAAAGGACTGCCCCTCCCATAATAATTATTCTCTAAGCCCCCTTTGTTCCCCCTCCCCTAAGCTACCATCCTCCTTTTCTTTTTGGATTAAGTCTAGGACTAGCATTACTACTATAAATGCACTCTAGCAGTATAATTCCAGCACTCAGTAGATTAAACTTTACTACTGCTCACTGCTGCACTTGAGGTGGCTTTGCTACTGTTTATGCTGATCTGGATGCCACATGTCATCTTGTGCCTAGTGCTTCATGTTAATCACTTTGTATGCTAAATTGTATTATTATCATTGTTAATCCATTTTATGCTTGCCTAGTTACCAACCAAATTGGGTGATAATATATTAAAGTGTTACTAAAGGCATTTTTTAAAATTAAAATAGCAAACATGTTATACCTACCTGCTCTGTGCAGTGGTATCGCTCAGAGCGGCCCCAATCCTCCTCTTCTCGGATCCACCGTAGCCAGCCGCTGACTATAGGGAAAACATAGTCCCCGCGCTCCTGACCTGTGTGTCTACGGAGCCACGCGCCATAAACTTACACAATGGGACTTAGGCCCGCCCCTCACTTCCTCCTCACTGCATTTGATTGACAGCAGCAAGAGCCAATGGCTCTCGCTGCTGCTCGAATGCTGTGTAAAGAGGAAAAGAGGGAGAATAGATGCAGCCGTGCACAGCGCTGATCTCTTCTCCCCTCTCTTCCACTTCACACAGGGGAATAGGGAGGGGGCACAGGGAGATTGAAAATGTTTTATGCCTTATTGCAAACAATGCATTAGGGTAAAAAAACATTTTAGGTTTAGTAACACTTTAAGTTGGCCTTTACTACCTAGTTTGGTGTCTTTGATATAGCGCTACTATTGGTTACCAAGTACTACTTTCAGCGAATTCCTGTGATATTGTATATTTGTACACTCAACCTGGTGTGTCAGAGGGGCTGAGGTTCTTGAAAAGGTTGAAGCAAAGAACACAGGACCCGTCCTATCCAGCAGCTCCTATAGGGGTAGCACTACACTAGCACTGTCATGTGGGAGTTAAGGGAGTGAGCCGCATGCTTCCTATATACAGACCACTGGGTGATTTCCTTTGCTTCAAGTGGCTGCATGGAGGGGTGGTGGAGCAACAGGAAGGTTAGTATTTGCAGCTGGTAACCTAAGTGACCCTGGTTCTTTTCCCTGCATGGGCAAAGCACAGGTTTATTTTAGGTGTTCGTGATAAGATTTTAGTAAAGGTCATAGGTGCTCACAGTTTTGTCATTGAAAGTCTTGCACCACAATGTACTAAGATGGGATGTCAGCAATGAAAATGAACATACCAGGATTTATTCACAGTTCAGGGTTTCTAATAGCAGATCACTTAATAGCAGAAAAGTGCATGGGCACAAAGGGCAGCTCCAAAGAATTAGATTAGCCCCTAATAGCCAGTGACCATCAAGGTATCTCTAAGCAACCAGCAGTACTAGTAGCAATATGGTCCAACATACTGTACATCAGTTGAGTTGAGTGTGTGTAATGGAATTCGATTCTGGTTCAGTAGGCTAATAATTAAATGTACAATCTCTGCCTCTACCAAGCTATTTGTGACAGTGCCAGAGGTCGCCAAGTGGTGGGGTCGACAAAGGCTCGCTGTATTCTTAATTGTACCACTCACACATGTCTGCTCCAACACATAGGCTGTATAAGTGAACTGAAGTTTTTTATTTTTTATCTTGCATCAACTCACCTGAGGCCACACTCTGCTCACCCCTACAGAATCATTGTCATACTAATTATTCCACCTGTTAAAAGAGCCTATACAGGACTGGCGCTCTATACTTAATAGACTCCTTCAAGCTAAATGTCACAAGAGCTAATGCAAAATGTGATGCAAGAACTAACCAGAGCAGCCTTTTATAGTGAAAGTGGTGTCTTGGCTGAAACAGATAATTGTATTAATAAACATTCCTCCCCATTATATAATTAGAGTACTGAAGTTTTGTGATGGAGATTTGAACACAGAATGAACTGGCTTCATGTAATCTGACCATCTGACCCTAGGGCAGCTCTGCTCCGTAGATAGAAATGTCTTCTGCAGCTTCAGCCTGTCCTCCCTTGTCATTGCGTTACACTGGAGAGCCAGTTCACTGTCCATCAGCTTTTTTGGGACTGGACTGTGGACAGTGGGAGTAAAAAATACCCATGTGTCAGTGCTAGAAAGAATGCACCGCATCACTTAAAGTAAACAATGCCCAATGACAGTAATCAGTTGATGTCAGAGGGAGAAATAGTGCCTTGTGTTTGGTGTTAGTGGGAGAAATAGTAGCCCATGTTTGCTGTCAGCGTGAGAAAAAGAATGCCCTATGGTTGGTGTTGGTGGGAGAAAAAGTATCCTATGGTTTGTGTCAGTGGAAGGAATAGCACCCCTTGGTTTGTGTCCATGGGAGAAATAGAGCCCCATTGTTGGTGTCATAAGGAGGAATAGAGCCCCATTGTTGGTGTCATGGGGAGGAATAAAGCCCCATTGTTGGTGTCATGAGGAGGAATAAAGCCCCAATGTTGGTGTCAGGGGGAGGGAATAGTGCTCCATTGTTAATATCAGTGAGATGAATAGTGACCCATTATTAAGAGGAAGAGTGGGCTATAGTTGTTGTCAGTGGGAGAAATAGTGCTCCATTGTCAGTGTCAGTGAAAGGAATAGTACACCATTAATAGTGTCAGAAGAAGGAATAGTGCCCCATCATAGATGTTAGTGGGAGGAATAATCCCCAATCCTTGGAATCACTCGGAAGAATAGTGCCTTTATTACTGGTGTCAGTTGAAGGAATACTTCCCATTGTTGGTATCAGTAAGAGGAATAGTGTCCCATTATTGTTGTCAGTAGAAGCAATATTGATGCTAGTGAACGGAATAATGTCCCATCATTGGGGTGAGTTCCCCATCACTGGTGTCATTGGGAGGAATAGTGCCCCATACTTGATGTCAGTGGAAGGAATAGTGCCCCATGTTTGGTCTCAGTGGGAGGAATAGTGCCCCATGTTTGGTGTCAGTAGGAGGAATAGTCCCCCGTGTTTGGTGTCAGTGGAAGGAATAGTGCCCCATGTTTGGTGTCAGTGGAAGGAATAGTGCCCCATGTTTGGTGTCAGTGGGAGGAATAGTGCCCCATGTTTGGTGTCAGTGGGAGGAATAGTGCCCCATGTTTGGTGTCAGTGGGAGGAATAGTGTCCCATGTTTGGTGTCAGTGGGAGGAATAGTGCCACATGTTTGGTGTCAGTGGAAGGACTAGTGCCCCATACTTGACGTCAGTGGAAGGAATAGTGCCCCATGTTTGGTGTCAGTGGGAGGAATAGTGCCACATGTTTGGTGTCAGTGGAAGGAATAGTGCCCCATACTTGACGTCAGTGGAAGGAATAGTGCCCCATGTTTGGTGTCAGTGGGAGGAATAGTGCCCCATTTTTGGTGTCAGTGGAAGGAATAGTGCCCCATACTTGATGTCAGTGGGAGGAATAGTGCCCCATGTTTGGTGTCAGTGGAAGAAATAGTGCTCCATATTTGATGCCAGTGGTAGGAACATCGCCCTATTATTGCTGCTGGTATTAGGACACGGGACACCCCCAGCTCAGTAGTCACTTTTCTACTGGCTGAATAACATTAGGAATGGAACTATGCAGGCACCATCAGGCTAGGGATCACTCCACCTAAGGTCACCTAAGGGATCACTTCACCTAAGGTCACCTAAGGGATCACTTCACCTAAGGTCACCTAAGGGATCACTCCACCTAAGGTCACCTAAGGGATCACTTCACCTAAGGTCACCTAAGGGATCACTCCACCTAAGGTCACCTAAGGGATCACTCCACCTAAGGTCACCTAAGTAATCACTCCACCTAAAGTCACCTAAGGGATCACTCCACCTAAGGTCACCTAAGGGATCACTCCACCTAAAGTCACCTAAGGGATCACTCCACCTAAAGTCACCTAAGGGATCACTTCACCTAAGGTCACCTAAGGGATCACTCCACCTAAGGTCACCTAAGGGATCACTCCACCTAAGGTCACCTAAGTAATCACTCCACCTAAGGTCACCTAAGGGATCACTCCACCTAAGGTCACCTAAGGGATCACTCCACCTAAAGTCACCTAAGGGATCACTCCACCTAAGGTCACCTAAGTAATCACTCCACCAAAGGTCACCTAAGGGATCACTCCACCGAAGGTCACCTAAGGAATCACTCCACCGAAGGTCACCTAAGGGATCACTCCACCTAAGGTCACCTAAGGGATCACTCCACCTAAAGTCACCTAAGGGATCACTTCACCTAAGGTCACCTAAGGGATCACTTCACCTAAGGTCACCTAAGGGATCACTTCACCTAAGGTCACCTAAGGGATCACTTCACCTAAGGTCTTTTGAAGAGAATTCCGTCAATCAGCATGAACTGCCACTCTGTATTCAGCTGCTGTGGCATACAAGGAGAAAGCCCTGCATGTGGGGTCTTCCATGGCATGCAGAGGGCTGTTACTGGCCCCTAAGCAACAGTCTGAGGACCGCTGCACATATCATTCCTAAATGCACAAGCCAAGTCACTGATAACTATGGGGAACAGTATTTAAAGCAGACTTTGGTGACATTTTATTAAGCAATAGTTATCCACGTAAGAGTGTATTTATATCTTGTGTACACAATCCCATTTAATAAAATGTATAATTGCCTTGGTAGACCTAATCCATATATAGTGTAAACAAAACCCTGCATTAAAATTTATGTCAGCAAGCTGATATTTAACAGTTTTATCATCTTAAAACTCCCAAAACGCTTGCTATCAGCTAAATCTAACATTTACACAACAAAGGCAGTGTATAATTAAATAAATCCTATCCGAAAGATGTTCTTGGATTCCAAGAGCAAATAAAATGAAAGTTTTTTATTATTATTATTAAACAGACAGAAAGGCCAGGGTGTCACAAAAAAAATCACTGCACAAGCACTGTTTATGTCTGTATAAAAGAAATACATATGGTCTGCAAAAGGAATTGTGAGCAAATATTGTTCTAGAAGATCAAGCCACCGTGTCAAATGCTAACAGTTGCTTTGTATCAAGGGGAAAAAAAATAGTAATTCTATTGGTGGTGAAATGAGAATTCAAGAACAGTCTTTTGGTGTCCATATTAATGCTAAAGTTCATAACAAATAAAAAGTTAAAGGCTGCCAATAAAAAAAAAAAAAATGCTCCAAAATGAACATGGGAAAAAGGAATTTGTACGGTATGCCCCCTCTTGGTTTCACAAATTGGTTGCATGGCAGTAGCCTCCTTCGGGTTGAATGAAAAATGGATGTTTGTTCAGACTCTTCACTTTACAACCACAAGGGTATTAAACTTGCTTAGCTTTGGAGGCCTTAACCGCTTCAGCCCCGGACGATTCTACCAGATTCTACCCCCTTCCTGACCAGAGCACTTTTTGCGTATCGGCACTGCGTCGCTTTAACTGACATTTGCGCGGTCATGCAACGTTACACCCAAACAAAATTGACATCCTTTTTTTTCCCCATAAACAGAGCTTTCTTTTGGTGGTATTTGATCACCTCTGCGATTTTTATTTTTTGCGCTATAAACAAAAAAAGAGCGACAATTTTGAAAAAAAAAAAAACACATTATTTTTTTACTTTTTGCTATAATAAATATCCCCCAAAAATATATAAAAAAAACTATTTTTTCCTCAGTTTAGGCCGATACGTATTCTTCTACATATTTTTGGTAAAAAAAAAATCGCAATCAGCATATATTGATTGGTTTGCGCAAAAGTTATAGCGTCTACAAAATAGGGGATAGATTTATAGCATTTTTATTATTTTTTTTTTTACTAGTAATGGCGGCAATCTGCGATTTTTATCATGACTGCGACATTATGGCGGACACATCGGACAATTTTGACACATTTTTGGGATCATTGGCATTAATACAGCGATCAGTGCGATTAAAAATGCATTGATTACTGTAAAAATGTCACCGGCAGTGAATGGGTTAACACTAGGGGGCAGTGAAGGGGATAAGTGTGTCCTAGTTTGTGTTCTAACTGAAGGGGGGGTGGGGACTGTGCAGGGAAGCTAACAGATCGCTGGATCTGTCAGTTCTCCCCTCGGAGAACCGGAAACTGTGTGTTTACACACACAGTTCCTGGTTCTCCGTGTCTCAGCAGCGATCGTGGGAGCCCAGCGGTGATCGAGAAGGCCGGGCACTCGCATAGGCTTGGGGGGGCGAGCAGGGGGGGGGGGGCACGTGAGCGCCCCCTAGTGGCCACAGGGCCAAGCGACATTACATAACGTTGTTTCGCCCAGCCGTGCCATTCTGCGGCGGCTGGTCGGCATGTGGTTAAAGTATCTGCATGGGTAACATGTAATGTAGTACAAGGTTCCATGAATAAATAGTGGCTAAAATGGATAAGTAAGGCTAGAGATAAATGACAGTAGCTCCTTTATTACTATAAACACTATATTGTCAAAAGTATTGGGACACCTGCCTTTACACGCACATGAACTTTAATCGCATCCCATGCTTAGTCCGTAAAGTTCAATACTGAGTTAGCTTCTATGCTTCTGGAAGAATGGTCAAACATTCCCATAGACACACACTTAAACCTTGTGGACAGCCTTCCCAGAAGAGTTGAAGCTGTTATAGGGTGGGCCAACTCAATATTGAACCCTACTGACTAAGACTGGGATGCCATTAAAGTTTATGTGCATGTAATGGCAAGTGTCCCAACACTTTTGACAATATAGTGTATCTTTTAGTGATCTAGGAGAAGCTCTCACAAACTGGTTGCATGGCGATAACCTCCCTTGGGTTGAAAGGGTTTTTCCACCTTGAATTAAAAGTGGATGTTTATTCGTACTCCTCACTCTAGAAACACAAAGGTTTTAAACTTCCCAAAGCAAGCTTTGGTGGACTAAAGGGGACCATATGAATACATTTTATCTACAGAGGAAAGTCCTTTCATGCCTTCTCCAGATAACTGTCCTGTGTTTGGCGCCTCACTGGAACATAAATATGCTCTAAAATGAAATGGTTGAATAGTGAACCTCTTCACTACCCATGTCTGTCATCTGAAAATGTAGAACTCTCAGGTTCTATTCACATCTGTGTGTTGTAGTAAGCATTGCATGCCTTAACATAGCCTTTTTCTTTTTTTTTTTCTCAATCAAATCAACACACCCTTTTTCAACCAGGGTGCCCTGGCACCGTGGGGTGCCTTCTGGCTTCTTCAAGGGTGCTTAGGCGAAATGCCTTAGAGCCGGTTCACACTGGGACGACTTGTCAGGCGACCTAGCCGCCTGACAAGTCGCCTCCCGTTCTGTATAATGGAACCGTTCTAATCGGAGCGCCGCAAGTCGCTCCGACTTAGAAAAAGGTTCCTGTACTACTTTGGGGGCGACTTGAGGCGACTTGCATAGACTTCTATACAGAAGTCGTTTTGCAAGTCGCTGTGGCAGTCGTGTGCAGGTCGCCTGGGTGAGGCGACCTGCAAGTCGTGCCGCCCCTAGTGTGAACCGACCCTAAAAATTGCCCAAACAGTGTCAACAAGCCAGCGAGTAAATTAACCCTGCCTTTTTGATAAACAAAGCCACAGGTTTTTATGATGCATGGTTGCAGCCTTGGGCACCATGTGGACCAGCCACTGGCATCCTAATAATCAATTATGTCATCAGCTAATAGGGAGGCAGTTGGGCACCTGCACAGTATCCTTGTTTTCCCCTACACAGTCCCTCTTTATCAGCACTGGGGTCATGTTAGCAGAGAGAGGGGAGAACATGATGGATAAGTGAAACGCTAGAATACTAGACAGTACCAGTTTTCTAATGGCGCATACACACGACCGGTTTTGCCGTCAGAATAAACTCCGAAGGTTTCTCCAACGGAACTTCGACGGAATTCCATTCAAGGGGTCTTGCCTACACATGGTCAAACCAAAGTCCGACCGTCCAGAAGGCAGTGACGTACAACTAGGGATGAGCCGAACACCCCCCTGTTCGGTTCGCACCAGAACATGCGAACAGGAAAAAAATTCGTTCGAACACGCGAACGCCGTTAAAGTCTATGGGACACGAACATGAATAATCAAAAGTGCTAATTTTAAAGGCTAATATGCAAGTTATTGTCAATAAAAGTGTTTGGGGACCCGGGTCCTCCCCCAGGGGACATGAATCAATGCAAAAAAAAGTTTTAAAAACGGCCGTTTTTTCAGGAGCAGTGATTTTAATAATGCTTAAAGTCAAACAATAAAAGTGTAATATCCCTTTAAATTTCATACCTGGGGGGTGTCTATAGTATGCCTGTAAAGGGGCGCATGTTTCCCGTGTTTAGAACAGTCTGACAGCAAAGTGACATTTTGAAGGAAAAAACACATTTAAAACTACCGCGGCTATTGCATTGCCGACAATACACATAGAAGTTCATTGATAAAAACGGCATGGGAATTCCCCACAGGGCAACCCCGAACCAAAATTAAAAAAAAAAAAGATGTGGGAGTCCCCCTAAATTCCATACAAGGCCCTTCAGGTCTGGTATGGATATTAAGGGGAACCCCAGCCAAAATTTAAAAAAAAAATTGACGTGGGGTTCCCCCTAAATTCCATACCAGACCCTTCAGGTCTGGTATGGATTTTAAGGGGAACCCCGCGCCAAAAAAAAAAAAAAAAAAACGGCGTGGGGTCCCCCTAAAAATCCATACCAGACTCTTATCCGAGCACGCAACCTGGCAGGCCGCAGGAAAAGAGGGGGGGACGAGAGTGCGCCCCCCCCCCCTCCTGAACTGTACCAGGCCACATGCCCTCAACATTGGGAGGGTGCTTTGGGGTAGCCCCCCAAAACACCTTGTCCCCATGTTGATGAAGACAAGGGCCTCATCCCCACAACCCTGGCCGGTGGTTGTGGGGGTCTGCGGGCGGGGGGCTTATCGGAATCTGGAAGCCCCCTTTAACAAGGGGACCCCCAGATCCCGGCCCCCCCCTGTGTGAAATGGTAAGGGGGTACTTACCCCTACCATTTCACTAAAAAACTGTCAAAAATGTTAAAAATGACAAGAGGCAGTTTTTGACAATTCCTTTATTTAAATGCTTCTTCTTTCTTCCTTCATCTTCTTCTTCTTCTGGTTCTTCTGGCTCTTCTGGTTCTTCCTCCGGCGTTCTCGTCCAGCATCTTCTCCGCGGCGTCTTCTATCTTCTTCTCCTCGGGCCGCTCCGCACCCATGGCATGGGGGGGGAGGCTCCCGCTCTTCTCTTCATCTTCTTCTCTTCTTCATCTTCTTCTTCATCTTCTTCTTCTTCTTCTCTTCTTCCTTCTTCTCTTCTTCATGTCTTCTCCGGGCCGCTCCGCAGCCATGCTGTGGCATGGAGGGAGGCTCCCGCTGTGTGACGGCGTCTCTTCGTCTGACGGTTCTTAAATAACGGGGGGCGGGGCCACCCGGTGACCCCGCCCCCCTCTGATGCACGGTGACATGACGGGACTTCCCTGTGGCATTCCCCGTGACGTCACAGGGAAGTCCCTGAAGTCACCGTGCGTCAGAGGGGGGCGGGGTCACCGGATGGCCCCGCCCCCCGTTATTTAAGAACCGTCAGACGAAGAGACGCCGTCACACAGCGGGAGCCTCCCTCCATGCCACAGCATGGCTGCGGAGCGGCCCGGAGAAGACATGAAGAAGAGAAGAAGGAAGAAGAGAAGAAGAAGAAGAAGATGAAGAAGAAGATGAAGAAGAGAAGAAGATGAAGAGAAGAGCGGGAGCCTCCCCCCCCATGCCATGGGTGCGGAGCGGCCCGAGGAGAAGAAGATAGAAGACACCGCGGAGAAGATGCTGGACGAGAACGCCGGAGGAAGAACCAGAAGAGCCAGAAGAACCAGAAGAAGAAGAAGATGAAGGAAGAAAGAAGAAGCATTTAAATAAAGGAATTGTCAAAAACTGTCTCTTGTCATTTTTAACATTTTTGACAGTTTTTTAGTGAAATGGTAGGGGTAAGTACCCCCTTACCATTTCACACAGGGGGGGGGCCGGGATCTGGGGGTCCCCTTGTTAAAGGGGGCTTCCAGATTCCGATAAGCCCCCCGCCCGCAGACCCCCACAACCACCGGCCAGGGTTGTGGGGATGAGGCCCTTGTCTTCATCAACATGGGGACAAGGTGTTTTGGGGGGCTACCCCAAAGCACCCTCCCAATGTTGAGGGCATGTGGCCTGGTACGGTTCAGGAGGGGGGGGGGCGCACTCTCTTTTGGCGCGGGGTTCCCCTTAAAATCCATACCAGACCTGAAGGGTCTGGTATGGAATTTAGGGGGAACCCCACGTCAATTTTTTTTTTAAATTTTGGCTGGGGTTCCCCTTAATATCCATACCAGACCTGAAGGGCCTTGTATGGAATTTAGGGGGACCCCCACATCATTTTTTTTTTTTTTATTTTGGTTCGGGGTTGCCCTGTGGGGAATTCCCATGCCGTTTTTATCAATGAACTTCTATGTGTATTGTCGGCAATGCAATAGCCGCGGGTAGTTTTAAATGAGTTTTTTCCTTCCAAATGTCATTTTGCTGTCAGACTGTTCTAAACACAGGAAACATGCGCCCCTTTACAGGCATACTATAGACACCCCCCCAGGTACGAAATTTAAAGGGATATTACACTTTTATTGTTTGACTTTAAGCATTATTAAAATCACTGTTCCTGAAAAAACGTCTGTTTTTAAAACTTTTTTTTGCATTGATCCATGTCCCCTGGGGCAGGACCCGGGTCCCCAAACACTTTTTATGACAATAACTTGCATATAAGCCTTTAAAATTAGCACTTTTGATTTCTCCCATAGACTTTTAAAGGGTGTTCCGCGGCATTCGAATTTGCCGCGAACACCCCAAATTGTTCGCTGTTCGGCGAACTTGCGAACAGCCAATGTTCGAGTAGAACATGAGTTCGACTCGAACTCGAAGCTCATCCCTACGTACAACACTTATGACGGGACTAGAAAAAGGAAGTTCAATAGCCAGTAGCCAATACCTTCCGTCTCGTACTTGCTTCAGAGCATGCATCGTTTTTGGTCCGTCGGAACAGCATACAGACGAGCGGTTTTCCCGATAGGAATTGGTTCCGTCGAAAATATTTAAAACATGTTCCATTTCTAGGTCCGTCAGAATTTTCGAAAAAAAAAAAAGTCAGATGAGGCCTACACATGATCGGAATAGACGATGAAAAGCTTCCGTCTGACTTTTTCTGTCAGACATTCCGCTCGTGTGTACACGGCTTAATGTGGAGGAATAAATCACCTCTAACGTTGGGTGGCCCACATGACAATGGCATCCTAGCGCACTGCCTTTGGTTTCCTGCACCTAGCCAGTGCAACACAAGACACTTATTTTTTATTTCACTACGTGGCACAGATGTCATTCCAGGTTGCTTTGGCAAAGAAAAAGTGTAAGGTCCGTTAAAACCTACTTTATGATGTTTTGGCAACCCATTCAACAATAATTGGCAATAATTCAAATAATAAGTGTTAATGCATGGTAATGCACATGACAGCACATATACTGTACGTAAACAGTGCAAACGGGACCTTACTCTCCCCTGCAACATTTTAACAATTTCCCACCAAACAAATGCAAAATGATGGGAACTCATCCTTGTAGACCTAACCTAGTGTACGGCACACCATCATGGTATCCAACTTGATGTAAAAGTGCATTGTTGAGCATTGTAGTCTCCTGTAGGAAATCAGAATAAATCTCTGCACTCTAGTTGAAATGGTAAAGTAGGTGAGGGTAAAAAACAAGAAAAATCGGGCTGTAAGTGGATGTTTACACATGTGCAACTCCAAATGGTATTCTTCCTATTTTGTAGAGGGTTCATCAATTGATGTGAGGTAGGCAGGGTGGGTAGGGTGAGTGGTGTTTACATTTTATAAGCACTTTTTAGGGTTCATCACATGCTTGTAGGGTGAATAGTGTCTATCTTTACAAGCAGCTCCTTAAAGTGTAATCTGGGACCCCACCACTAACTTGCTAGTCTCCAAACACTGATCTTCTGTTTTAAAGTGGTTGTAAGCCTCAGACATGAAATATGAAAAAAAAGCACACCATTCTATACTGTTTATCTGCCTCATTCCAAAACGCCGTGTACACGCGGACTTTTCGACCAGACTGGTCCAACGGGACGAATCCGACCATGTGTGGGCTTCATCGGACCTGCAGCGGACTTTTTCGGTCGAAAACCAGACGGACTTTAGATTTGGAACATGTTTCAAATCTTTCCGATGGATTCGAGTCCGGTCGAAAAATCTGCTCGTCTGTGTGCTAGTCCGATGGACAAAAACCGACGATAGGGCAGCTTTTGGTTACTGGCTATCAACTTCCTTATTTTAGTCCGGTCGTACGTCATCACGTACAAATCCGTCGGACTTTGGTGTGATCGTGTGTAGCCAAGTCTGTTCATTCGAAAGTCCGTCGGAAGTCCGTCAAAAGTCAGTCGAAAGTCCGTCAGAAAGACTGTCGGACCTTTGATGCCAAAAAGTCCGCCCGTGTGTACACGGCATTAGTGTTATTTCTCTCTGCTGCCTGGTTCCTCTGTTATCAGCAGGAGTCACTTCTGACAGCTTTTCCTGACACCAAGGTGAAGGGGGAGGGAGCTGCAGCACTCAGCCTGTGACTTATATTCACAGCTGTGCTTGTTCTTCATACTGTGTGAAGGGTTTGGGGGGGGGGGGTCCCTTCCCTTCCCTCCCCTCCCCTCCAATCAAGGCTCAATCAAGGCTGTCAGCTATCTGAAGACTTCAGATCCCTGCCCCCCTGGTAGATGTGCTATGCTAGTCCCATCACTGTGTATATGTAAGACTTTACAACCACTTTAAATGAACCCACCATGCCCAACACACAAGCATCCACCCAGCTTCACCCCAATCAATCAATCAGTGTTAAGGGCAGGTCCCCATGTTACTGTTAACCACTTGACCTCCTAAAGATTTACCCCCCTTCATGATACGGCACTGCGTTATTTTAACTTATATGTACGCGGTCATGAAATGCTGTACCCACATAACATTTCTGTCATATTTTTTTTACCACAAATAGAGCTTTCTTTTGGTGGTATTTATTTGATTATTATTTGATTACCACTGAGTTTTTTTATTTTTTGTCCTATAAACAAAAAAAGACCGACAATTTTGAAAAAAAAACAACATTTCTTCCATTCTGCTATAAAACATATCCAATAAATAAATGTAATATGTATTCTGCTACATATTTATGCTAAAAAAAAATCCCAATACGCAAATATTGTTATAGCATCTACAAACTATGGAATACCAGAATGTTTATTTATTTCGTTTTTTTTTATACTAGTAATGGCGGCATTCAGCGACTTATAGCGGGACTGCGGACAATCGGACACTAACTGACACTTTGCAGGAACCAGTGACACTAATGCAGTGGTCAGTGCTGAAAAATATACACTGTCACTGTACTAATGACACTGGCTGGGAAGGGGTTAAACATCAGGGGCGATCAAAGGGTTAACTGTGTGCCTAGCCAGTGATTGTGTTTACAATGTGTGCTGCTTTTACTAGGGGAAGACATGGATTTGAGTGAACACAGAATCCATCCCTCTCCCCCCCCCCTGTCAGAATGGAACTCTGCCTTGTTTACATAGGCAGAGCTCTGTTCTGAGTCTCTGCCCAATGATCATGCCCAATGGGTGCCAGCGGACAATCGAGTGCAGATCGGCTTCTGCTGTAAATATTCACAGCAAAAGCGGCACGCTAGCAGCGCGCACGTGCCCCCTGCAGGCGGAAGTGCGTATATCTACATGATCCGATGCACACCTGCCGCCGTGTAGCAGTAAAAACTACTATAGGGCGGTCAGCAAGTGGTTAATATACCCTGTGAAATAAACCTGCCACCTACTTCCACATGCATACAGGTTTGATTAGTTCTAGGACGTTTCATTTATTTGGACCAGTCTGCATCAGAAACTTTACCCAGAGAAAGTCCAGGTTACAAGACTTGTACAGACGAGGGATACTACGACCCCATTACATGCCGAGCACACACTTTGTTTCAGTTCTCTGCTATCAGCTGTGATCTAATGAATTAGCAGAAATTATAGTTTTTGCTAAGAGAGGGAGGAAACACCCCTCATTATTCATACTGTGTCACTTTTAATAAGTGATGTCTAATTTAGAATAATTGTCTTTATATCAGCAGAACACACCTGGAGTTGTACAAGAGACAAAACAAGAAAACGTTTGTAGAAAGGACACGTGAGTTAAAAAAAAAACGAGAAAAAAAAAAATAACAATCGATCACACTGTGCAGGAAAAGATTGAGCAAACATTCAGTCATTTATTTGTGCTTCTCCCTTAATTATAAGACAATTATGCAGCATGATTATTTTCGCACAAACAAATGGAGGTAAGTGCCCTAGCTTTCAGCAACAAGAAAAGGTTTGTTGCTTCTGTTGCTTGAGAAATAAAATATCTATTTTATTCCCTTTATTTAGAGAGTGATTTTTCATTTTTATTTTTTTTTTTGGTGGCGTATTAAGATTGGTTTAACCGCTTCAGCCCCGGAAGACTTTACCCCCTTCCTGACCAGAGCACTTTTTGCGATTTGTTGCACTGCGTCACTTTAACTGACAATTGCGTGGTCGTGCGACGTTGCACCCAAAACAAAATTGATGTCCTTTTTTTCCCCACAAATAGAGCTTTCTTTTGGTGGTATTTGATCATCTCTGCGGTTTTTATTTTTTGCGCTATAAACAAAAAAAGAGCGACAATTTAGAAATAAAAAGCAATATTTTTAACTTTTTGCTATAATAAATAACCCCCCCCCCCAAAAAAAAAAACATTTTTTTTTCCTCAGTTTAGGTTGATATGTATTCTTCTTCTACATATTTTTGGTAAAAAAAAAAAAATCGCAATAAGCTTTGGTTTGCGCAAAAGTTATAGCGTCTACAAACTAGGGGGTAGATTTATGACATTTTTATTATTATTATTTTTTTTTTATTAGTAATGACGGCGATGTGTGATTTTTATCACGACTGCGACATTATGTCGGATACTTTTGACACTATTTTGGGACCATTGTCATTTATACAGAGATCAGTATAAAAAATGCACTGATTACTGTGTAAATGACACTGGCAGGGAAGGGGTTAAACACTAGGGGGCGATCAAGGGGTTAAGTGTGTCCTAGGAAGTGATTCTAACTGTGGGGGGGATGGGCTACCACTGACATGACAGCGATCACTGCTCCAGATGACAGGGAGCAGTAGATCTCTGTCATGTCACAAGGCAGAACGGGGAAATGCCTTGTTTACATAGGCACTTCCCCGTTCTGCAGCTCCGTGATACGATCGCCGGGAGACTGGTGGACATTGAGTCTGCAGGTCCCGCGGGCACGGTCACGCTCTGCGCAGCGGGCTAGCCCCGCCAATTAAAGGGGATGTATAGGTACGCCCATTTGCCCACCGCTGCCATTGTGCCGACGTATATCGGCGTGCAGAGGTCAGCAAGTGGTTAAAGGGTAACTCCACTTTCGTAGGGAAAAAAAATAGAAAAAAAAAAAAATATGGTGTATATGATTGCGACACAAGTCATATTGTGATTGAATGTTAATAAAAATGACCTTTACTTTTCAATCTGCAGCTCTGTAATTTTCTGAAAATGCATTGCAATATGGCCACCTGGAGATTTTCTGTACACAAAATGTGCACTGACCACTCCCCAGAAACATAATTTCCTGTTTGTTTGATTGGCCCACCAATTTTTCCTGAAGTCTACACTAAGATACAAGTCAGATTTCAGGCATCCCCTGCAACAAAAATGCCATTTTTAGATAGATACTCCCAATAGGAATTCACGTCTAAAGGGAATGCAGACCCTGCAATTCTCCTCATTAGTGCCATGCAGGTGCACAGCTGATTGATAATTATGAAACCACTCCCATTAGGCTCACTTCCCCACATGGATACAGAGAAACACACATGGATTTCTTCAAAATAACAAAATGTAGGAATCTGCAACAAAGTTTGTTTAAAATCCTTGTAATGTAAGAAGATCACCCAGAGGGGAATGTTTTTTTTTTTCTCAACAAAAGTAGAGTTACGCTTTAATATTTTTTGGCACAATAGGGGACCAAGGATAGTTCAAGGGAGCTTTTGCAACCCTCGGGGACATTTCTAGCCAATTGGGCTCATAAAAACCATCGAAACCCACCATAATTTCTTATTTCTTCTAAACCATTGAGTCCTATGCTTTTGCCAAAATGGTGAAATGTCAACGTGATCTCCCTATTTTAAGTTGTTATGAAGAAGTGCTCTGGTGGGTTTACAGCATGCTGGGACTTTGGACTAAAGCATACACTTATATTTAATGTACAGTGCCTTGAAAAAGTATTCACACCTCTTGAAATTTTCCACATTTTGTCATGTTACAACCAAAAACGTAAATGTATTTTATTGGGATTTTATGTGATAGACCAACACAAAGTGGCACATAATTGTGAAGTGGAAGGAAAATGATAAATGTTTTTCAAACTTTTTTTACAAATAAATATGTGAAAAGTGTGGGGTGCATTTGTATTCAGCCCTCCTGAGTCAATACTTTGTAGAACCATCTTTCGCTGCAATTAGAGCTGCAAGTCTTTTTGGGGATGTCTCGACCAGCTTTGCACATCTAGAGAGTGACGTTTTTGCCCATTCTTCTTTGCAAAATAGCTCAAGCTCTGTCAGATTGGATGGAGAGCGTCTGTGAACAGCAAATTTCAAGTCTTGCCACAGATTCTCAATTGGATTTAGGTCTGAGCTTTGACTGGGCCATTCTAACACATGAATATGCTTTGATCTGAACCATTCCATTGTAGCTCTGGCTGTATGTTTAGGGTTGTTGTTCTGCTGGAAGGTGAAAGTCCGCCCCAGTCTCAATTCTTTTGCAGACTCTAAGGCCGCGTACACACGAGCTGACTTTTCGGCAACAAAAGTCAGACGGCCATTCCGGCGGACTTTCGTCGGACTTTTGACGGACTTCCGACGGACTTTCGAACAAACGGACTTGCCTACACGCGATCACACCAAAGTCCGATGGATTCGTACATGATGACGTACAACCGGACTAAAATAAGGAAGTTGATAGCCAGTAGCCAACAGCTGCAGTAGCGTGGGTTTTCGTCCGTCGGACTAGCATACAGACGAGTGGATTTTTCATCCGGACTTGAGTCCCTCGGAAAGATTTGAAGCATGTTTCAAATCTAAAGTCCGTCAGATTTTTGACTGGAAAAGTCTGCAGAAGGTCCGATGAAGCCCACACACGATCTTGGTCTGTCGGATCAGTCCGGTCGAAAAGTCTGCTCATGGGTACGCTGCATAACATGTTTTCTTGCCCTGTATTTGACTCTATCCATCTTCCCATCAACTCTGTCCCTGCTGAATAAAAGCATCCCCACAATATGATGCTGCCACCACCATGTTTCACAGTGGGGATGGTGTGTTCAGGGTGATGTGCAGTGTTAGTTTTCTGCAACACATAGGGGGTTGATTTACTAAAGGCAAAAAAACTGTGCACTTTGCAGAGTGCAGTTGCCCTCTACAAGTGCAATTGCTCCAGAGCTTAGTAAATGAGGTAAGGCTTCACTTTGCAAAGAGTACCCAATCCCGTGCAAGGAAAATTTAAAAAACTGCATTTTTGCTTGCACATGATTGGATGATAGAAGTCAGCAGAGCTTCTGATCATTTACCAAGCTCTGAAGCAACTGCTCTTGAAGAGGGCAACTGCACTTTGCAAAGTGCACAGTCTTTTTCCCTTTAGTAAATCAACCCCATAGCGTTTGGTTTTAGGCCAAAAAACACACAGATGGACTCTATTTACTAATTAGGTGACTTCTGAAGGCAATTGGTTCCACTAGATTTTAGTTAGGGGTATCAGACCCTACTCCCCACAGACTCCCCAAACATGGAAAGACTTAGGGAAAAATGGAAGACTGATATCCCAGCAATGGAGCGGGAGGATTGGGAGGATTGTCTAGACCAGGGCCCCAGGTTGGTCATTTCTGCAGGTGATAAGCTTATTCAAATAAAATTTCTTCATAGGGTTTATTTCACTCCAGTGCGCTTGGCTAGAATTTGTCCAGATAGGGACCCACACTGCCCCCGGTGCAAGACGCGGTTGGGCACATACCTGCACATGTTTTGGGAGTGCCCTGCTCTGTCTGTCTTTTGGGAGGGGATCTTTGAATATCTGAATGTCGATCTAGAGCTGTCTGTGCCTAGGACCTCTGAATTGGCCTTGTTGGGTATCCATGAAGATGAGCAAAGATCACACCATAGTAAGCTGTTGATTTCATATCTACTTTTCGATGCCAAAAAGGAAATCTTACATAATTGGGCCTCCTCTGCTCCTCCTACTGTATCCTCATGGGAAAGTAAATGCTGCCTTACCTCTTTATAAGCTGACCTATATCAGTCGTGGGTATCCTTGGAAATTTGATAAAGTATGGCTGTCATGGACATCATTTTAAATAAGTTCTCCTCTTTGCCAACCCTCACTGTCTTCCCCCTCACCTCTATTCTCTCCCACCCCCATCTACCGCGCTCCCTTTCCCCCCCTCCCCTCCCCATGGGACCTAATTTCAGACTGTCATGATATACTACTATACCTTCTCTTGATTGTGCATCTGTTTACACTCCGGTACATTATTACCGAGATAATGTTATGTGTTGTATACAAGCCATTGTAACTTACTGCATCTACCTGTTATATTGTACTGACTAATGTCCTCCAATAAAGCACTCCTGACTGTTAAAAAAAAGTTAGGGGTATCAGCGTAAAGGGGGGTGAATACAAATGCACCCCACAGTTTTCACATATTTATTTGTAAAAAAAGAATTGAAAACCATTTATCATTTTCCTTCCACTTGACAATTATGTGCCACTTTGTGTTGGTCTGTCACATAAAATCCCAATAAAATACATTTACGTTTTTGGATGTAACATGACAAAATGTGAAAAATGTCAAGGGGTATGAATACTTTTTCAAGGCACTGTATGTGTTGCAGTACCACTGAACCTTCAAATGAGACATTTATGTTTGCCTTACACGCAAATAAGGAGTAATTTTAAAGTGCTTAAAAGAAAACACCAAAAATTCCCCCAAACTGTATGGTGGCAACTGGCAAGCAAGAACATTGCTGTCTTCAAAAGCTATGGCTTCCTGCATCGCTTTCAACACCCAACACTTCTAGATGTGCCAAATGCCTGTGTCCCCTGCCACATTCTGCAGTTCCATCTGCCGGCCCTACGTCACTACAAGACCCAATGGTGACATTGGGGCCAGCAAAAGATACCAAAGCAAAGAGTAGGGGACAAGTTATCCAACACATCCTGAAGTGTGTTAGATGCTGAACATTTTTCATAGCTCCTGAAGACAACAAAGTTCAGACTTGCAGCCCATTAGACATGTGCTATTTGTTTTGTTACGAATTGAAATTCGTTATTAGGAGATTCAGATGTACCTGAATTGTTAACTACAATAGTAACAAATTTCAACGAACCCGAAATAAATTATAACAAAACAAACTATTTGAATTTGAAAATAAATTTAAATTTGAAAATTCATTTGAATTCAAGATGAAAAGATTGCAATAAGTACAGTAAGGTACAAAAGTGAAATAAGATGATTCCAACTTAAGTCCTTAAAGTGGATGTACACCCAATTCATGAAATTCAGCCTGGGCACATATATCTGTAGTGTCTTCTTATCTTTCTCCAAAGCCCTGAGTCCCATGTGTTTCTTCTGTTTTCTTCCTCTGTTATCAGCATGATAACTTCCGAGAGGTTCTCTGAGACGGGAGACAAAAGCAGCTGGAAGTTTGTGTTGTGGGAGGTTGCTATAAATAGATTAGCAGAGAGCTTGTCTTGTCAAAGCACAGCTCTGAACGTATCTTCACTATTCTGCCAATGTGGAGAGGGGGGTGTGTGCCTTTCCTCCAATCAGCTGTCTTCCAGAATAAGAAGAATACACTCCTACAGCTGAATGATGAAGTGACAATTCTAACCCGATGTAAGAATTCTAAATAATATAGAAAGGGAAGGACAGCAGATATGCATGTATAACTTATGTAGGGAGATTTTTTGATGCATTAAGATAAAAAAACCTTCTGCCTTTACAACCCTTTTAAGGATCAATGCCGTGGAAAGTGAATGCCCTAGCCTGAGCACCAGCTTTCTGCTGTCATACTACTAACAAAGAAGTAAAGCTGGGGTGAGTTTTTCCTGTGATGATTCCTACTTACCCTGTTTCCCCGAAAATAAGACCTAGTGTGATTGTTGGTGATGGCTGCAATATAAGCCCTACCCCCCAAATAAGCCCTACCCTGTTTCCCTGAAAATAAGCCCTACCCCGAAAATAAGACCTACAAGGACTTTAACTAGGGTTTATTTGGGGGGTAGGGCTTATATTGCAGCCATCACTGACAATCACGCTAGGTCTTATTTTCAGGGAAACAGGGTAGGCCACTTTATAGAATAGAAAAGAATAGAATAGAATAGAATAGCAGTAAAAATAAAAGGACAGAATAGAATGAAATAGATAATAATAGAACAGGATAGAATAGAAAATAAAAGAATAGAGTAGATTAGAATAGAATAGAATAAAACACAACAGAATAGAATAGAAAATAAAGGAATACAATAGAATAGAGAATAATAAAATAGAAAAATAAAGCAATAAAATAGAACAGAATAGAAAAAAATAGAGTAGATAGGATAAGGATAGAAAAAAAACAGAATAGAATAGAAAAAAAAAGGGATTAAATAGAATAGAAAATAATAGAAATTAATTGAATAGAAAGTAATAGAATAAAATAGAAAAAAATTGAAAATAATAGAATAAAATAGAACAAATATTGCCATCTTCCTACATTCAAATTAAGGATTGATTTAAAAATAACAAATATATGAAATGAATCTGAATATATGAAATTAATTCTGAAAACAAATCATTCTAATTTAACAAATACGACGAAACAAAATTATTGAATTAACAAACAAATCCAAAACAAAACAATTTTTCCACCGTGCACATCTCTTCAGCCCACCAAAGAGGTGTTCTTTTGCAGAGAGGTTTTTTTTTTTTTTTTATGAATTGCTTTAATATGAGCAGAAGATAAAATCCAGATGTCGGTGAATCTCTTTAGATGAAGACAACACCTTGCTTCATAGGAGCTCATTTCCAGTTGTGTTTGTGTTTTACTTTTGTCATCAGTCTTTGAAGCATTTTTGATGTACAATGGCCTTTATTGTTGCTTCAGGAACCTAATATATAGAAAAGGAAGATATGGGGGGTTGTGACATGTGAGCACAAAATTCTAATACACATATAAAGCTTTTCAATGCTTTATTAAAAAAAAAAAAAAGTTTGTTTTACTATACATTATATATCATAAGCAGATTTTCATCCAATGTGTCCAGGAGATGCATCATTGAAAAGGTGGACATGATTCCAAAAAATATGTTGGGCTATTTATAGTTTGAAAAAAATGTAAATGGCAAAGAACTCTTATAAAACTCGTATAAAAAAAAAAAAAAATGAACCATTGAAAAGCTTTCATTGAGTGCTCACACACTACAAAAATCCCTCCACTTTTTCTACACTCACCAGCCTCTTTATTAGGTACACCTGTTCAATTGGTTGGTAACACAAATTGCTAATCAGCCAATCACATGGCAGCAACGCAATACATTTAGGCATCTAGATGTGGTGAAGACAACTTGCTGATGCTCAAACTGAGCATCGGAATGGGGAAGAAGCTAAGAACAGGAAACTGAGGCTACAGTTCACACAGGCTCACCAAAATTGGACAATAGAAGATTGGAAAAACGTTGCCTGATCGGATGAGTCTCGATTTCAGCTGAGACATTCCGATGGTAGGGTCAGAATTTGGCATAAACAACATGAAAGCATGGATCCATGATGCCTTGTATCAATGGTTCAGGCTGGTGGTGGTGGTGTAATGGTGTGGGGGATTATTTCCTTGGCACACTTTGGGCCCCTTAGTACCAATTGAGCATCATTTAAATGCCACGACCTACCTGAGTATTGTTGCTGACCATGTCCATCCCTTTATGACTACAGTGTACCCATCTTCTGATGGCTCCTTCCAGCAGGATAATGCACCATGTCACAAAGCTCAAATCATCTCACCACTGGTTTCTTGACCATGACAATGAGATCACTGTACTCCAATGGCCTCCATAGTCACCAGATCTCATCCAATAGAGCACCTTTGGGATATGGGAGATTTGCATCATGGATGTGCAGCCGACAAATCTGCAGCAACTGTGTGATGCTATTATGTCAATATGGACCAAAATCTCCAACACCTTCTTGAATATATGCAATGAAGAATATAGGCAGTTCTGAAGGAAAAGGGGGTCCAACCCGGTACTAGCAAGGTGTACCTAAGAAAGTGGCCGGTGAGTGTATATATTAGCTTATTTTTATATAACTATATAGGGTGTAATATTGGGGTTTGTTTAGCTTAATGTAGAGCCTACCAGTGAGCTGAGTCCACACCAGATATGCTGCTTAAGGGATAGTTGGCCCACGTTTATTAAAGAAAAAGAAAACAAGTCCGATAACAGAAGAGTTGCCCACACAGGGGTTTCAGCTTTCCACAGCAACAATATAAGTTAAACAGAAAATACCAAGCCACCTGGCTCTCTTTAGCAGCACTGCTGCTCAGACTTATGCTTCAGCCCTCTTGGCTCTATAACAGAGGTCCTGTACCTCAGCACTCTTTTCCAGCTTACTTGCTGTCCCAGCCTACAGACTTGGACCCTCTGTCTGCTCTAACAGACAGAACTGTGCAGACATGCACACTTCTTCCTTGCCTACCTGGACTCCTCGGGAGGGTGGAGCACAGAACCTTGGTCCTGGCTCTGCTATAAGCCCAGGACCCACCTGTACAATCAACAAGCCAGACTCAGGATTGGAGATTCCATCCCACCCAGATCGCTATGAAATCTCCAGGCTCCAGGTCCCCAACTGGATTTTACAAACCACAGAGGAAACTGATAAAACAGTTTCCTCCAAATTAAATAATCCTCCTGGAGCCTCTCAAACTGCCTATTTGAGAATCCTGGGCGACAATGACTAGGACAGGGATCCATACTGTTACAAGGGATATAGATATGCACCAAGTAAACTATTCCCATCATTTTTCAGTTGCTTTGGCTTTCATGGGGCTTTTTATTTTGCTTTGCTTTTATCTTTCTATATAAGTCAGCGTTAACAAATCTCAAACATGTTCCAAAAAGAATCTCAAAGTCAAACCAATTTTTCTGTGAAAGAATACTGTTTCCAAGTCTGACATCCATATACACCAACCCTGAAGGCAAATGATTTACCTGCAAATATTAGTATATGTGGCCATTTTCAATGTCAGTAGTGATTATTGAGTTCTTTCTTGCTTCAGAACTAGAAAGAATTGTCTGCTTCAAAATAATATAATAATACATGATTTTTCTGCAAATAAAATAATATAAATTATTAGTCTGCAAATTTTAGTATATGTGGCCCCAGTTTCAATGTCAGTAGTGATTATCTGTGTTCTTTCTTGCTTCAGAAGTAGAAAGAATCATCTGCTTAGAAATAATATAAGTTCTAAACTCTACAGAAGTCGGTACAATCCCCTCCCGAATTGTAGCAAGTTGTCTAAGGTAAAGGTCTCTCCGGGTCGGAAAACTGACAATGACTTTTTTGAAGCTTCTGCGATATTGGCTGTGGTGGATTATTTATCTATTTTAGCAGCTTTGGAAGAATAGAAACATATAAGGCTGTTTGTCTCAGCTAGATTGACTTGAGTCCTCAGACTAGAAGGGCGTGAGGAAATACGGGTCACGGAAATATACCGAAAGAGTCTTAGATTGCCAGTGTCGGGATGTTTGCTAAACTGCTTTAGAGATGAGGCTCTTCAAGGCAAACTCCAGACATAAATGAAAATGATCATGAAAAATATTGACATTAAAATGTCAGTGTCACTAGCGAGTTCCGGCACAGGGAGACTTTTGTATTAAAGAACGGTCTTTTTGATCAAAGAAATTATTATTGTGTCAATGGTCAACACACATAAAATACAATGAACCACACAGGTAAAGTAGCCCTAATGCCGTGCACACACGGGCGGACCGGACTGGTCCGACGGGACAAATCCGTTGGACAATCCGACCGTGTGTGGGCTTCATCGGACCTGCAGTAGACTTTTTCGGTGGAAAATCAGACGGACTTTAGATTTGGAACATGTTTCAAATCTTTCCGACGGACTCGAGTCCGGTCGAAAAATCCGCTCGTCTGTATGCTAGTCCGATGAAAACCGATGCTAGGGAAGCTATTGGCTACTGGCTATCAACTTCCTTATTTTAGTCCTCACGTAGGAACCCGTCTGACTTTGGTGTGATTGTGTGTAGGCAAGTCCGTTCTTTCGAAAGTTCGTCGGAAGTCCGTCAAAAGTCCGTCAGAAAGACCGTCGGACCTTTGATGCCGAAAAGTCCACCCGTGTGTACATGGTATAAGGCATAAAGTACATAGTAACCTTCAATATGACCTAGGTTATATAACATTTTAAAGTAAACAAATAAGGAGTATTGTACCAATAAAGTGTGGGAAGAAAACAGAAGCACCTTTAGTGTAAAGCATAGACAATTGAACCAAAAGAAAAACTTTCCCCGCTTCGAGAGGGCAAAACCATTAGCCAACGGGCCATATACAATTGAACTTTTCGCCATCCCAGGGTGAAATAGAAAGGACATTCATTTTTATAAAGGACACAAAAAAAACAACACCATCTATTACACCTGTAATAATCTAAACATAATCAGTTGAGGTTGGGCTAGCCCTGGAGTATCCAACAATGCTTGCCAGATGGATGAAAACTTACGATTGGCATTTCTCTGTTCATATGTCAGTCATTCTCTGATATATTGTTCACCTGTTCTATCCAATGTTTCCTAGTGGGAACGTGAGGGGACAACCAAAATCGAGCTATTTGCTTCCGGGCTATATACAGAAGCTTGTGCATAGCTACATTGCACGGGGGAACAAAAATCTCATCTATTGCTCCCAGTAGACAGACCAGGGGATCTAAGGGAACTTTGATCACATATACTGCAGAGATCATATTAGTCACCTTCTTTCAGTATCAAAATAACTTGGGGCATCACCAGAGTAAGTGAATGAAAGTTCCTTCCTCTATGTTACATTTAGGACAGATGGGAGAATCCCTTCTCCCCCACCGATGTAGCTGCAATGGTGTTTTACTGTATATGCTCTGTGTAGTATAAACAGTTGTGAGAGTTTGTGTGAAGGTAAAACAGAAACTATATTCACAGAATGTAGGCAAATCTCCCACACGTCCTCACTAATATCGCCTAGGTCTCTTTCCCATCCCCTCCTACATGGAAGTGAGGATGAGTTCAGCGTGGTAGAGTTTAAGTTTGATAAATTTGTGATATCAAGCCTTTTCCTATGGGGCACAGCAAAAATTCCTGTATAAGGGGGTAGTCAGACAGCGCCAAAATGGACTGATGCGCCTGTGCCTGAAGGGCATGGCGCAGCTGTAGGTACAGTATTTGAAGAATTGTTGCCTAGGCAGGACAAGGTTTTCTTGTATTTCAGAAAAGGAGTTTAATTTGTTCTAAATGTATAATTGTGAGAGGAAGCAAATGCCCTCCATCTAAAACACCTGAAAACCTTCTAGTTTATTTAGTTCAAAATACATAGGGTTTCAATATAGGGGAGTCTCCAAAAGAAAACCTAAGATTCCCAATCTAGTTTTAACAGCTGACCACAGTTTCTTTAAAAGAAGGGTAGTAGGTCCTATCGATGGCATGTTGGGGAACCCTGCTTCTAGGTAAGATAAAGCAGTGTAATTGGAGATGCTAGGAAGCATTATGTTTCGGATCGGAGAGATCTGGGAGACCCCACCGTCCAAGATGCTGTATCTGGGAAGCTAAAAAAATAGATTTTAGGAATGGGGATGGCCAGGCCATCCCGATCCTTACCGTACTGCAGCATTGAAAGACGCAATCTAGCCACCTTTTTCCCCCAATTAAGGTGCCTGAAAGGAGTTTCAATACGCATGAACCATCTATGAGGGACCTATTGTGGGGAATTGTGGAGAATGTACAGTAATTGAGGGGACGAAACCATTTTTATTAGGTTGACTCTACCAGTAACCGATAAAGGGCGTTTAGACCATACATTGCATTTATCTTGCAGTCGTTTAATCGAAGGGAGCTAATTAAGTTCCAAGTATTTGGAGGGGTCTGGAGAGATTTGAACTCCTAGGTATTTAAAACAGGTTACCAAGTTCAGAGAAAGGACACATTCTGGCAATGAAGACCTCAACTCATCTAGGGGAAGTAGGACCGATTTGCTCCAATTTATAGAGAAACCGGAAAGGGTACCAAAATGCCTAATAAGGGGCATTACATTTATTAAGAAAGTTTCAGTGTCGCCTAAGTATAGCAGGGTATCGTCTGCATACAATGAGATTTTAAACTCCCTAGGTCCTCTGAGGAAGCCTATAATTTGTAGGAAAGCTCTCATTTTTGCTGCTAGAAGTTCCAGAGCTAAGGCAAATAACATGGGTGACAAAGGACACCCCTGTCCCCCTATAAAGGGGAAAGGAGTCAGTCAGGTCCCTATTGATCCTTAATTTAGCTGTGGAGGCTGAATATAACAGCTGTACCAATTTAATAAAACGAGTGGCAAGACCAAAATATGACAAAACCTCCCAAAGATAGGGCCATTCAGCGTTGTCAAAGGCCTTGGCAGCGTCAAGCGATAGTATCGCTCTGTTAGGCTGGATTCACACCTATGCATTTTTAGTGCTTTTTGCATTTTGCAGATTTGCACTACAGAACGTGTTCCATAGGAAACCATGACAAATGGACTGTAGTGCAAATCTGCAAAATGCAAAAAGCACTAAAAATGCATAGGTGTGAATCCAGCCTTTCCCGGATTATCTATAGGGACCTGGAGATTTAAAAATAAGCCTCTGACGTTTAGCACCTTAGACCTAGCAGGAATAAATCCCGACTGGTCTCTATGGATAATTTTAGAGATGACTTTCACCAAACGAGTAGCTAGAACTCTAGCCAAAAGTTTGACATAAGATGTCAGAAAGAACAGTCTTTATATTACAACTAAAACTTCTTACTAACTTTTTATTTTAGTAGACTTGAAAACGGGTAGAACCTCTGGCAGGTTCGTATTGACATTTCCGGGACATTATCTCCTACATCCTGTCCCTTGACGATTAACAGTACAACAATGACACAAAAACTGTAGTATTACCTAGTGTGCATACATCATCCAAGTAATACAAATAACATAATAACCATCATTTAACTTGAAGCCAATCCACCTCTTCTGGCTTTAGCTGGAATCAAAGAACCTTTGTCGCTGGCTTACCAATCCCTAATCACCTTGGGGATCTGCCGTATGTTTTTGGTTTGGTTTCTGAGGTTTTATATTTTAAATAGAATATACTAAAAACAGAATTGAATAGAATAGAAAAAGAATAGAACAGAAAATAAAAGAATAGAATAAAATAGAATAGAAAATAAAAAAGAATAACATTTAAAAAAATAGAATAGAACAGAATAGAAAATAAAAGAATAAAAAAGAATAAAACAGAATGGAATAGAAAATAATAGAATAGAATAAAATAAAACCAAATAGAATAGGATAGAAACCAAAATATATTAGAAAAGAATAGAAAAAAAACAGAATAGAATAAAATAGAAAATAAAGAAATAGAATAGAATAGAATAGAAAAAAATTGAATAGATTTGAATAAAATAAAATAGAACGAATATAGCTGTCTTCCGAAATTTGAATTTCAAATAATTTTGAATTTCAAATAGATTTGAAAATAACACATATATGAAATTAATCCGAATATGAGATAAAGTCTGAAAACTAATCATTCTAAGATAATGCTTATGATGAAACAAAGTTATTAACTTAACAAACTAATCCAAAACTAAACTTATATTTCTGTCGTGCACATCTCTATTGAGGCCGATGTTTAAAGGAATTTAGTTATATATAAGATATCTACATTTAGCTTAGGTAATTTAATTACCCACGATCCCCTGGGCTTCTATTTTTCGCTGGACTCCTGGACAGGCCAAGATGATATACATTGCAGCCCCACCCACCTTCTGGTGCTCAGTGCAACCATTGATGATGAAGCAACAGTGACTAGGCTATCTAGCTACCACCAGGTACAACCCTCCTATGACAGAATTGGTGTGTGGGCATATTGATATATCTTTGTACCTTTTTGTTCGTGCATACAGTCAGTAAATGTCAATTAACTGATCATTTATGTCTAGGAGTTCTGTGTAAAGTAGTTTTACCCAATCCTCGACTCTTACAAGTTCCTCCATATTGCTTGACCAGTCCCCACAACCTCTTCACCCCTGAGCTCCAGCAGTCTAAGGACTTCAGACATAATACAGGGCCTATAGGTCTAAATTGAGCCTCAGAATGCTGAGGGACAGTCCACTGAGTGTAGGGCAGCGCCATCTGCTTGCTGAGTAAAGAATTAGCCAAGTAGAAGTGCTTTTCCCATCCCATAGATAGAAAAAGAAGCAGTTACAGCTTGAAGTGTGGGTGCAGCCGCACTTAGCAGAAAGACTTTTACTTTTCCCAGGGGTTGGGCTTTAAAGGAGAAGTACAACCAAAGCTTGTTTGGCTGCACTTTTCCTGTGGATCACAGGAGTGCAGTTCGTTCTGCATTCCTGTGACCTGTGTACAGCAGACAGTGGGCTGACGTTACAGAGCCGGTCCAGGCTCGGGCAAGATTGCAACAATTAGGTCGGGATCTGCCCACATGCCTTGACCGGTATCTGGCTCAGCCTCTCAGCGAGCCGCTGAGATCCTGGGCCGGCCACTCCCTGGGCTGACCGTCAGCAGCTCTCTGCTCAGTGAGCTGTGAAAATTGAGCGATCGGCTATGTTAGATCACTCGATTCTCAGTTTTAGAGCTAGCGGGGGACATATGCTGCATTCAACTAGGTAAGTATGATTTGGGAAGAAAAAAAATCTCACACTTCTCTTTTAAAGTGATTGTAAAGGAAAAAATAAATACCGTATTTATCGGCGTATAACACGCACCCCAAGTTTAGGAGGAAAATGTAAGGAATTTTAAGAAATTTAAGGAAGAAAAACTTACATTAAAATGCCCATCAGTGCAGCGTTATCGGTGTCCATCTGCAGCCTTGTCAGTGTCAGTGCAGCCTTGCCCCAGTGTTCATTGCAGCCTTGTCAGTGCAGCCTTGTCAGTGCAGCTTTGCCCCAGTGCAGCCTTGCCCCAGTGCAGCCTTGCCCCAGTGTAGCCTTGCCCCAGTGCAGCTTTGCCCCAGTGCAGCCTTGTGTGATCGCCGCCGACATACACAGCCGTGTGTAAATTTAAATATGGCGCCGAGACTGCAGGGACTCGGCGGAGCCAAGATACACATACCCGAGTGTCCTCGGCTTTTTTCGGCGCTGCTCACAGTCACGCCCAGTCCCGCCCTTATGATGGACATAACACAGGTCCAATGGCGGGACTGGGTGGGACTGTGAGCGGCGCCGAGAAAAGCCGAGGACACTCGGGTATGTGTATCTTAGCTCCGACAAGTCCCTGCAGTCTCGGCGCCATATTTGAATTTACTCACAGCTGCGTATGTCGGCGGCGATCGCGGCAACCGCCGCGATCGCTCCGATCCGAACAAAAGTGGCGGGGATCTGCCTATAACACGCACCCACGATTTCCCCCTGATTTTAAGGGGAAAAAAGTGCGTGTTATATGCCGATAAATACGGTAACAAACATGTTATACTTACCTGCTCTGTGCAGGACATGTTTTGCGCAGAGCAGCCCAGATCCTCCTCTTCTAGGGTCACCCACTGGTGCTTCTCCCCCCTGCTCATGCAGTCTAGTTCCCGAGCAGTGCTCTGTCTGTCTATTGACACACACAGTTTGGCTCTGCCCCATCCCCTGCTCCCTCCTCAGTGGCTGGGATTGACAGCAGCAGCCAATGGCTCCCCCTGCTGCCTCTAAGCCAGTGATGAGAGAAAGAGAGAAGCGATGCTGCTCACATGCACAGCACCGGATCAAGATGGGGCTCAGGTAAATAAAAAGGTGGGGGCTGAGGGGGAGTTGCACACAGAAGGTTTTTTTACCTTAATGCATAGAATGCAATAAGGTAAAAAAACCTTAAAACCACTTCAAGTTTTTAAGAGTGTGTGCTAAACATTTAAAAATTGAGTCTTCCGGGTAGGGGGCGCGCAGCAGCGGCACCCACCCATCCTCCAGGAGAGAGGCAGAACAGCATGTAAACAAGGCAGATTGCTGTTCTGTTAGTAGGAAAGGCATGGATCCTGTGTTCCTGCAAAGCAGAGACATGGATCCATGCCTTCCCCAATAAAAGAACACCCCCCATAGTACACAAACACACTGGCTAGGCTCATAGGTAACTCTTTGATTGCCCCTTATGTTAACCCCTTTCTAGGCAGTGTTATTAGTATAGTGACAGTGCTTTTTTTTTTAGCACTGATCACAGTATTAGTGTCACTGGTCCCCAAAAAGTGTCAAAAGTGCCAGTTAGTGTCCGAATGGCTGCCGCAATATCTCAGTCCTGTTATAAGTCGCTGATCGCCGCCTAGTACTAGTGAAAAAAAAATAAGATGCTGTAACTTTTGCGCAAACCAATCATATGCACTTATAGTGATTTTTTTTTTTTTTTACCAAAAATATGTAGCAGAATGCATATTGTCCTAAATTCATGAAGAAATTAGAATTTTTTTTTTTTTTTGTTGGATGTGTTTTATAGCAGGAAACAAAAAAAAACACAATAGAAACCGCACAGGTGATCAAATACCACCAAAAGAAGGTTCTCTACCGCGCAATTTTCAGTTAAAGTACCGCAGTGCTGTATCGGAGAAAATGGCTTGGTCATGAAGGGGTGGTAAATCTTCTGGAAGTCAAGTAGTTAAAGCGGAGTTCCACCTGTCAAGTGTTGGTGACCCCCTGACATACCACATTTGGCATGTAATCTTTTTGAGCGGGGGGAGCGGGTACCCTGTTTTTACAGGCACCCAGCTCCCACTTCCTCCCTGGCACCGGAAGGAAGATCACCTCTCCCCCCCCTCCCTCCCTGCAATCTTCTGGGACACGTCACAGGTCCCAGAAGATTGCCCGGCCATTCACAGCGCGCAGCGCGGCTCATGCATGCGCAGTGCGTGGCGGCTGTGAAGCCACAGCCGGGCACCCACAGTTAGAATTCAGGCGCTGCGGAAAGGAGAGGAGCGGGGCTTCGTACGCCCGCATCGCTGGAACGTAGGACAGGTGAGTGTCTAATTAAAAGTCAGCAGCTAAACTTCTTGTAGCTGCTGACTTTTAAATGGGTAGACCTCTGCTATAAAATACAGATAAGTATTAGTGGAGTTTAAATTAATGCTGTAAAATGAGACAAAGTATTTATATCCGTAAAACCCTAATCTTTTTTTTTTTTTTGTGGAAGTCAAAATTAAAACTGATAGAGAGATGACAGAAGTCATCAAGAACTTGATTCTGCCATTGTCAGAGCCACAATAGGCCAAATAGAATGGGGAAAAAAGCTACAATTATGACAGTTAATGGAGGCTCTGACCATACAAGTACTCATTACAACAATTGCAGAATCATTGATGAAACATTTAGAACTGATACCATTTGCCGGGAACTCGCTGAAACTTTAAAAAAAAATAAGGGGGGAAATCAGCAATGATGTGTTACATCTCTGCTATTATTGCCCAGCAAGAGCCACCCGCTTTAAATATCATTGCAGGTAAAGACTGTGCATGGCGTGTCAATTTTTGAAAGATAAATTACTGTTATCATATTCTAAAAATTGTTACAGCCAAATGCATCATAGATTTCTTTTGCACCAGAGTTCAGATACACCATGAGTGGTGAAGAGGATAATGCACTTGACGGGGTGTAATTTTCTGTCATTTTACAGCTTCTGTCAGACATTTACCACTTGGCTGCCGCAACAATTTTCCCTTTTTTTTCTTTTTTTTTTAAAGTATGTTACAAGGAATACACAAACCAAGAGCATTGTATTTGGCCTTTGGTCTTGATACTGGGGATGATATACTATACATCAATAATATGATGTCAATGAAGTGAGAGAAATAGGGTGACTGCTACTGGTGACCTTCTTCCGAAAAATGCCACTTTCCTTGTTTCAGTACTATCTAAGTTAATGACCTTGAATAAGCATGCTATAAGTCAGGGCTCAAAATGTCACGTCCAAAGCTACAAGCCAGGCCTCAAGGGTTACTCGCCACCAGTTGTCCCACCCAACCCCTAACCTGCCCTGCCCCTAATTCCGCCCTTAAACACGCCCTCATAAATTATCTCATGAAATGACACTTAAATGTTTTATGCAGAATTAAGATAAAAAAAAAAATATTAACAGCAACTTTATTTGTGCCCATCAGTGCAGCCTCACCTGTGCCCACCATTGCATCCTGCCCGTGTCCACCATTGCAGCCTGCCCGTGTCCACCATTGCAGCCTGCCCGCATCCACCAATGCAGCCTATGCCTAACACTGTATCCTGTGCCCACCAATGCAGCCTGTGCCCACCAATGCAACCTGTGCCCACCAATGCAGCCTGTCCCCACCAAAGCAGCATGTCCCCACCAATGCAGCATGTCCCCACCAATGCAGCATCTCCCCACCAATGCAGCCTGTCCCCACCAAAGCAGCCTGTCCCCACCAATGCAGCATGTGTCCACCAATGCAGCCTGTCCCAACCAATGCAGCCTGTCCCCACCAATGCAGCATGTCCCAACCAATGCAGCCTGTCCCCACCAATGCAGCCTGTCCCCACCAATGCAGCCTGTCCCAACCAATGCAGCATGTGTCCACCAATGCAGCCTGTCCCCACCAATGCAGCCTACCTGTGCAGGGGAAGTGAGGAGAGGAATTGCCAGCCAGATGATCAGAGCACCGAGGAACATCACAGCTTTCATTTCAATTGCAGTATGTTCCCGCCGCTCGCCGTCACATACTGCCCCGCCTCCCGGCCGGGGAACTTTGATATACATCATACTTCCTGGGATTGAAAGGGTGATCTGTCTTTCAAAGTCCCTGAACAAGGAGGAGGGGCTGTATGTGACGCCGAGTGCAGGGAACATACAGCAATTGAAATGAAAGCTGTGATGTTCCTTGGCGCTCCAATCATTCGGCCGCCTACTCTCCTCTCTCTTCCCCTCCGCAATCGCTGGGAGAACGACTCCCATACAACCCTGCCTGCAGGCGGTCCTCGCCCCCCCGGCTCCCAGGCAGCCATAGCTCGCCAGCTCTCAAATTCCACTCGCAAAATACGAGCAGGCAAGTGGAATTTTTGAGGGCTGCTGTAAGTGAAGTCAAAATAAGGCCATAACATGATTGATAAATCAGTTTTGGGTCTATGTCTCTGAAGGCATTAGAGCTAGAGGATCAACATGACAACAAGGACAAAAGAAGAGGTTAGCCCAGGCATCTGATATAGTCCTCTCTGTGTAGGTTTACCATAAAGTAGTTTTAAAGTCAGAAGGCTTTTTTTAATCTTAAAGCATTCTATGCAATAAGATGAAAAAAACCTTCTGTGTGCAGCAGCCCCCCTCAACCCCCTTAATACTTACCTGAGCCCCATCTCCATCCAGTGATGCTGCAAGAGAGACTCGGATGCTTGGGACTTTCCCTCCTGATTGTCTGAGAAACACAGTGGGCACAATTGGCTCCTGCTGAAGTAAATCAAAGTCAGTGAGCCAATGAGAAGAGGGGGGGCAGGCCTAGCCGCAGCTCCGTGTCTGAAAGGACACACAAAGCAGTGGATCGGCTCGGTTGCCCCCATAGCAAGAGTGCACTCAGCAGGAGGAAGGGGCCAGGAGCACCGGCGAGAGACCAGAGAAGAGGGGGATCTGGGCTGGTCTGTGCAAAACCACTGCAAAGAGCAGGCAAGTATAACATACCTGACAATGCCAAGTGAGTGGCGTAACGTGTGGAGGCGGAGCCTGGCGATGTGAGTGTGATGGTGGAATTGGATTTTTATATGCTTGGTTTTACCTAAAAAAAAGTGAGTAGTAAATTGGAAGCTGCTATTGGTGCATTTATGCCTGGTTACAAACTTACTACACTATAGTAGCTTTTTTTCTTTCTGGTGAGCTGTACAGAGATGCCCCACTTAAAGAACCCCTAAGCTGAACTTTAGAGTTAGACCATAACCTGGGATGAGAGAGCAAGTGGAGGATTACCCCATTAATGAGTTATTGACCTGTTCACACAGGTCAAGTAGCAAGGTGAGCGTGCACTTCACCAGGAGGTGGAGCACTATGTGGTCTGCTGTGAATCACTGTGGCGATTGAATCAATGAAGAATTGAAGGAGAAGACGCACTATTATTGCACTTTGTATGGACTTTTGGGACTTGACGGACTATATGGCTATTTCATGTTTGTGAATGGGAGTGTCTATTGAAGAGATTATTTGCACATTATTCATACTCTTACAGATGTGAATGGGAGTTTTGTTTAAAGTGAACATTTTCAATTGGGCAGGAGGGCCTCACTTTATCATTATTTACTGTATTTATTTTATACTTTATATTTTTTCATCTATTTATTTTTTTCTGGAGCAGCGCGGCCATTTATCATATATAAAGTACAACATATTTATAATTTTTAAATTAAAAAAAAAACAAAAAAAGATTTTAGTATCAAAAGTTACACTTTAAAGTAGTTGTAAACCCGAAAAATCTAAAATAAATTGACAAGTGCTTATGCATTTGTGCTCACACACTGTAAAGCATAAGAAAGCACCTGTCCCTAGTCTCACCACCAAGGAGCAGCCAGTCATTTAAAATCCTCCCCTCTTTCATACAGTAAAAATTTTTTACCACACCCCCCCAACTGGCATTGACAGAATACTAAGCAGTCCCCTCACAAGCAGTGGGTGAGTGTCCTGCAGCCATGCACATTACCAGCCGTGCACATCACATCCACCTAGATCACTCCCTATACCTCCTCTAGCTCTCCTATGATTGGATGGTCCTTACTGTAGCATAGTTGGTCAACATGGACTTAGGTGTCGCCTTCTTGGATGTCCTATTGGTCTTGTAGCCAGGTAGCTTTGATATGCGCACATTGCTTGGGCAGTGCGCGCACACCAGGAGTGACGCGCACGAACAATTCCTGAGCCGTGTATGCTGCTAAGCAACGCTACTGTGCTTGTGATTATGGGGAGGGCACAGGTGGGAAGGGTGCAGTGATGTCGCGACTCTGCCTTCTGAGCTCCAGTCCCTGGACACAGGGCTGTGACAGTGTTTTGTCACATATGGCGGGCCAATCACATTTGGCTACCCGCTGGAGTGCGCATGCGCGACACCGCCATATGCGTTCCAACACTTATAAAACTTTTGTCACTTTTAACACTTTTTTAAAAGTGTTTAAAAAAATAAAAAGTGTTAAAAGTGTTTTTGTCACTTTTAACACTTTTAAAACGTATATGGCGACGTTGCGCATGCGCGCTCCAGCGGGTAGCCAAATGTGATGGGTCGTTATATGTGACGAAACAACGGCAGCAGAGATTACAACAGAGAGGAACAGATAATGCAATTTAAATTCTTAGTAGATAAAGCATAACAAGGTGCATGTCTTTTAACATTACTTATTATCCAAGATAGCAATCAATTGAGCTGCAAGTTTGAAAATGACATGCTAAGCTTTTGTTAGACTTGCCAGGCTTCACAAGTTTGTTGCACAATTGCAGCAAATCCATAGTGCAAGACTCCAGATTAACTTTCTTTGCATTCTGCAAGTCTGCTGCAAGTTCTGGTTCAGTTATGTTGTGCAATAATCATCCCACCACAGGGGGTCACTGTAGCTGAGTTTTCATGCTGTAGACTTGCATAGCTTAGTCTGTAGACTCACCACTGCAACTTTGCTCTTGTTAGAGACTTGCCAAACAAATTTGCTAAAAATTGTAGAAGTGTCAACTAGAACTTCAAGTGCTTCAAGTGCTCTGCAAGTGTAAATGTGCAGCAAGTTACCAGACTTACAATTCAACACTGCCACAAATTTGTGGCACGTTATCCTTGCTATCTGGGATGGGGTTTACACAACCCCTTTAAATTGAAGACTTTTTTTTGGAAAGATTAAAGTGATTCTAAAGGTTTTAATTTTTTAGAGGTGTCAAGAGTGTGGTTTCTTGCAAACTCCTTTGGACTGGATTCTGTCATGGGGGGATGAGGATTGATCATGGGTCCATGGGGATTTTTCAATTTCTTAAAATTTTCTGGTTATAGGATTAGGATCTCTGTTCCTATTTCATCTTTTAGATGTAAATATACCATTGCCGTGCACAAAGATGTGCATGCACTATAAAATGCTTTGAATTTTGACTTTCTTAATGTATATTTTTTTTTAGAGTAATACCACGTACACACGATCGGATTTTCTGATGGGAAATGTTGGATGTGAGCTTGTTAGCGGTAAGTCCGACCGTGCGTGTGCTCCATCGGACATTTGTTGTCGGGCTTTCCACCAACAAATGTTGGCTAGCATGCTCTCAAATTTTCTTCCAACAAATGTGTGTTGTCGGATTTTCCGAGTGTGTGTACACAAGTCCGTCGGACAAAAGTCCAAAGTACAAACACACATGCTCAGAAGCAAGAAGTGGTCGGTCTTGTAAACTAACATTTGTAATGGAGAATTAACATTTGTGACGTGGCAAATTATGAAATCTCCAAATGCAAAGCACAATTCTCTTCTTCTTTAATGGGATAATAATGAAGCTGTTTTGCTGGTGATACTGATGAAGTTATTGCAAACAAATTTTAAAAGGTTTTCTTTTTCTAGTGATATCAAGAATAATATTATTGTGTTTTTTTTTTTATTTGGACAAGTTACCACAACACCATTATCCCGTAGTTTTTAAGATCAAAGATACAACTATGTTGGTGTCCCTTGTCAATTTTACATTGTGTTTTTTAAAATGTAACTGCCTACTCCCAAACTGTCATTTGAAGTAAAACACATAGCCAAGTATTATTCTACACAATTTTGTTATTGTGCATTAAAAAAATAACAAAAATAAAATTAGACATGCTATCTTAACTAGAACTTAACCAAAAATTGCATTCTATGCATCCAAAAATATAGAAAATATACCAAATCAAATTATTATTCAACCAAAAAAATAATGTCAAAGCAATAACCCCAAGGCCAATAATAAATAACACGTTATCTCCTCTGATTCCGCAAAATGTCTGGTTGACGAACGGCCTGTTCAGAAAAGAACTGAAAAGCACGAATCAACACTCACCAAACTTCTACTAACAGCTGAAAAACCACGTAGTACGTCTAGTACGTCACTACATTCGTAATTATTGGCCAACATTTGTGTGACCGTGTGTATGCAAGACAAGTTTGAGCCAACATCCTTCAAACAAAATTGCACGGTTTTGTTTTTGGAAAGTCCGATCGTGTGTACCAGGCATAAGAGTAAATAACCCCCCTGAGGAAGACCATAAAAGTACAGGTGGAAACGTGTCTGGGTATCTATGTGCCTGGCATTCTGTAATGTAATGTTTTGCTCCACTGTATCAACGTCGCTATTCATGATGAAATGTGTTTTGTATTGTATAACCAGTGCTCATGTTTTAAATCATACATGCTATTGGAATTTCATATGCCAATAAAAATAATTTTACAAACAGTTACTTCCTTTTTTTCAATTTTTTGCTGCTATAAAATCCCTTGGGGGAACTTTTCCATACTGCGATTTTTTTTCAGGGTGTGCAGCCTCTTCATTTCTAAATGTGTGATTTCTCTATTTCAATTTTTGTTTTTTTAAATAAAAACATGGTATACTTACCTGCTCTGTTCAATTGTTTTGCACAGAACAGTCCCAATTCTGGCTCCTTTCCCTGCTAATTGCCCCCAAAAGCAAGCCTCTTGCAATAGGGGCACTCGTGCAGGCTCGCTCCTGTGAATAGACATTGTCCATTTACACACAGAGCATTATTTCCCCATTATATCTCTCTCCTCTCCCCTGAGAGAACCGGATTTTTTGTGTTTACACACACACATCCCGGGTTCTCGCTCTGTCACAAGCAATCGCGGGTGCCCGGCTCCGGGGACCACGTGCGTTGGCTCCGGGGACACGTAGTGGGCGCATGCCTCCAGCGGCGTGCGTGGGCCTGCTGCGTTCTCCTAAAGGAGCGACATACAGCTACAGTGATTTGCCCAGCCGAGCCAACCTGGCGCAGTATAACTACGGCGGTTGGTCGGCTAGTGGTTAAGCCATTTGTTGGGTGAAATGCGTTGGTGTAGAAGGTGGATAGGTGAGATTATATGTTGTAATTCCTCAACTTTTTTAAAAATTGGTTTTGCAGTGGTGATCATCAGTGTGTGACCCGTTCATTTCTACTTTCCCAGAATTATTGATTGATTGGTGGCTTATTCAGGTATCCCATCCGAAAAATAATTTACAAAATTACACTACAGACCTTGTCGTCCATAAGCAAGGAAAAAGAAGTCAGTAGACTATTACGGAAAATAATGTTTTCTATGCAACTATTTTAAATTTATTTTAGCAATGTGGATATAAAAAAAAAAAACAATGTTTTATTAAATACAGTTGTGTTGTGGTATCGTGGATTTTCCTAATATAATTTTGCAAAATATCCTCCTAGAGTCAAGCTTTAAATAAAACAATCCCAACGTATTGTAGAACAGGTAGCCCTTGGTTTAGAAAAATTTACCAATTTTCTTGTCCTGCTTTGGAATCCCAGTTGAGACAGGAAACTGTGTGCAGGTGGAGTTATCCTTTAAGCACACAAAATTCATATGGCTCTGGGCCATGTGGAAAAACACCAGTGACTGCTCAATTTTTCTTTTCTCTTTTTTTTTTCATGATCTGGCCAATGCTTGTTCATCCAGTTATAACACAAGTCTGCATTCAGCCAGACCAGCTGGTGTTGTCTTATTGAGGTGATGCATGTAAAAGGGAAACTGATGTATTGTTACAAACACGCCGAAAAGAAACACCGCCAGGCGACAAAAAAAAAAATCAAAAAAAAATCCTTGCTTCCGTCAAAATGACATTCACTCGATTCCTGAATGCCGAAAATATCCAGGGCTTCTTCCTGCATAGTCTGACCTTCTTTTGTGTTTCATCCAAGCATGTTATCAAAATATTGTGTATTAAATCCCTTGACGTTTGTTCAATTACTGTACGATCTTCAATTTGCGACCACAGGCAGCCATCTTTAACCGGTACAAATTGAGGCTGGCTGAGATGGAAGTCACTTTTTATTATAAGCTATGCACTCCGGGAGGAAGGGGTGACACAGGCCATTATAATGAAAATACAAGTCTAGTTACTGTGATTATAATCACAGATGCCAAAGAAGGTAACCGAGAGTTGGTGATAAATGAGCCTCCTCTAAAGATTGTTTTCCATTTTCTACAGCTTTGCCTTTTTCTGCACAACACTCATTTTAAGTATTTTGGTGTGCAAGTGTAATCTTACTGAACCGAAGAAGGCCTAACTCAACCATCAATGTGCTTAAAGTGAACCTGTCGTGGGATCTAAATGATCAAACCATCCAAAAGGACTTTTGTAAATGTACAAACTATCCAAAAGTAGGGATGAAAAAAATTTAAAGTTTTCATTTCCCTGAAGCTTCAGTGAAAATTGGGAGATTATAACAACATTTTGTTATTTGTAAGAAATGCGATAGGGAAAAATAAATCAATTTTGTTTTTGGATGCAATGGCCCTTGAGGGCTATTGGAAGCCTATTTCAACTATCCTCAATCTGTTCTTGTGTCAAAAAGTGACTCCTGGTCAGTCTTTTTATTTTACACGTATACAAAACAGTTAAAGAAAAAAATAAAAAAAATGAAAGTCTCAAAAATGCATTTTTATAAAAAGAAAAAGTAAGGCTCAGAGGGATTAAAGTGACCCTGCAATAGTAAATAAAATATTACTCTTAGGTGGCCCATGTCACCTACTTATTCTCCATTCCAGTGTTGAAGACTCTATTGGAAATCTGACGCACTTCCATGGGTTTGCCCCCAGAAGTGAACTGTGGTTCCACCTCTGACCCCATGTCACTACAAGGTAGGATTCAAATGATGTAAACACAGCACACGATGAAGAACACTGCCAGAAGAGTCAAATGCTAAAGGGTCTTACAAGGACTACAGGGCTGGAATGGGGGGAATGTAGAATGCCTGGGCTACCAGAGACGAGTGTTATACCTCTTCTATTGCAGGGAAGCTCCATTTGGATTTTTTATATGCAACTAACAGGTAGCTTTAGGTGACTATTTTTGTTCTTTGATTCCTGCCAAAGTACAGTACACTGTGCTAAAAGGTGTCCATCTTTCCTATGCTAGAAAGTTGGGAGATATGACTATGTCCCACCCCCTCTATAAATAAAGCAGGATCCAGGAATGGTGGTGGAGTGGATGATTGATAGGTTTGCCCCCCTCCATTCATATTCAGATCACATTGCATTCATAGAAGCTGTAGTATGGTTTTTATGAACGGAGTAGCTGGGTGGAAAGGGAGGGCAAAGTTGGGCTCTCTTGACTATAGCAACACCTTCTATTAAAGCGGAGTTCTGCCTACCCCTCAAAAAATTAAAAGTCAACAGCTACACATACTGTAGCTGCTGACTTTTAATATTGGGACACATCTTGTCCTGGAGTCCAGCAATGTCGGCACCGCAGCTGATGTTTCCATCGGCTGTCGGGTGTTGCCACTGCCATTGCCAGTAAGGGTCCCTACTGCGCATGTGCTAAGCGCGCTGTGCTTTCCTACTGGCCCAACAGCAGGGGAAGGAGCAGAGGGCCGCACTTCTTACGTACCTCACAGCGGCAATGTCCGTCAGAAGTAAGGACAGGGTACCTATCAAAAACAGGTACAAGCTCCCCCCAAAAGGTGCCAAATTTAGCACCAGAGGGGGAAGGGGGGAGACAGATAAGCCTTAAGTTCTACTTTTGGGTGGAACTCCGCTTTAATTCCCACTGCACTAGAAGATTGTGTCAGCAGGGATGGTGGTGCAGGGTGGGTAGGGCTGGGGGGGTTGTTGGGCAAGGACAGAGGAAGATTTCACCTAACAGCACAGGCATTAGCACAAGGCTGCAGGTTTTAATAATTATAAGTATTTCCTTAAAGTGGTTATAAAGGCTAAGGATTTTTGCATGAATGCCGGTCCCAGAAGATGGCGGGACCATTCATAAAGGTTTCACTGAAGGCCTCATTGCTGGTTTCCCTTAGTGAAGACGCTAGCGCCTGCACCCGAAGCTGATTGAAGAATCGGCTCCAGTGAGGACATTGCGGGATCCCTGGACAGGTAAGGCTGGGTTCACACATGTGGGGCCGTGGATTTGTGCCTGGGGTCCGGTGCCTGTCTGTTCACCAGTTCAGATGTGATCCAGGTTTTTTGCCTGAATTTAGACTCAAACGCGCACCAGATCATTTTTTATTTGCGGTCGCCCCCCCCGGACATGAGTGAACCGGCTGCATTGAGAGCTATGTGTGAACCCAGCCTTAATGTCCTTGTAATAAAAGCCAGAACCTACAGTATTTATAGGTGCTGATTTTAATTTTTTTCTGAAGGAGCCTGGAGCTCCTCTTTAACAAGCATTTAACCCTTCCAGTGCGGGGGCAACACTGCAAGAAAGGGTTTTTGTTTTCAGCATAAAAAAACTTTACAATAAAGTGTTACTAAACCCACAACAGTAAAATCTGTCTGTATATGCAGAATAGCATGCTTGTTATATTCACTGTGGAACTTAAAGAGCAACTGCAGTCTGCTCACATAATTTGTAATAATAACATATTTGCCATTTTGAAGCTTCCCTCCAACCACTTTGCATATTATTTTATATATACTGGGATTCTGTACTTGCCAAATGCTGCAGAAATCTTCCTCCACTGAGTCTGGCTGCAGCCATTTTAATTGTGGGCAGCTGAAGCTGCTGCCTGTTCACTTCCTGGATTTACACAGACACACAGAGGCACACCTCCAGCTCTGCAGCCCTGCAGCTCTCAGCCGCTGTGAGGTCCTCTTATGACTCAACCCCTCTCCCTTCCTGGCAAACTCCCACAAGAGTGAGAGAGAGTGAGAGAGCTGTGCGTGATGTCATAAGCCTAGGCTAATGACCAGACAAGAAACAGGAAGTGGGCTGTATAAGGTGTTTACTGACAGAAAAAAAAACGTTTTACTATCCAAAGTTAATACAACAAGGGCAGAAGATTTATTAGATGGAAAGTTGAAAAAATGACCGAAGGCCCACTTTAAGTGATTAATCCTCTGCATTGTGTAAGAAGGCTCTTTTATCCTGTATGCATAGATCCTCCACCTCCTGCAGGGTCTCTCCAGGCAATGCCAGATAAGACAGAGTCAGAATGGTCCCCCTGCACATGCTCAGTTTGGTCTCTATTGCTGTAGATATCTCCTTGTTGAGCTAAGCTTTTCAGGACACATGATATTGACATCACACATGTGGGTGTGTATACAGATCCTAAATGACAGCCCAGTCCCCCCCTCCTCCTTCATGCCCAGTAACTAAAAAAGAACACAGGGTGGGATGCCACATATTGATTGATGGATGATCCGCCTCCCATAACAGCATGAGGACACAGGCTCTAGTGGAAATCTCCTTCTACCTGAACACTTAGCACTCGAACAGACTCTGCAGTTTATCACGTAACTGTGGTATACAGATCAGCCAAAAAGGTATATAATGGCAGTATTTTAATGTAAAAATAAGATTTATAAGCTGTGGGCACTGAGGGGGGGGGGCAGATGAACTACTTTAGTGACACTTTAAGTAGAGCAAAGATAAAAACAAAGAAAAACATTTATAATAAAAATAATTAAAAAACATTTAAATTAAATTTAAATTTCCAATTTCATGCTGCTACACCTTCATAAAAACATGAAGAGGAGAACATATGTCATAAAGTATCCTTTTATTAGAACAAACCCCTCACCTATCTAGTTATGCCGCTATTGAGTTGATAAACGAACCCAGATATTGATCAACAAGTGGAATATTGATCTGTCTTTATTTGCATTTTCCTCATTCTGAGGAAATATGATGCAGTTGCTGATACGACATCCATCTGTCTACATCCATAGTAGTCTTTCACCATTTAGGATAAACAGATGACACGATGGAATATAAATATCTATATAATCTTTTATCGCTGCATTTCTCACACATGTAATAAAGCTCAAGTTCCCCAGATGCAGAACATGCAGTTTATAATCCTTAGATCAAAAATTAATGTTTGGGTATATATTGCTTGTTGGGTAATGTTATGTCTAATAAAATATACATAATTCATGGTTTTCCTATATATATAAATCAATGTAGCTCTATTGATCAGCAAAATTCCAGGGAGAAAATATACTCAGAATCCACAAAGTACAATGTGCAGGGAAAGGTGTCAGTAAACAACTGGGTTCAGCTGCTATAGAAAGTTATTCCCATTTATTTCATACAGATTGGGGAACAATAGAGAAATGACGAGTGTAATTAAATCATTCAGAAGCCTATTCAGAAAACCTAAACCTGTCAATCAGCCAGCCTTTGTAAAAAAGTGAAGCCGCTGAATTTGTTCTGATTAACACTAGCTCTGAGACTCTATGCTTGACTAGGCATCAGGCAAATACATTAACCGCCACTTCAGGTAGGAAGAGTACAATGGAAGAACCCCGGGCTAAACAAAAACTTTTCTATCACTAGAGCCGAAAAAATAACTTATTAAAAGTTTCTGCAGTTTCACGTCCGGTTCCAGCGCCGCATGTGAGGACAGCGGAACACAGCGACTCTGTTCCAGCCCAGCCAAAAATGGCATACAAAACCCGGCAATGGCCCATCAATCACCTGCAGCCACCGCGCTCTGACCTGCTCTCACGATGGAGAAGTTCCTCACCAACTCCCACTCCAGATCTTGGACTCCCGGTCGCACTGCACCGCCAGTATCCCCTTTGATGGGGACAAGATGGCTGCGTCAGGAGACAGAGTGCGTGGACATGCTCCCGCTTGAGCTGCAAGAATCTCCCCACACTGATGCCATTACTAAAATAGCACATGCAGTAGCAGCCCTAATACTCCTCACCATTGCCACAGCAGTAGACTCTGCTGTGGCTTCAGGAATCTCACAGCTCCGGAAAGAACTGGGGGAGCAGGCACGCAGACTGACTGACACTGAAAACAGGCTTTCAAATCTAGAAGATTATGTTTTTCAGAACAATGACACTCTCCAGCAGCACTCTCAAATCCACACCATCATACATGATAAACTGGAAGAGCTAGAGAATAGATCCAGAAGAAATAATCTGCGAATTATAGGATTACAAGAATCTCATCAAGCGAATTCTCTGCTCCAACTCTGTGTCTTCCACATACCAGAAGCTTTAGGCCTTCCAAATCCGTGCGTAGCTGAATGAGCACACAGAATGGGAGAGCCAGACCCAAACCGTAAGTCTCCTAGACCAGTGATAGTGAAATACTTAAGCTATGCTGACAGACTGGCTATCCTTCAAACGTTCCGCAAGACACGCACAGTTAAAATAGATGGGCACATTCTCTTGATTTTTGCTGATTACTCAGCAGAAGTTTCCAGTAAGATGAAAGAATTCCAATCGATTTGTGCGGAACTCTTCAAACAGGGCCTCCGTTTCACACTGGCATTCCCTGCCACGGTGAGACTACAAGCCCCCAAAGGAGATCAACCGACATTGCACACCCCAGCAGAAGAGGTTTCCTATCTACGTTCCCGGCTGCAATGCTCAGGTCTTTCTAACCCTCCTTTGGAATTCTCACTTACAGAATCCAGGGAGCAAAGCAGCGCCAGGAATGACCCTCCCAAGCACCTACGAGCCAACCATTCCAATGGCACAAACAGAATGGGATAACCTTCATTACCACCAATCCTGATTCTACGGGCCTTAGCCCGCTACAACAACCCAGCTCACTAAAGTCAGCTAACATCCACACTATCACTAACCTATGCAGGGACTTCTGTTACTCTGTCTCATGGTTCCTTTTCTGGCTTACCCAGGTTACTGGTATAGTTTTACCACAAGTGCTGACAAAAAGAGAGCATCTAATTTTCTAGGCGATCATCCCATTTAAATAACCCTTAATCGAAGGGCTGACGCCTGGCCTCTCTCTCTTGCTCAGCCACTGGGCTCATGGTAACACTGTGTAGTGGGAGATACACACATGCGGAAAAAAGTGAAGTCGAAAGTGATAACTGTAGTTATGTGTTGTTTTTTCTTTTATTGCACTTATGTGATGTTTCCCCCTCTTCCCCCTTTCCCTTTTCCCTGCAGGTCTCTACTTATGTTCACTCTCCATCAACACCACCACCTTCTGAACTGTAAGTGCCCGTATCATTCTATACACTGGCCAGATGATTCTAGACCTAGCAAAATACACCACCGCCTTACACACATATGCAAATAGGCTCCTGGAATGTTAAGGGACAATCTTTCTACACATCTCTATACGCTGCTTAAACTATAGACACCTCACAAGCCAAACACTTCTTGGACTCGGCCAAACTGCCTCAGATATCCTCAGAACAACTTCTCGCTCTCAATGCTCCCATCTCTTAGACAGAGATAGAGGAGGCTTTTAAAACCCTAGCTAGCAATAAATCACTGGGGCCGGACGGACTTTCAGGCAAATTTTATAAACTAACTCGAGAATTTATACCCTAAACCTTAAACAAGGTATTTAATGGGAAACTAAAAATGGAGATAGGGGACTGCAACCTTTCTGACTCATGAACAAGCATACTTACAATCCCCCTACCTCTACGAGCTATGGCATTCTGCAAGCCATGAACTTAAATCCGAACCAACCGGATACCAAGGATAAGCAGCCATAAGACTCCTGCAGTCCCCTTCTCCGCCTCCTCCCCCTCCTGCTCCCTTGTTGTACATAACATTTAATTCTAAGTTCAATCAGTTCACCCAAAGGTTTCAATACCATTTTGTCTGTTTAATATGTGTTGTGTAACCTGCCCTAATTTAGTATTGTTAGGACGCTGATCCGAGTGCTCTGAAACCCGGAGGGGAGTAGGATGCTGAGGTCTCACTTATCCATCCAAGCTTCCTCCTAAATCACTGCAGGTTAGGTTATCTAGTTTATATAATCGGTCTGTTGCATCCATTCTCTCTTTCACTAGTACCAAAAACCCCTAGATCAGGACCTTCCTCCTACTCCTCCTACCTCTTCTCCCCTCCCCCCTCCCCCATTTTGTGTTCTTTTCCCTGTGATCTTACTAGTTTAACTGAGATGTATAACATGAAATCTATACTGTTAGATTGAGCCAGCTCAGATCTAAACCCACAAATATATGGTTTATATGGAATCTGTATTGATTGTAATGTTTATTTTAAAATCAAATAAAATATGTATATAAAAAAAACAAAACAAAAAAAAAAAAGTTTCTGCAGTTTCCAGAGTTGACAACAAATAAACTGGTTTCTCAGATCAGAATGTGGAGAGGGAAACATTGCTCTTTAACCACTTGTCTCCCGTGGCAATTTTTTTAGTTTTTCGCACACATGTTAAAATCTGCATATTTTCTAAAAACAGAGGCTCTGTAGAATAAAATGGTGGCAGTTGCAATTTTTTATGCTGCACAATATTAGCACAACTGTTTATCAAATGCTTATTTTTAAGGAAAAATACACTAAAATGAATGTTAGTGCAAACAAACACAATACTATACCCAAATTTTTGGTAAAATATTAAAGATTGGGTTGCGCCAACTAAATAGATGCCAAACATGTTAAGCCTTATAATTGCATGCCCTCTTTAAATTGAAAAAAAAGCTATGATACCCAATATTCTCATTAGGCAACATTTTAAGAGTTAACAATGGCTGTAGAAGTATTGTTTTCTGACTCTGAAAGTTGCAATCATACCTCACATGTGTGGTGCAATCTATGCTTTCATACATGTACACACCCTACACTTTGCTTTTACATTTAAGTGTTGTTTACAAGTTTAAATCAGTTTTTTTTTTGCTAGAAAATTACTTATAACTACAAACCTTGCTAAAAGGCATAATTTGGGATAAAATATTAGGAACAAAGAATACGGAGGAGAGATGGGTTTGCTTTAAGAGCATATTAAATAAGGGCATTAGCCAATGTATCCCATTGGGTAATAAATTTAAAAGAGCGAACAAAAGCCCTGGATGGCTTAACTCCAATGTAAAAATGCATATAAAAGCAAAGGAGAAGGCCTTCAAAAAATACATGGTTGAGGGATCATCATCAGCATTCAGACTTTATAAAGAATGCAACAAGAAATGTAAGGGTGCAATTAGGATGGCTAAGATAGAACATGAAAGACGCATAGCGGAGGAAAGCAAAAAAAATCCCAAGAAATTCTTTAAGTATGTAAACAGTAAAAAAGGGAGGACGGACCATATTGGCCCCATAAAGAAGGAAGGACATCTGGTTACAAAGGATGGGGAGATGGTGAAGGTATTGAATTTATTCTTCTCCTCAGTCTTCACGAGGGAATCGGGGGGCTTCAGTAACCAAAACTGCAGTGTTTATCCTCATGACACAACACAGGAAGCACCTCCATGGTTAACAGAGGACAGAATTAAAATTAGACTTGAGAAACTTAACATTAATAAATCACCGGGACCAGATGGCTTGCATCCGAGGGTACTTAGGGAACTCAGTCAAGTGATTGCCAGACCGTTGTTCCTAATTTTTACAGACAGTCTACTGACTGGAATGGTACCAGCTGATTGGAGAAAAGCCAATGTAGCACCAATATTTAAAAAGGGCCCAAAATACATCCCTGGGAATTACAGACCAGTTAGCCTAACATCAATAGTATGTAAACTCTTGGAGGGGATGATAAGGGACTATATACAAGATTTTAGTAATAAGAACGGTATCATTAGCAGTAATCAGCATTGATTCATGAAGAATCGTTCTTGCCAAACCAATCTACTAACCTTCTATGAGGAGGTGAGTTGCCATCTAGATAAAGGAAGGCCCGTAGACGTGGTGTATCTGGATTTTGCAAAAGCATTTGACACAGTTCACCATAAACGTTTACTGTACAAAATAAGGTCCGTTGGCATGGACCATAGGGTGAGTACATGGATTGAAAACTGGCTACAAGGGCGAGTTCAGAGGGTGGTGATAAATGGGGAGTACTCGGAATGGTCAGGGGTAGGTAGTGGCGTTCCCCAGGGTTCTGTTCTGGGACCAATCCTATTTAATTTGTTCATAAACGACCTGGAGGATGGGATAAACAGTTCAATCTCTGTATTTGCAGACGATACTAAGCTAAGCAGGGCAATAACTTCTCCGCAGGATGTGGAAACCTTGCAAAAAGATCTGAACAAATGAATGGGGTGGGCGACTACATGGCAAATGAGGTTCAATGTAGAAAAATGTAAAATAATGCATTTGGGTGGCAAAAATATGAATGCAATCTGTACACTGAGGGGAGAACCTCTGGGGGAATCTAGGATGGAAAAAGACCTGGGGGTCCTAGTAGATGATAGGCTCAGCAATGGCATGCAAGCTGCTGCTAACAAAGCAAACAGAATTATGGCATTGAAAAGGGGATCAACTCCAGAGATAAAACGATAATTCTCCCGCTTTACAAGACTCTGGTCCAGCTGCACCTGGAGTATGCTGTCCAGTTCTGGGCACCAGTCCTCAGGAAGGATGTACTGGAAATGGAGCGAGTACAAAGAAGGGCAACAAAGCTAATAAAGGGTCTGGAGGATCTTAGTTATGAGGAAAGGTTGCGAGCACTGAACTTATTCTCTCTGGAGAAGAGACGCTTGAGAGGGGATATGACTTCGATATACAAATACCGTACTGGTGACCCTACAGTAGAAATAAAACTTTTTCGCAGAAGAGAGTTTAACAAGACTTGCGGACACTTATTAAAATTAGAAGAAAAGAGGTTTAACCTTAAACTACGTAGAGGGATCTTTACTGTAAGAGCGGCAAGGATGTGGAATTCCCTTCCACAGGCAGTGGTCTCAGCGGGGAGCATCGATAGCTTCAAGAAACTATTAGATAAGCACCTGAATGACCGCAACATACAGGGATATATAATGTAATACTGACACATGATGGACTTGTGTCTTTTTTCAACCTCACCTACTTTGTAACTATGTAACTATGTAACCCCCAAACGTTATACATTTTTTTTTTTTTTTTAGCAGAGACCCTAGGGAATAAAATGGCGATTGTTGCAATTTTTTATGTCACATGGTATTTGCGCAGCTGTTTTGCAAACACAATTATTGGGGAAAAATAAATTTTAATGAATTAAAAACAAAACAAAACACAATAGTTAACCAAATATGTTTGCATAATGTGAAAGATGATGTCACATGGAGTAAATAGATACCGAACATGTCACGCTTTAAAACTGTGCACGCTCATGGAAAGGCAACAAATTACGGTAGTTAAAAATCTTTATAGGTGACATTTTAAATGCCTTTACAGGTTACTTGGACACAGTGGGAGCCAATCAGCGCGTCCAGCAGACCTGATGTCCGCCGGGACCGGCCGATCATTCCCAACAGAGGCAGAACGGTGGTCTGACTATGTAAACAGGGCAGATCGCTGTTCTGTTGGTAGAGAAGAGAGAGATCTTGTGTTTCTGCTAAGCAGGAATGAGGATCTCTGTCTTCCCACAGTTAAAGAACCCCCTCCCCCCAACAGTTAGCAAGCACTCGCTACAGACATGTTTCACCCTTTGATCGCCCCTGGTGTTAGCCCCTTCCCAACCAGTGTCATTAGTACAGTGACAGTGCATATTTTTTAGCATGGATCACTATATTGGCGTCACTGGTCCCCAAAAAAGTATCAAAAGTGTCACTTAGTGTCTGATTTGCCTGCCGCAATGATGCAGTCCTGCTGTAAGTCACTGATCGCCACCATTACTAGTATATAAATAAATATAAATATAATAAATAAATAAAAACTCCATAAAAATATCTCATAGTTTGTAGACGCTATAACTTTTGCGCAAACCAATCAATATACGCTGATTGGGATTTTTTTTTTTTTTTTACCAAAAACATGCAGCAGAATACATATTGGCCTAAATTGATGAAGAGATTACATTTTTTTTTTTTTACATTTTTTTTAAATTGGATATGTTTTATAGCAGATAGTAAAAATTATTGTTTGTTTTTTTTTTTTTTTCAAAATTGTCGGTATTTTTGTTTATAACACAAAAAATTAAAACCACAGAGGTGATCAAATACCACTAAAAGAAAGCTCTATTTGTGGGAAAAAAAGATAATACATTTTATTTGGGTACAGCGTCGCACGACTGCACAATTGTCAGTTAAAAAAACGGCCTGGTCATGAAGGGGGGGAGTAAACCTTCCAGAGCTGAAGCGGTTAAGCTTTGGCTGCTTGTTGCAAGGCACTGAATAAGTTAAAAAACTGCCACCTCTTGTATTTATCAGCACCCACTCACTATCACTCCATCGAGGATATTATATTGTCTCTGGAGAATGTAGTTTCCTGGTGTACATGTATTGCCTTCACAAATCCTTCATAACTGGGAGATAAAAATACTCATGCATACATGCCTTCCTCTAATAAATTATACCATGCTAAAATAAGAGCCACCACTTTAAATTCTTGGTTAGCAGCACCTGGTTCAGTCATAGCCTAGCAGGTGTCAACATAAAACATATATGTCGGAGTCACCTGTTCTTGTAACCATATTATTTTGGTTGCAAATACAAAAGGAAAAAATGCAGAAAAAACTGCTTAAAGCGGCATTAAACCCAAATCCAAAATATATTTTATTTTATTTCTTTCAGATACTTATATAGCGCCGTCAATTTACGCAGCGCTTTACATATACATTGTACATTCACATCAGTCCTTACCCTCAAGGAGCTTACAATCTAAGGTCCCTAACTCACATTCATACATACTCGGGACAATTTAGACAGGATCTAATTAACCTACCAGCATGTCTTTGGAGTGTGGGAGGAAACCGGAGTACCCGGAGGAAACCCACGCAGGCACAGGGAGAACATGCAAACTCCAGGCAGGTAGTGTCGTGGTTGGGATTCGAACCAGCGACCCTTCTTACTGCTAGGCAGGGGCGTTGCTAGGTCTACAAAAGATCTGGGGCTAGAGCCCATAGCAGCGTAGTAAAGAAAGTCATACGCTTGGGTGGGCATACACATGTATATACAGTAATATACGTGCATGTGTATATATATCCCTAGAGAGCCCCCCACTTACATCAGGGTCCCCAGAGCCCCCCCTTACATCAGGGTCCTCAGAGAGCCCCCCTTACATCAGGGTCCTCAGAGAGCCTGCTCCTGCAAAAATGTCACTCTCTAGATGTGCAAAGCTGGTAGAGACATCCCCAAAAAGACTTGCAGCTGTAATTGCAGAGAAGGGTGGTTCTACAAAGAATTAAATCAGGGGGGGCTGAATACAAAAATACACGCCACACTTTTCACATATTTGAAAACCATTTATCTTTTTACTTCCACTTCACAATTATGTGCCACTTTTGTTGTAACATGACAAAATGTGGACAATTTCAGGGGGTAGCAATACTTTTACAAGGCACTGTATTACTATTATGATTTTGTTATATTTATTTATTTTTTATTTGTATGTATTTTTATTTGTTTTACTCAACTTTACCGTCCTAAGGGAGCTGATAAGCCCTAGTAAGACAGGTTCTCTTTATAGAGATTTCAGAAGTCATCGTCATTTAGGTAGATTTAGGCACGGAATGATCTTTCAAATACACCCTCAAAATTATCACCATGTCATTCTCTTATTCATACCTCACACTGACAAATTAAATCTTTGCTCCAAACCAGCAGTTCCATGTACAGGGCTGTCTACTGGGGCATACATGTTTTACATGATTCTATACATAAAAGACAAGTAAAGGTTTTCTTTTAATTTGGCCCAATGATAGAAGTTGGTGGAATGTAAGTGCCTCCCGCCTAAAGACTCGATGCTGCCCTTCCTTGAAAAATCCTGAAAGACTGAACAATGTCTGACAGTCAAGCCGGTCCTACATCATGTAGCAAGAGTCAATCTCGGTCTATAGGTTCTGCAAAAGTGCTGACCTCTGGGGGTCTCCAGATATAATCAATGTAATAGGTTGCTCTTTTAAGCCATATGTCGCGTCCACTGCTGTTATGGCAGCAGGTATTCGCCTTCTGCAAGGGCTAATTTCCTTACTAATGTTTCCTGGGAAAGAATATATCACTCGTTGACATTTACAATGGCATTTTGTTTCACATCTTCTGTTATCTCTATTACTTGCAAAATGCATTTTCCAGAAAATAATACGTTGCCGCATTCCCCGAGTAAATGAATCGTCCATCAGAGATGCAAAGGTGAGAAGAAACATCTCTATCCCCAATCTAATCTGCCTCACATTTGTGATGGGATAAACAATTGCTCATAAAACAGAAGACTGTTTGCGCAACTGAGCCGCCTTGCCTTCAACCCCCCACCCCTCAACTGAATGTTAAGTCGGCTTATGTTTCTGTTTTTCTCTCTTTCGATCTGGGCTGTTGGGTTTGATTTATAAATCTGAACTTGCATGAAGTGTAATGGTGGTTTAAAAAAAGAGCAAAACCAACCCATAGAAAGGTGCCCAAACGTCACATGGATGCTCACCCGGAGTTGGCAAGTACAGCGTTCTGGAAGCCAAGACTTAGTGGACATCATGTGCTCTTGCTCTTTGCTAGCCACGTGCGCTGATGACTCCTTCACAAAGTAATTGGGTATCTTCAGGAAAGGGTGTGGATTGCATAATTTACAGTAAATCTTATAGGGGCACGTTCACCCTTAAAGTGTATAAGAAGAACAAACTTTGCCCTAAACTCCCACCCCACAACTGAATATTTAGTCAGCTGATATTTCTGTTGGGTTTGATTTACAAATCTGAACCTGCCTGAAGTGTAATGCCCCGTACACACGGTCGGATTTTCCGATGGAAAATGTCCGATCGGAGCGTGTTGTCGGAAATTCCGACCGTGTGTGGGCTCTATCGGACATTTTCCATCGGATTTTCCGACACACAAAGTTGGAGAGCAGGAGATAAAATTTTCCGACAACAAAATCCGTTGTCGGAAATTCCGATCGTGTGTACACAAATCCGACGGACAAAGTGCCACGCATGCTCAGAATAAATAAAGAGATGAAAGCTATTGGCCACTGCCCCGTTTATAGTCCCGACGTACGTGTTTTACGTCACCGCGTTTAGAACGATCGGATTTTCCGACAACTTTGTGCGACCGTGTGTAGACAAAACAAGTTTGAGCCAACATCCGTCGGAAAAAATCCTAGGATTTTGTTGTCGGAATGTCCGAACAAAGTCCGACCGTGTGTACGCCCTATAATGGTGGTTTAAAAAAGATGCCCTAGCAAACTTCCCCTTGCTCCCTCAGTAAAGATAGGTGTTTAGACCTCACTTGAACACTCTCCTGGACTTGACAATTGTGGCTTTCTAGAAGCCAAGGCTTGGTGGGCATACCTGTGCCTTGCACATGTACTGTTAAATCCTTTATTAAATAATTGGGCATCTTCAGGGAATGATGCTGGTTGGGTGAGTTACAGTAAAGTCTTATTGGGGTATGTTTCTGCTTACGGAATATATGAAAAAAACGCTTTGCCTTCAACGCCCGTCCCACAACCTAATCTTAAATCAAATGCTATTTCTGTTTTTTCTTTTCTTCATGTTCAGGCTGTTGGGTTTGATTTACAAACCTGAACCTGCCTAAAGTGTAACAGTGGGTTAAAAAAAGAAGCCCTAGCAACTCCCGCTTGTTTACTCAGCATAGATAGATTCCTAGAGCTCACATGAACACTCTCCCAGGGTTAACAAATACAGCCTTCTGAAAGCCAAGACTTGGTGGGGATCCCACACACGTATTGTTGAGTCCTTTACAAAATAATTGAGCATCTTCAGGGAATGATGCTGGTTGCAAAGTTTACAGTAATGCCTTATTGGGGTATGTTCCTGCTTATGGAATATATGAAAAAAAACACTTTGCCTTCAATCCCCACCCCACAACTGAATGTTAAATCAACTGATATTTCTGTATTTTCTTTCCTTTATATTCCGGCTGTTGGGTTTTAATTACAAACCTAAACCTGCCTAAAGTGAAACGGTGATTTAAAAAAGATGCCCCAGCAAACCCCCCTTGCTTCCTCAACATAGATATATGCCTAGAGCGCACATGAAGAGCCTTCTGGAGTTAAAAAAAGTTGAGCCTTCTAGAAGCCAAAACTTGGTGGGCATCATCTACTCTTGCTCTGCGCCCTGCACATGTACTGTTGAGTCCTTTACAAAATAATTGTGCATCTTCGGGGAACGGTGCTGGTTCCATAATTTACAATAAGGCCTTATTGGGGAATGTTGCCACTTATTTAATCCCACATCACACAACTGAATGTTAAGTTAGCTTATGGTTCTGTATTTTTCTCCTTCAGTTTGGGCTGTTGGGTTTGATTAACAAATCTGAACATGCCCAAAGTGTAATGGTGGTTTTAAAAAAGATGCCCTAGGAACCTAGCACTCCCTCAGCATAGATAAGTGCCCAAACCTCACATTGACCCTGACCTGGAGTTGACAAAATATGGCCATCTGGAACACTTTCACCTGATGGACATCATGTACTCTTGCTCTGTGCCCTACATATGCATTGTTAATTCCTTTAAAGTAATTGTAAAGGCTCAAGGTTGTTTACCTTCATGCATTCTATGCATGAAGGTAAACAACCTTCTCTGTGCAGCAGCCCCCCCTAATAATTAATTTAGCCCCCTCTCGGTCCAGTCATGTGCAAGAGAGTCTTGGCTCTCTGGGGACTCTCACTCTTCATTGGCTGAGGCAGCAATGAGAGCCATTGGCTTCTGCTGCTGTCAATCACAATCAGTGAGCAGATGAGAGAGGGGGCGGGGCTGAACAGCGGCTCTGTGTGTGAATGGACACGCAGAGCAGCGGCTCCGAAGCGCGAGCCTGCTTGGGTGCCCCTACAGCAAGCTGGTTGCTATGGGGGCATTTGGCAGGAGGGAGGGACCAGGAGTGCCAGTGGGGGACCCGAGAAGAGGAGGATCAAAACCACTGCACAGAACAGGTAAGTATAACATGTTTGTTATTCTTTTTTTTTTTTAACCCAAACCTTTAATATCACTTTAAAAAATAATTGGGTGTCTACAGGGAGTGGTGCTGATTGCTTGATTTACAGTAAATCTTATTGGGTCCTGTTCCTGCTTATGGAATATATCATGAAGCAGTTGGTGGAAATACATTTCCAGCAGTTGTTTGATTTATGGAGATACTCATTTGAATGGGGTTTCTTTAACAGCACAATTCTATAGTACTGTGGTTGAGGAGTGCCAAAGCAAAAATGTTAGATGTATAAAGAATCAATTTCTTTACTAATAACAAGTAAAAGTCTAGCAAACCCATTTTAAGGGATTGTGGCAACCTTTCTTTAGGACTTGGAGGCAGCCATACTTGGGCTTAACATAAATCTTTGCTTCGCCCATGAAGGGCAGACCAAATGGTTCACTTAGATACAGACCTTCACGGATGCCTATATTTAGCGTTTTACCCTACAAATCTGTTCAGCTGCCAGAAATAAACAAAAACCTTCATGTAAGCTACAAAGAGCTGGAGCTGTAGATTAACTGTAGACAAATCCAGGAGTACAAAGTATTTTCTTTTGGCTCCTGGAATTAATGGAGTGATGAGAGAGATAAGTGTAGGTTGCTGGTGAAAGGGGTAATTAAAGCTTCAGATATTTTGGCATGGCTGCCATTGGTGCTGAGCTTGTAAATATCTGGCTATGTGACAAAAAATGTCTTCAGAGAACGAAAATGCTCCACTATTGTCTATTTGAGTTAACATTATATGTACGTGGTACATTGGAACAAAACAAAGAGTGCAGAATGTAAACAGATAAATTGCTACTATCAGATCACATCTGCCCCTAATAAGCATCAATCTGGGATTTGTAATTGGCCACTTATTAAAGCTTGGGAGGGTTAGAGGAATTGCAATATAACATTTTTTTTTTTAAACCACCCTTTCCCTTTACTGGTTGGCATACAAATTGTATTTATAGAATAGCTGTGCAGGTGGCAATTGCACATAATACTTTGGAACTCCAATGAGTCTTCCTATTTTCCTTTTTCTTAATCTTTTGTCAGAATCCCAAAAGCCAAAAGACTTCAGATGTAGTCTTCCACAATTAGGTTTAATTTAAAGGCAAATACTAAAAAAAAATTAAATTTTTTCTTCCTTTATTTGCACTTTGTGATCCAGCCAGTAACACCTGTCTTATGCCCCGTACACACGGTCGGACATTGATCGGACATTCCAACAACAAAATCCATGGATTTTTTCCAACGGATGTTGGCTCAAACTTGTCTTGCATACACACGGTCACACAAAGTTGTCGGAAAATCCGATCATTCTGAACGCGGTGACGTAAAACACGTACGTCGGGACTATAAACGGGGCAGTAGCCAATAGCTTTCATCTCTTTATTTATTCTGAGCATGCGTGGCACTTTGTCCGTCGGATTTGTGTACATACGATCGGAATTTCCGACAACGGATTTTGTTGTCGGAAAATTTTATATCCTGCTCTCAAAATTTTTTGTCTGATGGAAAATCCGATGGAAAATGTGTGATGGAGCCCACACACGGTCGGAATTTCCGACAACAAGGTCCTATCACACATTTTCCGTCGGAAAATCCGACCGTGTGTACGAGGCATAAGGGTGCATAGCACACTCTTATTTTGGTTGCTAGGATATTAGACAAATTTTGTTTTTTTGGCTCCTCTGTAATCAGTGGAGCAGTTGTTGATTGCTTTTTTTTTTAAATGTTTATTGGGTTTTTTACATTACATTAGTGCATGGTAAATAGACTGTATAACATTATTATAACATCATGATGAAGTAACAGAATAACATAACACTTATGCCGTGTACACACGAGCGGAATTTCCGACAGAAAAAGTCTGATGGGAGCTTTTCATCGTATATTCCAACCGTGTGTATGCCCCATCGGACTTTTTACGTCGAAAATTCAGACGGACTTAGATAGAGAACATGTTCTATATTTTTCCTACTGAACAAATTCCTATCGGGAAAACTGATCGTCTGTATGCTGTTCCGACATACCAAAAATGACGCATGCTCTGAAGCAGGTACGAGACGTTGCATGTGTTGTCCCGTCATACGTGTTGTACGTCACCGCGTTCTTGGCGGTCGGAATTTGGTGTGACCATGTGTATGCAAGACAGCTTGAGCAGAATTCCGTCGGAATTCCGTCGGAAAAACCTTCAGAGTTTATTCCAACGGCAAAACCGGTCATGTGTACAGGGCATTAGTGCCTTTAGGAGTGGAAGCAATGTTTGGAAAATTAAGATAGCAATCTCATATATTGATCTAGTCGTTGATCACTTTTGGCTGTTTTGCATCTCACAGGCTGCAGGTTTGACTGCTCTCCCCTGCTTTCTAGATGTGTCTGGAACATAAGAGGTTGGGCAAGACAAGTGGGCACCCTGAATGTTTATTGTGTTTCAGCCAATTCCTGGGAAAGTGAGCCCAGTAGGTGGCTGGGGAGGCAAATAAATAGTCTGAGCTTTTGAACAGCAGGGTCTTCTTCCTGTTGGTGGAATCCAACCCATCTGGAAGGGGGTGGCTACCTCCCCTCTGCAGCAATTCCACTGACTCAAGCTGTTGTTCATCAAGGTCCCAGCAGTGACATAGCTGGGGGCCTACTTCTTAAGATCCATTTTTCTGAAGCTAATCAAGGGAACTCTCAGCTAAGGACCTGGTCTGGACAGCTCACAGAAGTACAGTGGAAGTTGAAAAGGGACTGGGTGTCCTAGTGACATTGTGAGCATTAACCTCTTCTTTACTGAAGAGTGTCCAGTGGATATTGAAATAAGGCATCTGGGGATCCTGTGACATTTTGAGTACTGACCTGAGCTCAGGGTCCTAGTGACTGTATGCTATTTTCCTTTGGGTAGAAGAATTAGTGGAAGTTCTAACTGGCATAGCTTTTTTAAAAGGACTCAGTTCTGCTGTCAGTGCTTGCTCCTGCATTGAGACTGCGCAGGAAGGCTTAGCAAAGTCCCCCTGCAACTATTCAATAAATGTGACGTATCCCATATCACCCTACACTCCATCCAAGTTCTTCAGCAATAAAAATCCTAAAAATGCATCCTCTAGACCAGGTATATGCAATTAAAAGCTGTTACAGAACTACATGTCCCATGAGGCATAGCAAGACTCTGACAGCCACAAGCATGGCACCCAGAGGCAGAGGCATGATGGGACTTGTAGTTTTGTAACAGCTAGAGGTCCGCTAATTGCATATCCTTGCTCTAGACCAGGGATATGCCTCTGGGTGTCATGCTTGTGGCTGTCAGAGTCTTGCTATGCCTCATGGGACTTGTAGTTCTGTAACAGCTGGAGGTCTGCTAATTGCATATCCCTGCTCTAGACTGATTACTGAGCCAGAATGAATGAACTATTTCTGTGTGTCTGGCTGCCTCTGGAAGGAACCAGTTAAAGTGCAGCAGCTTCTTCAAGGGTAGCGCTACATGTATTTCCCTGTGACTGAACTGTCATCTACAGCTCATGGTCAACTAACATCAAGAAGATGTTATCAAGATAAGATCAGGTCTTGAGGACATCAGCACTGTGCAGCCAATCACTGTGCTGCATGGTCAGGAGCCCTTCATACCAGCCTTAGTAAGATGGGCTCTTGATGACATCAGCAATGTGTAGCCAGTCACAGTGCAGCATGACCGGGAGCCCGTCCTACCAGCCTTAGGTCTCATGGCTTACTTAATGGGCCACATGGTTGGGTGCCCACCCTACCAGCCTCAGTAGGATGAGCTCTTGATGACATCGGCAATGTGCAGTCAATCACAGTGCTGCATGACAAGGAGCCCGCCCTACCAGCCTCAGTTGTCACGGCCTACTTAAAGGACTGTGTGATCAGGAGCCCTTCATACCAACCTCAGAAAGATGGGCTCTTGATGACATCAGCAATGTGCAGCCAATCACAGTGCTGCATGACTGGGAGACCCTCCTACCAGCCTCAGGTGCCTACTTAAAGGACCACCTTCTGGTGTTGGGTTAATGTTTAATAGTGTAAATTTTCTGAAAATGTATGCTGTTATCGAATATTGTGACCTGTTAGAAACATATTCTTGCTTACTTCAAAAATGTACTTACAGCTCCACTTAAAAATTCTGGTATTTACTATATTATTATTATTTTATTATTATTATTATACAGGATTTATATAGCGCCAACAGTTTGTGCAGCACTTTACAAAATGAAGGCAGACAGTACAGTTACAATACAATTTGGTAGAAGAGGAATCTGAGGCTCTGCTTGTTGGAGCTTACAATCTAAGAGGGAGGGTCAAGTGATACAAAAGGTAATACACTGTGGAGGATGAGTTGATGGAGCAATTAAAAACACAGTGCATTAGTTAAAAGCAAGATAGGCTTCTTTAAAGAGAAGGGTTTTCAGGGATCATCTGAAGATGGATAGATTAGCAGATAGTCAAGCAGATTGAGGTAGGAAGTTCCAAAGGATGGGAGAAGCTCAGGAGAAGTCCTGAAGGAAAGCATGGGAGGAGGTGGCAAGGGAGCTAGAGAGCAGGAGGTCTTGGGAGGACCGTATATGAGTTGTAAAAATATATGTAGTTATTTTAAATACAGTACCTTTGAAAAGTATTTATACCCCTTGAAATTGTCCACATTTTGTCATGTTACAACCAAAAACGTAAATTTATTTTATTGGGATTTTATGTGATAGATCAACACAAAGCGGCACATAATTGTGAAGTGGAAGGAAAATGATAAATGGTTTTCAAAATGATTTACAAATTTATATCTAAAAAGTGTGGCGTGCATTTGTATTCAGCCCCCTTTACTCTGATACCCCTAACTAAAATCTAGTAGAACCAATTGCTTTTATAAGTCACCTAATTAGTAAATAGAGTCCAGCTGTGTGTAATTTAATCGCAGTATAAATACAGCTGTTCTGTGAAGCCCTCAGAGGTTTGTTAGAGAATCTTAGTGAACAAACAGCATCACGAAGACAAGGAACTCTAATGACATGGCTGTCCAGCTAAACTGACAGGCCAGGCAAGGAGAGCATTAATCAGAGAAGCAGCCAAGAGGTCCAATGTAAGTCTGGAGAAGCTGCAGAGATCCACAGCTCAGGTGGGAGAATCTGTCCACAGGACAACTATTAGTCGTGCTCTCCACAAATCTGGCCTTTATGGAAGAGTGGCAAGAAGAAAGCTATTTATGAAAGAAAGCCATAAGAAGTCCCATTTGCAGTTTGCGAGAAGCACACAGCAAACATGTGGGAGAAGGTGCTCTGGTCAGATCAGACCAAAATTGAACTTTTTGGCCTAAAAGGAAAACAAACACTGCACATCACCCTGAACACACCATCCCCACCATGAAACATGGTGGTGACAGCATCATGTTGTGGGTATGCTTTTCGTCAGTAGGGACAGGAAAGGTAAGTTGATGGGATGGTGGATGGAACCAAATACAGGGCAATCTTAGAAGAAAAAGTGTTATGCCGCGTACACACCAGCGGACTTTACGGCATACTTGGTTCGGCGGACCGGAGTCCGCCGAACAATTCGATCGTGTGTGGGCTCCAGTGGACAAAAGTTCAATGGACCTAGAAATGAAACATGTTTCAAATCTTTTCGACGGACTCGATTCCGGTCGAAAAGTCTGCTCATCTGTATGCTAGTCCAACGGACAAAAACCGACGCTAGGGCAGCTATTGGCTACTGGCTATGAACTTCCTTGTTTTAGTCCGGTTGTACGTCATCATGTACGAATCCGTCGGACTTTGGTTGATCGTGTATAGGCAAGTCCAATCATTTGGAAAGTCCATCGTGAAGTCCGTCGAAAAGTCCGCCGGACCAAGTATGCCGTAAAGTCCGGTCATGTGTACGCGGCATTAGAGTCTGCAAAAGACTTGAGACTGGGGCGGAGGTTCACCCTCCAGCAGGACAACGACCATAAACATACAGTCAGAGCTACAATGGAATGGTTTAGATCAAAGCATATTCATGTGTTAGAATGACCCAGTCAAAGTCCAGACCTAAATCCAATTTAGAATCTGTAGCAAGACTTAAAAATTGCTGTTCACAGACGCTCTCCATCAATTCTGACAGAGCTTGAGCTATTTTGCAAAGAAGAATGGGCAAAAATCTCACTCTCTAGATGTGTAAAGCTGGTAGAGACATCCCCAAAAAGACTTGCAGCTGTAATTGCAGTGAAAGGTGGTTATACAAAGTATCGACTCAGGGGGACGCCATACAAATGCACGCCACACTTTTCACATATTTATTTGTAAAAAAAATTGAAAAAAATGTATAATTTTCCTTCCACTTCACAATTATGTGCCACTTTGGGTTGGTCTATGACATAAAATCCCAATAAAATACATTCACATTTTTGGTTGTAACATGACAAAATGTGGAAAAAGGGGTGTGAATACTTTTTCAAGGCACTGTAACTGGATTGTGATAGTGGGGGAAGGGGAATAACTTCAGCTTTTTAAAAAGGTTAGTGATTAAGCAGTCCGATGCGTGGTCTATGCATTTTGTATGCTGCTAATCAGAGCTTTGTTGTGGTTCCCCAGGACTCAGCATAAACTTGTGTGTCCACTGCAGTTAAATTTGACTTACACGAGACTGCACGCGGCGGTAATCACACGCCGAATTTGCTACATTGGAATAGCAAGGCCTATCTTTATGTTTGAAAACCACTCTGGCCCTCCACATGATCTCCTTCACTGGCGAGGACGCAATGTGCTGACTCTTTGGAGTGCTTGGAATGCTGCTGCCTATTTAAATAAATACAGCTGAACAAAACTGAGGCTTTGCATTGTGCTGTGTGAAGGCCAGCAAAGCTTCTTGACCCCCGCATAAAAAAAAAAAAGGCAGCGTGAAAAATACTGCCCTTTATCTCCTGCAAAACAGGAAGAGCGCTGGATGAAAAGAAAGTGAATATTTGATTTTACAGTGTCCATTAATCATAGAGCACAACTTTCCTATTGTATCATGACAAAAGTTTCTTCCGGAAGTACAGAGTTATACAAGAACCTTCTATCTGGCACATGGAATGTTAGAGAACCGGGACAATGAAGCTTTATTTGCCACAAAGCCACAATTACAAATACAATATTTTTACTCATGCTAGTACTAAAGCGTAGTTAAAGTGGCTGTAGAGGCTGAAGGCTTTTTACGTTAATGCATTCTCTGCATTACAGTAAAAAAAATAAAAAAATACTTCTATTGTCAGCTCCGACGTCAAAAGAGAAGTTTGGGAATACAAAAAAATACAAAAACATAAACAGTCATACTCACTTAGATGGCTGCAGCACCAAATCACAGCTATATCTGTCCCCTGCCACCTCTACACTGAGAACTGAGCGATCAAAAAACTGATGATTGCTCAGTTCTTGGTATTTAATGAACAACAGTTACCAGCTGACAGTTACCGGCTCTCTGCTCTGCCCCTCCGGTGCTCACTGGAGCTCCAGGTTGTAGAGGAGGCAAGAGCGGCTGGCTCAATCCCCCAGTGGCTCACTGAGAGGCTGAGCCAGCTGCTGGTCCAGGCATCTGGGAGGACCCTGAGTGTAAAGTCAGGATCTGAGTGTAAAGTCAGGATCTGAGTGTAAAGTCACTCTGAGTGTAAAGTCAGGATCTTTCCAGAGCTTGGACGTAGTGACGTCAGTTGATAGTGGGCTTTAGCCCGCTGTCAGCTGAAAACAGCTCACAGGAGGGCAGAACGAAGTGCACTCCTGTGACCCATAGAAGAAGTAGGGCAAAAATAGCTTTGGCCATACTTCTTTTTTAAATATTTAACTGAGCCCAGTCTGGATCTGGCACCCGCTGTCAGCTGAAAATGGGTCACAGGAGGGCAGAATGAAATGCACTCCTGTGACCCATGGGAGAAGTAGGGCAAAAATAGCTTTGGCCATACTTCTTTAAATACCTACCTGTGCCCAATATGGATCTGGCACTGCTCTCTCTCTCTCTCTCTCTCCCTCCTCACTGGACCGGAGCCATTGTCTCCTGCTGCTGTGAATCAAATCCAAAGCTGGGGGCAGGGCCGAGCCGTGCTGTGTGTGTCTATAGACACACACAGCCAAGCTCAGGATTGAGCCTGGACGTGTGCCACTATAGGAAGTGGCTTGCTATGGTGGCACGGGGAGTAGAGGAGGAGCCCAGAAGAGAAGAATTGAGGCTGCTCCATGCAAAACTACAGAGCAGATACGTATGACATTACAAAAAAAATATATATTAAAATCGCTTTAAAGTTGGACTTTGGGATAAGCAAATTTTGTCTAAATACAAGAGGCATGTGTATTCTTATTTGAATCTTGGAAATGTATTTATAAAAAAAAATTGCAGAGCTATTTGTCCTGTAAAACTGTTTGTACATTTATTCTGTGCGAATGGGGGCAAAAACAAATGTTTTTAGGCTTTTTTCTCTCCGGGTCAAATGTTATTCATACAGAATAGAGTAAATTAGGAAAATACCACATTATGGCCAGTAGGTGGAGCTGAGGATTTTATGGAAAGAAATTCTTATTTATTATAATAGCAGCTCCATCTAGTGACTATAATGTAGTATTTTTCTGATTCTTTCTATAATGCATGAATGAATATTATTCAGCCAGGTGAGAAAATAGCCTAATAATAATATGTTTTTGTCCCCATTCATACACAATTATGGTACATGCAGTTTCACAGGAAGAAAAGCTCTATGAATGTTTTATAAATTGGCGTGCTGTGTGTATTTCTTGCAGGTCTGTGCAGTAACCACCGTGAACAATTGCCTCTGTGCAGGAGCTTGTAATCATGTGGGACCTACATGCTGATAATGTATATGATTACTCTTGCCAAGTGTTGGTATGGTGAACTGCTTTCTTGTATGAGTTGGCACCCTTCATGGCTGGAGGCCAAATTACTTCACTGGCCCCACACCAGAAAAATAATATCTGTCCCGGCACTGACTACAGAGACATTTTGAGAGATACCTCATTGAATGTGAAGTCTCTCCACCAGCAATTTTATAAATGTTACACCAAACACTTTACTTGTTTTAATCTGAAGGCATTGAGATAAGCTGTTGTATACTTCTCAAGATCTTGTACACCGTGGTTCAAGCCTAGTCCCTAAGAGGGCTTTGTTACACAGTGGGCCCTAATATAGGGACCCTGCCACTTAGAAGAGCAAACCACAAAGCCACCAATTCATTACTCCAACAGAACCTCTGTGACCAGGCCTCTCCCGAGCTGGTTGGCCCTCCTTATCTTTACTTCTCAGTCTCCATTACCCAGGGTATCAGCATGAAGGTTTACACTTCATTCCCCATTCCCATTCACTTTAGGAGCATACTCTAATTTTCCTTGCCAAAATATTTTATTTAGTTCATACAAGGTAAGAACAGGTAAGATAATGAGATACAAGATGATAAAAGAAATGAAGATCATTATTATGTAGGCATATATACATACTTAGTTCGTATGGTATAACCATATATTGTCATGGATGTAGGTACAAACAAAAGAAAAAAAGAAAAGAAAAGAAAAACATTTTGTAAACATAACAAATATAGTAAATCTATTAGAAAGGTTTGCAGATATTACAGATACAGTTAGGGAAGAGAGTAAGGTTCTGCAAGAACGAGAGCTTCGAATTCATGAAGAGGTTAAAGGAGGTGAAAAATAGAGAGCAAAGAAAAAGAAGGAGGATAGAGAGATTAGGAAAAGAATGTATACTCGGTTGGTCCTAAAACCATTGTGAAATATAGTCTGGAAATTCGTAGCTACCAAGTAGTTACCAAGGCAAGAGAACATTTTCATTGAAAGTTGAAGGGAGATGATGTTTTATCCATGGATGCCATCGTTTTTCGAATTTGGGGATCTGATCGCTTTCTATGGCTGCTAGTTTAGCATGCATCATGGAATTATGCATTCTGTGTTTTGTCTCAACTATTATCAAAGAAGGGGATTTCCATGCTTTTGCAACTGTTTGTTTAGTAGCAATAAGTAGTTGGACAAAAAGTTTAAACTGAATGTGAGATAAGCACAACGGTTTCAAATTGAGTAGTGCAGTAGTTGGGTCGGGATGCAGTTTCAGCCAGAACATTTTGGTAGTCAATTCAAAAATTTCCTTCCAAAAGGCCTTGACTATAGGACAGGTCCACCATGTGTAAGCTTGTACCCAATTCCAAACATCCTCGGAAACAGAAAGCAGAGTAGGTAGGTACATACTTAGCTATTATGGAAGGTACCAGATACCATCGGGTCAACACCCTTTAAATGGCTTCCAATGCTAGAATGTTAGGGGAGGATGATTTTGTTGCCCACCAGATCTTGGACCTCTTCTAAGTCTAGGGTTTGACCAAGATCTGCCTCCCATTTCTAGGTGTATGATGGTTTAGCTGAATCCGAATTGGATAACATTTGGGAGTATACTCTAATTTTCTATTCCTAAAGTAATTCAGACCACGCTTTGACCCTCCAATGTGGGATTCAGCAGTAACCATCAGGCATCTGCCCACAAGTGTCCTGTAATAAAGACCGGTCACTGCTGCTCTGTCCTTGTGCAGGGTGACTGGTTTTGTTTCCGCATTTCCTGTATTTTTCCGCAGGCAGGCCATGGATGGCAGTGCCTGTTGGGTCCAAAAATGTAATATCCAATTGTGAAAGAGGAAAGGGGAGCAGGAGGAAGTTCATACAAGCGAGATCACGTACAGTAACGTGATTTCACGCAGGGGAGCTAACCTGCCGCAGTAAAACTGCGGTGGCTGGTCCGGAAGCGGATATAATTCCAAAAGAAAGCTCTATTTGTGGGACAAAAAGGACGTCAATTTTGTTTGGGTACAGCTTCGCACGACCGCACAATTGTCAGTTAAAGCGTCGCAGTGGCGTATTGCAAAAAATGGCCTGGTCATTAAGGGGGCAAATCCTTCCAGTCCTTAAATGGTTAACTATTACTTAAAGGAGAAGTACAGCCAAAGCCCGTCATTCTGTACTCCTGTGACCCATTTTCAGCTGTTGGCTGATGTCAGTGAGCTGCTGAGAACCTGAGACGGCCGCTCCAGCCCCCTCCACAGTCCAGCGCTCCAGTGAGCTCAGGGTGCTGGGTGCAGAGCAGAGAGCTGGCTCTCTGCTCAGGGAGCTGTGAGAACTGAGCGATCGACAGTGTTTGATTGTTCTGTTCCCAGTGTTAGAGCTGGGGGGACAGATGCAGCATCGGACAGATGCTGCAGCCACCTAGTTAAGTATATTTCTTAAAAAAAACGAAATTCCCATACTTTTCTTTTAAAATAGAACTCTCTCCCCATTGGGTAGATGTTCCTTCACTTTGTGTCACAGAGCCAAACCAGAAAGTGAGAAAAAAAAAATCCCTCCAAAGTGAATGGATCCCTGGTTGTCACCTGAACTAGTGTCCCCTCTATTACTGTTCTGGTGACCACCAAAAATGTGGGACATTCTCTAACTCTGATAGAGATTTATGTATAGTGATAATGGTAATCAGGACAAATAGAGGGTGAATCTTCCTAATGAGGGCAGAGACAGCAATAAAAACTCTACAGGTGTTCTAATCCCTCTCCACTCTATCGAAAACTAAAAAAAAAAGTTTTGCCTTTAGTTATACTTTAATTAAAAATACGGAAAATATAAGAAACTATTTAAACTAATAGGAACATAATAAGCTGGAGAAACTCTAATGCTGATATGATTTTTGTTTCCTTGTTTTGGAGGCTAAAAAATAATCCTTTCCCAGTTCCTCTGGGCAACAGCTCTCCTTTAGATGCTATTTCCATACATCAGTGCCAGTCATTGTCACATTATTGTGCCATTTACTTCAGGAGTTCATAAAACTTCTTTTAAACTTTACTCTGGGAGCTCATTATCCTCTTGTTATTTTAATTTGAATTCTTAAATACATTTATATATATTTTCCCCAATTTAGACATATAAAGAGTCATAATGTGCTACTGCCAACCAATTTCCGTTCTCTCCAAAGTCCTGCGGCAGTCGGCGCGCCTTGCCAGCTTTCGCATATGCCAGATAAACGATTCATAAGCCAGCTACTGTTACAGAATGGCTGAGTCCTATAGGACGTGTAAATGTATTGTGCACTATTGTCCATTTTCTGGCATGTTCCGCGAGCCTTTGTCTTTCGGCGCTGGATTGCTCAAAATGGCAAAACTCATATCATTTAGAAATGCTTCTTGTTTTAGTTGGTATAAAGCTGAACTCCAGACCAAGAGCTAAATACAAAGATAGAATTTGTATACATGAACTGAACTACCAGCAAAAGGAACTTTTCTTCAAATTATGGAGTTTACATAACCCTTTAGTTTGATTGGTGACCTTTCTTTTCTCTACTAATATTATTCATTATAGCTTGGTCACTTACTGCCCCATACACACGATCGGATTTTTCGACAACAAATGTTGTTGTCCGACCGTGTGTATGCTCCATAGAACATTTGTTATCGGACTTTCCGCCAACAAATGTTGGCTAGCAGGTTCTCAAATTTTCCGCCAGCAAATGTTTATTGTTGGACTTTCCGATCATGTTTACACAAGTCCGTCGGACAAATGTCCACGTATGCTTGGAATCAAGTACGAGCCGGAGATATAACTAGCGTTCATAATGGAGACATCACGTACATCTTGTACGTCACTATGTTGGTAATTGTTGGCCAACATTTGTGTCACCGTGTGTATGCAAGACAAGTTGGAGCCAACAACCTTCAAACAAAAATCCACGGTTTTGTTGTCGGAAAGTCCAATTGTGTGTACGGGGCATTAGCCTGTGATTGAACTGTGAAAGAGCAGCAAGACACTGATTAGGTGATCTCTCTCACCTCCTGTCAGCATTTTCCTTTCTAGCATATGTGCATGCAGCACACTTGATTGGCTCTTAGTACTAACTTCTTAATTTTCCAAACTGAGTTCTACTGCACAGGGATTGGCAGAATCTGCTATCTAGGCAGATTTGGATAATCACATTAGTGGCTTAAAATAAATAAATACATTTAATATTTTTCAATCAACATATACGTACATTTGTTGTTTCTTCATATCCGCCTGAGGTTCAGATTTTAGTATATTGTATAGGTGCCAAAAGCTGATATTAAGATGTTGTTACTACAATAGCAGCTATTTCTATTTGCATTAGGTCTTTGGTGCCACTTTACCACTTTAAGAACCACTATTTAAAGTCCTCAAGAAATGTAGTTCCAAGTTGACCATAACAACCACTAAAACAAGAGAGATCTATATTAGATGTGCCCCTCCCACCACTTTACTGAAATCATCAGTTGGTTCAAGCCAAATTACCCCAGCTCCCCCTGCTTAGCTGGTATGGCCAATATTTGTATAAAATCTACTAAATAACAAAAAAGGGGTTTTGGCAGGAGGTCTGGCTCCAAACTAGATGTTGCACTAAAATTTCAAGGTTCACCTATTTATCAGGGGGCCCTCGTTGTGGTGAGTTAACCTAGTAAACAAAGACACAAAAGAGCAGGGGGTGCCTCCATCTGACGGAGACGCTCTCTGCTGTTTTCTGCCCCCTCACTTATGCCAGTTGGCTGTATTACAATTTAAAAAAAATGGGTAAACAAGGTTAGTAAATTTACTCACCATACCCCCAACATCCATCTGTGGTGCTAAAGGTTGACATCATTAGCATCCATCCAGAGAAATAATGGGAAATATAGAGTAATCCAAATTTGATGATCCATAATGGAGCACCAACGTGCAAGATTTGGGCTACTTAGCATTCCCCAAGATCCCCTGGGAAGAATGGTGACTTCACCCCTTGCAGTACAAAAGCTCTGGGTAAGGAAAGTAAATTACCTACATATTTCTATCCTTAGGTTTTCATTTTTTTAAGTGTAATGCAGTGTTAAGACATGGGGATGGGGGGTCTAAAAAAATAAGTGGACCTTTCTTGTAATGCAAGATCCAACTTAAGCTTCACAAGGTTTCCCTGGTTCCCAAATGTATGCGATCGTCCCAAGGTCAAACTCTTGAAAGCTACCCTTCAATTCCCTCCTCACTTTTCTAGCTGCCTACTTTCTTTAAGATACTGTAAGCATTATCCACCCGCGCATTTACACTGCACATTTTAACTCTTCAGCAGCCGTTCCACCAAGCTGTTTCTTTCTATGGTACTCACTTTAAAGTATTCTATTTGAGTACAGGTTTTTTTAATATGCACCTATTTGCATTACAGGTTGCCTATCATTGTAAGCAGTCCAACAAAATAACATTATTAGTAATATTCATTTTACTATGATCATTATTTTTTAAATTTTGCTAAAGCTCAACCCAATCTTAATGGAGTAATTTCTCTTGCCTCTGTGACAATAACACATGTGTTTCATGGTGGGGTAGTTTGAAGTATGTGATCTTTAATTTAACATAACATCCTGGTAATTATATGTATGGTAATTCCACTTATGAGTGACATAGCTGACCCAGAGATTACAGGGAGCAGAGCGCCAAACACAGAGAACACAGCCAATTAGGAGTGCAGTAATGTCAACCGGCAAGTGGGAAAGGATTTTCTTCAGGTAGAGAATGCACGGAGACGCTGCTGATTTTATGGCATAGAAAGGAACCCCTGTTTATATTGGACTGTCCATGCGGTGCAATAAAATGAGCTCTGTCATTGAGCAGAACACGTTTAGGAACCTGGTTCCTTGAAATGTACCTAATGCTGGTTCTAAGTGATGGCTGTTATGCCCACCTTCTGGCTTCAAGGCAGTCTCTGACCTGGAGTTAGTACCCAGATCGAGAAAGTCAGAGTAAAGTCAGGAATCTTTATCTTGTCTGAGTAAGTTCTTTATGGAAAGGTTTCCTTTAATAACCATAGCTGCTAAGTGTCCTGGATCCTTCAGGAAAGTTCTGGCATTTCCGACAGTATCCTGCAGGATCCAGGGTACTGTGTAGAGTAGTATTGAGGTACAGAGTGCTGGAACACTCTATGTAATTAAAGTGATATTAAAGGCAAGGTTAAAAAAAAAAAAAAAAACATGTGATGTAATGGTCTTGCACAGAGCAGCCCCGACCCTCCTCTTCTCAGCTCCCTCACCGCTGCTCCTGGTCCTTCCCTTCTGCCAAATGCCCTCAGAGTAAGCAGCTTGCTGTAGGGGCACCCAAGCAGGGTCGCTCCCAACCCGCTGCCCTGCGTGTCCATCCAGACACAGGGTAGATACTTGCCAGCACACCAAGGATCAGCACAAGCCTGATGAAGGGGTCCTGTATGACTCTGAAACGTTGCACCTCTTTGTGTTGTGATCATGCAATAAACTAAACCGTTTGGAGGCCACCTGATCCTTGGTGTACTGGCAAGTATCTACATTGTGACTTGAACCAGTATCCAGCTGGTTGTTGCTGCAGCACCCAAACCTTTAGAGCTTATACCAGGAATGTGTGCGATGGGAATATGAAACATTCAGACACAGGGCCGCACCTCGGCCCCACCCCCTCTCTCTTCATTGTTTCACTGGCTGCGATTCCCAATGGCTGCCAGTGGCTCCCACTGCTTTCTCAACCAATGAGGAGGGAGAGTCTATGGAGAACCTGGGCCCTCGTGCACATCGCTGGATCGAGATAGTGATAGTGCTCAGGTAAGTATGGGGGGGGTGCTTGGGGGGCTGCTGCACACAGATGTTTTTTTTACCATCATGCATAAGCCTTTAGAACCATTTTAACTAAGTAGTGTCAAGCAAAATAATCTTCTGCTCTAGTGACAGCATTTCTGGTCTCAGCAATGAGGGAGTCACAACAGTGGCACAAGAACATGTGACAAGGTACACGACCATGGAACACCAATGCAAATATGGGATTCAGTCTGGATCCCACAGACAGCAATATAGGGTTTGTTTTCCTCCCATTGACATCGAGCATTTTATCCAACTGACACCAACAATCTAGATTTTATTTTATCCTATTAACACCAATGATGTGGGCTTTATTTTATACTACTGACACCAACAATACTGCCTTTTTTTCTCACTGATGCAAGAATATGGGCCTTAATTTATCTCACTGACACCATATTGGTGTCACCAGGGTGCTATTCAGAACAAACATGAGCATGTGCTGAAAAGGAGACAGCAGAATAAAAATGAGCATGTGCTGAGTTTCCAATATTTGCACAGAGATGGGCACATAGCGTGAACGTTCACACTGGCACAGGTTCACACACATCTGCTGCCAGAACTGCCCTATATAAGGTCAGTGGCTGCACTTAGACTTTGCTGGATGAACTTCAGCTACCAGTACTCCTTACTTCTGTGTTTCCTGTATTAGTTGAATTACCTGTTACCAATCCTGTTTGCCTCAGGACTTCCCTGCTGCCTGCTCTAAGGACTCTACTTTTATTGTTCTACCAAGCACGACCCTGGCTTGCTCTTGACTACTCTTCTGCTTGCTCCACTGGATTCCTGTAAATGACCTCAACTCTGTTCTTGACTAAGCGCCTGCCTACTCCCTGGCTTGCTTTCCCGTGTATGAATTTGGCTACCATACTGACTACGCTTCTTCAATCCAGTCCTACTAGCCTGATCCTGCTTCTTCTTCAGGTGCCACCTTGCCAGTGGTCATTGCCCTGGTTTTTCTACATCATAACGGGCAATGGAGGTCCTGCCATCTGTCCTGACAGACTAGCTGACAGTTATCCAGTTCCGCTGTGCTGAAAGCAGCTTCCACCAGATCTACCTAAAATGCTTCTTGGAGCCTAGCACTCCCTGTTCTCACCTTCAAGGGTGCTTGGCACTTAGCAACAAGGGAAGCCCTATCATCAAATCACCCTCAGACCAGGTATACATGATAGATATAGTCTTTGTTTTATCCCACTGACAACAATGATATGGTCTTTATTTTATCCCACTGACACCAAGAGTATGGGCCTTAATTTGTCAACAGCTGAAGCTGTTGGGTACTGCAGCGTGCTGTGATATGAAAGTTTTCCACGGGTTCAGGCAGAACTGAGATTGACTTGAACCTTAGCTCACCCCCATACTTCTCTACATGGAATTCAGCTATTTTTTGTAACAGCACGAAATGTCATTGGGCTTTACTAGGGGCTTTCTGTGTGATGCCTACTTATGGTAAATGGACTGGTGATAATGTGTGCACTATTTTACATTATATCACAGACATTATATCACAGATATATATATATATATATATATATATATATATATATATATATATATATATACAGTATATATATATATATATATATATATATATATATATATATATGTGTATATATATATATATATATATATATATATATATATATATGTATAAAAACATATATATATATATATTTACACATTTTTGTATGTTAATTTTTTTGTGTGGTTATATGTGTTGACATGACTGCTACGCATTCATGGGTGGTGCGATTTGGCAGCCCATTCATTTGAATGAACTGCAAATGCAGCAAAACTACTTTCAAAAATGCGCCATGCTAAATCACGATACTGTGCTACAATGCGATTTGGTGCCCACAAATGCACTGCATATGCGATCTGCGCTCGATGTGCCATTAACAATGTAATGGCAACCACAGTGCGTTTTGAGCATGGTGCGGGAAGCGCACATGGAATGCACCTTTCCTGCACCGCATTCTGGTGTGAACCAGCCTATATTGTATATTACTGGGTGGTCAACACCATAACTAACCCAATGCTTTTCTTTCCATTATTTTTGTTCTGAAAATGTACTGGTTTGTGTATTCTCATGGTACATGAACAGTCCCTATGAATTTTTGAATTTTTTGGTTTCAACACTGTAACTAAAAAGCATCTGGCCTCCATCCAATGGCTTTTCTTTTTTTTTTTTTTTTTTACTTTTGTATTTTTAAAATGTTTTAAAATAAATACATTTAAAGAAAAAAAAATGTATTGGTGTGTGTAATCTCATGACACTTTAAAAGTTTGGACTCAACACTTAAAAGTTTGGATTCAACACTGTAAGTAAAAAGCGCCTGGCCTCCATCCAATTGCTTTCTTTCTTTCTTTTACTTTTGTATTTTTAAAATAATATTAAAAAAAGATATATTTGAAAAAAAAAGTATTGGTGTGTGTAATCTCATGACACCTTAAAAGTCCCCATGAATTCTTTAAAAGCTTGGATTAGACACTAACTCAAAATCTTTCAGCTTCCACAATTTTTTTTTTTTTGGATTGATAAAAGATTATTTACAACATTAGTTTTGTATTGATAAATCGATACCCTAAAAAAAAATTAAAGACGTACTGGTTTGTGTAATCTCAGAGTCATGACACCTTAAAAGTCCCACATTCATTTTTTTGTTTGGATTCAGCACTGTAATGCCCCGTACACACGGTCGGACATTGATCGGGCATTCCGACAACAAAATCCTAGGATTTTTTTCCGACGGATGTTGGCTCAAACTTGTCTGGCATACACACGGTCACACAAAGTTATCAGAAAATCTGATCGTTCTGAACGCGGTGATGTAAAACACGTACGTCGGGACTATAAATGGGGCAGTAGCCAATAGCTTTCGTCTCTTAATTTATTCTGAGCATGCGTGGCACTTGTGTACACACGACCGGAATTTCCGACAACGGATTTTGTTGTGGAAAAATTTTATAGCCTGCTCTCAAACTTTGTGTGTCAGAAATTCGGATGGAAAATGTGTGATGGAGCCTACACACGGTCGGAATTTCCGACAACAAGGTCCTATCACACATTTTCTGTCGGAAAATCTGACCGTGTGTACGGGGCATAACTAAAAAGCTTCTGGCCTCCTTCCAATTGTTTTTTATTACTTTCTTAATTAAAAAAAAAATAAAACATTTTTATCTTTTTTTTTTTTTTAATTACGTATTGGTGTATGTAATCTATAATAAAGGATCGGATCTCTAAACACCTAAAAATTTGGAAACCTTGGGTTGATAATTACCTCCCCCCGAACCTCGACAGTTACTTGCTCGAACCCTGAGCCGGCACAGTTATTTTGAACCCGGATCTCTTAAATAACAAACTAGTTATTTAAAGGAGAAGTACAGCCAAAGCTTGTTTGGCTGTACTTCTGTGGATCACAGGAGTGCAGTTTGTTAAGCACTTCTGTGACCCGTTTTCAGCAGACAGCGGGCTGACATCACAGAGCCGGTCTAGGCTTGGGAAAGATCGCGACCATATGTTGGGATCTGCACACATGCCTTGACCAGCACCCGGATAAGCTTCTCAGTGAGCTGCTGAGAGCCTGAGCCAGTCACTGCCACCCCCTCCACAGCCTAGAGCTTCAGTGAGCGCTGGAGGGCAGAACAGAGAGACACTGACTGACAGTCCCCAGCCCTCTGCTCAGGGGGTTCTGAGAACCGAACAATGAGCAATGTTTGATCGATCAGCCTTAGAGCTTGTGGGGGACCGATGCAGCATCATCATTGTTTTTTTCTATTACTTTTGTATTAATAAAAGATTTTTTTTTATTGGCGTACTGATTTGTATAATCTCATGGCACAGTAAGTCCATATGAATTTATTTTAATTGTTTGGATTTAATATTTAATAGGAACCAATCATCTATCTTTTTTGTATAAAACTTACCCTCTCCAAATTGCTCACTTTTTGCTGTACTACAGCATCACACAAAAGTGAGTACACCCTTCACATTTTTATAAATATTTTATTATATCTTTTCATGTGACCACACTGAAGAAATTACACTTTGCTACAATGTAAAGTAGTGAGTGTACAGCTTGTATAACAGTGTAAATTTCCTGCCCCCTCAAAATAACTCAACACACACCCAATAATGTCTAAACCGCTGGCAACAAAAGTGAGTACACCCCTAAGTAAAAATGTCCAAATTGGGCCCAAAAGTGTCAATAATTTGTGTGGCCACCATTATTTTACAGCACTGCCTTAACCCTCTTGGGCATCGAGTTAACCAGAGCTTCACAGGTTGCCACTGGATTCCTCTTCCACTCCTCCATGATGACATCACTTAGCTGGTTGATGTTAGAGACCACCTTCCATTTGAGGATGCCCCACAGATGCTCAATAGGGTTTAGGTCTGGAGACATGCTTGGCCAGTCCATCACCTTTACCCTCAGCTTCTTTAGCAAGGCAGTGGTCATCCTGGAGGTGTGTTTGGGATCGTTCATGTTGGAATACTGCCCTGCATCCCAGTCTCCGAAGGGAGGGGATCATGCTTTGCTTCAGTATGTCACAGTACGTGTTGGTATTCATGGTTCCCTCAATGAACTGTAGCTCCCCAGTGCCAGCAGCACTCATGCATCCCCAGACCATGACACTCCCACCACCATGCCTGACTGTAGGCAAGACACACTTGTCTTTGTACTCCTCACCTGGTTGCCGCCACACACGCTTGGCACCATCTGAACCAAATAAGTTTATCTTGGTCTCATCAGACCACAGGACATGGTTCCAGTAATCCATGTCCTTAGTCTGCTTGTCTTCAGCAAACTGTTTGCGAGCTTTCTTGTGCATCATCTTTAGAAGAGGCTTCCTTCAGGGTCAACAGCCATGCAGACCAAGTTTATGCAGTGTGCAGCATATGGTTTGAGCACTGACAGGCTGACCCCCCACCCCTTCAACCTCTGCAGCAATGTTGGCAGCACTCATACATCTATTTCTTAAAGACAACCTCTGGATATGACGCTGAGCATGTGCACTAAACTTCTTTGGTCAACCATGGCGAGGCCTGTCCTGAGTGGAACCTGTCCTGTTAAACCGCTGTGTGGTCTTGGCCACTGTGCTGCAGCTCAGTTTCAGGGTCTTGGCAATTTTCTTATAGTCTAGGACAGTGGTTCTCAACTCCAGTCCTCGGGACCCACCAACAGGCCAGATTTTAAGTATTACCTTGGGGAGTTGCAGACTAGAATACTGCAATTACTGAGCAGCAAGTGATATCACCTGTGATGTATTTCAGCTATCTTGCAAACCTGGCCTGTTGGTGGGTCCTGAGGACTGGAGTTGAGAACCACTGGTCTAGGACATCTTTATGTAGAACAACAATTCTTTTTTTCAGATCCTCAGAGAGTTTTTTGCCATTTGGTGCCATGTTGAACTTCCAGTGACCAGTATGAAAGAGTGAGAGCTATAACATCAAATTTGACACGCCTTCTCCCCATTTACACCTGAGACCTTGTAACACTAATGAGTCACATGACACCGGGGAGGAAAAATGGCTAATTGGGCCCAATTTGGACATTTTTACTTAGGGGTGTACTCACTTTTCTTCCTGGCGATTGTAGCAAAGTATAATTTCTTCAGTGTTGTCACATAAAAAGATATAATAAAATTATTTACAAAAATGTGAGGGGTGTACTCACTTTTATGAGATACTGTATACTTGCTTTCCATCAATGTGGCACCATGGCACACTTTGCACGTTACACTTTCTTTAGCCTATGGCCAGTTGAATGCATTTGCCTTCTGCCATCTGCACAGATCTGGGGAAGGGTACAGAGAAATTTCTGCAGCATTGAAGGTCCCAATGAGCACAGTGGCCTCCATCATCCGTAAATGGAAGAAGTTTGGAACCACCAGGACTCTTCCTAGAGCGGGCCTCCTGGCCAAACTAAGTGATCAGGGGAGAAGGGCCTTAGTCAGGGAGGTAACCCAAGAACTCATTGGTCACTCTTACAGAGCTCCAGCGTTTCTCTCTGAGGAGAACCTTCCAGAAGAACAACCATCTCTGCAGTACTCCACCAATCAGGCCTGTATGGTAGAGTGGCCAGATGTAAGCCACTCCTCAGTAAAAGGCACATGACATTCCGCCTGGAGTTTGCCAAAAGGCACCTGAAGGACTCTCAGACCATGAGAAACAAAATTCTTTCGTCTGATGAAACAAAGACTCTTTAGCCTGAATGACAGGCGTCATGTCTGAAGGAAATCAGGCACCGCTCATCACCTGGCCATTATGATCCCTACAGTGAAGCATGGTGGTGGCAGCATCATACTGTGGGCATGTTTTTCAGTGGCAGGAACTGAAAGACTAGTTGGGATCGAGGGAAAGATGAATGCAGCAATGTACGGAGACATTCTTGATGAAAACCTGCTCTAGAGTGCTCTGGACCTCAGACTGGGGTGAAGGTTCATCTTCCCACAGTACAACGATCCTAAGCAAACAGCCAAGATAACAAAGGAGTGGCTATGAAACAACTTTGTTAATGTCCTAGAGTGGCCCAGCCAGAGCCCAGACTTGAAACCCGATTGAACATCTCTGGGAAGTTCTGAAAATGGCTGTGCACTGACGATTCCCCATCCAGCCTGATGGAGTTTGAGAGGTTCTGCAAAGAAGAATGAGAGAAACTGCCCAAAAATAGGTGTGCCAAGCTTGTAGCATCATACACAAAAAGACCAGAGGCTGTAATTGGTGCCAAAGCTGCTTCAACAAAGTATTGAGCAAAGGCTATGAATACTTATGTACATATGATTTTTTTCATTTTTTATTTTTAATAAATTTGCAAAGATTTCAAACAAACTTCTTTCACGTTGTCATTATGGGGTATTGTTTGTAGAATTTTGAGGACAATAATGAATTTAATCCATTAAATGTGGAAAAAGTGGTGTGCTGTGAATACTTTCCGGATACATAGATGATTATAGACATGAGAAACAAAACGCACCAACTCGTCTTCCCATCCTTTCTCGTTACAGCTTTAGGCACTGCTACAAAGTGACGAGTTCACTTTAAACATTGCCCCCTCGAACGCCAACATTTCACAGAGCACCGCCAGTGAACTTTGCTGCTTTGATATAAACTGCTTGGCTTTAGTGTTTAATAATACATATGGAAGAACGGTCTCATGCGTCCCCTGTTAGTACGAATGAAAGGAAAATGTGCAGCAAGGATATATCTTCCTGTTCCCAAAAGGATTCCGAGACAGAGCACTTGCTAAATAGTTGTCACAGCGCATTTGTGGCAACATGTTGTGCCAGGTTTTATGTTGGAAATAGGACTTTTTTTTTTGTCATGTTGCCGAACATTAGAAGTTTTTTTTTTTGCCTTTGTTGTATCTAGATAAAGCTAAAGGAATAAAAGCTGAATCCGCCTCTGCATGCAATGCAAGCGCACAACGGCGTGGACCTGACATTTAGAAAAAAAAAAGATGACAGCTGCGAATCAAAAAAGAAAAAAACATATATATATATAAAAAAACAAAACAAAAAAAACTGAGCATATACCTGGAGTATAAAAAGAAAAAAAAAACAGCAGAAAACCTCACTATTACATGTCGAAATATGAAAGGAATTCAGCTGCTGTTGATGGCGCTCTTCTTTCAACATCCTGAACATTTCATGTGATTTCCCTGTTCTAAGCGCTATTAAGCAGCTGATAATTTCAGGCCTTATGGTGAGCCGCCACGGCACGGCAGACCTCCCGGTACATTCGTACTCATTATCTGTCAACAATATTGTTAGCTTAGCACCATGTAACATCAAGTTCTGAGAGGAGTTTTTTTTTTGTTTTTTTGTTTTATGTTTTCATCACATCATTTCAAGCATTTTCAAAACTCTTATTGCCGTGTATTGTTCTTTTGTAATGGTTTATGTGCTCCTCCTAGGTGGCACCCATATAAATCATTTCACTCATCGGCGTGCGGAGAGCAAACACATTTTCTACAGAGGGGCATAATAAGTATGATGCTTTATAATGAGTGTAGGAAATGATGGGAGGCAATAGTTAGTAAATGATCTCAATATAATAAACATGAAAACGAAAAAAGACTATTCAAAGAGACTCAACAGATTGTTTAGCCTTTATATTAATCTCAAATTACTACTACACAATAGAAGAAGGAAGAGGAAACAAGACATGTAACAACATAAGGTATGATACTCAAAAGAATATAAAACATAAAGGGTGAAAACACAATTTTTCACCGCAGGTTCAATAATGGCACGCTAACGTGCAGGTGTTGCGGCCCACCACAATGCATGGAAATCCGCTACTATGCACCGCGGTGTGCTGCTATGTCCTGCATGTCCGTTTTCTTTGACGTTTTGGTGTGTTGTCAGCCCATTTACAGTAAAACCTTGGATTGCGAGCATAATTCGTTCCAGAAACATGCTTGCAATCCTAAGCACATGTATATCAAAGTGAATTTCCCCATAAGAAATAATGGAAACTCAGATGATTCGTTTCACAACCATTTATTCATAGGTTCTCAGTTTATAGTCCATATAAAAAGATCATAGCAATGTGACCAGGTTGTGTAACCATAAAATGTCCATTCACAAATGGAAGCCTCCACAAGGGGATAAGAAGCAAAATCCAGCAGGAGATAGAGAGTATAAAAGTGAAGAGAGGTGCCTCTAAAGCCGCGTACACACGAGTGGAATGTCTGACAGAAAAAGTCCGACGGAAGTTTTCATCGTCTATTCCGATCGTGTGTAGGCCTCATCGGACCTTTTTTTTTGAAAATTCTGACGGACCTAGAAATAGAACATGTTCTAAATATTTCCAACGGAACCAATTCCTATCGGGAAAACCGCTCGTCTGTATGTTGTTCCGACGCACCAAAAACGATGCATGCTCTGAAGCAAGTACGAGACGGGAGTTATTGGCTACTGGCTATTGAACTTCCTTTTTCTAGTCCCGTCATACGTGTTGTACGTCACCATGTTCTGGACGGTCAGAATTTGGTCGGACTTTGGTTTGACCGTGTGTAGGCAAGACCGCTTAAATGGAATTCCATCGGAGTTCCGACGGAGAAACCTTCGGAGTTTATTCCGACGGCAAAACCGGTCGTGTGTACGCGCCATAAGTGTAGCAATATGGTTACATTTAATAAAGGTACAACATTTAGCAACTCACATGGTTGATGATTAAAAGAGGCACATCTAAGTATGCAGTCATCCGGAGTAAATCTGTCTGTAATCGTGACCAGGAAGACTACCCCGCAGTAGAGTGATCTGAAAGCGAGGCTTGAAGCACTTATGGAACGCAGCGTGGAAGAGACGACGTCAATGGCGGTGAGGAGGACGGTCTATGTGGACATCTTTACCAAAAATGCCTGCATACTTAGATGTTCCTGTTTTAATCATGAAGCATGTGAGTTTCCAAATGTTGTACCTTCATTAAATGTAAGCATATTGCTACACTTGGAGGCACCTCTCTTCTCTTTTATACTCAGTTGTGGCATTGTGGCATACTCAGCCTAGCAAGAGAGCTACCCGTCATTTTACTTTACTGTGGGCGGGAGGTGGCTAAGCTGGGGCATGCACCCCTTATGTGTTCTCACATCAACAAGAATTAAACCACCAGTGAATCTTCAATCCAAGTCCATAAAGAGCGAGTTTGGGGTGGAGGAACTTGACTGGCCTGCATGGAGTCCTGACCGCAACACGATAGAACATCTTTGGGGTGAATTAGAGCGGAGGCTGTGAGCCAGGCCTTCTCGTCCAACATCAGTGCCTGACCTCACAAATGCGCTTCTGGAAGAATGGTCAAACATTCCCATAGACACACTCCTAAACCTTGTGGACGGCCTAACCAGAAGAGTTAAAGCTGTTATAGCTGCAAAGTGGGGGCTAAGTCAATATTGAACCCTATGGACTAAGATTGGGATGCTATTAAAGTTCATGTATGTGTAAAGGCAGGCGTCCCAATACTTTTGGTAATATAGTGTGTGTGTGTGTGTGTGTGTGTGTGTATATTTACATGACTATAGGATTCGTCAACTGCGGTCTTGCACATATCTTAAACCTATAATAACCACACAACGCTGAGTGACATGGGTTTTAATGGCCACAACAGCCTTTTATTAACCAAAATAAATATAACCATAAACATAACAATTCTTAACACCAGGAGGGGGTCTTTGGGGTCCCATTTTGCTCAATAACAACTGTGACCTCAGCTGTGCCCCAGCCGGCTCGAGGACATTGCGACTTTCCAAATTTCTCTTTCCCTTGGGACCTAAGTCCTGGGAGAACCACCAACAACCAACCAAGGTGGGATCCCATACCCTGTATGGGTCCCCCAAAATTTAATAAACTGTTTCAATTCTTGACCCCCCAAAGACCCCCTGACCCGCCAGCTGCTGTGACAAATTTTTTAATAAAAACTATAAATATATATATGTATAAATTTTTTTTTTTTTTTTTTATTCCCTTTTTTCTCTCTTTGTTTTTTTTTTTTTTTTTTATAAAAAGAAAAACCCATAACCCAATGTAGGGCGGGAGGGAGGGAACTTCTACCAACGAGGAATATCCTGGAATGATTTCCCAACAGCCTGTGCAACATCCCAACCCTTTTCCAGCTCCACCCAAACACCTGACTTGCTCCTCCAATAAGGTAAGCTACCCTTTTCCCCAACTAACTCAGTAAAAACTTAACCCTTGCCGACCTGTTCCTCCCATAGTCATGCCGACCCTCCGTCTAGATTTTCCTCCGGGTCACACTTGACTATAGGATTCGTCAACTGCGGTCTTGCACATATCTTAAACCTATAATAACCACACAACGCTGAGTGACATGGGTTTTAATGGCCACAACAGCCTTTTATTAACCAAAATAAATATAACCATAAACATAACAATTCTTAACACCAGGAGGGGGTCTTTGGGGTCCCATTTTGCTCAATAACAACTGTGACCTCAGCTGTGCCCCAGCCGGCTCGAGGACATTGCGACTTTCCAAATTTCTCTTTCCCTTGGGACCTAAGTCCTGGGAGAACCACCAACAACCAACCAAGGTGGGATCCCATACCCTGTATGGGTCCCCCAAAATTTAATAAACTGTTTCAATTCTTGACCCCCCAAAGACCCCCTGACCCGCCATGCGAGCTTGAGTGACACCTCACTAAAGCGAGTCCCTCCACACCTGCAGAGCCCTCTGAACCCCTTCCTGCAATCCTAAAAACCAAAAATCGGTTCCAAATGTACACCGTCATCCCTCCAATACCTAATAGATAGGTCTTCCAGATCCCGATGGCGAACCACCACACCCCCAAGGCGAGACACAAAACGCCCGATCTCCCTGTTGGCCTTTATCCGTGCTTTATTCAAGCGTTCAACGGAACGCGCATGTCGCCAAGTGTGTCGTGCCACTATGTCTGACCACACTATGATGACCCCAGGGAAGTCACGCATCAGTCGCAGAATGTCAAACTTTACATCCCGAACAATGTCCCTAGCTGCCCGGACCCCCATATCATTTCCTCCCACTGAGAGCACCAAAACATCAGGAGGCCTGTCCACTCTAGAATAATAGTGGAATTCCGGAAGAACCCGTCCCCACATCATGCCTCTAACTCCCAACCATTTGCATACTGCTTCACTCCGGGGAACTCCAAGCTGTCTCCCTTCGGGCCGCGCATCCGCTCTGATCGCCCCCCAGAAGACATAAGAGTCGCCCAGAATCCACACCAGGCCTTGGGGAAAACCTGTAACAGACAACCAAAGAAAAACATATAGCCCAAAACATAACTCCAACAAATCAATAACATCATGAAAAACATTATAGCATGTGCGGACGTACATAAATTTTAAAACGATCAGATTCCCACCTCCCTATGCGCATAACCATCTGTGGACTCAAACCCCAACGAGCTGCCTCCGTAGCTGCCCCTACCCGAAAAGAATGAGTATTAAATTGAGAGGCTGGCATTCCAACCGTCAACAAACAGCGCTTAAAAACTGCCACGAACTGGAAACGCGACAAGGATGAACCATCCTCGTGCTGTAAAAAAGACCCTTGCACGCCCTTCCGAACCTGAGCGAAGCGCTGAACTGAAAGTACCGGACACACTGCCTCCGGAAGCACCTTAAATAACGTCACATAAACCCCTTTGCCCAATTGATCAGTTTTAGATCTACTGATAAGGAGCTGAACGCTATCCGCATTGATTTGTACCTCCGAAAACATCAAACCCCCCACACCGCGTTTATTTTTGCTCACCAGCTCCCCAATCCTCAAGGCTCCAAAGAAAGCCAAAGAAAAGGCAGCCGTAAACAGTTGAACCTCATAAGGCGAGGAACAAACCCTGGGCAAGATTCCTACCATATCCTGTAGCAGCCCAAAGGACACAGGGCGCCTGGTGTCTCTTACCACGCGTCCACGCCGGAAACCCTTCATGGCCTGACGCACCATAAAGTCCTTCGTAATATCCCGCAGGCCTTGTAGCTTATGAAGAAAAGCCAACGCAGCCAATCTCCGGTTCATTTTCGATACCGACTCTCCCTTGGAAAACTGCATCCCAATCACATACAACAACAGGGAGAGCCTGTCCTGATCTGAAACACAACCCCCCACGGAACTTACCAGTTCGTCCCATTCACGCCAAACCGAAGAGTAAGCCGCCCATGTTCCCGCACTCACCGAACGCTGTACCAGGCCACCCGCTATTCTAATGCCAGTCTCCACAGATGCGTAGGACAAGGAACCGACCTCTGCTCCGCCGCCGGCGCCAGCTTCCGGAACCTGTCCCACTGAAAACGAGACAAGGCATCAGCAATGGAATTCTCCACACCTGGTACATGTACAGCTTTTACAAAACAATTCAAACTCAAACAACGAAGGACCAAAAAACGTAATAAACGCACTACGGGCGGAGACGAAGCAGACAGACTAGACACCACTGCCACCACCTCCATGTTATCACAGTGAAAACAAACTCGCCGATTTTGAAAGCGAGACCCCCAAATGTCCAGTGCCACCACAATGGGGAAAAGCTCCAATAACACCAGATTACTCAAGAAGCCCGCGACACGCCATTCCTCCGGCCACGCCTCTGCGCACCATGCCCCTTGACAGTACGCCCCGAAACCCAAACTGCCCGCTGCATCCGTGTACAAATCGAAATCAAAAGCCGACACCACCGGAGCCATCCACAAGGATCTCCCGTTATAGGTGGCCAGAAATTCCTCCCACACCCGCAGATCAGCCTTGTGTTCAGCCGAAAGCCGAATAAAATGATGTGGCATTCGAACCCCAGAAGTGGCGGCACTCAGGCGACGGCAAAAAATGCGCCCCATCGGCATGATGCGGCAGGCGAAATTAAGCTTCCCCAGCAAAGACTGTAATTGCTTCAGCCTATTTTTCTTCGCCTGTAAGGCCGCCCTCACCAACAATCGCAAGTCCTCCAATTTAGCCGTCGGCAAGCGACACTCCATTGCCTGTGTATCAATGATGATACCCAAGAATTGCATTTCTGTCGAAGGCCCTTCCGTCTTCTCTGGCGCAAGGGGAATCCCGAAACGCCTCGCCACGTCTTCCAATGTTCGTAACAAGACCGAACAAACCGTGGACTTTGGGGGGCCAATACAAAGAAAATCATCAAGGTAGTGCAGAACCGAGCGCACTTGTGACTCTTCCCGAACCACCCATTCGACAAAGGTACTAAACGTCTCAAAATAGGAACAAGAAATAGAACAACCCATGGGAAGACAACGATCCACAAAAAACTGACCACCCCAAAAACAACCCAGCAACGGCTGGCTATCCGGGTGAACTGGTAATAAACGAAAAGCGGACTCAATGTCCGTCTTAGCCAATAATGCCCCTTGCCCATATCTCTGAACCCAACTGACGGCCGTATCAAATGACGTATAGGACACCGACGTCAAGTCAGGCTCTATTGCATCATTCACCGAAGATCCCTTAGGATACGACAAGTGATGTATCAGCCGAAATTTATGTGGTTCCTTCTTAGGCACCACCCCCAAAGGAGACACATGCAACCCAGGTATGGGTGGGCGATCGAATGGGCCAGCCATTCTACCCATCTCCACCTCCTTAGCTAACTTATCCGTCACCACCTGAGGAAACTGAGAAGTAGATTTCAGATTCTTGGGCACCGAATTCCCAGACAAGGGTAGCGAACAAGGAATGTGAAAACCATGGGCAAAGCCCTCGGCAAGAAAAACCGCCGCCTCCCTTCTGGGATACCTACTTAGGTACGGCAGCATCTCGGACAGATTTACCGGCGTCTTCCCTTTTTGAAGCGGACTCACCAGATTGCGGCTTCCCCTTCTTGAAGCATTTGGCAAAACTGTGGGAGCCTCCGCATCCGGAGCACTCGTGACGGAACCGACAGGTCGTGCCAAAGCGGCACGCTCCTTCGTTGAACTGCCAACAGTAGTTTCTTCGTTGTGAGGCCGGCTGCCCAGTGCCTGAACCGCCGGCCCCCCCTGGAAAGGGCTGGCCCGAAGCCCGAGCCTGCACCATGAGCTTCATCCAAAGCCCAATATCCTTATGGTCCCATCTTAGCTGAGGCCTGACAGCTTTTCGCTGGCGAAACTGTTCATCATAGCGAAGCCATGCCAGTCCCCCATATACTCTATAAGCCTCCCCAATCGCGTCTAAATAGCAAAAAAGCGGAGAACAATTCTCCGGCTCCTTTTCACCTATGACGCTGGCCAATATCGCAAAGGCTTGCAGCCAGTTAGAAAAAGTCCTAGGGATAAGCCGCCAACGTCGCCTTTCCTCCTCCTCCTTTTTACTCTCATCTGCTTTACCTTTCTCTATATTAAATTTCTCCAGCGGCAAGAGGGAGAATATCTCCACATATTCCCCCCGCCAAATCCTCTCCCTAACTTCGGGCTTGAGGTGCACCCCCAACGGACCCTCGAAGCACACATAAACCTCACCGTGCGCTCTATCACCCAAACGAACCCCATCGTCCCCCGACTCCTTAGCCTTACGCGACTCCGTGCCACTGTCCCTCACCGTCTGAGAAGCAGACTCAACTACCGTCGAGGATAATGGGATCTCTGTATCCGTTTGTCCTTCCCACTGTGACGCCGTGCTCACCGCCGGCGACAGCATAGGACTACGCACAACGGGGGCATCACGGCCCAAACCATCCGACGCGGTCACGGCAGGGACCCACGCCCCCGTCGGCCCCGCTACTGGTCCTGAGGGCCCAGGCGGGGCGCAACGGTCCAACAATTCCCGAAAACCCGCAAAAAATTCCGCCAGACCTGCCACACCAGGTTCCCTACCTAACTGACCCGCTTGCTCCCTGCCCCGTGACCCCTCCTGTCCGCCCGCCGTGAACCCACCCCCTTGCCCCACAGAAGTAGCAGAAATAAAACTGGACTCACCAGGCTGCCTGCGCGCCGAATCCCGAGCAGCCGCACATCCGGATCCCAGCTGACTCCGCACAGTAGGGCGCACGGTCGGTGATCGCCCATCGCCGTCATCGCTGGACACCTCGCCGGATTCTGCTGACGACTCACGCACGGACTGTGCCGCAGGCGTCCTTCCCCTCGATTCTTCCGGTTCCGCACGCCCCGGCGTATCAGCATCCTCATCCGCCTCCATCTGACAGCTGCGGGGTTCACGTGCACCCCCAGCTGTGGAAGGGGGTCGCCGGCCCTTTAATTGAGCTTGGCCACTCCCCCGTGCAGCTGTCACTCTCACATTGCTTGAAGATGACTGTAATGTCTGAGTAGAAGCAGCAGAGGGCGCCAACTGCCTTCTGCTGCCTGTTTCACTAGCCTTCCCACGCCGAGCCGACGCTCCAGCCACAGGAGAGGTAGCTGAGCCTGCAGATGAAGCGGCTGACGATCGCAGGTACCGGACCTCCTGGCACACAAGGTCCGCTCTGCCCACCGCTCCAGAAGGGACAGGGCTCCCGCCCCTCCCTGCATCCGACTGTCTCCCGCGCTGGGCCGGCCTCCTGCTAGGCACATCAGCAGGAAAGCCGGCCGCAAGGTCCTGTGTCACTGTAGAGGGGGAGGAGGGGGGAAGAGAGCGCAGCGTCCCCCCCTTCCGCAGGTCCCGCCGATGCTGGGGATTCCTCCCAGGCCCTCCGCTGGAGCCAGAAGCTGATGGCCCAGCAGGGGACACTGAAGGGTTCCGAGTGGAGCTCCCATGCGGCCGCCGGACCCGGGGGGTATGTGATGGGCTCAACCGCTCAGGAGGGCGAACCCTCCTAGCGCGCTTAGATGAAGGGGGAGATCCAGGAGGAGATGGATCAACCCCCGACCCCCCTAACATGCCCAATAGCTGTTGTTGGAGCCACTGAGGACCCCGTGTAGAGGCTGCAGCCCTGACCTGCTCCCACAAGGCCTCCAAATCGCTCATCTTGCCTGTATTTCTCTCCGCAGGGGCCGACAGAACTTCTACCAACGAGGAATATCCTGGAATGATTTCCCAACAGCCTGTGCAACATCCCAACCCTTTTCCAGCTCCACCCAAACACCTGACTTGCTCCTCCAATAAGGTAAGCTACCCTTTTCCCCAACTAACTCAGTAAAAACTTAACCCTTGCCGACCTGTTCCTCCCATAGTCATGCCGACCCTCCGTCTAGATTTTCCTCCGGGTCACACTGTATATATACAGCGGGTATAATACCAACTTTATATATAGTGTGTGAAACCAATGCCTTTGTGGTTCAATTTGAGCCCATACAAACCAATGGGATCAAATCGCACTGCAAAGAACCGCATGTGATTTGAACAGGAATGCGTTGCAATTCCTCTCCGAATCACATGCGGTTTTCCCCACCGCTCCAGCGTGAACCCAGGCTTGTCATAGTGACATCATAGACTAATGCCCCGTACACACGATCGGACTTTCCGACAACAAAACCTTGGAATTTTGTTCGAAGGTTGTTGGCTCCAACTTGTCTCGCATACACCCGGCCACACAAATGTTGGCCAACAATCATAAACGTAGTGACGTACAAGACGTACGGCGAGCCGATAAATAGTGAAGTTCAATAGTCATGCGCCACCCTTTGGGCTCCTTCTGCTAATGTTGTGTTTGGTGAGCATTGATTCCGAGCATGCGTGTTTGTACTTTGGACTTTTGTCCGATGGACTTGTGTACACACGATTGGAAAGTCCGACAACATACATTTGTTGGCGGAAAATTTGAGAACATGCTAGCCAACATTTGTTGGCGGAAAGTCTGACAACAATTGTCCGAAGGAGCGTACAAACGGTCGAACTTTCCGCCAACAAGCTCACATCCAACATTTGTTGTCGGAAAATCCAATCGTGTGCACGCGGCATAAGGCTTATGCCGCGTACACACGAGCGGACTTTACGGCGGACTTTGCCCGGCGGACTGGATTTCGTCGGACAATTCGATGTGTGTGGGCTCCAGCGGACTTTGTTTTCTCAAAAGTTGGACGGAATTAGATTTGAAACTTGTTTAAAATTTATCCGTTGAAATCGAGTCCGGTCGAAAAGTCCGCCGTCTGTATGCTAGTTCGACGGACAAAAAGCCACGCTAGGGCAGCTATTGGCTACTGGCTATGAACTTCCTTGTTTTAGTCCGGTCGTACGTCATCACGTACGAATTCGACGGACTTTGGTGGATTGTGTGTAGGCAAGTCCGTTCGTTCACAAAGTCCGTCGGAAAGTACGTCGAAAAGTCCGCCGGGCAAAGTCCGCCGTAAAGTCCGCTCGTGTGTACGCGGCATTACAAATAAGTAGTGGAGACCTCCAGCGGCACAGAATATTTCAGGAGGTAGGTGTAAGTCTGGTGGGAGGCATTTAATTGTCTACACACATGCCATCTTGTGACAGGGACAGTGTCATAATGTGCCAATGGTTATGGCTGGCAGCAGGGGGGCCGCTGACAATGGAAGTGGTGCGTTCTTCCACAACACACGGCAAAGCCAGACAGCTTCATTGACACTGATGCAGGAAAATTGTTGCATCAGTGACAACAATTTATATGAGACAAACTTTTTATCCATCCGCTTTTGCTACAAGAGACTTACCCCTGCTTTATATTTAATGCATCTAGACTTCTATAAATAAGTTATTTACAGTACATGCATACATGTATGATAAAAGGTCCAACAGCAAATTGCATAAGACCTCTTAACTTAGAAAATATACACAGAGAGAATTTGAAGAATTTATGATGAGCAGCGCAAGAACAAGACATACATAATGCAGTAAATGGAGCAGAGAAATGTTTGCTGTAAGGTCACCGGGAGCAAGAAGAACCTTGGGAATGCAATCTATAGCCGAACTGAGGATGTATTTGTGGCGATCAGGATTACCTGCGCACTGAGCACCAAGCACGTCTTTCTCTGTACTGGGAATAACACGCCGGATAATTACTTGTGTCTGTAAATTCTCAAACATACAAAAGGTTCCCCCACGCTCAACCATGTTCGCATGCAAAGGATAATTGCTAAAATTCCGCCTTTGATACTTCGGCAAAAACCAAAGTCTCCATTTCACAGGCTAGTGTTACTACTGTGATCTGCAAGGCCACCCGCTTTACGATTTATAAAGCATGGTGTATCATAAACAATTTCTAACTATCATTTTCCTAGTTGATAACTATCATTTAATCGATGCCAGGAGGATGCTACATTCTCAGTCTAGGAACTACACTTTCTTCTCCCCCCACCCACCAAGTTTATAGCGTCCTAGATCAGCAGTCGCTAACCAGTGGTCCATGGACCACTTATGGTCCGCAAGAAAATTTTGATGGTCCCCAGGGGTTCTGCCGCAAATCAACATTGATGCCAATGTTGTTTCTAGTGTTGATCTCAATGCGCGCTGATAGTCAATACTTTCAGTGCACATTGATATCAGATGCCTCCTCTGTACCTCCAGCTCTTAACTACTAACCCAGAAGTAGTGCAGAGAGCGGGAGGTTAAGAAGGAGGGGACTTCCAATGGCAGAGCTGATCACAGACTGTGGAAGGGAGCATAGAGCTTGAGCACATGGCTGGATAAGGAGATGAGATCCAATGGTGAGTCTGTGTAAGGCAATAGTGTGATCCAGGTGGAGGGGGGGCAGAAAGCCAGAGCATTGTGTGAATAAGGAATGTAAAATTCATGTTAGTGGTCCACAGGATTCAAAATTGTGAGTTTAGTGGTCCGTGAGGTCTGAAAGGTTGGTGACCACTGTCCTAGATTACTTACTACAATCCCTTGGACTGGTCATCTTGTGACATCAACACCATGGTGCGGTCTGACCATTTCCCACTATTTTCTGCTTTTACACTACTAAACTCACCAATGAGAGAATGGACCAAAGGGAAGTCTGGATAGCCCATGATTAAGCAAAGAGGTTAGCTCGAAACATGTGAACCTTTTCTCCCCACTGTGGTTCTGTATGGTGTTTCTATGCTGTTTTATTCAGGATTAACAAAGTGGACTTTAGTATTTAAGTGCACCATCCGGATCATCGATCATTGCACAGGTGTGTGCAAACTGGGCCAACACACAAGAAATGGAGGTGTGCAGGGTTTTAGAATGAGTGGAGTTATCTAGAGCAGCGCTGCGTTTCTGATGATTAGAGAATGGACATGACATTTCAATAACTCACTGTTGACAGATCGGGATTTCCATAATAAAATCACTGAAGTGATTAATACGTTTCTACTTGATCGCGCTAATGACCCTACTCCATTACTTTACCGGTGGGAAGCCCTTGATGCAGTCATTCAAGGGGATTTCCTCCAACAAGGGGCTAGGATAAAAAAGAAAAGGCTGCTGCTATCACCTCTACATGGTCCAAACTCTGTCAATTAAATACCAAAAATCACACATCTCAGCTACCAGTTCCAAACTTCTGGAACTATATGAAGCTTCTTCGGTCACTTTTAAAAATGTCAGTGCAAGCAACAGTTTCATGTACCTGTTATAGACAGGTAAAGAATTCCGATGGACAGGCGGCTTGTGGAGTTGCATTGAGGCCCGGAGTGTCCATATGGACACTTTGCCCTTAGACCAACTGTGGTTGGCCACCAACTGTGGCTCCCCACCACTGCATCTGTTAGCTTTGTACCAGGGGATGGAGCCTAATGGGAATTCACAGACACTAGTTCCCCATCTGGTCCATCTCCCCTGTGGTTGACAGCAGACAGTGTGTGGATCCTTAGCCATAAAACACCCTACTATTGGCTATGGAATCCGCCCACTGTCTGCTGTCAATCACAAAGCAAGAAAAGACCTGATGGGGAACAAATGTTTCAACTTTCTCATCAGGCTCCACCCACTGCAGTATCACAGGTTGCTAGGAGACTGTCGGCTGGGAAGCCAACAGCGTTCTTAACAACCAATGACAGGGAAACGGTAGCAACGGCAAATATGTCGCTCTGCTACACTGCATACAGGGACAGGCACTCTGCCTATCTCTGTAAGCCAGCTTAGAGTAGGTCTTAAATAATGCTGTTTTCATCAACTATGAATCAATGGTATTTAGTTTTTCATTTGGTGCATCAATTAGCACCACTAATTGTAAAATTTGCACTATTAAGAACTACTTGAATCTGCCACATGTGCCACATATACATAGACTCTGTTCCTCTATCCCAAACTCGCTCATCCATGTCTTTATGGACCTTGGTTTGTGCACTGGTGTGCAGTCATATTGGAACAGGAAGGGGCCATCCCCAAACTTTTCCCACAAAGTTGGGAGCATGAAATTGTCAAAATGACTTGGTATGCTGACGCCTTAAGAGTTCCCTTCACTGGAACCAAGGGGCCAAACTCAACCCCTAAAAAATGACCCCACACCATAATACCCCCTCCACCAAATGCTTTAGACCAGTGCACAAAGCAAGGACAGCCTTCCCAGAAGAATTGAAGCTGTTATAGCTGCAAAGGATGGGCCAACTTAATATTGAACCCTATGGACTAATGCCACGTACACACGGTTGGAATTTCCGACAACAAATGTTCGATGTGAGCTTGTTGTCGGAAATTCCGACCGTGTGTATGCTCCATCGGACATTTGCTGTCGGAATGTCCGACAACAAATGTTTGAGAGCTGGTTCTCAAATTTTCTGACAACAAAAGTTGTTGTCGGAAATTCCGAGCGTGTGTACACAAGTCCGACGCACAAAATTCCACGCATGCTCGGAATCAAGCAGAAGAGCCGCACTGGCTATTGAACTTAATTTTTCTCGGCTCGTCGTGCGTGTTGTACCTCACCGCGTTCTTGACATTCGGAATTTCCAACATTTGTGCGACCGTGTGTATGCAAGACAAGTTTGAGCCAACATCCGTTGGAAATAAATCCACGGTCTTGTTATCGGAATGTCCGATCGTGTGTATGCGGCAAAAGACTGGGGGGATGCCATAAAGTTCATGTGCGTGTAAAGGCGGGCGTCCCAATAGTTTTGACAATATAGTGTAGGTACTTCTGCGTAAAAAAGACCTAACGCTCATAGCTTGTTGTGGCATCCACAGAGCAGAAGTAAATTAGAATCTGAATTTCTTAAAAGATATGTAATGTGTATAGCTAGAGATGATTACCTTTTTTTCCCTACAAAAAAAAACAAAAAAAACAGAGCTTTATTGTAATGATGAATTTTGTGTATTGCAATTCTCCTTTCGGCTGTGTTCACAAACAGATATCTTCATTTTATTTAAGCAAAAATCCAATTAGTGGAATGCTCTCTGGTTCTAGAATAAAGTGTAAAATGAAACAAAAGAATGTGTGAGAATTGCCATAACGTCCTTTAAGAAAACTTGCGCTTGACATAAACAGTTTCACAAAGTAAGATATCTGCACAAACTGTCAAAAGGGTTTAGAAAATTGTCAAAACTTTAGAATGGGTCTTACAAGAAGAACAGTGTAGAGATTAATTAACTGTCTCCTAATCAGTTTTTTTTTCTTCCAGGTAGTGATTGTATTGACCTGTGCAGCTGCATGGTCCTAGAGATATCGCTCTTCCTTCAAAGCTTGCTTTGTAACTTTTCTGCACTCCATTTTTAGAATTTGAATTCATAGGCACAGAAGTGCCTAGGCCAGTGATGGCGAACCTTGGCACCCCAAATGTTTTGGAACTACATTTCCCATGATGCTCCACTACACTGCAGAGTGCATGAGCATCATGGGAAATGTAGTTCCAAAACATCTGGGGTGCCAAGGTTCGCCAACACTGGCCTAGGCACACTCACAGAACAGGAAGTGCACTGCTATTTTTCTGGAGTCAATAGGTACATTTTTCAGGGTACAGCTTAGACACAATTAACATTTCTAAGTTTTGCCTATAACATAGCAAACCTTGAATTTTTTAGTTCAGTTCCGCTTTAACCACTTCCGGACCGCCCACCGTCGTTATACGTCGCCTGTTTGAAGAGGAGTATCGTTGTTATGGCAGCAGCTAGCTACCATAACCACGGTATCCTCTTCTTCAGTGAGCTGTCCGGTTTCGGATAAAAGTGGTCTCTGCGGCGGATTCGCTGTAAGATCACTTTTATCAGCGGCGTGAGAGGGTCCCCCCTCCCGCCGCGTTCTGGTGCCCTCCGCCGCTTACCAGAGCCGACGGCAGCGGCGGAGGCGATCGGATCTTCACCCTTGCTGGGTATGGAGACGAGTGAGGGGAAGATGGCCACCACCCGTCTCCATAACAATGCAGGGCGGAAGCGACGTCAAAACGTCACTTCCGCTCATAGCTCTTAAAGGACCATTTTTTTTTTTAAATTTTCTAAAAGAACAGTGTAAAAATAAAAAATAAAAGATAAAATAAATAAGAAAAAAAAAAAATTAAACGTGCCCTATCTCGACGAGCTCGCATGCAGAAGCGAACGCATACGTGAGTAGCGCCCGCATATGAAAACGGTGTTCAAACCACACATGTGAGGTATTGCCTCGATCAGTAGAGTGAGAGCAATAATTCTAGCTCCTAGACCTCCTCTGTAACTCAAAACATGCAACCTGTAGAATTTTTTAAACGTCGCCTATGGAGATTTTTAAGGGTAAAAGTTTGTCGCCATTCCACGAGTGGGAGCAATTTTGAAGCGTGACATGTTGGGTATCAATTTACTCGGCGTAACATTCTCTTTCACAATTTGAAAAAAAAAATTGGGCTAACTTTACTGTCGTTTAATTTTTTAATTCAAAAATGTGTATTTTTTACAAAAAAAGTGCGCTTCTAAGACCGCTTCGCAAGTAAGGTGTGACAGAAAGAATTGCAACAACCACCATTTTATTCTCTAGGGTGTTAGAAAAAAAATGTATAATGTTTGGGGGTTCTAAGTAATTTTCTAGCAAAAAAAAACTGTTTTTAACTTGTAAACAACACATCTAAAAAAGAGGCTCGGTCTCTCAGGTCTCAGGTGACGACTGTGCAGTCGAAACGCGTTGGGTGGACCTTCCTCTAACATCGCCTCATGCTTTTACATGCTGTATCAATTTCTTCCAAATGTGAGTGTTGAATTTATATTTTTAATAAACCACCTCCTTTTTAAACGGTATCACGCTATGTCAGCCCCCTTTTTCTATTACATGATACCCTTCCTGTGACAATAAGTTTTCATGCTCCCCGAGACTCCTGGAGCCTCCAGCTAACATCTCATGACCGTCTAAGGCTGATCGACTGATGGAGTTCCAGGATCTGCTGTCCCCCATTGGGTGGTTTGAACCCAACAAGCCTTGTTGACTTAGGTGGTATATGCCCCGCCAAGTCAATATTATCTGGTAAGCCTCCTTCCTCTTGCACAGTGGTGGTGTTTGCTTCCATTTTTTCACTCCAAGGTTCCCAGGAATGCCAGGAACTTCCCACATGTGTATTGGATCACAAACCTAATTGGACTGCATTTCATCATTTCGTTCAACTTGGACATTTGTGTGTACTGCAGTCACTATATTAGCACATTGCTTAATATCCATTCACATCCATTATGTTAGAGTTTGTGTCATTTTGTCACATATATGTTTGAATCACATACAATTTTTCCCTTTTTTTTGCAATCATAGCGCTGCACTTATTTAATTTCTGCATACGTGAGTAGCGTCTGCATATGAAAACGGTCTTCAAACCACACATGTGAGGTATCTCCTCGATCAGTGGAGTGAGAGCAATAATTCTAGCCCTAGACCTCCTCTGTAACTCAAAACATGCAACCTGTAGAATTTTTTAAACGTCGCCTATAGAGATTTTTAAGGGTAAAAGTTTGTCGCCATTTTCTAAGGTGTTAGGAAAAAAAATGTATAATGTTTGGGGGTTCTAAGTAATTTTCTAGCAAAAAAAACTGTTTTTAACTTGTAAACAACAAATCTCAAAAAGAGGCTCGCTCCTTAAGTGGTTAAAAGGCATTTGGCTTTTTATACTAGTTAATTTCATGGGATACTATGCGATTTCAGATGCCTGCATGTATATATATATATATATATATATATATATATATATATATATATATATATATACATGAATTTTTTGTATGTCATCATCTTGTATATACTGTAAATAAAAATACTCATGTTCAACCATGTATCACATGTTATAGCATATGCTTTGTTTTTATGCCAATTAAACAATTTACATCATTTCTCCTACCACGTATATCTTGTGCCTCACTCCAAGTCCCAAAAACCCATTTTTTATTTCAGATTTAGAGATGAAGGTTCATGTAATCATGCATGTCATTTAAAGTCCCATTACCCTCTTGCTTTCCGTGATGTTCAAATGAGGAGCACGTTGCCACCAGCCAATAGGAGCAGAGAAGACTAGACAGATGGAGCCAAACCTGAACCTAGCAATGCAGGCCCTGACTGGGGCAGAGATAGCGGAAGAGTGGAGGCCTGCGGAAGGATGGAGACAGGTGGTGTAGGAATGTGTGAGACGCTTCTGGCAGCCTGTCTCTGAAACCTCCATGACAGATCTCGGAAGACAAGTAACGCAGTTTGCATTCAAAATATATTGATAAGCTGCTGTAGAGAGCACAACGTGGGAACAGCTGTATACAACAGAAGATGCTGGCCTCTTACATATGTTTTCGCTGTATTTAGAGTATATTAAAAACCCCATTCAATTATTTTTTATTTATATATATATATATATATATATATATATATATATATATATATATATATATATATATATATATATACGGTAAATAGCTCAACCCCTTAGGGCTAGGGTATACGGGTACAGTAATGAAGGAATTTTTGTTATTTTTGTAGGACCTGAACCTCCCTAGCAAGGTCAAAAACAGCAATAAAAATCTGATATATTCTCACTCCAAAACTATGCAAAACTAATTAAAACTGTTTTGGCTTTGAATACACTGTAAAGAGATCCTGTTGCCAAATTTATTAAATTTAATATTAACAAAAAACTTCACATAGGATTACACTATATTGTCAAAAGTATTGAGACACCTGCCCTTACATGCACATAAACTTTAATGGCATCCCAGTCTTAGTCCGTAGGGTTCAATATTGAGTTGGCCCACCCTTTGGAAGAATGATCAAACATTCCCATAGACACACTCCTAAACCTTGTGGACAGCCTTCTTAGAAGAGTTGAAGCTGTTATAGCTGCAAAGGGCGGGCCAACTCATTATTGAACCCTACGGACTAATGCTGGCCATACACTATACGAAAAATCGGCCGAAAAATCGTTCGTATAGACACTTCGTTCGTTTTTCGGCAAGTTAATGGGCACAAATCGATAATCGTTTGTGACGTTTTTGTGGTACAAAAATGAACGGGAAGTTTGGTAAATTTCTGCCGAACGTACGATAAATTGCAAGGTTAATGTGTTTCCCGTCCGAACTGTCTGCACTAGGTATATTTAAAAAAACGAACAAAAAATTATTTATTCATGTCCACTGAACAATTTATCGGTCATTATATGATGGCACGATCGTTTGCGGTCACGGTCGAACGTTCGTTTTTCGAAAATGGGTTCGGCCGATTTTCTGTATAGTGTAAGGCCAGCATAAGACTGGGATGACATTAAAGTTCATGTGCGTGTAAAGGCAGGCGTCCCAATACTTTTGACAATATAGTGTATATGTGCATTTAACATATTTTATACATGTTATATACTTGTATAGGCCACCTTGTGTAGACATTCAAAAATCCAAAAGACTGCTGTCTTTAGATGTGATGTCAGCAGCCCCCAACTGAGCTGTAACTTAAGTGACACTGTATACAGCGCATGGTCAGGAAGGGGGTAAAATCTTCCGGGGCTGAAGCGGTTAATTGTACAGCCCTACTACAGTGCATCCGGAAAGTATTCACAGCACTTTACTTTTTCCACATTTTGTTATGTTACATCCTTATTTCAAAATGGATTCCATTCATTATTTTGCTCAAAATTCTACAAACAATACTCCATGATGACAATGTGAAAGAAGTTTGAAATCTTTGCAAATTTATTAAAAATGAAAAAAAATCCCATGTACATAAGTATTCACAGCCTTTGCCATGTGGTGCATCCTGTTTCCACTGATCATCCTTGAGATGTTTCTACAACTTACTGTAATTGGAGTCCACCTGTGGTAAATTCAGTTGATTGGACATGATTTGGAAAGGGTTGTTTGTAGAATTGTGAGGGAAAATAATGAATTTAATCCATTTTGGAATAAGGCTGTAACATAACAAAATGTGGAAGAAGTGAAGTGCTGTGAATATTTTCCGGATGGGCAGTAGGGCTGTAGAATTAACCGCTTCAGCCCCGGAAGATTTTACCCCCTTCCTGATCAAAGCACTTTTTGTGATTCAGCACTGCGTCGCTTTAACTGACAATTGCGCGGTCGTGTGATTTTGCACCCAAACAAAATTGACGTCTTTTTTTTCCCACAAATAGAGCTTTCTTTTGGTGGTATTTGATCACCTCTGCGGTTTTTATCTTTTGCGCTATAAACAAAAGAACAGCGACAAATTTGAAAAAAAAGCAATATTTTGTATTTTTTGCTATAATAAATATCCCCCAAAATATATAAAAAAACAACATTTTTCCACAGTTTAGGCCGATATGTATTCTTCTACATATTTTTGGTAAAAAAAACGCAATAAGCATATATTGGTTGGTTTGCGCAAAAGTTATAGCGTCTACAAAATAGGGGATAGTTTTATGGCATTTTTATTACTATTTTATTTATTTTTATTACATGCCTGCGACATTAGGGTGGACACATCGGACACTTTTGACACTATTTTGGGACCATTGTCATTTATACAGCGATCATTGCTATAAAAATGCACTGATTACTGTGTAAATGACACTGGCAGGGAAGGGGTTGAACACTAGGGGGCGATCAAGGGGTTAGGTGTGTCCTAGGGAGTGATTCTAACTGTGGGGGGGGGGGCTACCACTGAAGGGCTACCACTGACATGACAGCGTTCACTGCTCTCGATGACAGGGAGCAGTAGATCTCTCTCATGTCACAAGACAGAACCGGGTAATGCCTTGTTTACTCCCATTCTGCGGCTTCGTGACACCGGTGAACATCGAGTCTGCGGGTCCCGCGGGCACGCTCATGCTGTACGTGGCGGGTGCGCGCGCCCGCTAGCCCCGCCACTTAAGGGGGACATACAGGTAGGCCCATTTGCCCACCGCTGCCATTGTGCCGATGTATATCGGCGTGCAGCAGTCGGCAAGTGGATAAAAACAGTATTTTAGCCCCTTGCCAGCCCTAATTAGTTATGAAGGAAGGGTTAGGGTAGCTGGGGCAGCACAGAAAGCAATTAGAGGAGATGGTTATGATGTGCAAAAAAAGGGGCTGAGCTAGAGAATAGATTGTGAGTAAATAAAAATTTTTTAGCAAGTTCCAAGGCACATTTTAATTAAATAAAAATAATGTTTACGGTAAGGACAATTCCTGCAAATAAGCATTTAAAATACCTAATTTTACTGTGCTTTTACCCACATTTTATGATGTTAATGACAGGGCCTCTTTAAGATTGTGGCAATTATACCCAAAGACTTTGTATAAGGTGAACTTTATCTAGAAGGTGAACAATATTGAGCTTTTTTTTTCTGCGTGTTAAATGTTCTCTAGAACATTTGTTGAAAATAATGTGAAAATAAATTCTTTTTTTTTTTTTTTTTTTATATAGTCTACATTTATATTTGCCCTCCAATGACCTCTTTTTAGGAAGCACAATAGGCTGAAAAAAATGCATTCTTTTTTCAAGTGCAAAGATTCAAGTGCAGCTGAAAAAAAAAACTCTTCTTATAATATAATTGTGGAAAAACATGATACTGGACAGTGAATAGAACAGTGGTAATATTAATTCTCTCTAGCGTATGACAACGTGTATGAATACCAAACCCAAGCCTATTCTGAAAATCCCTTTCATTCTAAAATAGAGGTGACCCTTAATTGTTTCTTTAGGGAATTGGAACAGAAAATAAATAAATTATAGAGAAAAAACACAGCAGCCGAGTTTACAACTTAGAGAAGATCCTGTAATTTTGATATTTTCTCTGCTGCCTACTCATTAGTGGCCATTCTGTGAACGCCAGTGCAGCCATTTTAATAGAATTTAGTGCCATACTAAGGCAAAGCAGACATTTTTGTACATAGCATTGAGGTCTATTTAGTAGAACTAAGTAACATTATTAATAGAGGGAAATAGGGTTGCCACCCGTCTGGGATTCACCCGGACAGTCTGGATTTGGAATTGTGTGTCCGGGTTTCAGACCACCTCAACCCGGGACCCAATATTCATAATGGGCTGTGGCTCCTCAAGTAACCGAGTACCACAGCCGCCAAGTGCATAGGTGTGCACACGGGCCCCACTCCCATACAGGAGAGGAGAGAGGGCTTGATTTGCTCCTCTTCCTCCCACCCCTACCCGCCTGTCTGCCCGCCCACACACCAATCCCCAGCGTTCTGTGCCTCAGGAAAGGGATGTGTGGGCTGGAAGTTTGAAGCCTAGCAACTGGCAGATACATTGTGGATGAAAGGTGTCTATGCCTGAGCCTCCATCTTCGGGTGAGTGAGCTCACCATCCACTGTCTGTGAATAAAGTGTAGTGTAGTGGACATTGTAGTGTAGTGGTCAGTGTTTTGTAGTGGACAGTGTAGTGGACAGTGTAGTGTAGTGGACATTGTAGTGTAGTGGTCAGTGTTTTGTAGTGGACAGTGTAGTGGACAGTGTAGTGTAGTGGTCAGTGTATTGAAGTGGACAGTGTAGTGTAGCGGTCAGTGTAGTGGTCAGCACAGTGTAGTGAAGTGAACAGTGTAGTGGACAGTGTAGTGTAGTTGACAGTGTAGTGTAGTGGATAGTGTAGTGGTCAGTGTAGTGTGTAGTGGACAGTGTAGTGTTCAGCACAGTGTAGTGTAGTGGACAGTGTAGTGGACATTGTAGTGTAGTGGTCAGTGCATTGTAGTGGACAGTGTAGTGGACAGTGTAGTGTAGTGGACATTGTAGTGTAGTGGTCAGTGTAGTGTAGTGGACAGTGTAGTGGTCAGCACAGTGTAGTGTAGTGGACAGTGTAGTGTAGTGGTCAGTGTAGTGTAGTGGTCAGTGTAGTGGTCAGCACAGTGTAGTGTAGTGAGAAGAATGGTGTAGATCGTGCTGACTCTATCAGCCAGTGTTGTAAATTGGTAGGGTGTGGGCAGAGGGAAAGAATTTGTTTCCAGAGGTCCGTGCCCAGTTTGGAAAATGGTGGGGATGGGCCCTATTAGGGCTTGGGCTGCTACCTCGGTGTGCATCCTTACAGACGACCCCGCATTTTTTTGACGTTTCAGCAATAAAAAAGAGGGCAACGTGTTTCGGGGGATTACAGAGCTGCTAGCAAAAATAGTTGTGGGACGATCCCGTTGGAGGGTGCCTTTGGCACATGGATCTGGACTGTTAGAAGTCCTCAGCGCTGACTGTGTGTTCAGCCTCTGCTCCAGCCTCCAGCTTCACTGGGGAATCGTTCTTTTATGTCGGTGGATGTCTTCAGACTTCCGGAAATGTCCTGTGGCTTAGTGCAGCCATATTAGTTACGCATCTTTTTGATTCCCATTTGTGTTCTCCGAAATAATGCTGCAGAAAACTGTACGCAATCAATAAAACAATTATTTTAACAGAGAGTGTGGAGCATTGTGGCAATGTGGTTGCAGCTGCATGTGACATGGCAGAGAATTGTAGCTATGGCTGATTTATGCCATAACCATAGGCCTGCCTGTAGAGGTCAGAGGCCAGGACTTGACACATTTCTGTAATTTTACACTTTGCCTTACCGGGACTTATAAATGTCACTCAAGTGACTGAGCTGAAAGTTGTTATAAGAAGCAACAATATTGAACTCGCTTTCATATTTGTGTGCCCCTGTGACCTCTAACCATTAACCATGATGGAAGAGGTGGTCAGTTATCTCTGACTTGTTATTGAACATTGGTTTGATTCCCAGCATGCATTTCATCAGGGACTCAGGAACAAGCCATGTGCTTTCCCTTAAATAAGGGGAAGCGTGACTATCCATTGAGCAGACACAATTTATTAAATGAAATGAAAAGTGTTTTTGTACATATTGTCTTCATTTATTATGTTTTCAACTAAAGATTGGAAAACTGTAAAAAACAATGTTTTATTTATCCTAAATCACTGCTTTATTTCTTAGAAATGTGATAAACTGTGACTTTCACAAATTATTACATTTGCATAACACCTTCTATTTTCTACATGTGTTAAAGCTGAGCTCCAGGGCTCCTAAAGGCTTTTTCTCCACTGTATGACTGGTACAAAGCTACTCTATTAATGCTGTAAGGGCATTTTCATACAGACGGCCAGGGGATGGTAAAAACAGATTGCTGAGGCCAAGGCCATCTTTATGTAGAGCAACAATTCTTTTTTTTCAGATCCTCAGAGAGTTCTTTGCCATGAGGTGCCATGTTGAACTTCCAGTGACCAGTATGAGAGAGTGAGAGCGATAACACCAAATTTAACACACCTGCTCCCCATTCACACCTGAGACCTTGTAACACTAATGCCCCGTACACACAGTCGGACTTTGTTCGGACATTCCGACAACAAAATCCTAGGATTTTTTCCGACGGATGTTGGCTCAAACTTGTCTTGCATACACACGGTCACACAAAGTTGTCGGAAAATTTGATCATTCTGAACGCGGTGACGTAAAACATGTACGTCGGGACTATAAACGGGGCAGTGGCCAATAGCTTTCATCTCTTTATTTATCCTGAGCGTGCGTGGCACTTTGTGCGTCGGATTTGTGTACACACGATTGGAATTTCCGACAACGGATTTTGTTGTCAGAAAATTTTATAGCCTGCTCTCAAACTTTGTGTGTCGGAAAATCCGATGGAAAATGTGTGATGGAACCCACACACGGTCGGAATTTCTGACAACAAGGTCCTATCACACATTTTCCGTCGGAAAATCCGACCGTGTGTACGGGGCATAACAAGTCACATGACACCGGGGAGGGAAAATGGCTAATTGGGCCCAATTTGGACATTTTCACTCAGGAGTGTACTCACTTTTGTTGCCAGCGGTTTAGACATTAATGGCTGCGTGTTGACTTATTTTGAGAGGACAGAAAATTTACACTGTTATACAAGCTGTACACTCACTACTTTACATTGTAGCCAAGTGTCAATTCTTCAGTGTTGTCACATGAATCTTTTATAATAAAATATTTACAAAAATGTGAGGGGTGTACTCACTTTTGTCAGATACTAATATATATATATATATATATATATATATATATATATATATATATATATATATATATATATATATATATATATATATATATATACACACCAAGTTGAGAGGACCCTGGGACAATCAAGGTATGGGAGCCAGAGACCCAACCATCAGCCAGATATAGGACGGGGCTGGAGGACAGGGTGAGGTAGTCCTGCACTCAGAAAAGCCGGCTCTAGTCATCTTGTCTCATATGGTGGAGGAGGCTAGAGCAGGTCGCAAAAGGGCTTTAGGACAGACCAAGTGTTCTCTGAACTCAGTCAATCTCCTTGGAGGACCTGGGAGAAGTGTACTAAAACCAAAGGTGTAACTGCAGTGATCCTGTCTCAGGAACTACACGCAGGAAGTTGTGAGCTGGACAGAGATAGTCTAAAGCAAGCCACTAAGCCCTCTGAGAGAGTACTAATGACCCTGGGAAGGAACGAGTTTGAAAAAAAGGAAAGATGGCTGAAGTGTTGTATGCTGCTTTTACATATGACTGCTGCAGATTGCCAACTATATGTGATTGACAAAGTACTGTCAAGTGACCGTGGATAGTATACCTATGTGATGTGACTGTAGATGCCATCTTTTGAAGTACCATCAGTAAACTGCAGCAACTAAATTTCTTTTGTGCGGATATTCCTTTCTTTGAAATACAATGGCTAATGGCCAGGGATGACATGGGAAGGCCTTAGGCAAGGAGTTGGGAACACTATGGCAGAGGTTTAGGGCTTTAAACAGGTGGGTTGTTGTTTTAGCAAAAGAAGAAGCAGGGCAGGGACTTATACTAGATGACGCCAAACATCGGCCAATCACTAGTCCATTTACATTCGATACTCAATGCCCCAGTTACTTACAGTCCTCATTACTCACAACCCTCAGTTAGGGTTGCCACCTCATCCCTTTAAAACCGAACACATATTAATTACACAGGTTCTGAGGCTAATTTAATGCAGATAAGGCACCAAGTGAGTTTAATTACCACCTTAATCAGCCACAGAACCTGTGTAATTAGTATGTGTTCAGTTTTAAAGGGATGAAGTGGCAACCCTACCCTCAGTACATATAATGCCCCAGTTACTCACAGTACTCAGTACTCACAATGCCTCAGTAACTCTCAGTGTAAGCAGAGCCCAGTACACTCAGTCCAGCTATCCTCTCAGACAGCCTCAGTTTACATTTCTGTAATGCTGAGAATACATTAAGGTAAAAAACTTTTAGACTTTAGAACTACTTTAAAGTGGTGTTCCGGCCGAAATTATACTTTTTAAATAAAAATACCCCTATAATACACAAGCTTAATGTATTCTAGTAAAGTTAGTCTGTAAACTAAGGTCTGTTTTGTTAGTTTATAGCAGCAGTTTGTTATTTTATAAACTTACAGCAGGCCGTGGCCATCTTAAGTGTGGGCATCTGAAGCCAGACTGTATTTCTTCCTGGATCTCATCCTTGCAGATCTCGCACATGCTCAGTGCAGCACAAGCAGTGTAATAGGTTTCAGGTCAGGTTTCCATAGTAACGGCAGTGTCAGAGGAAGTTGCTGCCCCTTTCCAGAAGGCATTGCAAACAGGAAATGATGCGATGGGCCGCGGCCAGGGAGGAGGAAGTGAAAAATGAATACAGCAGATATACAGTAGGTGCTGAGAAATTTTTTTTTTTAAATATCCAATTCGTTTACAGTGCACAGTTTAGTGAGGGATACTGAAGAGTTGTAAAAGTGAGTGGAACTCCACGTTAAGTTAAGTTTTTTTCCAGTAAAGGTTACTCTTAATGCTACAGCATACAAAGACATTTTAGACAATTGTGCATTTCTAACCTTGTGGTTAGGGTTTGAGGAATTTCTGTTTTCTGTTCCGGTATTACTGTGCCCCGGTGCACAAAGCTAAGTTCATAAAGACATGGTTTGATAAGTTTGGTGTGGAGGAAGGTCAAGTGGCCTGTACAGAGCGATGACCTCAACCCTACAGAACACCTTTGGGATGAATTGAAAGGCCAATTGAGAGTCAGGTCTTCTCATCCAAAACATCACCCTTCAGGGCCACCTGCAGCCACTGACCACCTAAGCCTATCTGACCCTACCCGGCGTATGCCCCGTTGGGTCCATCAATTCTGGTAAGCCTCCTCACTTTTGGTGGTGTTGTGCATGTCCTCATTCCAGATGGTTTACACATTTGAAGTGTCTGGTTCCTGAAGATTCCCCATTCTATTCCCAAGGAGGACTCTTCTTTGTCAATTATATCTTGAACTGCTGGTTTAATGTTTCCTACAGTGGACTCTTTCATAATTTCATAGCGCTACACTTATCTTGTTTCTTCTCTGGCAGCGCAGAATTATTTTGTACATGGTTTTGGAATGAGCTGCCACCAAACTCAGATGTCCCCAAACTTGGCCATGCAGTGTACGACATTTGCTGGTTTATGAATACCAACATACTGATAATAAATGTGCACTAGATCTTGACAGATCCAGGCAGTCAAATGTTCCTGGGTTTGTCCCCTTAATAACACTATAGTTTGGGATTACTGGACAGGAAGTCAACTGTGTGTAGGAAATTCTCCCCCCACCCATTGCCCCTGCTGTACCAACTTCATTACCAACGATATCTTCTGCTCTGATCATTTGACTTTTCTATGAATGTGACGGGGGGAAAAAAATTCCATATGCGATCTTGTGATTTATATAAAACAAGACTTTAACGTATTGCTGTACAACTAGAAGTGGCATTTGAACATGACAAGCAATGTGAAAAACAGTCTCTGAGGAGTAAAATGGTCCCACAATTGTGCATCACATCAAATATGATACAAATGTAAAGAATGAAGGCCATGGCTCCCGCTGCAAGCCTTACAGTCACAAGAACATTAATAAAAATATCTTCTATATGAATCCCAGATAATGACTAAGAAGCACAAATAGAAACAACACGCTGTAGCTCGATTCCATCATCTCTGAATCACCATTCAGGCTTGTGATTACATTGATCCACTGGTAGTAAATCAAATTTTAATCATCATAAACCACATATAAATACCTGTTTGACAATACGAGTGCAGCTGTAACACAAGATTGGCTAATTTTAAGGGGCAAGGATGGCTCCGAAAGCTGAACGACTTTTGATTTCAGTTTTGTGTTTTTCAGCATTTCATTTACTTTTCAAGAAGAACGTATGCTGTTGTGTTCTGTACTCTGCAACTGCTGTGTGGGTGGGTTTATGGAGAGGCACAAATAATGTTTTACTCAAGCTCAGTCAGTGTGGCAAAGAACAATGTGCGAAGCAGAGTGCCTCTTGCACTAATCTGCCTTTGGTAAACATCTGTAATGAACTGTCAGATCTGCATTTTCCAAGTTTTTATTTGCTTGAAGATGCAGAGAACATCACAACACAGTAATGTTCTTAGTCAGAGTTAGCAGGAGCAAGCATTGTGTGTCCTTAGAGGCAAACATACCATTTGTGCAGACTGGGTTGCTGCATGAGGGTCCTTTAGGACTCATGGCACATTTATACTAGATGCGGGTCAGATGAGTCCAGGAAATTCTCCCACTGTCACATAGATCTGGAATAGGGATAAGCTTAGGCTCAGTCCATGCCAATATCAGTGCCAGCGCAATTACCTTCAGCCAGGGCCTTCTCCACTTACAGTTCAACGTACACAAAGGGGTAGGCATGTCTAGAACATCATTACCTAATATGACAACATGGCCATATCAGGTCATGGGATTGACCTGATATGGCCATGTAGCTATTTTAGGAGTCCTTTAGGACTCATGGCACATTTATACTAGATGCGGGTCAGATGGGTCCAGGAAATTCTCCCACTGTTGCATAGATCTGGAATAGGGATAAGCTTAGGCTCAGTCCATGCCAATATCAGTGCCAGCGCAATTACCTTCAGCCAGGGCCTTCTCCACTCACAGTTCAACGTACACAAAGGGGTAGGCATGTCTAGAACATCATTACCTAATATGACCACATGGCCATATCAGGTCATGGGATTGACCTGATATGGCTATGTAGCTATTTTAGGTCAGTAATGTCACAAGGATCCCCACCCCACAGCTGCAATCACACAAAGGGGCAGGAATACTCTATATGACCACATGGCTGCAGCTGATTGGGCCAACACTGACAGCTCTCTTTCAGGTTCCACTGAAGATGAGTTTGGACCAAACCCAAGCTCCTCCCTATTCTGATTATGACTTATTTCTTGAAAGTATGTGAACCCCTTGGAACTGACTGGTTCTCTGTCATAATTTGCCATAAAATGTGATCTGAACTTCATCTAAATCACAATAATAGACAAACCCAATGTTCTTAAGCTGTAATGTTTTTATTGAACACACCCAATAAACATTTACAGTGCTGGAGGAAAAAGTAAGTGAACCATTGGAGTTAGATGGTCAAATCTCCTTTGGCAGCAATGTCTTTGGTAGTTTTTGGATCACGCAATGTTCAGAAGGAATTTTTAACCATTCTTCTTTACAAAACTGCTTCAGCTCAGAAACATTTGTAGGATGCTTGGTGTGAATGGCTCTCTTGAGGTCATTCAACATCATCTCTATGGGGTTAAGGTCTGGGCTCTGACTGGGCCACCCCAAAAGACTCATTTTCTTTTTCTGAAGCCAGTCTACGGTGGTTTTACTTTGATGCTTGGGGACATTGTCCTGCTGCATCACCTGACTTCTGCATTGTGCCTAATGAGTCATCTTGGCTGGGACCCTGCTTCTAGAACGAGTAGCCACAATAGTAAACTGGGTCCATTTATAGACAATGTGTTTAACTGATGACTGATGGATGTCTAAACACTTTAAGATTTGTGTATCCTTTTCCAGCCTCATACTGATCAACTACTCTTGATCATATGTCTCCAGAGAGCTCCTTTTTTATGAGGCATGGTTCACATCAGCTGATGCTTCATATGAACAGCAATCTTAAAATGTTTGAGTGCCTTTTATCAACCAATGTAGCTATAAACCACACCTCCAAACTCTTATCATTAATTAGACTCTAGGTGTGCAAACTACCGACTCCAATTAGCTTTTGTTAAAGTAAATCCAAAGTAAAGTAATTCCACTATGGGGTTTGCTTACTTTTTCCTCCAATACTGTGAATGTTTAACGGGTGTGTTCAGTAAAGACACAACATTGTTTGGGTGTTATCAGCTTAAGCACATTAGGGTTGATTTACTAAAGGCAAATAGACTGTGCACTTTGCAAGTGCTGTCGCTCCAGTGCTTTGTAAATGAGGTAAAGCTTCACTTTGCAAAGAGTACCCAATCACATGCAAAAAAAACCAAAAAAAAAACACATTTTTGCTTGAACATGATTGCATGATGGAAGTCACCAGAGCTTCTGCTCATTTACTAAGCACTGGAGCAACTGCTCTTGAAGAGTGCAACTGCACATTGCAAAGTGCACAGTCTATTTGCCTTTTGTAAATCAACCCCATTGTGTTTGTCTTCTGTTGCGACTTAGATGAGGATCAGATCACATTCTATGGCAAATACTGCAGAAAGCCGGTTAATTCCAAGGGATTTCACATATTTTCTTGTCATTGTAGTTGTTGATACACAGCAGATAACTGTTTTATATGGCCAGTAGCTGTGGGGGGGGGGGGGGGGTCAAATATTTCTAAAGAGGACTGGGTGTCTCCCAATGTGGACATTTTGTGTGCCAGGTGCAGTGCCTTGGCAGGAAGCTCTATTCTCCAGACTTAACATTTCTGAGCTCCACTGAGGATGGTGTGTCTGGTATGGACACTCCAACCTCAGTGCTATCCTCCACGTAGCGGCGTAGTGGTCGGGCAGGAAGCTCAATAATGATGAGCCTGTGATCTTCCAAGCTTAACGTTTCTGAGCTGCACTGAGGGTGTTGTGTCTAGTATGGACACTCCAACCTCAGTGCTGTCCTCCACTATGGCCCCATGAGTGTCCTCTGAGGCAGCCTCCTCAGTTAGCCCCATCAGCGGCACAGACTTGACAACTCACTCCCAGTTATGCTCTTGCATTGTCACCCGGACCCTATTGACACACGCTATGCAGGCATACTGTTTTCATTATCAGGATTTCAGTCCAAAGCAATGATGTGCTGCTGACACTGGAGTGAGTGAATGTAGACAGGAAGTATCCAAGAGAAGTTAAAGGAGATCAGCAGTGCTGAGCAAAAAATTCAAAGCAATATTTTATAAAAAATTGAATCAAGGATTTTTTTATTTTTATGATGCATTTTGCTTTTTGCAAACTTAAAGTGGTTGTATACCCTAATTTGTTGTTTATACCTACAGGTAAGCCTATAATAAGGCTTACCTGTAGGTAAAATTAATATCTCCTAAACCTCTTTTGTTTAGAAGATATTCCCTTTGCATGCAGCTGCTAACATCAGCGGCGCATGTGCTCTGAATGCCCGGCCGAAGGTCTGGCAGACGCAGACGGACCTTGCCGGGAAGAAGACTCCCACGCGCATGCGTGACGTCTTGTGCGGGAGTGACGTCATAGTATGCGGTGCATAATAGCTCATTATGACTTTGCCTTGCAGGGTTTTTTTTTTCTTCTTTTTTTTTTTTTTAGATGTCGGGTATACAACCACTTTAATGCCATCCAGTTAAAGTTTAGATCTAATTTAACCATTATTTGTATTGTACATATATTATTATTTGTTTTTTAGTCTTTTCCTGAAGTTTTCATGAAATCCTATGCAACACCAGTCAGTTTCCTCTTAAATTCTCTTCTCAAGCGGTGAGTAACTATTTAAGAATAAAGAAAGCAATCACCTATTCGCAATTGAACTGTAAAAAATATATGTAAATTGACTCCTCCACACTGTCCGTTGTAGACGCTCGCTTCTCCCTGCCTGTGGAGCTCAGGACAGTTATAACAATACTTTATAATGAAGTGAGGGAAACTGGTTGTGGACCAAGCTCTTGTACCTCTATGTGAGATTGCAGGGTCACGGCTTGTTGTTCACAGCCTTCAGGTAAATGTTGGAGCAGGAACTACAATTATAAAGAAACCCATGCTCCATTAAGATAATCAGGAAAAAGAAATGTTCTGTACATTCAAAAGTGATTGGCCTTATTTCAATTTTTCTTTTCTGAAAGAACTTTAAAATATGCTGTTTGGGGAAAGTAATTTGGAATAAAGTGTACCTCCAGCTAAGCATCACAATTTCTAATTCTGGTCAACTAGTCTTTTGAATCACACACCTTTCCTTTTATTGAGGGTGGCATCATTCATTATTCAAGGGATTCAAGGGATCATCTCCCCATGTCCACCTCGTTCATTGAACAAGTGAATATCTCCACACAGGTGATGAAACAGTAACATTTAGCATTTAAAAAAAAATTTGTTTGGTTGTCTTTGGCATGGAAAATCCAACGCTGGAAATTTTAACATATGCATTAATGGCACAGTTATCTTTTACCATACCTGGTACAATGTCTATTCATAACATTCAAAAACCTTATTTATTACTCCAGAAAAAGATCACATTTAAAAAAGTAGTAGTCTTATGCTGGCAGTGTAATTGCGCTGATTGATTAGAACAGCCAATATTGCACTGGATGTGGGACAGGTGAGTACATAAACATAAAAAGCGATTATTTGAATTTAACAAGCAAAAAATAAAATGAACCCCAGTCCTTACACAAAATTACATATCACAATGTCAAAAACGATATTATCATGACAATATTAGCATTAATAATACTATTGCTAAAATGTTGTGTAGTAATTTTTTTTATAAATTATTTGTCGATAATTGGTTCACAATACAAAAACTTGTAGTATTGGCCATTGAGTGGGATGATGCAGTGGTTTAGTGATTACCCATTCTTCCTTGCACCTTGGAGTCCTTGGTAAAATCTTGGCATGGACACCATCTAGGAGTTATATGTTTGTCTGGGTTTCCTCCCACACTCCAAAGTAGGGTAATCCAGCCTTTTTCAACCAGGGTCCCACTGCCTTATAAGTTCTTCGGGGCTGCCTTGGCAAAATGCCTTAAATTGTCCACAAATTGTCAAGATGGCAGGTGGGTCAACTAAACCCAAACTCAAGTGCAGTGATCATAAAACAAAGACAAAATTAATATCAGTCCAGTATATGTGTCTATAGTAGAATATTTATGCAAACAAAAGAACTCCACAGTGAATTATGAATAAAGTAATGTTCATATAGTGTAAAAAAAACTCCTGCAGGTGAACAAGATAACACACTCCGTTCTCCTACACCAGTGCCCAAGTCAAAGGCTTACCAGAACGGTATGACTCTCAAAGTGAGAAGTCAAAGAACTCTTGAAAGTGATTGACTCAAATACTGGGAATATGACGTCGCAACTTCACTCCACCATATATATCAGCAGTCACTCAAGGGAACATGCATGGAAAAAATGTCAGGTTGATCAAGCCTGACTTTTTTGTTACATAAAGCCACAGGTGTTGTGCAGCATTGTAACCTTGTACACCATACGGGCCAGTTGCTGGCATTCTAACAACCAATGGTATCATAGGTTGGTAAGGAGGACAACGTGGGCCTGAAGTTGTTCTTATTTGTCTCTCTCAGCACTGGGGTCAGAGGGAAGAAAACTGAGGGAAGAGATAAACAGAATAACGGGAACTGGAATACGAGTCAGTACCACTGTCAAAAAGGTGTATTTGCTTTGTAAAAATACATTTCTTCCAATGTTGGGTAATCCTACGTGTGCCAATGCCACTGCATTATGTAAAACTATTAGTTAAGTTTTTTTTTGTACAACTTCTGTACATGTATATCACATTCTGCATGCTGGTTCCACCTCAAGAAATTTGGGAGGGTTGAGGAAAGGCCTAGCAACCTGCTCATATAGAAAATTGCCAAAAAAAAGTTATGGAAATAGGCTTTCAATCATATTAGACATGGTGCCCAAAAAGCTGTCCAAAAGAAGTGCAAATTGTCATATACGACTGTATGAACATATACATACATTGAGTAAGATATCATGGGAAGTTAATTAAATGTGTTTTTTTTTTAATACATTTTATTGCTGTAAGGCCTCTTTCACACGAGGCATCCGTATGTCCGTTTTTCATCCTTCCGTTTTCGGATGAAAAACGGACATACAGTCATCCCTATGGAGCGTCGGATGTCAGCGGTGACATGTCCGCTGACATCCGACCCCGCTCCAATCCGAAAAGTGTAACGGAGGAAAAACCTACTTTTTCCTCCGTTTTCGGATCGGATCGGATGACGACGGACACTACGGACCGTCATCATCCGATCCCCCCATAGGGGAGAGCGGCGCTCTGACAGGTCCGTCGCTGCACAGTGTGCAGCGATGCACCTGTCATCTTCCTGCTCAGCGGGGATCGGCGGAGCTATCCCCGCTGAGCAAGCGGATGTTCACGGGGCGGATCATGACTGATCTGCCCCGTGTGAAAGAGGCCTTAATCTTTTATTTTTACTGAGGGTTATGTTTTTGTTTATATTGAAGAAAAACAATGTTAAAGGATCAGTTCTACATATTTTCATTATAGGTAGAGCCTTAAAGACTTAGTCATTGCTTGATTTCTTGTATGCCTTGAATACTCCACCAGTGAGACCTGCCTACCATAATTCCAAATTCTGCTCCTGGGTACCTTGGAGTTGTTGGTGTTCCTTTCCAGCTTTGTGTGCGCCTCTCAGCCTCATAATAATAATGTAAAAAAAATAAATAAATCAGGCAATTTTTGGGAGAGTGAGTGGGGTTCTGTGAAGATAGGCAGAACTTGGTGCATAACTGGGGGTAGTTAAATATACACAGAAAACTAGCTTGTATAATTACAAAATCACAACATGGTGGTCAACAAATATGGAGGGACCATCTTCTAATATATGAGATAATGTACTGCCATTAGTAAATTATAAGAAAAAGATCAAAGCATTCACTGGAGTGCTGTGACCCTATATACGTAAACTGAGACTGTTTTGGTGGATGCATAGAGCACAGATAAAACAACGCCGTTTTTGCAATCAGTTCTAGTTACAACTTTACAGAACCTGGAATATTCACCCCTCATTATTTAGATTTATTTCACATCTAAAGGACAAAAGTAAAAAGCTTGGTCAACTTTAATCATTGCTGGTAACATCCAGCAACAAATATTTACTTGTAGAGATTATTTCATCAAACACAACACAATTGACAAATATCTTTCAAGGGCTGAGACGCCACAAAAGCCTAATACGCCATTAATGTTCCAAGTAGCCGTTGTGCAATTAATGAATTACTCACCAAATGAATAGCGTCCAATAAGTCTGCTTTAGTGATAATTTAAAAGAGATGCTTGGGGTCAATAAATGTGGAATAACATTGACTTAACATTGCAGAACAGGGCTGTGCACGAAATGATGAAAATACCGTCTGCATTGGTAAGAGGAAATAACATTAATGAGTATCTTTTAGCCTTTTTACAGTTTAATTAGTAAGGTCATGCTTAAAGAGAAATGGGATGAAAGAACCTCAAGATTAGTGAGTGTAGAAAACAAGTGTTCAATGTCACAAATAAGGGTACAATATTTGCTGAAAGTGAACCTTTGGCCAGTCAAAGGAAAATTATACTTATCTATACTTATCTTGTGTTACTGGTGTCTCCAGGTACCTGTATCTTAAGATACTGTCTAGCACCCCAGGATCTTTAAGTAGCAGTGAGCTTTTCCCCAGAAAACAGTTGGCTTGGACTCACCTCCTTCCAATCCTAGGGTGCCTACCACAGTGATGGGCCATTAGTGAGGGGTGGAAGGCAGAAGGAGGCAGGCCAGAGCCAGCCATTTACAGAAGAAGACACACCGAAAGCTGGACAGAAGAACCAACAATGAAAGTATTTTATCAGGTTCACTTTTAGGAACTTCAAGCACAGTAGAGTCTTGTGTGTCGATCTCTCTTCCACCACATATCCATGTAAAGGGTTTCATTTTCGGGTTGTGAGCAGAGCCATGCAACTAATTCCTTTATGCCTCTGGGCTAACTGCCCAGAACCACTGGGTACAGCACAGATTAACAAGGTAAGCCCAGACACATGAAGGAATGACTTGTGTGGTTCCCCCTACTAACCCTAAAATAAAAAGGTGCCTTAGACTGCTCCATGAGCTGGTATGTTGTTGGGATATTTAATAAGGGGAGAACAACTTTTTATACCCAAGACACTTTAACAAACCATTTGGAAACATAATCCATGATGCTTTAATCGCAATGTGTGACTGTCCACTCTAAACTCCATATAACTATACACAATAGGGCATATATTGTGCATACTGTATTATATCTATGTGGTAAACATGATTATAATAGAAATTTCTGAGCACATTGGGGAAACCTACACATATATCAAATAAGGTGAAAGCAACATCAGAAGTGGAAAAGTCTGAATAAAGCATTTGGGAACTGCACTAGTGGACATTTCAATCGCGATTCAAGATTATTCATCCACTCCTGGTCCCTCTGTTACTCCATACAGTAGGACTAAGGTGGACATTCAAGGCCAGGTCAAGGGGTGGACAGGAGGGACATCCACCCTGGGCGCAATGGTGGGGGGGGGGCACCCCTCACCCAATGCTCAAGATCAGTGACTGCCAACCTGAGGGCCATGGCTTCACGTCTGCTCTGACAGCTACTGCTGTCACACCATGCTCCATCGTGCCCACTCTCCACCCCATTTATTCACAGATGACACAAAAACATATCATGCATGCACAATTATCTTCTAGTACTAGAAAACAAGCGATTGGCAACACGTGCACAGTGCACACTCTGTGCCAACCGTTGGAAGCAGGAGTTAGGGGCAGAGAATGGGCTGGTATGGTACACCCATTATCATATATTAGCGGCAGGGGATGGGGTGTAGTTCTGCATTCTTTTGCTGGGTGCTGGATGAACCTGTTCTAGTACTGTGGGTATTACACATACTATACCTACCTATTTGGTAGTCCTTCTCTGAACTATCTCCCATGTAATAGGGAGTCCGAAGACTGACTAACATGAAAATATACCCTTTCAATACCTGAATGAACTGCATACTAGTACATTATGACAGACTTACCTGGAAAGCGGGTCTTTCCCATGCAGCGCTATAACGGATCCCCGGAGCTACCATCTTCACCCGGTCTTCCTTCTGGGTTTTTGGGCCCTGATTATACGAATGGCCGGGGCCGCAGGGACATCACTCCCGTGCTGTCCCTTCAGAGTGCATGCGCCGGTGACGTCACTGACAGTATCACTTGTGAATATCTCCTAAACAGTGCAAGTTTAGGAGATATTCACTGTGCCTACAGGTAAGCTTTATTATAAACTTACCTACAGGTACAAGTTCAAAAGGGGAGTTTACCTCTGCCGATTCCAAAATGGGTAAAAGAATTGTCTTTTTAAATACCACTCCCCAGCGCACCTATAATCACCAGAGCCACTGCAAAATACTCAGTGCATTCAAGTATGGATGAGCAAGTGTCCTCTTTCCATGATGCTGTGCTCAGGACTAGCGGTTAATCACCAGGCCCAAAAACTCTCATACAGTGCCTTGAAAAATATTCATACCCCTTGAAATTTTCCACATTTTGTCATGTTACAACCAAAAATTTAAATGTATTTTATTGGGATTTTATGCGATAGACCAACACAAAGTGGCAAGTAATTGTGAAGTGGAAGGAAAATGATAAATGGTTTTCAAAATTTTTTACAAACAATATCTGAAAAGTGTGTCGTGCATTTGTTTTCAGCCCCCTTTACCTTGATACCCCTTACTAAAATTTGGTAGAACCAATTGCTTTCAGAAGTCACCTAATTAGTAAATAGAGTCCACCTGTGTTTAATTTAATCTCAGTATAGATACAGCTGTTCCGTGAAGCCCTCAGAGGTTTGTTAGAGAATCTTAGTAAACAAACAGCATCATGAAGGCCAAGGAATACACCAGACAGATCAGGGATAAAGTTGTGGAGAAGTTTAAAGCAGGGTTAGGTTATAAAAAAAAATCCCAAGCTTTGAACATCTCATGGAGCACTGTTCAATCCCTCATTCGAAAATGGAAAGAGTATTTCACAACTGCAAACCTACCAAAACATGGCCGTCCACCTAAACTGACAGACCGGGCAAGGAGAGCATTAATCAGAGAAGCAACCAAGAGGCCCATGGTAACTCTGGAGGAGATCCACAGCTCAGGTGGGAGAATCTGTCCACATGACAACTATTAGTCGTACACTCCACAAATCTGACCTTTATGGAAGAGTGGCAAGAAGAAAGCCATTGTTGAAAGAAAGCCATAAGAAGTACTGTATGCAGTTTGTAGGAAGCCATGTGGGGGACAAAGCAAACATGTGGAAGAAGGTGCTCTGGTCAGAAGAGACCAAAATTGAACTTTTTGGCCTAAAAACAAGATGCCATGTGTGGCAGAAAACTAACACTGCAAATCACCCCGAACACACCATCCCCACCGTGAAACATGGTGATGGCAGCATCATGTTGTGGGGATGCTTTTCTTCAGCAGGGAAGCTGGTCAGAGTTAATGGGAAGATGGATGGAGCCAAACACAGAGAAATCTTAGAAGAAAAACCTTTTAGTGTCTGCAAAAGACTTGAGACTGGGGCGGAGGTTCACCTTCCAGCAGGACAACAACCCTAAACATACAGCCAGAGCTACAATGGAATGGTTTAGATCAAAGCATATTCATGTGTTAGAATGGCCCAGTCAAAGTCCAGACCTAAATCCAATTGAGAATCTGTGGTAAAAAAAAAATTGAAAATTGCTGTTCACAGATGCTTTCCATCCAATCTGACAGAGCTTGAGCTCTTTTGCAAAGAAGAATATGCAAAAAAATCACTCTTTAGATATGCAAAGCTGGTAGAGACATCCCCAAAAAGACTTGCAGCTGTAATTGCAGTAAAAGGTGGTTCTACAAAGTATTACAAATAAAGAAAAAATACCGCGCTAGATAATGTGTTTGGAGCAGCAACTAAAAACCAAGTAATATCTCTATGGTAAAAAGTCAAGCAAATAAAAAAAGTTGCGCTAGAAAAAATGATAGTGAATCAAACATGAAGTATACATATACATAAATAGTTGAATATACTACGTAAATATAATGTGAAAAGCAATTGCAAAGTGCAGTGAATAAAGCATATAATAATGTCCACAATATATAACGTGAAGGGATCAGTACACACAACTGATGTGTAATAAGTTCCAAAAAGTGGGAAATAATACAGTGAAATATTAAGAAACTCCCAGGGGCTTGTATGGTGGACAAGTAAATCCCAATAACAGAGCGGCAATCTGTATGTGCAGACCCTTAGACCAGTTCCACTTGGACAGAGTTCCAGCTGCCGGATCTCTGTCCAAGTGGAACTGGTCTAAGTGAGCCAGAGAAGCTGCCTTATCGGGTATTTCTCCGCCCCTCGTTTGACATCCCCATCCATCTGACTGAACCGGACGTCCGAGACACCAGATATCAACATATCTACAGCTCCTTACAGAGGGTAATCTGTTTGCCTACATGACCCTGCGCTGGAGGGGGTCCACCTTTTCTGGTAAGGGTCTGCACATACAGATTGCCGCTCTGTTATTGGGATTTACTCATCCACCATACAAGCCCCTGGGAGTTTCTTAATATTTCACCGTATTATTTCCCACTTTTGGAACTTATTACACATCAGTTGTGTGTACTGATCCCTTCACATTATATATTGTGGACATTATTATATGCTTTATTCATTGCACTTTGCAATTGCTTTTCACGTTATATTTACGTAGTATATTCAACTATTCATGTATATGTATACTTCATGTTTGATGCACTATCATTTTTTCTAGCGCAACTTTATTTATTTGCTCTACAAAGTATTGACTCAGGGGGGCTGAATACAAATGCACGCCACACGTTTCACATATTTATTTGTAAAATAATTTGAAAACCATTTTATCATTTCCCTTCCACTTCACAATTATGTGCCACTTTGTGTTAATCTATCACATAAAATCCCAATAAAATACATTTACGTTTTTGGCTGTAACATGACAAAATGTGGAAAATTTCAAGGGGTGTGAATACTTTTTCAAGGCACTGTATAAATAAGGATGACAACATCACAAATCCTAAGTACGCTCCGATACAGTGCTTGTAGTGGGTTAGAACCCAAATTAATGTAGTGTAGTGTAATGTAGTTGTTATTCAAACTGAACTAAACAATATTTGTATGCAAAGTGCACATTTACGGTATGTTTGATACCATACAGCTCTTTCTCTTCTCCGCCTTCTCCATTTTATGGAACCTCAGAAGTGGAAAAGTCTGAATAAAGCATTTAGGAACTGCACTTCCCTTTTCAACCCTAATTTGATTTTTGAGAAGCAAAGTGTCTTACTGAAGACATTCTCTGCATCATTGTCCACCTTTTTTGTCTTTGCCTGAGCTTGTTGACAGTTACCGGACAGGTTGATCTGCAGCACGTTGAAATTCTTCCTAATCCTTATTTAATCCCTCCTGTGAGCTGGATTTTTTGGCGCTTATTGTTCTGTTGGGAAGCAGATTGGTTTCTCTCAAAGATTGCCAACACTGTTCTAAATTTGAAAGGCGATCCAAGCAGCACATTTAAATTTCCTGATCCCGCGTCTTCAATAAAAAAGCACAATATCAGATTGGTAGAGACATGTCATAAATTAAAAAAAATATATATATATCACATAAGGGGATTTCTGACAACACGACGAGAGCGTAAACAGTGTATGATGGGATCCATAGTGAAACCATTAAAGGCCCCTTCTGCCAACACTTATAGTAATAAATAATACTATTTGTGTTCATAGCAGGTATAAAGAGGGTTGGCATGCTTTTACTATTTTCTAATGCTACTACTATAAATCATTGTGCCTCCAGATAACCATCCCCTGTACCTCCAGGCTATGGGAAGGCTGGGTTGGGGAACAGGAATGGTATTTGTCCCCTGATCCACTATAACTTTTATAGTTTTACTAGTGTGCCATCCCATGTGCTTCTGGGTTACGGGGAGACTGAGTTGGAGAACAAGGTGGTATTTGTCCCTTGGGCCACTATAAATAATATAGTTTTGCTGTAGGTTGATTAAGACCAAAATTTGACAGGCGTCCCCCCAGCAGGTCCCATCTACTACAAGCTGCCTGCAGAAAACTGCAGGAAGGGCCGGAGACAAGACCAGTCGCCCTGCACAAGGAGAGAGAGCAGCAGTGACTTCTCTTTATTACAGGAAGCTCCTGCAGAGAAATAGTTTCCATGTGTTGCATGCGTAATGATATCATGTACCCGCTCTACGCGTTTTGATGTTGCATCATCATCAGGCTCATGACAAAGACGTCTACCGCAGTTCTTAATCTTCAATGGATTGCCAAAAAACTGCTTCTGTATCAGGCTCCTGGCGAAGATGCTACATTGAAACACGTAGAGAGGGTACATGATGTCTACTCTTCATGCATGCTGTGGAGGTCCACTGGCACTCTGCTAGTCACTGGAAGGATAAGAATTTGGCTGATCCCCCTGGGTCTGACATTTGACTGTTATATGGGCTTTTAAGTGGCTGCTAAACAAGATTCACATAATAGGGTGTAAAGTGTTATTTGTGTTTTAGTGTTGGTTCTTTGCAGAGATAGGGCTTAGGAAAGTCATTGTCTTCTTACACTTCAAAGAACTGGAAAAACACCCTCTGTACTGCAAGTATCTGAAGTAAAATTGAATTAGATTTAACTTTTGTGTTATATTGTGTTAAGATGCCTGTAGGTGGTGCCAAGTCAGCAGGTGACCATACTGTCCAGACAGACTGGGTCTTTGGATGTATGTCAATGCATAAAGTGGCATTTGAAACAGAACAATTGTCTTGCCCCTCCAACCAGGCATTCACAGTCTCACTTTCTCACAGCTGGGCTCATCGCTTATTTGTTTATGGGTCCATCAGATGTGTGCAACACCAGCGTTTGGCCTTGCTGCAACATTTGGATGGCGCTGGGAATTCTGATGGACGAATTCTGCCAGCGAAGCTATCGAGAGATGCAAGAAGCCAGCATGCAATAGGACTTGCCTTCAACCACCAGGAACTGAAAAAAATCCATTTTGAATGGAGTTAGCCTTTAATATGTTGTTTTTCCACAGATGAAACTGCAGAATATTAGCAATTCAGGGGGATAATAGATGTTTCAGGAGAACAAAAAACTAACAATCCTGGATAATGAAAATTTAGTTTTAGGAAACGAGTCACCAGTTGTTTTGCCAAAAGCCTAAAGACACATTCATATCTCACATAATAGACAATTATCAGTGGCAGATGTCATAGTGCTCGGCACATTGTCTGCTGTCAAACAGTTTTCCGAATGGCGGAATGGGATATTAGATATAAACTCCACAGTGTAGCGAATAAACACACCGAACAAAAATGAGCTTTGGGGAATTTATTTTTCTTTTTTTTATATATAAACTGTAGAGAGCAACTGAGTTCAAAATAAGAACAAACTGACCTTGATGATATAGCCAAGGAAAAAGCCGAAATGGGCTTGACGTGCCGGTGCTTTGAAATGCATGATATAAATTGGACGCAATCAGCACACAGGAAGCTTTTTGTAATGTGAGGGACAAGAATTATCAGAGTGCGGTAATGATTTGCTCCCTGTTTATAGAAATGAAGCCAGAGAGTTAGAGTCAGTTCTGAGTGTGCACATCACAAGCTCTTCCATCTCTGGCTCTGATTAGGGTTGCTGGGTTTTGCAGCTATGTGTAAGAGCGATGAAGGAACAGGGCTATCAACAGTCAACTCTCCCGACCACTTTACGTTCAACGGCTACAGTGTGAAATTGCTGCAGCTCTTGAGAAAGAAAGTTTCACTTTGCTTAACGCGGATCTTCCATGCCAAACAGGAGGCCCACTTTTTCGCAAGTCCCCTGCCCCCCAACACAAATGGCTTTAAAAGTTAACTCACCCCGCCTGGCCTCTGATGCTTGAAATCCCATTAGATTGCACACTTGCAATGGGCCCTCAATGCTTTCATGAGCTTTGTGCACTGGTGTACAGCCATGTTGGAACAGGAAGGGGCCATCTCCAAACTGTTCCCACAAAGTTGGGAGGATGAAATTGTCAAAAATGTCTTGTTATGCTGACACCTTAAGAGTTTCCTTTACTGGAACTAAGGGGCCAAGCCCAACCCCTGAAAAACAAACCCACACCATAACCCCCCCTCCACCAAATGATTTGGACCAGTGCACAAAGCAAGGTCCATAAAGACATGGATGAGCGAGTTTGGAGTGGAGAAACCTGACTGTGTCCTAAACTCAACCCGATAGAACACCTTTGGATTAAATTAGAGCGGAGACTGTGAGCCAGGCCTTCTGGTCCACATCAGTGCCTGACCTCACAAATGCGCTTTTGGAAGAATGGTCAAACATTCCCATAGACAAATCTTGTGGACAGCTTTCCCAGAAGAGTTGAAGCTGTTATAGCTGCAAAGGGTGGGCCAAAAATAAAGGGTGGGCTAACCCTACGGACTAAGACTGGGATGCCATTAAAGTTCATGTGCGTGTAAAGGTAGGAGTCCCAATCATTTTGGTAATATAGTATAGTGTCTTTGTGCAAAATCCATTGCAATCGCAAGGAATTTCAAGCTCCTAGCTCTACCAGAAGGTGTGGTCATGTTACCCATGCCCCCTGAAGCCTCATAGGCTAGGTCAGGGTATGTATTTTTTTTCGTGGGCAAATTTTTTGAAAGTAACCTTTTACAGCCATTTGCATGGGGGGGATGACCTGCTACTTGGAATGGAAAATCCGCTTAAAGAACAGTGAAATTTTCTTTCTCAAGAGCCACAGTAAGTTCACATAGTAGCTGTTGGCCATTTATAAACAAACAGATTGCGTAAAAAAAAAAACAAAAAAAAAATTACCACGCCCATGGCTGCTGATGCTTCTGGGAGCCATGGGTGCCATCACTGTGTCCTCCTGCTGAACTAGGCATTGAAATCCTGGTCCTTTGCAAGAGTGCATTTTTATGGGATTTTAAGCACCCAGCCATTCCAGGACCAGGAGGCAGTAGTAAGGCACAGTTACACCACTTGTGTCTCCCAAAAGATAGGGTCTAGTTAGGTAATTTTTTGTTTGCTTACAAATTATTTTTCAAGAATCTTGTGTTGGGGAACAGGTTGCTTGCAAAACAAGGGGACCTTTAGTGTCTAACTGCATCTACACCCAAGAACAAAAAATGTAGCATTGTCACCCCTAGAGGGAACTACAAAATGCTTCCCCCTCTCTACATATCCATAACCTAGGGCGAAGTGTTTGGTTGTTAAGTGAACTGGGCAAGGCTGTTGCTTGAGTTTTTAGTGCAGCAAGCTCACTGGATTTTGTCAGGGTCAACAGGCATTTTACAGTCAAATCATAGGTAAATGTGCATGTATTAAAATGATATGCTATTTTTATTTATTTATTTATTTTTTCATTTTGCCCAGACATAAACTTTAGAGACCAAAGTCTCACAACTTTTCTATTCAAGCATGCATAATTTGTGACTGATTTTTGATGGGAAATACTCATGTCTCTCAATGGAAATGCTGCTTCCAGCCCTTACATAGCAGGGGTCTGTGCTTGCAGAGCTAAGTAACAGCCACACCCCTCAGAAGAAGAGTCTTCAAACACTTGTATTGCAGAGATGGGAAGGGTCTCAGCTGACCAGTTATGTTACATTACAGAGAGCACTGTGTAGGAGGGGCCTGATCAGGGTACCCAAAGATTGAGAGGAATCACCACACAGAGTTATTTCAACACTGATTAGATATTGTAGAAATTGCAAAGGCACAAACAAGGCAGTTACAGTAATGATACTACATTTGTTGTAGACTATACAGTTCTTCAGGCAGAAAAATTAAGGTTTATAAATAAGGTGTTTCCTGTGTTATGAAACTTGTACACCTTACTAAATTTTTTTTTATTTTTCCTTAGTTTTATATATACATTTTTTACATATACTGTATTTTTTTAATACATTTGTTTTGATATAATCTTTCTACTTTACACTATATGTGTTTGTATATTTCTAAGACTGTACAGGTTCAGTGGCACACGTGTCTTTAGCAGGAAGGGGTTAATTGATTTCGGCACATACGCTGGATATGGAGGGATTCTTTCACTTTTAATTTGGTTGGATTGAATTGTTTTTTGCACACTAGATGGCGCCATAATCAGCAAAACTATTATCCGGAATGTTATGGACCCGAGTGTAGTGCTCCGCCCAATGTGTATTGTACAACTAATTAACTCCGGATCCTCCCTGTGGGTTGGTCTATTTATTTGAGCTTGGTGACGCAGTGTGTCCTATGCCCCTGATGACATCATAAATGCCGAAATGCGTAAGTCGGACGATGCAATGCCATAACCACGACCACACAATGCTGAAACGCGTAAGGTAGGCCACTTCACACCACGCATGCGCGAAACACTTGTGACCATCTTGGAATTGGGCGTTTGGAGATCTCTGTATTCTGTATATGCCTGCTTTTTTGCAATACCTTTTAATAAATGTTATATTAAGTCAAACGGGACTTCACTATGGGATTCGCTCTCTTTGTTTCTATGGCGGTGATTTATGAGACCCATTCATTTGGCACAATCCACTGCACCTGTAGGACAAACAAGGTTCTGTGACATTGAAGCCCGAGGTTTGGAGAATCTTGCAGAATTCCTTTATCATCCAATGCGTGTTTGACCATTTAGTTTTTAGTATTTTCTGATAAGTCCCCAGATATCACACAGGATGGCGTGTTTTTTCTATTTGGGATTTCTTTCTTTCTCTATGAACTGTATTTAATCATATTGGTTTTGGGACTTTTTAAATTTTTAGTGCACAGATATATTCTGTTTTTTCGATCATTCATGTACCTATTTGTGTTATTTACAGTCATTGGTGATTCATGCACATTGAATTTTGTCACTTCGTGTTAAGGAATATATTTTAACTTATTAGCGCTGCACAATTTCTGTTTCCATATATCTTTACTTTGTATCAGAGAATTGTGCTACCCGCTTTATTCATCACTATATAGGCCATAGGGCAGAATTTTCTTTTCTTCATATTTCATATACTTTACTAACCGATCCTTGGCTGCTGTCCCCCTCTGCCAATCCCCCTATTGGCCTCCACTACTAGCCCAATGTATACAACTCTAAATACTAACCACAGTGTACAAAGCTATCCACACCATTGCCCCCATCTACATCACCAAACTCATCTCGAGATCTCACCCAAATTGTTCTCTCCGCTCCTACCAAGACTTTGTGCTCTCTAGCTCCCTTGTTACCTCCTCCCATGCTCACCTCCAAGACTTCTCCAGAACCTCTTCTATCCTCTGGAACCCCCTACCCCAGTATGTCTAGTTAGCTTCTACTCAGTCCGCCTTCATTTATTCAGGGAAGCCTACCCCATCTCCACCTAAAACTGTATTTTGGCAACCTCCATCAGATCATTTCCCACAGCCATTTCCTTTCATAGCACCTCCCCCTCCCTTTAGATTGTAAGCTCCATGAGCACGGCCCTCCTATTCCTTCTGTACTGAACTGTATTGTAATTGTACTGTCTCCCTACTGTGCAAACTGTTGTCACTAAGTAAATCCTGTATAATAATGGTAATGATACCCACTAACAGTTTACAGTATGCCAGAGGAGCACTTCCCTTGGAGGGGTGGTGGTATTACTGCAATCCCCAAAAGTCTCTACAGTTTCAGCTGGCATTTTCCTAAATTTTCCTCTCCCTAATACTGCAGCTCTTATTCCCTCCTTATCTAGTGGGGTAAGGGGGCTCTGTCCTCATCTTACTCGCACACTTTGGGCAGGCCAAATAACACAAAATCTCTATTTTGTATGAAATTTTTCTAAATCAAGATGGCCCAAATCTCACATTATTTCTGTATCCAATATTATTCTTATCCTCCCCAAGATGGCTGCCTGGAGCCCATAGCAGCTGACTATTATTCCTCAATGGTCTTCTGCCAGTCTGAAAAAATCGCATAGTGCCATCTTCAGGTTGGAGAAAATAGTGAAGCTTACACCTGCCTACAACTGGGTCTAACTCTGGTGCATGTTGGACTGCACAGTGATCTTTAGACTCCTTGAACAACTGCTGTGACAGGAAAGGGAAGGTACAACTATGATAATGGAGGTTGTAAATGCAAAACCTATCAAATTCGTGACTTCAACTGCACTTTAAAGCTAAATTACAAGTAAACACAAAAAAAAACTATTATTTACCTTTGGTGATCATACAGTTAGGAACGCACGCCTCTGGCCTTTTCCCCTGGGAAGAACTGTATTGTCCTATTATTTACTACCTACATCCCGTAAGATCTTTATTTTGCTCTCTGCTAACCAGTTATTGATTGAAAGATTAATAGATTGTTTGCAACCCACAGCGTATTGTACTAGGCTGAGTTTTCAGGTTTTTTTTTTTTTCAGCCGCTATGTTGTCTGTGAAAGTTCATGCTGTCATTTAAACCTTGCGGAGAAACAATGGCTCAACAGCAAACGGTCTCTGGAAATTTTCAGAAAAATATAAATGAACCACAACAACTAGTTTCATTATAACTACCAGCTACAATATTAATGATTTCCCAGTATGATATTAAAGGATTAAATATGTCATGCTTCCAGATGCACTCACCTAAAAATACATATTAGTCACTAAAGCTGTGGATGACTGAGGTCCCCTATCAGACCCCTCGAAAATCACTCACTATGCAACTGGATAGAGATAAATGGCCTTCCCTCGATGGTCCACCTCGCCACATGACAAATTCTGTCACCACATCTTTCACCATGACAAACACAGAGAATGTGTGCCGAGCTTTCTGCCTAAGATTCATCAATTACCTGTCCCATTTCACGGCAATACTCCCTTTCAAGTTAATCTAAGAAAAGCACCTGCTATGATGTGCTAGGAACAGGCTCACAAGGAATTAAAATGTACTAGGCCAAACGAAAATAGGATTTGTAGGCTAATTCAATGAAGAAATGCAGAGTATATTTATAAACAAAAACTGCATAGCAATTTGCTCAGTGAAAATATTACCATTCGTTCTGTGTGAATGGAAAAAAAAATGGTGGCAAAAAAAATGTATTTTTACTATTTTCTGTGCTGGACTAATGTTTTTCATTGATTTAAAATGGAAAGTACTGCATTTGGCCACTAGATGGCCCTACATATGATACTTAGTGACATCTAGTGGACACAAGCAGTAGTTTCAGTTTAAAATCAATGAAAAAAATTTTAAGAACGTTTTTGATTTTTGATTAAAAAAAATTGTTTACATCCACCCTGGATCAGAAGTGATGTTATGACGTTGTTCCAGTCCTCCAAGGCCACAGAGGCGATCAAAGACCTCTGTGACCAGCCGGCGAGCGGTGAGAGGGAGGGGGACATCCCCTCCCGTCGCTTCTGAAAGCGTTCCAGCAGCTCATGAGCAGCTCGGAATACTTTCAATAGAAAGCCAGCCACCAGCTGAAAAAAAAAATACCGGGGTTATGGGGTTATGGCTGATAGCTTCAACCATAATCCCGGTAAACTACTTGCAAACCAAGTATGCTGCCTGTTTATTTATGCTCCTTGTCTATGTTCTGGTTGTAGCTGGTGCCATCACCTCTGCCCTAGGTTTTCCACACCTTAACCGCATGGTACTGTGGTACCGTGTAATTTGGGGCCTTCAGACACACTGTATTTGCGATTTGCATTTGGGGTGCCATTAACAATGCATACCAGGCACCTTGGTGGCTTTAGTGGTTCCCCTAAAAATCCATATAAGACCCTTTATTTCAAGCATGCAGTCTGATTGGGCAGGAAAGGGAAAGGCAATGAGTGTACGCCCCCCAGAACCATACCAGACCACATTCTCTCAACATAGTGGGGGTTCCATGCCGGAGAGACAACCCCTGGCAAAGCACCTAATTCCCTTGTTGATGAGGAAAAGAGCCTTTTCCCCACAACCATGACTAGTGGTTGTGGGGGTCTGTGAATGGGGATGGGCTGAATGGAGTCTGTAAACATTAACAATATGGGGGCACAGGGAGTGGCTGGATGTGAGCCAGAATAGACGTGTGGTCCGTGAGCTCCGTGCTGATCCTGGATAGTTCTCCTGAATTGGCACCTGCATGCAGATTGTAAGGCAGTACAATCACCTGCAATGCGGGAAGCATACGCTGAGTGTGCCTTTAAAACACCAATGCATCTGCCAAACAGCAGCACCTTTGTTGAGAGTCGGGAATGTATGCGATTTTGCCCATATTCCTCGACACACAGTAATGTGAACCAAGACTTAACTGGGGTGCCTCAGGAATGAAAATATTTTTCAAGGGCACCCTGACTGTAAAAAAGCTTGAGAAACACTGCTCTAACCCACCCCATCCTGATGTAACCTCATCAACATTCCCCAACAAAAATCCTCTTTGTTGCTGGCTATGCCTGCACATTGAACCCTCATAGACTTGTATGGGGCCATACTGGAAAAAGTTACAGCATCTGAGCCAGCCCCATAAAAATCCATGAGATCTAAGAGCTCAGCTTGGGAGGGGGAAATGTTAGTGCAGGTTAGTTCAGAACAGGTGGGTGTAGATTTTATGGTAAAGTACAAAAATCGACTTTGGTGTTGGCCATGACTGCACATTGAACCTTCATAGACTTGTGTAGGGGCCATACGGGAAAAATCTACAACAGCAGGGCCAGCACCATAAGAATGCACAAGGTCTACCAGCTCAGCTTGGGGGTGTTAGTGCAAGTTAGTTTAGAAAGGGTGGGGGGCAGGTTTTAGGTTAAAGTACAGTTTTGCTTTAGCAAAAAAAAATGCCTACACTCCCCAGCCCTTTACCCTAACGTTAGTTAAACCCCACACCACCCACACACAGAGCTTACCTACTTCTTCGGGACAGAAATAGCAAGAGTTACTGGCCCAACAACGTATAATTACCATATATAATTATAGATTTTACTTTCTGACCAATAGGAAACCAGAAGAATTAAGTTGAATCTGCCAGTTGTGAAAAACCTGATAGAAGTTTCAAAACTTTCACACAAAAAAAAAAAAAAAAAGAGATTTTTTTTCTGCTTTAGTTCCACTTTACTCCCTTATTTAGAAATGCTGTAAGAACTAAGGAATGTTTTATTGAATAAAGCGAATAAAAAGAAAAAAAAAATTGTGTGTACTGAAAATATAATAGAGCTTCCCTTTAATCCTTGGCCTCTTGAATTCAGAATAAAAGAACTGCAGTTACAGAATCATATAAGGAATAAAAAAAAGATAAAAGCCTAAAGCTATTACAGTGTGCAGGGTAGCCCCTTCTCACCTACCCTGGTACGTTGTCTTATATTAGTAAATTCAACTTTATCTCAGAAAAAAAAGCTGTTTTATTTACACCATAGCTGTATGTAACAAAGTCTGGGGTGTCTGAGACCACTCCACCAATCCCCTCAGCTCGGTTTTGTCAATGAAAGTCACAGATATTTATTCGCACCTATTTCTTTCCCACAGTGTTCATATATATATTTCTCCAGGAAGTGTTTTTTAATGTAAACTTTTCACTTGCATGTGGAAGGCACAAAAAAACAACATTTACAGATCAGTTCACAATTTTGTTATTTATTTTTAAAGTGTAACTATAAAAAGAATTATGCACTATGTGTGCATTTGGGTCGCCCTTAATGGATATTTTTACTGGCCAAAAATGAGTATTTTATCTCATAGATTGTTTTGTATAAAAGTGCACTAGAGTGCCATCTTTATTAAACACATTCAATATATAAAAAAAGTGACAGTAGAAATTACAATTGTATAAAGTGCAAATACAAACACTGTACATTCAATTGCATATAGAGGATATAGCACCCATGTGCCTACAGCCCGCAGCCTGTATGTAGAGGATCAGGCGGATGAGGTGTATGGCACGTAACCCGACATGTTTCGGAAATAGGTATGTATTACTCCTTCATCAAGGGATTTATGATTAGGTGCTCAAATCTATCTGTAAATATCAAAAGACAATAAAAAAGTAGTAGGAAATATCTATATCGTCATAGATTGTATGCGACTGCATTTTTGCAATATATGCGATTTTAGTAATTATTGAAAAAATAGTATAAGAAAAGTCTAGTATGGACTAATTATACTTACATCAATTTGATTCATAAAAACAGGTAGAAAATGACAAAAAACAGCGGTTAAACCAGTATAACTGGGAGCAGGCTGGCTTCTGGTTCACATAGCACAAGGTGGGCAACCAGGAGTGTAATGCAGAGCGTTGCAGCACTTTCACAAGGGATGGCCGATGGAGATCTGTATGTTTAAAGAGTGATGTTGTAAATGTACAAGGCATATAGTTAAGCCAATGCTTTGCTGAAGGACAAAGTAGTCGTTCAGCTATAGTTAAAGGGGAGAGTAGGCATGTAAGGTAAGTATTCAAATATATGGAACAAAGTATCTATTCAAATTACCTTGTGGCTGTTTAGTGATCTCTCAAGACTCAGACCTCCAGGCAGCAGTTCAAAAGACTGACAAATGCCAAAGGAGTGTCTGTGTCTTAAATAGGACAGCTGATTGGACATCAGCCAATCAGTGTCCACTCCACATAATCAGCTGCATAGCAAGCAGCCATGTGTGGAGATCGGGCATCCCCCAGACGACGAGGCGCGCGGCGTAGCCACGCCCCTAAGGGCGTGATGACGTCACGCGTCTCGACGTCACCGGCGGGTATGCGGTCCCGGCGCGAGTAGCGAAACCCACACAGGGAACCGTACAGGAGCTCGTCCACATGCAGAAGGCCTATGGGGCACGCAGCCAAGTGCTGCCCCATGGCCATGCATGCGTGGAGCTTACCCGCCGGGTGTCCGTGCGCACGTACACATCCCACACCAAGGAAAAACTGCGCCATCTTGTGGATGGATGTGAAAAGTGAACAAAGATGAATCGCAAAAAGCCGGCCTGCTGTACATAATTACATGAATGAAAATAAAGGTAAATAAATGAAGAAACAAAAAAACAAGAAAAAGAGAAACATACTATGCAATTGACCAGAGGTTACATATGGACAATTTATGAAATAACAGTCAATTTCAAACAATGTTGATGGAGTAAACAAAGTCTTCAAAGTCTTTGGAGTAAACACAAAGTGTTCATTAATTTAGAACAATTCATATTTCAGCGGTATGGGGAACCCAGATATACACATTGTTCAGACATATAGTATAGCGATGATTTTAAATCAGAGACAGTCTAAATATATATAGACACAATGTCTTGTATCTATGCCTGTATCTATCTGGAAATGTTCTACTACACCGATGAATACTATATAATACATAAAGTATGGAAACTGACGAGGAAAAATGAAAAATAAAAATTGGTAAAATAAGATTATTGTTGGATTAGAAGGTAAAAAGAAACATAAGTTATATTAGAAAGTCCCTACAAATCTAGTTCACAGACCCCTGATGTGAAACCGGGAAGAAACGGTTTAAAGTTGAAGGCCCCGTTGAGGCCAGGTGGATGGTTTGCCCGTAGATTATGTATCCATCTCAGTTCGCATTGGAGAAGACGCTTGTTAAAATCTCCTCCCCTTGGACTGAAGTGGATGCGATCGAGGGCTAAAAAGTATACTTTGGGAGTTGATGAGGGATGAGCCATTGCCATATGACGACCAATAGGGAGGTCTGGATCGCGTTTGCGTATGGTGCCAAGATGTTGGTAGATGCGTTTCCAGAACTCGTTTATGGTCTTACCAACATAGTAGCACCCGCATTCGCAAGTCAGTAAATATACTATTGCTGGGGTTTTGCAATTAAAGTAGTGCTTGGGGGTGAACCTTTGGCCATTGGGCAGAATAATATTTTTTCGTTTGTCCATATATTGGCAGTAGTGGCAGCCCCCACACGTATATGTTCCCAATGCTTTACATGGATCGCCTCTGCAGGTTTTGTACTCACTATTGACTATTTTGTCTCCTATGGATGGTGGCCTCCTATAGGTGACTGTTGGAGCACTGGGGACGAAGGGGGCCAAAGTTTGGTCCATAGTTAATAAGTGCCAGTATTTGTTTAGAATGCGCTTTATCTGCCTATGTTCTGATGAATATGTCGTGATAATTCTGGTTGTTTCATCTTTACTGGGTTGTTTTTGTGCATTAAGTAAGTCGCGACAGGATTGATTGAGCGCTCGTTTATACGCTTTTTTTAAACAAGTGTTTGAGTATCCTCTTTCGAGGAGTCTCTTTTTTAGGATATTAGCTTCCGTTTTAAATCCAGCATCATCAGAGCAGTTGCGGCGTGCTCTTAAGTATTGGCTATATGGTATGGAGGTTAAAAGGGGCTTGGGATGGAAACTACTTGCATGCAGCAAGGAATTGCCGGCTGTGGGTTTTCGGTATAATTCACTGGAGAGATTGCCATCTGGTGATCTTTTAATCAATACATCCAAAAATGTAATTTCATTTGGGCTGTGGGTCATTGTGAATTTTAGATTAAAGTCGTTCTTGTTAATACAGTTAAGAAATTCATGTAGTAATTCAGTTGGCCCGTCCCATATCAGGAAGATATCGTCTATGTAACATCGCCATGTGATGACATGACGCATATACATAGACAACGACTCCTGGACAAGCAGTGAATGTTCCCACTCCCCCAGGTACAGGTTGGCGTACGATGGGACACAACATGTCCCCATCGCCACGCCCTGTACCTGGAGGTACTTGGAACCATCAAAGCAAAAGAAATTATGGTGGAGTATGAACTCAAGAGAGGTCAAGATGAATTCAATGTATTTGGGTTCAGAGTCGCTATATTGTTGCAAAATGTGTTGTATGGCCGATAGCCCTTTAGCATGGGGAATAGTGCAATACAGGGATTCCACATCGATGGCTACCAATTGGGTGCCTTCTTCTATGTGTATGTCCTGAATAATCTGTAAGAAATGAATTGTATCGCGTACATACGATGATAGGCAAGTAACTAGAGGCTTTAGATGGTTTTTAACTACACGACTGAGGTTTTCTGTTAAGCTTCCGCAGCCTGAAATAATAGGTCTGCCCGGTGGTTTTTTCTTTTGTTTATGCAGCTTCGGTAGCGCATAGAAAGTTGCCTCTTTAGGATGGCTAGTCCTAATAAACTCCCAAAGTTGTTTAGATATTGCATTGTATTGAAATGCAGTGTCAACAAGTGTATAAAAGTCATGAGTGGATTTGTCCAATAGGGATTTAGAGATGGGACGGTACCACTCAAGATTTTGTAATATGTCCATGCACATCTCAGTGTATTGTGCACTGTCCATAACCACGACGTTGCCACCCTTGTCAGAGGGTTTGATGACAACGTCGTGGTTACGCGACAGTGCCTCCAGAGCCAACCGTTCATCACGGCTGAAATTGGAGTGTGGATGTGAAAAGTTTTTCATTTTATTGATATCTGTTGATACCAATTTGAGAAAAGCTGCAGCGTTGGGGTTGGAGCTAGGCGAGGGATATAGGGTAGATTTGTTTTTCAATGTACATACTTGCGTGTGTGAGGTAGGTGTAACATCCATGTTCCTATCAGGGTCATGGGTGTTTTCCTGGGTCGGAGGATTTTCAATTTCGTTTTCGTCTAGCAAGGCAACAAGATTGTCTAATGCTTGAATCTCTTGATTTGTAAGCTTCTGTTCCGTCATAGGTTTTTTTGCATATAAGCTTTTGAGTAGAACCTTGCGGATGAATAGATGTATATCTTTAATGGCTCCAAATCTGTCCAAACGGGTGTCTGGGCAGAAAGTGAGGCCGCGTCCTAGAACAGCCAATTCGTGTTCATTAAGTGGATATGATGATAAGTTGACTACATTTAGCGTGGTTGATGTTGATTGATCTTGTGGGCCTTGGATGACTGTGTTTTTGTTTGTTTTTGATGCGTTTGCATGCGGCCTCGCATTTGATCTAAAAAAGTTCCAGGGAGCATAGATTGTGATTGTGGTGTAGTGGGCATAATGGATGATGTATTTAGAGACGATCCGGAACAGCTAGCCGGAGTCTGTACATCTGATGTGTCGCTGTTAAGGTGGTGATTTAAATGGGAGCCATTACTTGCCTGTGAAGGGGAGCTCTCCATATGTAAAGACTCGTCATATGATTCATTGCCCTGGCGACGCCGTTTAAATTGTCGACGACCTTTGTTATGAGTGGAGGGCTGTAGGGAAGAAGAGACAGATGAGTGCGCAGAGAATTCAGATGCGTTTTTCTGTTTATTTTTTTGTGGTTTTTTGGAAAATTTATTGTTTGTATTGGTTTGCCATTTGTAAGCTCTACCGTCTTCAAAGGCCTTCCTATCACGTTGTAGTTTTTTGTCCTTTTTAATTAGTATATCTTTGTTAAATTCTTCTAGATGTCGTTTTAGTCTTTCTTCTGACTCAGAGAAGGACACATGAGTTCTTAGTGGTGACATTTGATTTTGTAATTTTTCCAATTTGCCATCTATATCAGCTATACGTTTGGTATATTCATCAATGAGCAATAGCATCATTTTCCTTGAGCATTCCTTTAGGTTCTCCTCCCACACCACCTTAAAGCTGGGGTCTATATGCTCAAATGTAGGGAAAATTTGTACCCTAAGTCCAAAGGGATTTAAATTGGCCGCAATGTAATCTTTGAAAGATTTAATATGCCAATGCAAGAGAGATTTTTTCTCTAACAGTTGACTTAGGGTGGAGAAAGTTGTAGACAGTTCAAAATCAAGAGATTCTTTCTTTTCAAATTCATTATGTACTTTGGACATGAAGTCCGTCCAATGACTTCCTTGGTATAAGGCCATGCCGACAGAAAACGAGAAAACAGAGAGTAAGGAAGACAAAATCAAATAATGCAATCTAAACTAGTCCATTATATATACATACGTTGCTTCTCATAGAAGAGGGACTTACACCGGTATTTACTACCTATCATGAAAGATAAAAAGGTAATGAGAGCAAGGTGTGTACAGAGGGGGGGGGGGGGCAATATCCTAGGAAATGTAACTATAAAAAGAATTATGCACTATGTGTGCATTTGGGTCGCCCTTAATGGATATTTTTACTGGCCAAAAATGAGTATTTTATCTCATAGATTGTTTTGTATAAAAGTGCACTAGAGTGCCATCTTTATTAAACACATTCAATATATAAAAAAAGTGACAGTAGAAATTACAATTGTATAAAGTGCAAATACAAACACTGTACATTCAATTGCATATAGAGGATATAGCACCCATGTGCCTACAGCCCGCAGCCTGTATGTAGAGGATCAGGCGGATGAGGTGTATGGCACGTAACCCGACATGTTTCGGAAATAGGTATGTATTACTCCTTCATCAAGGGATTTATGATTAGGTGCTCAAATCTATCTGTAAATATCAAAAGACAATAAAAAAGTAGTAGGAAATATCTATATCGTCATAGATTGTATGCGACTGCATTTTTGCAATATATGCGATTTTAGTAATTATTGAAAAAATAGTATAAGAAAAGTCTAGTATGGACTAATTATACTTACATCAATTTGATTCATAAAAACAGGTAGAAAATGACAAAAAACAGCGGTTAAACCAGTATAACTGGGAGCAGGCTGGCTTCTGGTTCACATAGCACAAGGTGGGCAACCAGGAGTGTAATGCAGAGCGTTGCAGCACTTTCACAAGGGATGGCCGATGGAGATCTGTATGTTTAAAGAGTGATGTTGTAAATGTACAAGGCATATAGTTAAGCCAATGCTTTGCTGAAGGACAAAGTAGTCGTTCAGCTATAGTTAAAGGGGAGAGTAGGCATGTAAGGTAAGTATTCAAATATATGGAACAAAGTATCTATTCAAATTACCTTGTGGCTGTTTAGTGATCTCTCAAGACTCAGACCTCCAGGCAGCAGTTCAAAAGACTGACAAATGCCAAAGGAGTGTCTGTGTCTTAAATAGGACAGCTGATTGGACATCAGCCAATCAGTGTCCACTCCACATAATCAGCTGCATAGCAAGCAGCCATGTGTGGAGATCGGGCATCCCCCAGACGACGAGGCGCGCGGCGTAGCCACGCCCCTAAGGGCGTGATGACGTCACGCGTCTCGACGTCACCGGCGGGTATGCGGTCCCGGCGCATCTACCAACATCTTGGCACCATACGCAAACGCGATCCAGACCTCCCTATTGGTCGTCATATGGCAATGGCTCATCCCTCATCAACTCCCAAAGTATACTTTTTAGCCCTCGATCGCATCCACTTCAGTCCAAGGGGAGGAGATTTTAACAAGCGTCTTCTCCAATGCGAACTGAGATGGATACATAATCTACGGGCAAACCATCCACCTGGCCTCAACGGGGCCTTCAACTTTAAACCGTTTCTTCCCGGTTTCACATCAGGGGTCTGTGAACTAGATTTGTAGGGACTTTCTAATATAACTTATGTTTCTTTTTACCTTCTAATCCAACAATAATCTTATTTTACCAATTTTTATTTTTCATTTTTCCTCGTCAGTTTCCATACTTTATGTATTATATAGTATTCATCGGTGTAGTAGAACATTTCCAGATAGATACAGGCATAGATACAAGACATTGTGTCTATATATATTTAGACTGTCTCTGATTTAAAATCATCGCTATACTATATGTCTGAACAATGTGTATATCTGGGTTCCCCATACCGCTGAAATATGAATTGTTCTAAATTAATGAACACTTTGTGTTTACTCCAAAGACTTTGAAGACTTTGTTTACTCCATCAACATTGTTTGAAATTGACTGTTATTTCATAAATTGTCCATATGTAACCTCTGGTCAATTGCATAGTATGTTTCTCTTTTTCTTGTTTTTTTGTTTCTTCATTTATTTACCTTTATTTTCATTCATGTAATTATGTACAGCAGGCCGGCTTTTTGCGATTCATCTTTGTTCACTTTTCACATCCATCCACAAGATGGCGCAGTTTTTCCTTGGTGTGGGATGTGTACGTGCGCACGGACACCCGGCGGGTAAGCTCCACGCATGCATGGCCATGGGGCAGCACTTGGCTGCGTGCCCCATAGGCCTTCTGCATGTGGACGAGCTCCTGTACGGTTCCCTGTGTGGGTTTCGCTACTCGCGCCGGGACCGCATACCCGCCGGTGACGTCGAGACGCGTGACGTCATCACGCCCTTAGGGGCGTGGCTACGCCGCGCGCCTCGTCGTCTGGGGGATGCCCGATCTCCACACATGGCTGCTTGCTATGCAGCTGATTATGTGGAGTGGACACTGATTGGCTGATGTCCAATCAGCTGTCCTATTTAAGACACAGACACTCCTTTGGCATTTGTCAGTCTTTTGAACTGCTGCCTGGAGGTCTGAGTCTTGAGAGATCACTAAACAGCCACAAGGTAATTTGAATAGATACTTTGTTCCATATATTTGAATACTTACCTTACATGTCTACTCTCCCCTTTAACTATAGCTGAACGACTACTTTGTCCTTCAGCAAAGCATTGGCTTAACTATATGCCTTGTACATTTACAACATCACTCTTTAAACATACAGATCTCCATCGGCCATCCCTTGTGAAAGTGCTGCAACGCTCTGCATTACACTCCTGGTTGCCCACCTTGTGCTATGTGAACCAGAAGCCAGCCTGCTCCCAGTTATACTGGTTTAACCGCTGTTTTTTGTCATTTTCTACCTGTTTTTATGAATCAAATTGATGTAAGTATAATTAGTCCATACTAGACTTTTCTTATACTATTTTTTCAATAATTACTAAAATCGCATATATTGCAAAAATGCAGTCGCATACAATCTATGACGATATAGATATTTCCTACTACTTTTTTATTGTCTTTTGATATTTACAGATAGATTTGAGCACCTAATCATAAATCCCTTGATGAAGGAGTAATACATACCTATTTCCGAAACATGTCGGGTTACGTGCCATACACCTCATCCGCCTGATCCTCTACATACAGGCTGCGGGCTGTAGGCACATGGGTGCTATATCCTCTATATGCAATTGAATGTACAGTGTTTGTATTTGCACTTTATACAATTGTAATTTCTACTGTCACTTTTTTTATATATTGAATGTGTTTAATAAAGATGGCACTCTAGTGCACTTTTATACAAAACAATCTATGAGATAAAATACTCATTTTTGGCCAGTAAAAATATCCATTAAGGGCGACCCAAATGCACACATAGTGCATAATTCTTTTTATAGTTACATTTCCTAGGATATTGCCCCCCCCACCCCCCCCCCCTCTGTACACACCTTGCTCTCATTACCTTTTTATCTATTTTTAAAGTGTAGGTTTTATTTTTAATTTAAAAAAGCAAAATTAGTCATTACACTAGGGAATCAATTTATGTTTAATCAATAAAAAACTATTGAAAAAACAATCAGTCATACATTTTAGTAAAAAGTTTTATCCCACAGATATTCTAATTATTTTGCGTTCATGGTATATGATCCATTTTTGTGGTATTTTTTAGGTAAAAGTTTTAGTAACCGGCATTACGAGGGACGAGTAAAGTGATACTATGATACTATCTTCATACAGTATTACTGAGTTTAGTAACACTTTAAGAAAGATTTTCCTTCTTGTTCTTTCTGAGTTTTCTCGTCAATGTGGTCGAAAATGAACATCATTTTGACCCCACTATTAGAAAGTTCATAAAACAAAAAAATTTTGACTGAAGAGCTACTGGTGTGTGGTCAGCTTTACTCTAATGCTAACACCGAGGATATGGTATTTTTGAAAACAAAAGTAGTGGGACTTTAAATTTTCCAAATGAGAACAAAGTCAGAATAAAAATCTATATACATTTTATTAAACATAAAACATTGTCATAAACAGAATATTAAAAACATAGATATGTATAAAGAAACTTTGTGATAAATACAAAAAAATTTTAATCTGATGAATACATGTACTTGTAGCTGGTCTACGCGTTACGTGGGATCAGGGCCGGTCCTAGACGGGGTGCACGGGCTGCAGTGCACCCAGGCGCCAGAGAGGTGGGGGCGCTGAAGCGCCAGAGTGCTCCCTTCCCTCCTCCTCTTGATTGTGTCCGGCGGCGGCTCTCCGCCGGTGTTCCAAGAAGAAAGGCGCCGCTGTTTGCTGCTCAAGCCCCTCCTCAGAGAAAGAGAGCAGCTGCCAGCCGGAGATGACATCGGAGGCAGAGCGGCTGGTCTCTGCGTGGAGAGAGACCAGCCGCACAGTGATGTCACGCGGGGGTGCGGAGGAGCGGTCCATGCCTGACACATTCTCCTCCCTGTGTCTCCCACTCCTGCCTGCTTTGATCTGCTCTGCTCTCCACCCGGGCGGCGCGGCTGGCTGCACACTGTCCTCTCCTCTCCAGCTGCCGCCCGGGTGTATTTATGTACCCTAATGGAGGGGGGATCTGTACTGTACTAATGGAGGGAGGGCTGTACTAATGGAGGGGGGGGGGCTGTACTAATAAGGGGGGCTGTACTAATAATGGGGGGCTGTACTAATGGGGGGGTCTGTACTAATGGAGAGGGGGTCTGTACTAATGGAGAGGGGGTCTGTACTAATGGAGGGGGGTCTGTACTAATGGGGGGGTCTGTACTAATGGGGGGGTTCTGTACTAATGGGGTCTGTACTAATGGAGGGGGGGGTCTGTACTAATGGGGGGGTCTGTACTAATGGAGGGGGGTCTGTCCTGGGGGGTCAGTACTAATGGAGAGGGGATCTGTACTAATGGGGTCTGTACTAATGGAGGGGGGTCTGTACTAATGGAGAGGGGGTCTGTCCTGGGGGTCTGTACTAATGGAGAGGGGGTCTGTACTAATGGGGTCTGTACTAATGGAGGGGGGTCTGTACTAATGGGGGGGTCTGTACTAATGGAGGGGGGCCTGTCCTGGGGGGTCTGTACTAATGGAGAGGGGGTCTGTACTAATGGGGTCTGTACTAATGGAGGGGGGTCTGTACTAATGGGGGGGGGTCTGTACTAATGGGGGGGTCTGTACTAATGGAGGGGGGTCTGTACTAATGGAGAGGGGGTCTGTCCTGGGGGGTCCCTCCCTCTCCTCCTGCGTGCTGCTGTACTAGTGAGCGGTGCTTGCCAGCACAGCTGCCCACTATGTTTCTTCCCCCGCCTTCATATCAACCAGGAAGGAAACAGAATAGAAAAAGGAGCAGAGAAGAGGATTGTGGGACATATAGTCCCGAGGACTGGCAGCCCCACTGTAACACGGAAACTGCAGCCCACACAGCATGCTCAGCTGAATGGGAAAGAGAGAGAGAGACAGGAGCCTGGGAAAGCTTTCAGGGAAGTACACCCAGGACTCCAGAGGGAGAGGACAGTGCTGAGAAAACACCATCAGAGAGAGAACCCCGCTGCCCTGCGCCACCAGAAGGAAAGCCACACAGCCTAGCGCCATCCCTGGCAGTGAAAGGAATGGAGTCATTGAAGGAATACAGATCTGGGTGCTACCCAGCGGAGTCACCATGGGCAATTCAGAGTGAGCTGACTCCTGATCAGAGGAACCGTTGCTGTATCGCTGGGTCAGGTGAGAGGGCCGATCGGCCATTATGTACTAGTGTCCATAGGAACTGCAGTCTCTGACCATCTCCTGTAGTATGTCTGCAGTTTCTGACCATCTCTTGTAGTATGTCTGCAGTCTCTGACCATCTCTTGTAGTATGTCTGCAGTCTCTGACCATCTCTTGTAGTATGTCTGCAGTCTCTGACCATCTCTTGTATCATGTCTGCAGTCACTGACCATCTCCTGTATCATGTCTGCAGTCTCTGACCATCTCCTGTATCATGTCTGCAGTCTCTGACCATCTCCTGTACTATGTCTGCAGTCTCTGACCATCTCCTGTAGTATGTCTGCAGTCTCTGGCTATCTCCTGTACTATGTCTGCAGTCTCTGACCATCTCCTGTTCTATGATTGCAGTCTCTGACCGTCTCTTGTATCATAACTACAGTCTCTGACCATCTCCTGTACTATGTCTGCAGTCTCTGACCATCTCCTGTACTATGTCTGCAGTCTCTGACCATCTCCTGTACTATGTCTGCAGTCTCTGACCATCTCCTGTTCTATGATTGCTTTCTCTGACCATCACCTGTACTATGATTGCAGTCTCCGATCGTCTCTTGTTTCATAACTATAGTCTCTGACCATCTCCTGTACTATGTCTGCAGTCTCTGGGCATCTCCTGTACTATGTCTGCAGTCTCTGATCATCTCCTGTACTATGTCTGCAGTCTCTGATCATCTCCTGTACTATGTCTGCAGTCTCTGATCATCTCCTGTACTATGTCTGCAGTCTCTGGGCATCTCCTGTACTATGTCTGCAGTCTCTGATCATCTCCTGTACTGTGTCTGCAGTCTCTGACCATCTCTTGTACTATGCCTGCAGTCTCTGGGCATCTCCTGTACTATGTCTGCAGTCTCTGATTATCTCCTGTACTATGTCTGCAGTCTCTGACCATCTCCTGTACTATGTCTGCAGTCTCTGACCATCTCTTATATCCTGTCTGCAGTCTCTGATCATCTCCTGTACTATGTCTGCAGTCTCTGACCATCTCCTGTACTATGTCTGCAGTCTCTGACCATCTCCTGTACTATGTCTGCAGTCTCTGACCATCTCCTGTTCTATGATTGCTTTCTCTGACCATCACCTGTAAACTGTACTACGATTGCAGTCTCCGATCGTCTCTTGTTTCATAACTATAGTCTCTGTCCATCTCCTGTACTATGTCTGCAGTCTCTGGGCATCTTCTGTACTATGTCTACAGTCTCTGACCATCTCCTGTACTATGTCTGCAGTCTCTGGGCATCTCCTGTACTATGTCTGCAGTCTCTGATCATCTCCTGTACTGTGTCTGCAGTCTCTGACCATCTCTTGTACTATGCCTGCAGTCTCTGGGCATCTCCTGTACTATGTCTGCAGTCTCTGATCATCTCCTGTATTATGTCTGCAGTCTCTGATCATCTCCTGTACTATGTCTGCAGTCTCTGATCATCTCCTGTATTATGTCTGCAGTCTCTGGGCATCTCCTGTACAATATCTGCAGTCTCTAACCATCTCCTGTACTATGTCTGCAGTCTCTGACCATCTCCTGTAATATGTCTGCAGTCTCTGACCATCTCCTGTATCATGTCTGCAGTCTCTGACCATCTCCTGTATCATGTCTGCAGTCTCTGACCATCTCCTGTATCATGTCTGCAGTCTCTGACCATCTCCTGTATCATGTCTGCAGTCTCTGACCATCTCCTGTATCATGTCTGCAGTATCTGATCATCTCCTGTATCATGTCTGCAGTCTCTGACCATCTCCTGTATCATGTCTGCAGTCTCTGGCCATCTCCTGTACTATGTCTGGGGGCTCTTTCTAACAGACTCTTTAACAGAAGCCCTCTTTGTGTGCATCAGAGAGACTCCCCTCCAGGTCTCATTAGTGTAAGCTCTTCCTGTATTTTTTTTATTGTTAAAAGATTATGGGAGGATCCCAGGGTAACAAAGACTTCTTAGGGGAGCATCTCTGTGTTTGAGTCATTGCCATAGAAACATTTATAAAGGGGAGGAGTTGGTAAGATGACCACGCCCATGTGGGGGCGCCAGAAATATTTCTGCACCCAGGCGCCGGTGACCCTAGGATCGGCCCTGCGTGGGATTCCACGCTTTTTCAGGACCATACATATATTGCAGGTGTGTTATATACAGAGTTTCTTACTCAATATCATAAATCATCAAAACAACATAGAAGAAGAATACATGATCTGTCTTAGATGTTTTGCCTACCGGCCCCTAGGATATAGTCTGGACCTATTAAAGCGGTTGTAAACTCTATACAACCACTTTTACCTATAGGTAATCCTATATTAAGGCTTACCTGTAGGTGTTGGAAATATCTCTTAAACCTGCACGTTTAGGAGATATTTACAATATATGCATGTGCCGACGTCATTGGCGCATGCGCACTTCTAAAGTGATCATGTGGTGACTGGCAGCTCACGTGCGCATGCCCCGAAAGGAAGAGGGGTGAAGATGGACGCTCCCAGCCAGTGGGGACAGCAGTGACATTGCAGGCTTCGTTTTCAGGTAAGTGACACATAATGGGCTACTATGCGATGCATAGTAGCCCATTATGCTTTACCATTGAAGGGAAATAAAGAGGAAGTAAAACCCATCAGGGTTTACTTCCTCTTTAAGGCAGAAGTAAACATAAATATCCAAAAGGGAGAAATAAATATCTGGTGTATAGCAATATACTCTGAACGATGTGAATCCCAATATCTATTTAAGACAGAGGGGATACCAGGAAAACCAGGCATCTCTGTGATGATCACATATGCTGGTATTGTGGTAGGTACATATTCACCTCTCCTCTGGCAATGATTTATGATATTGAGAAAGAAACTCTGTATATAACACACTTGCGATATATGTATGATCCTGAAGAAGCGGGGAATAACGCGTAACGCGAAGACCAGCTACATGTATCCATCAGATTTACATATTTTTGTATTTATCGCAGTTTCTTTATGCATATCTATGTTTTTAATATTGTGTTTATGACAATGCGTTATGTATAATATATTTTGTTCTCATTTGGCATATTTAAAGTCCCACTACTTTTGTTTTCAAAAATACCATATTCATTTATGGGATGATGCCAATGTGAACTTGAGATTGGATTTAATGACATGTCCTCTACCTTACAACTTTCTTAACACTAGGGCTAACCTTAAAACTGTCAATGCTGGCATGGTGATCAGATGGTTTTGTTGGGGAGCAAAGGGTTAGGGTTAGTATTAGGGTTGAAGTTAGGGTTCCTCTGTTCTTCAATATCTAAGGTCATGTTCCCAGCCAACAAGGTGCAATTTATGGAACAAAAATAGTGCAAATGAGCTTTTTCAACCTTCAGGAGACATTTATAAGCATAGTGTACCTTTAAAAACCATTATAATTTAGCCTGCCATTTTGACCATTAGCCAATGCATCTCATTGGGTAATAAATTTAAACAAAAGTCCTGGATGGCTTAACTCCAATTTAAAAATGCATATAAAAGCAAAGGAGAAGGCCTTCAAAAAATACAAGGTTGAGGGATCATCCTCAGCATTCAGACTTAAAGAATGCAACAAGGGTAAGGGTGCAATTAGGACGGCTAAGATAGAACATGAAAGACACATAGCGGAGGAGAGCAAAAAAAAATCCCAAGAAATTCTTTAAGTATGTAAACAGTAAAAAAGGGAGGACAGACCATATTGGCCCCATAAAGAATGAGGAAGGACATCTGGTTACAAAGGATGGGGAGATGGCGAAGGTATTGAATTTATTCTTCTCCTCAGTCTTCACGAGTGAATCGGGGGGCTTCAGTAACTGAAACTGCAGTGTTTATCCTCATGACACAACACAGGAAGCACCTCCATGGTTAACAGAGGACAGAATTAAAATTAGACTTGAGAAACTTAACATTAATAAATCACCGGGACCAGATGGTTTGCATCCGAGGGTACTTAGGGAATTCAGTCAAGTGATTGCCAGACCGTTGTTCCTAATTTTTACAGTCTACCGACTGGCATGGTACCAGCTGATTGGGAAGAAGCCAATGTAGCACCAATATTTAAAAAGGGTCCAAAATACATCCCTGGGAATTACAGACCAGTTAGCCTACAATCAATAGTATGTAAACTCTTGGAGCGGATGATAAGGGACTATATACAAGATTTTAGTAATGAGAATTGTATCATTAGCAGTAATCAGCATGGATTCATGAAGAATCGTTCTTGCCAAACCAATCTACTAACCTTCTATGAGGAGGTGAGTTGCCATCTAGATAAAGGAAGGCCCGTAGATGTGGTGTATCTGGATTTTACAAAAGAATTTGAACCAATTCCCCATAAGCGTTTACTGTACAAAATAAGGTCCATTGGCATGGACCATAGGGTGAGTACATGGATTGAAAACTGGCTACAAGGGCGAGTTCAGAGGGTGATGATAAATGGGGAGTACTCGGAATGGTCAGGGGTGGGTAGTGGGGTTCCCCAGGGTTCTGTGCTGGGACCAATCCTATTTATTTGTTCATAAACGACCCGGAGGATGGGATAAACAGTTCAATCTCTGTATTTGCAGATGATACTAAGCTAAGCAGGGCAATAACTTCTCCGCAGGATGTGAAAACCTTGCAAAAAGATCTGAACAAATTAACGGGGTGGGCAACTACATGGCAAATGAGGTTTAATGTAGAAAAATGTAAAATAGTGCATTTGGGTGGCAAAAATATGAATACAATCTATACACTGGGGGGGAGAACCTCTGGGGGAATCTAGGATGGAAAAGGACCTGGGGGTCCTAGTAGATGATACTCAGCAATGGCATGCAATGCCAAGCTGCTGCTAACAAAGCAAACAGAATATTGGCATGCATTAAAAAGGAGGTCAACTCCAGAGATAAAACGATAATTCTCCTACTCTACAAGGCTCTGGTCCGGCCACACCTAGAGTATGCTGTCCAGTTCTGGGCACCAGTCCTCAGGAAGGATGTACTGGAAATGGAGCGAGTACAAAGAAGGGCAACAAAGTTAATAAAGGGTCTGGAGGATCTTAGTTATGAGGAAAGTTTGTGAGCACTGAACTTATTCTCTCTGGAGAAGAGACGCTTGAGAGGGGATATGATTTCAATATACAAATACCGTACTGGTGACCCTACAATAGAAATAAAACTTTTTTGCAGAAGAGAGTTTAACAAGACTCGTGGCCACTCATTAAAATTAGAAGAAAAGAGGTTTAACCTTAAACTACGTAGAGGGTTCTTTACTGTAAGAGCGGCAAGGATGTGGAATTCCCTTCCACAGGCGGTGGTCTCAGCGGGGAGCATCGATAGCTTCAAGAAACTATTAGATAAGCACCTGAATGACCACATCATACAGGGATATACAATGTAATACTGACACATAATCACACATAGGTTGGACTTGATGGACTTGTGTCTTTTTTCAACCTCACCTACTATGTAACTATGTAACTATGACTCCAATGCATTTGCGAAAAAAAGGTGAAATGTCATCAAAATGCTCATTGCAGCAAAACCCCCCCATACTTCATAATCAATTAATTAAAAGTGTTCTCTGGCTGGATGAGGAAGAGATTGTAACGTCACCGCCCCACTTTTCCACCTTCATTGTTAAAAATGCAAGGTGTTCTCTGAATGGTGGCTATATCAAGTGAGCAACCCCTGTAGTTACTATGCATGGTACCTGGAACACCTGGGCATTCATCCTATTTTTAATTTCAGTAGAAATGGGAATGGTTATTACCCCTACCAGGGGCACAGCAGGAAGTAAAAGGAAATAACTCTAAGGTAGGAAAAAACCTCTTTTAGACATAAATCATTGGAACAGGTGCCCTCATTGGAAGGTTTTGCCTTACAAGTCTAAAATTTTGGATTTGGATTGCTAGAGACAATGGTCTCCAAGGCAAGTTCTAGAAAGAGTGTGTCACCTCAGAGGTTGTATCTCTTCCCTACTTTATAAAAAAAAAAAGTTTTGGCATTGCATATATTTTAACTCTTACACAGGAAGATGGGTCATCCTCCTGGCTTATACAGAGGTGTATAAATTACAAGAGTGGTCAGACAGATTACCAATTTTTGGATGTGTACAAAAGAGTGCCTGGTACAAAAAGTTAATTTAACTTAAAGGTCTTTTTGAAACATATGATGGTTAAAAGTAGGGGTCTCCAAATTACGGCCCGCAGGCCAAACCCGGCCCGCTGAAAGATTTCATTCCAGGCCCAAAGCTAGGGTCAGTGACCTTTCACACAGGTCTTCAGGTCAGCCTGGAATCTCTGCTTCTCTCCAAAATCCACAACCCCCATCTGATCTCCAGCGTAGGTTCCCCTGGTTGCCCCATTATTGTACTTCTGTTGGTTGCTAGGACCACCATCGACCCAACAATCATGTAAGTCCCCCTTACATTAGAACCCCCATCAGAGTCTTCCCCCTTACAGCAGGACCCCATCAAAGTCCCCCCTTACATGACAGCCTTGATCAGAGCCCCCCTTACATTAAGACCACCATTAGAGTTCCTCCTTACATGAGAGCCCCCCATCAGAGCCCCCTCTTACATCAGGGACCCAAATGGCGATTCTGATATAATGGATAACTCTGATGGGCCCAAGCTTATTTGGAATTTCTTTGCTTTGCTTTACTGAAGATCTTCTCAGGTCTGAGGGACGTGCCTCAGCGTAACCTTTTTCTAGAGTTCAGGTTCCGCCCCATAATGTTGTGTCCTTGTAGCCAAACCTGATGGAGCCATTTACCCTCCTTGACTATCAACACCCACTGTAATGCAATGCTTCCATTAGTCAAGGCTTCCTTTTCCTAAATGGGTTCAATCAGCCTTCAATCTGAAATGTTCTGAATCATATGATGCTGATTGCAAAAATAAAAACTTCAAGTAAAACCTATTAATTAATTTAAATTGTATTAATTCTTTGTAAAAAAAATCTTTAAAAAAGTAATAATGATTCAATAAACTGTTAAAATTCTGATAAAACTGATTTTGTTTTGTCCTGCAAATATTTGTTAAATATAAAAAAATTTGTAGACTCCTGGTTAAAAGCATGAAATACTGCCAATGCGTTTCAGGGGAAAAAGCCTCCCCCTTTTTCAAGGCTTGAGCAGTCGATTAGTTAAAAGAATCATGATGGAATGCACTAGGGGTCCTGCGTTAAGGCTTGATGAAGACTAGCATCTCCTGACAGCTCTAAGAGCAGCCAGGCAAATTTACGAATCCTTTGGCAAAAGCAGTTCACATAAGTATATTTCAACTGTGTAATTAGTTTAAAGCTTTGAAAATAGGTATCCTTGTTTGACATACTCGCCAACTGAGTCAATAGTTTTCGCTATAACATTATAACTGTTTCCCCACGTACCTCCGCTTCCATACTGTATCAGTTCATCCCCAAAGATTTCAATAGCAGTATGTTACAAAAGTCTCCTATTGTGCCTGGCTTTTGTTGGAAAATGAAAAAGCGTTAACAATTATAACTTTGTGGACAGAACAACATACGGTTTTAAAGGGAAAAAAAAAAAGATCAAATGTTTTTTTGCAATTTAATAAAGGGGTTATTCCTAAGCCATTTAGATACTTCTCAGGTTTTTATTCTCCTTCTTGGGGAGCCTAATAATGATGTAGAGGGCTTGTTAATCGATCAAAGACAGATAGTTCACGTTGATGCTTATGTTTTGGCTCTCTGCCTATCTCAGACGGCGCCCTGTTGGACTATGCGGCTACTGCGGTTTAATTGAAATCCTCCACCGCAGACCTGATTGACATCTAGGTGAAAACAGCTCTTAATATATATCTCTAAAGTGGAAATAATTTAAAGCAGCGAGGCCGGCTCGGCTGGTCTGTCTCTCCAACAAATGCTCCTTTTCGTTTGTGAGGTTTCTTGCGAGTTTCCATTTCAGAGGGAAAAAATCATTTGAGGGTAAATTATATTTCCAGGACCTGTTAAAAAATCTGTCATTGTAAATTTCTGCAAAGCTGATCACAGGAAGGAGGAAAAAAAAAAACTGGTGTAATTGCTTCGCCCTTTTACTGGTACAAAATGCCATTGCGGAAGATGACAATGTATGCTGCTGTGGTCTCTTGATCATACCATTTGTTATTAGCCTTCCAGCAATGGTTTCTTAACCTGCTTCATGCCTATGTGTCATATGCAAATAAAAGGCCCACCTTTAAAAAAAATGGATGCCTTATTTTAACAACCAGAGGTCAAGACCTAAGAGGTCTAGACCAAAAATAGCAGCAGTACAGGTCTGTTAAACAGATTTTACCTCTATGACAAATTTGCTTATCTTATTATAGGCTGACAAAGGGGAAAAATGTTGAAAAAAATGGTTTGTTATTATGTTTAAAGGGTAAATTCACCTTTAGAGAAAAATCTGTAAGGTGAACTTACACAGGACGCCCTCCTCGCCTCCCCCCCAAGTCCCGCTGACCTGCATGAAGGCGATTTGCCGTTTTGAGCCCTAGTATAGCCGCCTCACGGCTCCGGGGCTTAGAAACCCTGGAGCTTAGTCTCCCAAATGTACTCCATCAGGAGGGACATTTAAGAGCATTCTAATTGGTCAGCACCTACACTTGGGTGGTACCGACCAATCAGAACCTGCGTAGCCTGTCTTCTGAGCTGGGAAGAAGGAAAGAGAAAGCTGAGGGGATTTCTAAGTGCCAGAGCCATGAGGCGGCTATACCGGGGCTCATGACGGCAGATCGTCGCCATGCAGGTCAGCGGGACTGGGGAGGGGGCGAGGAGGGGGTCCTGTGTAAGTTTACCTTACAGATTTTTCTGCAAAGGTGAACTTACACTTTAATTTAAAAAAATATATTCTTCAAATTATAAATAAAAAAAAAACCTACAAAAATATAGGACAAGACAGAGCTTGTAACATAAACTACAACCTCAAATGCGCGAATTGTAGAAAATATATTAAATAAACAAGATTTAAGTCTACATAATATATGTGCTCTGTGCGCTTATTCCAATCCCACGTGCTCCTGAAAACGCTGCACATTTATGACGAAAGCCAAGAAAACTGGAAAACAAAATCAGAAAATAGGGTGATCACATCTGCCTGGCTGTCCACTGCTGTTTTTAGATGTCAGTTTGGACATTTTCATTAGATCCCACAGAGCATAAAGTGGAAACCAAATATCATGGCTATATAGATGACTTAAAGGGAAGCCACGTAAACTTAATCAAAAACTGGTGAATCAATTACATCACCACAATTAATATTACATGTATAATATACTTTTTCATGCTTAGAGTAGGCTTTAAAAGTTATTTGGCAATAATCATATTAGTAGTTGTTCATATTTCTAAAATAAACAAAAGTCCTGCAATGCATTGGTTCCCTAACTGGCAAGTGTACATATGCCCAATGACAGCTACAGGGCAAGCCATTCTATATCAAAGAGGGGAAGCAAAAGTTCTGTCATATGGCCTAGAGAAAAAGAGGTAAAGAGGAAGTATGGTCAGGGGAAGGGTGATCACATGACTTACAGACCAAAGAGGTGAAGGTTGGCCAGATAGCGTAGAGACCAGCGAGGGGAAGGGCATCATATGGTCAAGGGAAAAGCAAGTATGGTTAAAAGCTTAGAGACCACGAGGAGGAAGAGGAAGGGTGTTCAAATGGCTTAGAGACAAGAGAGGGAAAAAGAAGTGTGGTTACATGGCTTTCCAACAAAAGAAGGGAAAAGGGGTCACATGGCTTACAGACAAAAGAGAGTTAGGGGGAGTGTGATTACATGGCTTTCAGACCAAAGAGGAGAAAGGGAAGTGCAGTTACATAGCCTAGAGACCAAAGGGGGGGGGGGTGGGAAGAGCTGTGATCACATGGCTTTCAGATCAAAGCGGAATGGGGACTGTAGTCACATGTCTTAGACACCAAAGAGGGTAAGGGTTGTCCTGTGGCTTAAAAATAGCGCATGTAAAGCGCCTGAAAAACGCCTCGCCTGCAGCCCCAGTGTGAGAACCCGAGTGCTTTCACACGGGGGCATTGCATTGATATGACGGGAAAAAAAAAGTCCTGCAAGCAGCATCTTTGGGGCGGTGTGGGAGCAGTGAATACACCGCACCTAAACCGCCACTGCCATTGAAATCAATGGCCAGAGCTACTGAAGCGCCTGCAAAGCGCTTTGCGGGTGCTTTTAACCCTTTTTCGGTCGATAAAAGTGTCCCGCTAGCGGCCGAAAAGCGTCGCTAAAACTACGGTAAAGCACCACTAGAACTACGGTAAAGCACCGCTAAAACTAGCGGCGCTTTGCCGCTAGCGCTTAACCGCTAACGCGCCCCCGTGTGAAAGTAGCCTTAGAGACCAGAGAGGGGAAGGGTGGTCTTGTGGCTTACAGACCAGAGGAGGAAAGGGTGGTCACATGGTTTACAGACCAGAGATGGGAAGGTAGGTGACATGGTTTAAAAACCAGAGAAGGGAAGGTTTGTTATATGGCTTAGAGATCAGAGAAGAGAAAGTAAGGTAGGTCACATGGCTTAGAGACCAGAAAGGGGAAGGGGTAGCATAGACACATGGCTTAGAGAACAAAAAGGGGAAACATAGTCCCATGGCTTAGAGATCAGAGAGGGGAAGAGGAGTGTGGTCATGTGGCTTTCAAACCAAAGAAGATAGGGAAGAGTGTGGTCACATGGCTTAGGCTAGCCATAGATTGATCAGAATTTATATCAATGTTTGGCCCTCCCTGTTTGACAGAAGTTGATCATCAGATCGACTTCTGTCAAGCAGACAAATTGGAAAACTTTGTCAAGGTCCCTGCAGTATTCATTTTGATGTCAGATTTCATTTTAGTTTTAGTCTTAGTCTGTTGACTAAAATGCTATTTTAGCTTAAGTCATATTTTAATCATCTGAATTGTTCTAGCTTTAGTCGTATTTTAGTCTACTTAAATCTTCAACACATTTTAGTCAGCTAAAATTTCCAATACATTTCAGTAGACTAAAATTATTTTGGTCTACTAAAATCGAATGGGTTTAGTTAAATTGTAATGCATTATTCCAGCATTTCTCTAGAATTTACAAACTCTATTTACACTCCTGGAGTAAAAATCTAATAACATGTTATTGTTTATGGTATTAAGGTTTGAACATGTACTACAGACACAGGTTTAGATGCTGTGATATATAACCACTATTAATTGTGATATCAAATTTCAATTGATCTTTAGTCATAGTCTTTTGACCTAAATGGCATTTTAATTTTAGTTGTATTTTAGTCATCTGAAATGTTTTAGTCGTGTTTTAGTCAACTAAAATTGTGTTAATTTTGTTGATAAAAATATTTCTGGCAACGAAATGAACACTGGGTCCCTGGTCCCACTGTTGGAATACAATATCCTGGGAATATTTCTCCATCCACCTTTTTTATGAGCACTGAGGAATCTGTTAGTCTATGGAACCGTCTATGGGCGGCTTTATAGACCAAAGAGGAGAAAGGGAGTGTGGTCACATGGCTTTTACATCAAAGAGCAGATGGGAAATGTGGTCTCATGGCTTGGAAACCAAAGAGGGAAAGAGGAGTGTGGTTAAATGGTTTAGAAACTAAAGAGGGTTAGGGAAGGTTTGGTCATGTTGCTTTTTAGACCAAAGAGGACATGCTTTCAGACTACGGGAAAACACTTCTCAAAAATGTATTTTTTATAAGGATTTCAAAAAGAAATACTGACATATGTGGTAATTAAACGGAGAACCCTTAAATTGTATGAAGAAGTAGCATTTTTAGTTCAAAAACTTATTTGTTTAGTAAGAAAAGTATTTAATAAACAAATATATGAATTATATCTATCTCTTCCGAATAACATATATAGATTTTTGCATGGTCTGTGTTTTAAAACCAATGACTGTAGCTTTACTGAAGCTGACCACCAGCTGCATTATGTATATAAACTACTTTATTTTTCTACATTGCTTTTTATTATAAAATGATATACTGAAATTACAATGCCCCATCCCAAGGGAAATATCTGTTTGCTGCCTTCATAAACACTGACTGTCCACACTAGATTTTGTCAAGCATCTTGGGATTATCTTCAAGTGCTACAGAGCAAATAGAAAATACATGAATAAAATATATCTGGAGATGAAGATACATTGGGCCTTATGTATGAACATCTGTTGGAATAAAACACATCTTTCTAATTTCACAGCAAATTGTGTAGACCGGTTTGAACTTGTCATTGTAGGTCTGTGACAAAGTTTAGGCGTGTGGCTGTTTTTACTGCCCCCAAGTGTAAATGAACCCTAACTGGTGGATACCTCTGGACAGAAAATAAGATAATTGCAGTATAAAAGGAAGGTGAGAGGCGATTATAACATAGAAACATAGAATAGTGACGGCAGAAAAAAGACCTGGTGGTCCATCGAGTCTGCCCATTTTTTTTTAATGTCTCAGTGTAGATTTATATTTGTCCCAAGCAAGTTTGAACCTATTTACTTTATAAAACAGTTTAAAGAAAGTATTTAGTTGCTTTGTATACATTTTCTCTCTTTATGTATTTATTATGATTACGACTAAAAACAATGGAATTAAATACAATAAACGTCTGTTGTTTACAGAACTCAGTAGCTCAAGTTGAAATTTTTATACACAAATTAAAGAATTAGGGTAGTTACTCATACCTTTTCTCTATCCTTCTACTGTACTGTTCTGCTTGAGGTTTCAATCAGAGATAGGGTGCTGAAAATCTACACTCTCTCTGGGAATCCCGTGTCATGTGTGTTATTTGTAATAAATGTTTTTATGAAAAGATTGGAAGCAGAGAATTTTTGTGTGCGTGTGTGTATAATTAACAGAATTAACAGATTAAAAAAAAAATAAAACCCCTAAACCTAATGGGTATGTATCTAAAGTCAATAAACCAAAATTACAAGTATGCTTCAAGTTTACATTTTCAATTGTTTCACCATGTCTCTATAAAAATTGTGTGTACGTCTATTCCCCATAAATACCTTAAAATCATTCCAGAGATCCCCATCTGCTTCCATTTTATTTATGTGTCTACATTTCATTCTGCTGTCTCGATATCCCCCTTCTAGTCATACTTTCAGGTGCACTGAGAGCAGAGAGTGAGTGATGATGATGGGGCGAGGAACCTGTATGAAAGAGCCCACCCCTTTCGAACCTTTAGACAAGCATATTCCTCTTTACTAGCCACTGGATGGTGAAGACTTTATCTGGCTAGTTCTTGCCTGCTTCAGGGGTTCAGAAAAAGATCACAGGAGCCCAGCAGTGTCTCAGCCGATCAACAGCCCACAGCCCTCTCACAACTGTGTGCTGTGTGCTTTATCACCCCTCTGTCAGGGCTGGGCTCAGCCCTTCCTTCTATGAGCTGGACCGCTCAGCTGTCGGTTAATTGCCAGCTCCCATCTCTCTCCACAGTGACTCACCTGTTGATGATATCCTGCTCGTCAGTCCTGCTTAGTTAAGCCGCCCAGCCCAGATGATCTCTGCCTTCGCCTGGTCAACATCACAGACATTCTCTCCTGCGTGCCTGTTAAAGACTTGCTTGGCTGACGTTCCTTCTAGCTCCAGATCCTGCTTGCTTTTCCACTACGCTGATTCCTGGCTTCCTGACTTTCTGGCTTGTCTGACTATCCGTTACGGTTACCGAACTTTGGATCTGTTTTGACTACGTTTGTTCTATCTACTTTTTTTATTAAACAAGTGTGATTTAACTGTACTTCTGATTTGGTCTGATTTATGGTTTCTGACACCCTCATGGACATCTGCTGACTGTTTCCTGCTTTTTAAGCCCTCTCTTGCAGGTGGGTTAACCCTTTCAGGACAAAAGTACCCATAGTCATGGTTGGAAGCTCTTTCCATCGAAAATATTTCAGAGTCTCTGAATTTCAGGACCCAACTGAGAACTGCAAGCTAGTTTTCCCCCTTTATCAGATCACTCTAGAACACCTCCCCCTGCATGTATGAGAATCCCTGAGTAATCCAACAGTCTCCTGTTGTCCCCCTTAAAGGGACCACAATCCAAACAATGGGGACACATACAGTACCTTCCATCCAGAATCCATCCCTCACATCCTATAAAACTGGACATAAACATTCATTTGGCACGATGTAACTTTACCTCTTTTTTTTTTTTTTTGAGTGGATATTTCCTTTAGGGTCTGTATCCATAGGCTTTGAGGCTGTATGAGTTAATTGAATATCACTGTAAATGAAAGTAAAAGAAAATCCCAAATTTTGAACTGTCCCCAGAATAATAGGGTCACTCGTTCTGGTGTCAACCAGGCATCCTATAATTTGGGGGAGATTTCCTCCCACTTCCTGTTTGGCAAAAGGGACAAGGTGTGAAGGGAAATTTCCCATTGGGACACAGCTGGCAAAAAAAAAATGATGGGGGTCATAACTCTCCCTTACTCTACCCAACATGAAAAAATAAGTTTTACCTTTAGTTTTACTTTAAACATATTGCAAAAAAGTTCACTAATTAACAAAAGAAAGCCCTGAGTATAATGAGAATTGTGTTCTATTCACTAATTCTCTTACACCTACCCAATCCTTTCTCTGTTCACTTTTCCACTGGGACCTAATGGCAATACCTAAATAGCCTAGAAAGGAGAAAAAAAAGCAACCTAACAAGCTCAATTACTGATTTTTATTGGAGTTAAATTGAATTAGTAAATAACCTGATAACTAGGACATCATTATGAGTTTGCTGCATCAGGTAACACTGTCAGTTCCCATTGTGTTACTGGGATCCTGTGAATCCAGCATTCACTGGGGATGAATTAAATAGCAATAACCTTCATTCTGTAGTTGTCATTCATTTGTGTGGCTATTACAGCTATTGCTTTTATGGTTGCCTCATACCAGCAGCCTGTTTTTACAGTGTAATAAATAAGATTTAGCAGCCTCAGAGACAGATGCCTTTTTGTGGCTGTGTGTCACCCACTGGGACCTGACTTGGCTTATATAGCCTTGGAACTCATACACTTTATCAAAGGACAGTGCTCCTAACCATGACATTTTTTTATAAACTAATAATGATGCTCTAAAAGATGTAGAGGCCTAATTTTCTGTGATATCTCTGACTTACAGTGAATAGAGAAGATTAATTTAGTTTCTTATCTCTAGTTAATATATAGGCTGCATTATTGTTGCTGGTGTCTAGTAAATGGTCATTGTGCATTCCCAGAAATACCTCTGGTCTATAGTGAATGGATAGGCTGTATTCCCAGAAATGTCTCTGGCCTATAGTAAGTGGATAAGATGCATTCTCAGTGATGTTCTTGGCCTGTAGTGAATGGATAGGCGGCATTCTCAGAAATGTCTTTGGTGTATATTCAATGGATATGTTGCATTCTCTGTGATGTTCCTGGTCTATAATGAATGGACAGGCTGCATACCCAGAAATGTCTCTGGCCCATAGTGAATAGATAGGCTGCATATCCAGAAATGTCTCTGGCCCATAGTGAATGGATAGGCTGCATTGCCAGAAATGTCTTTGGTGTATATTCAATGGATATGTTGCATTTTCGGTGATGTTCCTGGTCTATAATGAATGAATAGGCTACATTCCCAGAAATGTCTCTGGCCTATAGTAAGTGGATAAGATGCATTCTCAGTGATGTTCTTGGCCTGTAGTGAATGGATAGGCGGCATTCTCAGAAATGTCTTTGGTGTATATTCAATGGATATGTTGCATTCTCTGTGATGTTCCTGGTCTATAATGAATGGACAGGCTGCATACCCAGAAATGTCTCTGGCCCATAGTGAATAGATAGGCTGCATACCCAGAAATGTCTCTGGCCCATAGTGAATGGATAGGCTGCATTGCCAGAAATGTCTTTGGTGTATATTCAATGGATATGTTGCATTCTCGGTGATGTTCCTGTTCTATAATGAATGGATAGGCTACATTCCCAGAAATGTCTCTGGCCCATAGTGAATAGATAGGATGTATTCCCAGAAATGTCTCTGGCCTATAGTCAATGGATAGGCTACAATCCCTGAGATGTTCCTGGATATAATGAATGGATAGGCTGCTTTCCCGGAAATGTCTCTGGCCCATAGTGAATAGATAGGATGTATTCCCAGAAATGTTTCTGGCCTATAGTCAATGGATAGGCTACAATCTCAGAGATGTTCCTGGATATAATGAATGGATAGGCTGCTTTCCCTGAAATGTCTCTGTCCCATAGTGAATAGATAGGATGTATTCCCAGAAATGTTTCTGGCCTATAGTCAATGGATAGGCTACAATCTCAGAGATGTTCCTGGATATAATGAATGGATAGGCTGCTTTCCCAGAAATGTCTCTGGCCTATAGTCAATGGATAGGCTGCATTCTTAATGATGTTACTGGTCTATACGGAACGAATAGACTGCATTCCCAGAAATGTCTTTGGCCTATAGTCGATGAATAGGCTGCATTTCCAGTAAGGTCTATGACCTTTAGTCAATGGATAGGCTGCATTTCCAGTAATGTCTCTGGCCTTCAGTCAATAGATAGGCTCAATTCCCAGAAATGTCTCTGGCCTATAGTGAATGGACAGGCTGCATTCCCAGTGATGCCCTTGGTCTATATAATGAATTTATAGGCTGCATTCTCAGGGCTGTCACTAGTCTATAGAGAGTGAATAGGCTGCATCCTTTTGTTTCTAGTAAAACCATAGGCTACATTCTGATGTATACCATTTGACACTACTAAAATGATAGGTTACATTTTGAGAAATGTCAATGCTATCCAATGAAAGGATAGGCTGTATTGTAAGCGATGTCATTGATCTCTAGTATAAGGATAGGCTACATTCTCAGTGATATCACTGGTCTCTAGTAAAAGAATAGGCCATATCGTCAAGGATGTCACTGGTCACTGGGTAAAGTATAGGCTACATTCCAAATGATGTCACTGTTCTATACTTAAAGAATAGGCTACATTCTCAATGTTGTCACTGGTCTCTAGGTAGAAGATAGACTATATACTCAGTGATGTCACTGTTCTATAGTTAAAGGATAGGCCACATTGTCATTGGTGTCATTGGTCACTAGTAAAAGGATATACTACATTCTCAATTATGTCAATGGTCTCCAGTAAAAGCAAAGGCTATATGCTTATCAATGATGTCATTGGGTTTAAGTGAAAAAATAGACTTTTTTTACAACAATGTCACACATATCCAGAGAAGGAATAAGCTGCATTTCAATGGTGTAACTATCCTGTAATAAATGGTCAGACTACATTCTCATCAATGTCACCATCTTCTAATAAATGGTCTGGCATTAGTGATTTTATAATCTTCTAATAAATGGACAGGCTATATTCTTAGTGGTATTAGCAATGTTTAGTAAATAAACAAGATGGATCATCACTGAAGGTACTGGCCTCTAATGAAGGGCCAAAATGCATTCTAAGTAGATAAATTGTCAGTACATTCTCAGTATTGTCACGATTCTCTAGAAAACAGAGACTACATCAGTGATGTCAAAATTCTCTAATGAACAGATAGGTTGCATTCTCGACAATGTTACAATCATTTATTCAGTAGATAGGCTCCATTTTCTTCATTCAGTGGATAGGCCCCATTCTCAGTGACGTGGCCATCTTCTAATAAGTGGACTGGCTAGCTACATTTTCAGCATTGTTACCACTTACCATCCTCTAAAGCAGGAATCTCCAAACTATGGCCCTCCAGCTGTTGCAGAACTACACGTCCAATGAGGCTTTGTATAACTCTGACAATTACAGACAGGATTAGGCATAACGGGAATTGTAGTTCCTGAACAACTGGAGGGCCATAGTCTGGAGATCCCTGCTCTAAAGTATGGACTTGCTGAGTTTTCAGTGATGCCACAATCCTCTAATAAATGGATACATTCTCAATGAAGTTAGCAACCTCTAATAAATTTATAGGCTTCATTCTTCATGATGTCACCATCCTCTAATAAATACGTAAGTTCCATTGTCAATTATGTCACCACCCTCTAAAAATGGATAGTCTACATTTTCAGTGATATATACTGGAGGGAAGGGGCGTTTATATAAACACCACACCTTTGGAACTGGTTGAGTGCCATTCTGGTCCATTTGGTGGGAGGTTGTGTATGCCATTACTCATGTTGTTACACACATTCTATACCGCCTTTTTGAAAGACTTGAAATGCCAGACTTGAAGTACTGTATTGAATACACAGCAGGAGCTTTCTTTGTCTATAGTTTGCCTTAGTTCACTGCCGGTAACCGCTCCATGGGCCAGCAGGACTTGTCCACACATACTTCCCTATGCACCATATGACTATTATCTGATATTGAAGTGTCCATCTTTGTGTATATCTGAGATCCAAGGTCCTAGTGAAGTGTGTGATCCCATGAAACACGTCATTCTTCAGATAGTGATCTCATTAGACTTTTATATATTCACCTTTCTGCCAATGCCTGTTTGAGGGTATGTGGTATAATTGGCAATTGATTACAACCAAATATGTGAAACGTGTGGCATGCATTTGTATTCAGCCCCCTTTACTCTGATACCCCTAACTAAAATCTAGTGGAACCAATTGCCTTCAGAAGTCACCTAATTAGTAAATAGAGTGCACCTGTGTGTAATTTAATTTAAGTATAAATACAGCTGCTCTGTGAAGCCCTCAGAGGTTTTAACACCTCACGGAGCACTGTTCAATCCATCATCTGAACATGGAAAGAGTATGGCACAACTGCAAACCTACCAAGACATGGCCACCTAAACTGACAGGCTGGGCAAGGAGGGCATTCATCAGAGAAGCAGCCAAGAGGCCCATGGTCACTCTAGAGGAGCTGCAGAGATCCACAGCTCAGGTGGGAGAATCTGTCCACAGGACAACTATTAGTCGTGCACTCCACAAATCTGGCCTTTATGGAAGAGTAGCAAGAAGAAAGCCATTGCTGAAAGAAAGACCCATTTGCAGTTTGCGAGAAGCCATGTGGGGGACACAGCAAACATGTGGAAGAAGGTGCTCTGGTCAGTTGAGACCAAAATTTAACTTTTTGGCCTAAAAGCAAAACGCAATGTGTGGTGGAAAACTAACACTGCACATCACCCTGAACACACCATCCCCACCGTGAAACATTATGGTGACTGAATCATATTGTGGGGATGCTTTTCTTCAGCAGGGACAGGGAAGCTGGTCAGAATTGATGGGAAGATGGATGGAGCCAAATACAGGGCAATCTTAGAAGAAAACCTGTTACAGTCTGCAAAAGACTTGAGACTGGGGAGGAGGTTCACCTTCCAGCAAGACAATGACCCTAAACATACATCCAGAGCCACAATTGAATGTTTTAGATCAAAGTATATTTATGTGTTAGGATGGCCCAGTCAAAGTCCAGACCTAAATTCAATTGAGAATCTGTGGCAAGACTTAAAAATTGCTGTTCACAGATGCTCTCCATCCAATCTGACAAAACTTGAGCTATTTTGCAAAGAAAAATGGGCAAAAATGTCACTCTCTAGATAAGCAAAGCTGGTAGAGACATTCCCAAAAAGACTTGGAGCTGTAATTGCAGCGAAAGGTGGTTCTACAAAGTATTGACTCAGGGGGGCTGAATACAAATGCACACCACATGTTTTAGATATTTATTTTGTAACAAAAAATTTGAAAACCATTTATCATTTTCCTTCCTCTTCACAATTATGTGTCATTTTGTGTTGGTCTATCACATAAAATCCCAATAAAATATATTTATGTTTTTGGTTGTAATATGATAAAATGTGGAAAATTTCAAGGGATATGAATATTTTTTCAAGGCACTGTACATTGATATTGGTATAAAATACTGTGCTCTTATTTATTGATTAAGAAATACAAAAGAAAAGAAAATAGTTAAAAAAAAAAAACTGGCAAATATAAAAACGCAACAGATAAAAATAAGCAAAAAGAAAGAAATAAAAAGAATCCATGACATATCAGTCGTCTATTGAAAAATACTTTCAGTACCTTGCTGGGTCTAATGAACCAGTTTATTTATAATTCATTAATATGTAAATGCTCCATTCACATGATTAACGATATCAGAACAGAAAACTGGCTCAGACACATATGGAATTCTTAATAAGTTCATATTCTTGCTAGTAAATTCCTTCACAATAAGTCTACCGGAGTCTCCGAAGGTCCACTAAAGACTTAATATAGCATAAAAAAAAGACTGATAAGGCTTCCCAGTTCCGGGTAATTGCCCCAAGCTTCTCTTCGCTCAAGTCGTCCACTTTTCAAGCACTGAATTGGAAATGTCCTTCTTGAATTAATATATGAGAGGGCTTCTGTTATGCTGATGCGTGCTTGTCTGGTCACAAAAAGTACTAAGAAAAATGCCAAAAAAAAACCCGACCAGAAAAATTATTCACTTAAAAGACCAAAATAAGAATGCAAATGACTATTTCTAAAAAAATAATGTGATTTTCACCAAACATTTACTGCATGCAACATTTACAAACATATGGCATATGAGCTTAGGGGCTGTAGAGGCTTTTATAATGTCACATATGGAAAATGTAGGGCTATAGAAGTTTGATGCCATTTTATGGCCACATGCAATTTTAAAAGGAGTTCTAAAGGCTCAAGGTATTTTACCTTCATGCATTCTGTGCATGAGGGTAAATAACCTTCTCTGTGCAGGAGCCCGCACAGCCCCCCCCCCCAATACTTAACAAGGCTCTCCGGGGACTCTCCCTCTTCATTGGCTAAGACAGCAGTGGGAGCCAATCACAGCCAGTTAGTCAATGAGGAGACAGGGGGCATGGCAGAGCCACGGCTTTTTATGTGAATGGACACGCAGAGCATCGGCTTGGATTGCAAGCTATTTGTTCTGGGGGCACTTGGCAGGAGGGATGGGCCAGGAGTGCCAGCGGGGGGACCTGAGTAGAGCAGGATCGGGGCTGCTCTGTGCAAAACCACTGCACAGAGCAGGTAAGTATGACATGTTTGTTTTTTAAAGAAAAAAAATATTGCATCTAATATCACTTTTAACAAATTTGGAAGGATTTACCCCTTTAATGACCTGGCCATTTTTTGCGATACGGCACTGCATCGCTTTAACTGACAAGTGTGCGGACATGCAGCACTGTACCCAAACAAAATGTATTGTTTTTTTCGCACAAATACAGCTTTCTTTTCGTGGTATTTAATCACCTCTGTGGTTTTTATTTTTTGCGCTATGAGCAAAAAAGGACTGACAATTTTGAGAAAAAAAAAAAAAAAGTTTTACTTTTTGCTATAATACATATCCCCAAAAGAAATGTAAAATAAACAAATGTATTCATCAGTTTAGGCCAATATGTATTCTGCTACATATTTTTGATAAAAAAATCCCAATGAGCTTATATAGCTTGGTTTTCGCAAAAGTTATTGCGTCTACAAAATACGGAAAATATTTAGGGACTTTTAATTTCGTTGTTTTTCATCTGCAATTTTTAGCAGGATTGCGGCGGACAAATCTGATCCTAAGTGACACTGTATAAATACACTGGCAGGGAAGATGTTAACACTAGGGGGCAATCAAGGGGTTAAGTGTTCCCTAGGGAGGCGTTTTCTTACTGTGGAGGGAGTGGACTAACAGGGAGTAGAGAGAGATCGCTATTCTGGATCACTAGGAACAGCAGATCTCTTTCTCCTCCCCTGTCAGAACGGGGATTCGCCTTGTTTACATTGGCATTCTGCCTCAGTGAGGAGCGTTCGTAGGTGGCCAGTACAAGCTCCACCCGTGTGCAGCGCGCCCACGTGATCACATGCACGGACCGACGTACGGATAGGTCGGTTCACGCAGCCAACCTGCCTTGCCGCACTATATCTGCGGTGGGCGGTCGGCGATTAGTTAAGGATTGACATGATGGGTATCTATTTACTTGCCACAACCTTATATTTTATATTCCACATATATGTGTAATATTTTGCATTTGGTTACCCTAAAAGTAACTGTGTTTGTATATTTCACAAGTCAACTGTCCAGTATCAGATGAAAGCAATTGGGTGGCTCTACAGCCATGAACCCCCAGAAGTGTGTAACATCTCCCCATGCATCCTGGGTTCTGCAAGCCTGGGACCAGATGACAGGAGTTGTTGGGTAGAGGGAAGGTAGACAAGCGAACATCTGTTTGCTAATGTAAATGTAGAGGTTACTGTGCTAACTTTAAATAAAAAAGGGGAGAGGAAAAGCTGCTACATGAGCAATGTGACAAACATATGAAACATGGGTGGTGAATAATGTAGCACTAACAGGTAAACACATATATTGATATATAAATGAAATGGTGCAAAATTCAAATATGCAAAAAAAACAACACAAATGGAAATGTGAAAAAGTCCAATGAATGTGAAATTCTTAAGAAGGGCCGTATGCGTCAACCACCAAATGATAATAAGTCAAAGATGGAATAGGCTGACACTGTCCGACCTGGGAAGGATCAACGGTGGTACATCTTCAACCAAGAAAGGGGTGTATATATACTCTTACTGGAACAGGTGGACTCGAGTGTTAGCAAGAACGTGTCTTAAAGGCAAGGGTGCTGAAACCGGCAGAAACTCCAAGGGATCCAGGGCCTCCAAGTACGACTCCAGGGGTGTTATGGGTAACCACCCAACCGAACCTCAGATGGAAGGAACACCAGGGCTGGACCTTACGTGTGGAAAGACCAGCTGGACCACAAGGGAACTCTCATCCAGATGGTTATGTAAAGAAAAAAATTGCTTCCATATGGTGTAGGTCAAAAAAATGGGTTTTTTATTTATAAAAACCGGCATACAACAATAGAAGTAAAAGCTGTGATCACAGAACAAAAGGGCAATGTGGAGTGCACACTGTGGCCAACGTTGCCAACAAAATCTAAATTTCCCTGTAGCCTGCAGGCATAGGACGGGAACAGAAAAAAAGTCCCACATAGCTCGAAGGCAGGGACAGCAAAGGGGCCCCCTACATAGGGGCCACTTACCTAGTCAATAGAAATGGCAAAAAGGGGCAAAATCTTAATAAATCCTGGTCTGGCATAGCCATCAGGGTTTTTAGGGAATAGTCTCTGCCTCAGCAGACCTGGGCCCCAGATTTCTCAGCCAATGGCTGAGAGCACTGACCGGTGTGTTCTGGTAGGGGGGCTGTCCACCCCGTCAGAACACAATAGCTCAGTGGGGAGATCGATGTATTAACATCAGATTGTTAGTGCAGGATCTCCTCCCGAGCTCTTCAGTTTTTTTTTTTTGTTCAACCCGCTTGGTTGAGTTGAGTAATATAAGCGACTGACTTGATGCAGAATTGTAGCTTGAATATGGTAACATACAGATAATGGAATACAGAAATCCGCGTTTGAAATGACAATCCTAAGGAATCATGGCACATCAATAAACATTAGCTTTGCCAAAGATATACAGTCAGTCACATGCCATACAAAAGGAAGAGAAAAAAAGGGAATAAATGTAAAGACAACCAACAAAACAACTCTTATGCCGCGTACACACGGTCGGACTTTTCAGCTACAAAAGTCCGACAGCCTGTCCGACAGACTTTCGACGGACTTTTGGCGGACTTTCGACGGACTTGCGGCGGACTTTCTAACGAACAGACTTGCCTACACACGATCACACAAAAGTCCGTCGACTTCTTACGTGATGACGTACACCGGACTAAAATAAGGAAGTTCATAGCCAGTAGCCAATAGCTGCCCTAGCGTGGGTTTTTGTCCGTCGGACTAGCATACAGACGAGCGGATTTTTCGACCGGACTCGAGTCCGTCGGAAAGATTTGAAGCATGTTTCAAATCTAAAGTACGTCGGATTTGAGGCTAAAAAAGTCAGTTGAAAGTCCGGAGAAGCCCACACACGATCGGATTACCAGCCAGCTTTAGTCCGTCAGCGTCCGTTGGACTTTTGTAGACGAAAAGCCCGACCGTGTGTACGCGGCATTATCCTTAATGGCACACACTGCTATTTTTAAGGATGAATTTAAATACAAAATGCTGAAAATGACACTATTAATATTTCTAGATGTTTCCTATTACATAGCATATCTTCAATGTTTGAGTTTATTTCCACTTTAAATAGCTAGTGTTCCCATATATCTTCGTTATCAACAAGTCTAATTTTTGTCATATTTCTAAAGCAAAACATGTAAATCATGCCAGTGTGCCCACGTGGCCAACTTTGTATTCACAACTGTTCAACAACTTCAGCCCCGAAAAGGAATTACTCCCTTCCTGACCAGGCCATTTTTTGCGATACGGCTCTGCGACGTTGTACACAAACATGTATGTCCTTTTTTCCACACAAATAGAACTTTCTTTTGGTGGTATTTGATCACCTCTGCAGTTTTTATTTTTTGCGCTATAAACAAAAAAAGACAGACAACTTTGAAAAAAAAACAATATTTTTTACTTTTTGCTATAACAAATATCCAATAAAAAAAAAAAAAGGTGGTTATCAGTTTAGGCTGATATGTATTCTTCTACATATTTTTGGTAAATAAAAATCATCGCAATAAATGTATATTAATTGGTTAGTACAAAAGTTATAGAATCCACAAAATAGGGGATATATTTATGACATTTTTATTATTAAGTTTTGTTTTACTAGTAGTGATCAGCGATTTTTAGCGGGACTGTGACATTGCCGCGGACAGATCGGACACTTTTGACACTTTTTTGGAACCAGTGACATTATTACAGTGATCAGAGCTAAAAATAGCCACTGATTACTGTATAAATGTCACTGGCAGGGAAGGGGTTAACACTAGGGGGCGATCAAGGGGTTAAGCGTTCCTTAGGGAGGTGTTTCTAACTGTGGGGGGAGTTTACTGACAGGGAGTACAGAGAGTTTGCAGTTCCTGATCACTAGGAACAGATGATCTCTCTCTACTCCCCTCACCAAATGGGGATCTGTTTGTTTACATTGACAGATCCCTGTTCTGGCTCTCTGTGGAGCGATCACAGGTCACCGGCAGACATCCCGGCTGCCGGCCACACTCATTGGCTCCGGCGTGCCTGCTAGTGCTCTTAAAGTGGCCGACGTACGGCTACGGTGATTTGAGCAGCCGAGCCAACCTGCCGCAGTATAATGACGGAGTCTGGTCGGCAAGCGGTTAAAGAGCAAAATAATAAAAATAATAACACCAAAATTGGAGCACTCATAATCTGGTGCAGCTGTGCATAGTAGCCAATCATCTTCTAACCTAACTTGTTTAATTAAGCTTTGACAACCAAACCTGGAAGCTGATCACATGGTAAAGAGCCGACGTGATTGGCTCTTTATGCCAATTTGTGGTCAGCTGTGTCCGAAGGACACAGCCAATCACAGATCACTGCCGATGCACACTGCAGGGGGCGCACAGGTAGCGCAAACACATCATATGATGGCCTCCTGGCAAAGTGCGGCTGCACTGTAGCCATCATTCGGCTATAGCACGGTTATGAAGGAGTTAAAAAAATTAGCCTAAAGTGCTTTCATTCAGGTTTGGGATTGTTGGCACCGTCCAACTATTGTGCTACAAACATGTTTGAGTAGAACAGAGTGTAAGCTCCTTGAGGGCAGGGACTGATGTGAATGTACAATGTATATGTAAAGCGCTGTGTAAATTGATGGCGCTATATAAGTACCTGAAATAAATAAATAAAATAACAGCACATGGTAGTAGGTACTTTTACACACTTCAGTCCATGGCCTCATGTTTAAGGCTTCATCTACACGGGACGTTTTTATGACCTCTCCTGAACAATTTAACTTGACAGATAGTAACCGACATTTAAAAAACGTCCGTTTTGCTGCTTTTAGCCGCGTTTGCGTTTAGAAGTGTTTTACCGCAAGTTACCGTGTTTACAAGCTGTTACAGGCATTTGGCATTTCAAATGCCTCTGAACCGTCCTGAACGCATTTTTTTGCTTCTAAATGCTTCTAAACTCAACTGCCTAAAAACGACTATAAGAACCCCTTTCACACTGGGGCGCTATAACGCTAAAAATAGCGCATGCAAAGCCCCCCGAAAGAGCCGCTGCTGTCTCTCCAATGTGAAAGCTCCGAGGGCTTTCACACTGGAGCGTTGCGCTGGCAGGACGTTAAAAAAAGTCCTGCAAGCAGCATCTTTGGAGCGGTGAAGGAGCGGTGTGTATACCGCTCCTTCACCGCTCCTGCCCATTGAAATGAATGGGCAGCGCAGCTATACTGCCGGCATAGTGCTGCAGCAGCGCTTAGTGGTGGTTTTAAACCTTTCTCGGCCGCTACTGGAACACACTCCAGTTGACGTCCCTATGATGAAACGCGTAGGGCGTGGCCTATTTTGACGCTTTTGCATCATCTCCCAGAGGATCACCAACTTAAATCTGACGCTTTCCTGTTTTGCTGACATTTGGTTGCCTATTATAAACTGCTTAAATGTGAGTACCATTCTGTCATCTGCATTTAATAAAGAGTGTTTTATGGTTTTACGCTATGGAATCTCCTCTTTCTTCTCTTATGCCTAAAACGTCACCGTGACCCAGAAACAGCCTGTGGATTGCCGCACAGTGGCATACACTGTGATTGCGCATTACCCCCGCAGGGGTTAAAGAAGCTGATGAGTGTCCGCATGATCACAAGACAAGATTACAAAGATGTCAAGTTTTTCACTTAAGTTGCACTGAGCACTAGTCACTATTTAACCTATGTAATTATTCAGCAATGTTATGTTTGTCAAAGACTTTTAAATCAATCACTATATGGGGTTTTTATGCGGATGGAATAGTTTTGGCTAAAGTCATTTTTTGATTTCATCCCCTGTTCTCCTTCCCCCTCCCCCAATTCAAAGGGGGCCAACCTAGCCGTTAAATTTGCTATATGCGATTTTGTTTATATTTTGTTTATAATTTACATGCGACTTTACATGTGGGATTTGGCTACACACGACTTATAAAGTATTTTTTAAACTAGGACAACGTTACACCTACACACTCCAAAGGGGGTCACTTTGCTGTTTTATGTTTGGTTTTATTTTCGTTGAATTTTTTTTATTTACAATTTTGGTCTATACTTTATATGCAACTTTACATATGGGATTTGGCTACACACGATTTACACGAAGTACACACAAAGTATTTCTATGAATTAGGGCAGCGCCACACCCACACACTAACCCTTCAGAAAATTTGGACAAACAGCAATAGATGGTAATTTTCAGGCAAAGGAAAGGTCAAAAGACCAATCTTATCTAAAATGTTTATCTGGGTTAAAACACTTTTATCTACATTGTTTGTTTTTGGAACAAATCCCAGAAAATAGAACAGATCAATGAGCATTACAATACCCCTAAAGCTTTGAATTGTCCTGATTTCTCTTTAAGCACCAGGCAAATAATATATACAACAAAAATCATCCAATTTTTTTTTTTTCTAAATTGGGGAAAAACAATATTTTGCCTTAAATAATTTGGACTTTTTTTCAACAATGGTTCATTAAAAAAAAAAAAAACCTCACAACATGTACAAGCCATTACAGTGTTTCATTTTTGAATTACAATTTTTTTTTTTTTAATACTCCATTCCAGAAAAAAATAATTTATGGCGAAATGCTAAACTTTTCTTGAAGTAAAATTAAAAATATTAGCAGTCGCGTGGAAGAAAAATATGGATTGCCCGAATGCAGAAAACATAAAACCAGGCTCCTGGAAGAATTAATGAAAGGGATAGCACACGACTCGACGGATAATTTCTATTTAGGAGAAATAAAAAATGTTTTACGAGGGAAAATAATGATTCTGTTTTATCAAAGTTTAGTTTTAGGAAATGATATGTCATTCTGACAAAGCCTGGAGACACATTCATATCTCATATAACGGAGAATTACGGGCTGGCAAGAAAATGTCACATAGCTGTGGAGAGAGACTCTAGAAGACAGTATACACCAAAAGAGGAAAAATAATAGCAAAAAAAAAAAAAATAATAATAATAACAGACACAAAAGAGCTTATGTTGAACCGCAAGGTCTCTATACTGACAGGACATAAAAGTTGTATCTGTCTAGCTAGAACAATGGGAACTTTGATATAACGCCAATATACCATTTCTTTTTTATCATTATCTTTTGAGGCTGAATTCACTGTGCTTTAGTGCATATGTATTAATGGACCACCATAGTAATAATTATTGTATATATGTAGATAAAACCTGTAATGATAGTATTCTATATATACTGTACATTTCTTTATTATTTACAGGTCTATACATTCCCATATGAACCCCAAGCTGTTCAGCGAAAGTGTTAAGCCTCGTACACACGACCGGATTGTTGGCCAAGAAAACCGCGGACTTCTGTCTGAAGGGCATTGGTTCAAACTTGTCTTGCATACACACGGCCACACAATTTATGGCCAACAATCACGAATGTAGTGACATACTACGTGATTTTTCAGCTCTTTAACGCCACTCTTTGGGCTCCTTCTGCTAATTTCGTGTTAGTAGAAGTTTGGCAAGTGTTGATTCGCGCTTTTCATTTCTCGCTTTTCATTGCCTGCTTTTCAGCTCATTTCTGTTCGTCAACCAGCCATGACGCCGAATCGGACGAGATGACGTGTTATTTATTATTGGCCTTGGAGTTATTGCTTTGACCCAAGTCCAGTCCAGGAACAGGAGGAGGAGGATTTCTTAGACTAAAAATTGGTTGCTTTATTAATCGTGACCAATTATGTCATATGCCTTTGCTGCGGGAGCTCCAGGAGAATAATCCAGATGATTTTCAGAATTATCTCCGGATTACGGACCCCTGATTTTGCTAACTCTTAGCTCTTGTTGACCCCCTATATTAACCCCCCTAGCGGTATTCCCGGGGTGGATTTTCAATACCAAAAGCGGTATCCCCGAGCCAGACTCGGGATCGCATCGCAGGATCCAGGAAGAGTTTACTGTACCTTGTCCCCTGGATCCTTCGATGTCTCCCCGCTGTGATCGGCGAGCCGCCATGTCTCGCTCGATTCACAGTGCCGAGCTCCGTTCCCTGCGAGCATTGCGACGCACGGGGACGGAGTTTGGCGGCAAATTCAAAAAGTAAAACACACAGTATAGATACAGCATACTGTAATCTTACAGATTACAGTACTGTATCAAATAATTACACATCCCCTTTGTCCCTAGTGGTCTGCCCAGTGTCCTGCATGCAGTTTTATATTATAAAAACTGTTCTTTCTGCCTGGGAACTGGAGATTGTCCATAGCAACCAAAACTGTCCCTTTACATCAAAAGTGGCTTTAGAGCAGCTAGAAAACAGCGATAATAAATTAGAATCACTCGCAGAATTGAGTGATAGTGATTTGTGGGAAAATCCGTCATCAAAAACTGAAAGCAACGAAAGCGACAATTCTGCAACTGAGCAAATTTCAGTGTTTTTGATTTGATTACATTATTGAATAATTTGTATTATTATTATATTATTATTTGTTATAATTATTTATAGTTATTTATTATATTATAATTTTTTATTTAGTTTTTCAAACTTTATCATACCCGGGATGTCTACTAGACTCTGGTTTGGACAGATTTAAGTGAATTATTCCTAAGAATTACAGGCCTACAATATAAAACGCCAAATTTCTGTGCAAAATAATGGTACCGCTTTCAGCACCTAAAATCTGAAATAATCATACCGCCAGGGAGGTTAAGAAGGAGGACACATGCATGAGGCTTTTATTTTATTTTTTGGTTGAATAATAATGATCTGATTTGTTATATTTCCTATATTTTTGGATGCATAGAATGCACTTTTTTGGTTAAGTTCTATTGGCAGATAACATGTCTAATTTTATTTGTTTTCTTTTTTTAATGCACAATAATAAATTGTGTAGAATAATACTTGGCTATGTGTTTTACTTCAAATGACAGTTTGGGAGGAGGCAGTTACATTTAAAAAAATACAATGTAAAATTAACAAGGGACACCAACATAGTTGTATCTTTGATATAAAAAACTACGAGATAATGGTGTTGTGGTAACTTGACCAAAAAAATAAAAAAACATATTAATATTATTCTTGATATCACTAGAAAAAAAAAGCCATTTTAAATTTGTTTTCAATAACTCCATCAGTATCACCAGCAAAGCAGCTTCACTATTTTCCCATTAAAGAAGAAGAGAATTGTGCGCTGCATTTGGAGATTTCATAATTTGCCACGTCAGGAATGTTAATTCTCCATTACAAACGCTAGCTCGTCCTTGTTCCCGAACATGCGCGTTTGTACTTTGGAATTTTGTCCGACGGACTTGTGTACACACAATTGGAAAATCCGACAACAGACATTTGTCCGCTGAAAATTTTAAAGCCTGCCATCCAACATTTGTCCGCGGAAAATCCAACAACACTTGTCCGATGGAGTGTACAAATGGTTGGATTTTCCACCAACAGCCTATCATCACACAATACCAGTCGCAAAATCCGTAGGAGGCTTTAGTTACAGGGTTGGGGAAGACTAAAACACTTCCAGGGGGTGCCAACTACTTTCAGCTTTTTTTCACATTGTTTAAAGTGTAGCTATGGCCAAAAATCAAAAATGACATATATGATCTAATGGGGCTTATTTAATAAACTGGAGAGTTGCAAAATCTGGTGCAGCTCTGCATAGAAACCAATCAGCTTTCAGGTTTTTATGTCAAAGCTTAAGTTAGAAGCTGATTGGCTACCATGCACAGCTGCAAAAAGTCCATCCAATGATTGATGATGCTGCTGTCCAACGGTGGCTACGTTGCTCCTCCATAGATGAAGTGGAGGGGTGAATATAGCCACCCTAAGACTAGAAGTGTGTTACTGGCCAATCAATAGGAAACAATAATGCAATAAAAGAATGAAAAAATGAAAACAAATGTAGCTACCACATCCAAAGATTAATAAAGTACAATTTATTAAACTTTTGTTATTGAGTTTAGTTATGCTTTAAGCGTTTATTTTCTAAAGGGAAAAAAAAAAAACTGTTGCTGTAACTGTTTAAAATGTGTTAGGTCATTTCAGGCTTCAAAGCCAGTTGTTGGGGGGCCTCCCCCCTCAGCCCCCCCAATACTAACCTAAGCCCAATCTTGATTCAGCAATGTGCTCGAGACCCAAGGCTCTCCTGGGTCTCTCCCTCCTGATTGGCTGAGATGCATCAGCAGGAGCCATTGGCGCCCGCTGCCGCCAATCACAGCCAGTGTAGGGGGGAGGCTTGCTCTGGGGGCAGTCGGCAAGGATGGGGGGCTCAGAGCGCCGCCGGTGGACCTGAGAATAGGAGCATCGGGGCTGCGCAAAAAGCACTGCACAAAGCAGGTAACACGTTTGTCTTTTTTTTAATACAGTGTTTCCCTTTACAATCAATTTAAATTGATTCATGCAGTGCCCCCCCCCCCCCTACACACACACTGCCTGGGTTAAATGCATGTTTGTCTAGAGCACATGTGTCAAAAACAAGGCCCGCGGGCCGAATCCAGCCCTCCTGGCCATTTCATGTGGCCCTCGCACCTCTCCTGTAGCTGCGGCAACCCCCTTGTCTCCACTCCCACTTTGTCTCAGCAGTCGACAGCAGAGAGGAGGACAGAACTCCTCCACCAGATCCTGCGCTTCTCCGTGCAGCTGCGGAGAGGCTCAGCTCTGCCTCCCACCCCCTCCCCCGTCTCAGCAGTCAGCAGCAGGGAGGAGTACAGAATTCCTCCTACAGGTCCGGCACCCCCTCATCTCTGCCTCCCCTGGTCTCAGCATTCATCAGACTCCAGTCCTTCTCTGGTTCTTCTCCCTGACCTTGCACTTTCTGCTTCCCAGCTCCACCCCCAGCTTCTTTCCAGCACCGCAAGTTAAGGAAGGTGTGCTGGGATGTAAGGGAGGCTGGGGGACACTTTACTTTTGATGGCGGGGGGGTCTTTGCATCTGATGTAAGAGGGAGTGGAGTTCTCTGTATCTTATGCTCTGTATCTTTGAGGGCAACCATAATTCTAATGTGGCCCGCAATGAAATTGAGTTTGACACCCCTGGTCTAGAGGGAAAGAAATAAGTACAAATACTTACCTTACTCCTTGCTCCTCTGCTGTCCAATGCTCCAGAATGTGGAGAGACCCTCGTCCTCCTCCTGTACAATGCAGAACCGCTGGCCCTGCATTGTACATGATGATGTCAGAGAGATCCAAACAGCCAGTCAGCAAAGTGAAGCTGCTTTGGGGGATCGGTTTCATGGAGAGGAAGACGTATGTGGGATCGAAGATTAAAGTAATTATTTATAATTATCTCTTCCCTCCTAGCCAAATGAGCATTTAACCTATGGAGTGTGGGGCCCCCCAATGCATGGGTAAACTTAACAACAGTCCAGAGTTGGGCTTTCATTTGCTTGTCTCTTACTTAAAGTGGTTGTAGCCGTAAATCGCATAGTGTTTCTGCGGTGTCATTTGTCCCTTTGTATGCTGTAATATACCTGGTTGATCCTGCCTGTTCCTGTGTCTCCCTGTCTGTGCTGACCACGGTAATTATGGCTGCTGATCCCTGATTACCGTGGTCAGGTTACATGCATTTGTCATCCCATTGCTCTGCTCTCTCCCCTCTCCCCCCCTGCCTCCTCCCCCTCCCTCTCTCCCTGTCAGCTAGAGAGTCTGTGTAGGGAGCCGTCTCCTCCCCACCCCACCCCTCTCCTCTTGCCGCTAATATCTTCTGTAAAAAAGCTGCTGCCGATTCCTGCCAGCCCCTCTACAATAAGATTTCCTTCACAGTGTGTGTGTGTTTTTTTTAAAATTCTGCATCTAAATGCCTTTGTTCACATTGCCGATGTGCGGTCATGTGACCACCCGGCTGATGTCAGAGGGGGAACTCAGCCCCTCCCACTGAAGTCCATACATCAGGGAGGGAGACGGGCGGGTGGTCACGTGACCGCTCATCAGCAATACGAAAAAAAGGTATTTAGCTGCTGAATGTTTAAAAAAAACACACACACTGTATAGTATATCTTCTTATCGCAGAGGGGTGGCAGAAATTATTATCTGACTTAAAAAACACTTTAACCACTTCAGCCCCAGAAGATTTTACCCCCTTCCTGACCAGAGCACTTTTTGCGATACGGCACTGCGTCGCTTTAACTGACAATTGCGCGGTTGTACGACGTTGCATCCAAACAAAATTGGCGTCCTTTTTTTCCCACAAATAGAGCTTTCTTTTGGTGGTATTTGATCACTGCGATTTTTTTTTTTTTTTTGCACTATAAACAAAAAAAGAGCAACAATTTTGAAAAAAAATGCAATATTTTTTACTTTTTGCTATAATAAATATCCCTCAAATATATATATATATATATAAAAAAAACATTTTTTTTCCTCAGTTTAGGCCGATATGTATTCTTCTACATATTTTTGGTAAAAAAAAAAAATCACAATAAGCGTATACTGATTGGTTTGCACAAAAGTGATAGTGTTTACAAAATAGGGATAGATTTATGGCATTTTTATGATTTTTTTTTATTAGTAATGGTGGCGATCTGCGATTTTTAGCGTGACTGCGACATTATGGCGGACACATCGGACACTTTTGACACTATTTTGGGACCATTGTCATTTATACAGCGATCAGTGCTATAAAAATGCACTGATTACTGTGTAAATGACACTGGCAGGGAAGGGGTTAAACACTAGGGGGCGATCAAGGGGTTAAGTGTGTCCTAGGGAGTGATTCTAACTGTGGGGGCTACAACTCACATGACAGCGATCACTGTTCTCGATGACAGGGAGCAGTGATCTCTGTCATGACACAAGCCAGAATGGGGAAATGCCTTGTTTACATAGGCACTTCCCCGTCCTGCTGCTCCGTAACACGATCATCGGGAGACCGGCGGACATCGAGTCTGCGGGTCCCGCGGGCAAGGTCACGCTGTACGTGGCGGGCACGTGAGCGCCTGCTAACTCCACCAATTAAAGGGGACATACAGGTACGCCCATTTGCCCACCGCTGCCATTGTGCCGACGTATATCGGCGTGCAGCGGTCGGCAAGTGGTTAATGTCCATATAAAACTACATGTCCACCTAAGACTATTCTGCCCACAGGGTGACAACACTACTTTGTAATTTCACCGCAGACAATAAAGGGTGGTCAGCCTGTTAAAAAAAAAGTGAAAAAATAGTAGATCCACTGGCAGGATCAACAGCTAATAGAACCATGTTATGCCCTGTGGTGTGCTCTGTATGTGCATTGGGCTGCCATTCAAAATTCACATCCATGCATGTTGCTTTTGAGCGTTTCCGCAGTGCTTTTCGTTACGCTATTTGTTTTTACCACAAATTTGCCGTGATTTGCATTTTGCGTTTTTTTTATGCTTTTTTTTTTTTGAAAATTTGTTTTTGAGCAGATTTAAAAATGCGGCAAAATCACTGCAAAATTGTGGTAAAAACACCCTAAAAGCATCGTTTTGCATTTTAAAAAGTCCATGACCCTTTCCAAAAATGCATATGAACGTATTTAACGTATTTCATAAGAACTCTTGTTAAAAATAATGTCCTGCGTTTGCAAAAAAGCATGAAAAAAAACGTATTGATGTGAATGGAGCCTAACACTTCAGTGTAGACACAACGGGGGTTATTTACTAAAGGCAAATCCACTTTGCACTACAAGTGCGAACTACAAGTGCAAAGTGCACTTGAAATGGCACTGAAAGTGCACTTGGAAGTGCAGTCGCTGTAGATCCGAGGGGGACATGCAAGGAAAATAAAAAAACGCATTTTAGCTTGTACATGATTGGATGATAAAATCAGCAGAGCTTCCCCTCATTTCAGATCAACCCCTCAGATTTACAGCGACTGCACTTCCAAGTGCGCTTTCAGTGCAATTTCAAGTGCACTTTGCATTCGTAGTTTGCACTTATAGTGCAAAGTGGATTTGCCTTTTGTAAATAACCCCCAAAATATGCGTTTTATCAAGCATTAGTATAATTATTACATTATTATTACATTAATACATTTTAATGGTGTAAAAGCAGCCTTAAAAAGAAATAAAGGTATTAATTTAAAATGGTCTTATGTTTTTTTCATGAATTAAAAAATGTGCCGAATGCCAGAAAATGAAAAAAAAAAAAAAAAGACATAAGATTGGAGTAAAAAAGAATGAAAAAAAAAACCATTGAGAGGGTTGTTTAGGTTCAATATGGTTCAGGAACTAACTCACAAAAAAAAAAAAAAAAATGTGATAAAGGGAACAATAAATAATGCATTGTTGAAGAAAAAAATGAATTGCACTCTGAAAAAAATGTGTTTAAACTGGATATACAAACCTAGAGAAACAGTAATTGTGTCTTTGCACTGTAGTTTTCTATGTGACAATACACTGACAAATCGTTCTCATTTTCCAAGGAGAGTCCCATGTGTTGAAATTTGCCCAGGCAATTGATTTGTGTCTGTGTGTTACATGGAATGTTCAGTATTTGCTGTTATTCAGTATTACATACTGCCAATCTGGCCACTCAGAAAATAAATGTTTCAGACCGTTTAACAACAATATCGGTAGGTTAGCCAAGAGGGTTTTCTTTGTTATATTTTAGCTGTTATTATATACTGTATATATATATATATATATATATATATATATATATATATATATATATATATATAGAGTAAAGGAAACCGCTTTTTAAGCTGCAAGCCACCAAAACTGTAGATTCCACAGGGTTCTAGGCTCCCGGTATAACAGTAAAATGCTGTCACATAGAGTGAGTCATATGCTCTTACATGACCAAACCAGGTATTTCCTTTAGCTCCCTGCACTAAACAGAGAAGTGGGGAGAGCAAAGGAAAGGTACGTTAATGCTTGGGGTATAAGGGGGGATTAAATCAGACATATTGACTTGCCCAGAGCAGGTAAAGCACTGGGTAGCTTCAAAGTTGGTGATCAGTGGTGATTAACAATCATTGTCTACATGACTTGTTTGCTGTGAACCTAAAAGGCAAATTCGGGTCTCCACCCTGGCTTGTGCAGCCACATCTGGTGGATTCCATCCAGGGTGCAGGTGGGGTTAACAATCTATCTTTACTGCTCTCAAAGTTGCAGAGTAAAAAGTTGCAGAATCATGCAATCAGCACACCAAGCAATCCCGTACATCAGAAGAGTGACAGCATCCTCAGTCTATCTCCGCCTCGGTCACAGTCCACTCCCCCAAGGCCTCCATGACTAAGCCTGGTGGGCAGAGTGAAAACCCTGGGGTGGCAGGTGGGCGAGATGGAGATGGAGACTGCTGATGGAGATGGAGATGGAGATGGAGACTGCTGATGGAGATGGAGATGGAGATGGAGACTGCTGATGGAGATGGAGATGGAGATGGAGACTGCTGATGGAGATGGAGATGGAGACTGAGACTGCTGTCATTCTTCTGATGTACGGGATTGCTCACTTATTTGCTGGCCACATTTAAGAACATAGATAAAGCACCCTGAAATGTTTACAAGCAGCTGGCTGGAGTAAGAGCTCCTCTTCAGCCCCTCTCTAATGCCGCATACACACGAGCGGATTTTCCGTCGGAAAAAACTTGGATGGTTTTTCCGACGGAATTCCGCTCAAGCTTGGTTTGCATACACACGGTCACACAAAAGTTCTCTGAACTTTCGACCGCCAAGAGCGCGGTGACGTACAACACTACGATGAGTCGAGAAAATGAAGTTCAATGCTTCCGAGCATGCGTCGAATTGTTTCCGAGCATGCGTAGGAATTTTGCGCATCGGAATTGCTACAGACAATCGGAATATCTGATAGGAACTTTTTCCGTTGGAAAAATAGAGAACCTGCTCTCAATCTTTTGCTGGCGGAAATTCCACGAGCAAAAGTCTGATGGAGCATATCCACAGTCGGAATTTCCAACCAAAAGCTCACATTGGACTTTTGCTGGCAGGATTTCCGATCATGTGTACGGGGCATAAGACTTTAGTTTTAGGGAAAATTAGCCGAAACTATACTGACTTGAGATGGCGAAAAAAACATGGCAAAATTATTTGGCCTCTCAAACCTCGCAAAGTCAGATGTTAATGGGATAATTTGGTGCAAAAAAGATCAGGAACATAGCAGACAAGATTTTGTTTAAATGACTTTCATATCTGGGCAAACACTGAGGAGGAGTGAAAAGAGAAAAACAGAATTTCACTATATATATATATGATTGGGTGACTCAAGCACAGGTCCCCCTGTGAAGAGAACACTGATCCACCAGTGAACCAGCAGCATGCAACAGTATGCTCTGGTATTTTCGGGACCACAATGTCATGACAATAGCTGGTTGCAGTTTAACAGTGGAGAACCAATCAGGCTGGAAGAACTCTAAATAGCCCCGACAAATGTAAATGTAAAAAGGCAATGTCAAAAGGATTTAGGTACTTAGTTATGGGAAAAAAATAGTTATCAAGTTATTTTCAAGTTAGCAGACACATATTGATGTGACATCACTTGGTCTGGGAATCTAGGTTTCAATGACCCCTGGTCATGAAGAGGGCAACCCTTTCACAGGCAAGAAAGAATAGTTCCCTACCGATTCTTGTTACGACAAATCCGTCTGCAGCTATACTGAACAAGGTTTTGTCTAGGGTCAGCAGGAGCGGGCCTGAGCAAATATTCTGTGTAGAACATCCACAACTCCAGCTGGAACAATATCGGCCTTATAATGACTATACTGTTATTATAATTGGAGCCATATTTTTCCTTCAGTCCAGTATATACTCTGGGAATGTACAAAGATCCTGTCTATTAAAGTGGCCACTAAAGAGCCGTAAAACACATGGATGGTGTGTTTTAACATGTTCTTATGATCAATAAATAACGACATTTCAGAAAAATCCACTTGGAAGTGCCTTTTTATTTAGGTGCTTGTGCTATCCACACATTGGTTCCATTTTGGGGCCTCACCCCCTTTACCATTGTTCACCGAACCTGACTGCAGCTTAAAACAATGCTGTAATCTCCAGAAAACCCTGATAAACATCAAATGTACATACTCTGTGTGGAAACAGTCATATTCTCCAAAATAGGTAGCTTGACCCTAGGATGGGTATCCAGCAACCTTATGAATGTATGTATACACTTCTGACAATTCTTCCAGTACTTTCAATATACATACAACTGAACACTACTCTTATGCCCCGTACACACGGTCGAATTTTCCAATGGAAAATGTGTGATAGGACCTTGTTGTCGGTAATTCCGACCGTGTGTGGGCTCCATCACACATTTTCCATCGGATTTTCCGACACACAAAGTTTGAGAGCAGGATATAAAATTTTCCGACAACAAAATCCGTTGTCGGAATTTCCGATCGTGTGTACACAAATCCGAGGGACAAAGTGCCACGCATGCTCAGAATAAATAAAGAGATGAAAGCTATTGGCCACTGCCCCGTTTATAGTCCCGACGTACGTGTTTTACGTCACCGCGTTTAGAACGATCAGATTTTCCAACAACTTTGTGTGACCGTGTGTATGCAAGACAAGTTTGAGCCAACATCCGTCGGAAAAAATCCTAGGATTTTGTTGTCGGAATGTCCGATCAATGTCCGACCGCGTGTACGGGGCATTAGAAGGATTTCTCTCACTGCTTTTTATCCTTCGTTTTGTGCTTGACTTTTCTCACCTGGAGCACCACTAACTCATCTAAAGGTGCCTACATGTATAGTATGTTCTTAGCCTCTCAGAAAGGTCCTAAACACTCTATTATTTGAGTAGTGGTTTAATTTCCTAAAGTTGACCTTAGCTTCATATTTCCCACCTTTTGCACCTCACTGTCAAACTGTTGTTACTGAGTCTGCCCAGCAAAGAGAAGGGCAATTGAGACGATGAAAGTATTTGGGCCAGGCATGGCAACAGGATGGCTAATTGCACCCTGGATTTTAGGGACCCTAGGGGTCTCTGAAAGGTAAATGAGCAAACATAAAGGAGACTTTGTACAGTTTTATGTCTGCAGATAACCACATTTCATATAAACACAAGTTCACTTTAAATTGCTTCTTATGCATGTATTATATGTGCATAGAACGCTCCTAATTGGCTTATATAAGAGTGCCTCCAACTTTCCTTCCCGCAAGTCATTCATTTTTATATATTGCTCCCGAGGGAGGTAAGATGCAATTGTTGAACAGTGTTATGGGCATGTTTGTGCAGTTCTTAAATTACAATTACTATTGTCCCTTGTCTATAAAAACTCATAATTTTCTCTCTTTGCACAATGCCACACTTCTCCACTCTACTTCTCTTGGTTTTGCAAGTCTCTATTCCAGTAATTTCCAAACCAAATAAATAGAAAAAAAAATTAAAAATGTGCAGTGCTATGGGAAAAAAAAAACCTTGAAATAAAATGTGATAGAACTAATGGAAAACTGGCTAGAATTCAAGAAAATAGTTACGTAGTAGGTGAGGTTGAAAAAAGACTCGAGTCCATCAAGTCCAACCTATGTGTGTGATTATGTGTCAGTATATATGTCAATATATTTTTTGTTTTTGTGTCCTCAAGGAAAATGACCTCTCGAGCTCCCCACTTGGAAGCCTTTTTTTAAGTAAGAAGCTGGATAAATACACTATGGGGGTTATTTACGAAAGTCAAATCCACTTTGCACTACAAGTGCAAACTACAATTGCAAAGTGCACTTGAATTTGCACTGAAAGTGCACTTGGAAGTGCAGCCGCTGTAAATCTGAGGGGTAGATCTGAAATGAGGGGAAGCTCTGCTGATTTTATTATCCAATCATGTGCAAGCTAAAATGCTGTTTTTTATTTTCCTTGCATGTCCCCCTCGGATCTACAGCGACTGCACTTCCAAGTGCACTTTCAGTGCAATTTCAAGTGGACTTTGCATTTGAAGTTTGCACTTGTAGTGCAAAGTGGATTTGCCTTTCATAAATAACCCCCTATATTAACAAAAGTATTGGGACATCTGCCTTTACACGCACGAAGACTGTCCACAAGGTTTAGGAGTGTGTCTATGGGAATGTTTGACCATTCTTCCAGAAGCCCATTTGTGAGTTCAGGCACTGATGTTGGACAAGAAGGCCTGGCTCGCAGTCTCTGCTCTAATTCATCCCAAAGGTGTTCTATCGGGTTGAAGTCAGGACTCTGTGCAGGCCAGTCAAGTTCCTCCACCCAAAACTTGCTCATCCATGTCTTTATGGACCTTGCTTTGTGCACTGGTGCGCAATCATGTTGTAACAGGAAGGGGCCATCCCCAAACTGTTCCTACAAAGTTGGGAGCATAAAAAATTGTCCAAAATGTTTTGGTATGGTGACGCCTTAAGAGTTCCCGTCACTGGAACTAAGGGGCCAAGCACAACCCCTGAAAAGCAACCCCACACCATAATCCTCCCTCCAACAAATGCTCTTCTGGAAGAATGGTCAAACGCTCCCATAGACACACTAATAAACCTTGTGGACGGCCTTCCCAAAAGAGTTGAAGCTGTTATAGCTGCAAAGGGTGGGCCAACTCAATATTGAACCCTACAGACCAAGACTGGGATACCATTAAAGTTCATGTGTGTGTAAAGTCAGGTGTCCCAATACTTTTGGTAATATAGTGTAGTTGGAATTTGAAAAAAATGTAAAGAAAACAAAATGTTATCCAAATTTCTGAACAATACCCAATTTCTCATATTGTATTGACTTTGTTATAACAGGTTTATTAATAACATTCAACATGGGCCTCCACTTACCCAATGTAAGCCCCCCTTTCTTTTTTGTACCCCAACTACTTTTCTGTGGAAGTCCCTGTATTTTACTCATGGCTTAGTTTAAAAGATAATTGTGGGATTTGAAAAGAAAAAAAAAAAAACAAACACACATACTCACCTAGGTGGATGCAACAGGGGTCTGCAGCTGCATCTGTCCCCCACAGCCTCAAGAATCAAATATACATGTGGCGCTGGTACTGAAAATAGATCCTATTACTGAAGTCCAAATGGCCAGTAAGCTCTTATGCAGCTATAAAGTCTAATTGTTCAGGGCCAGCCTTAGCAGGGAAGCAGAAGCAGTCTCCAGGATATGCAAAAAAATAAAACAATGCAGGCGCCTCTAGTTACTAAGTGATTTCTTTGAAATACACCATTACAGTCTAACTCAGAGGTGCCTGCATTGTTTCTCTAAGATCAAGAACTTAATAATCAAAGACAGCTGATCGCTTAGTTCTCGTACTTCACAGGGCAGAGAGCCGGTGACTAATGTACGTCGGCAGAATGGCGCTGGTAGGCATAAGGGCGTACAGGTACTTCCCCTTTAAGAAGCGATGTCGCGGGCGTGTGGGTCCCGTGGACTCGATGTCCGCCAGGTGCCTGCGATCGTGTCACGGAGAGTTAGGTTGTAAACAAAGCATTTCCCCGTTCTGCCTAGTGACAGGACAGTGATCACAGCTGTTTCTCATCGAGAGCAGTGATCACTCTCCTGTGTGTTGAAGCCCCTCCCCCTCACAGTTAGAATCACTCCCTAGGACACACTTAACCCCTTGATCGCCCCCTAGTGTTTAACCCCTTCACTGCCCGTGTCATTTACACAGTAATCAGTGCATTTTTATAGCATTGATCGCTGTATAAATGACAATGGTCCCAAAATAGTGTAAAAAACGTCTGATGTTTCTGCCATAATGTCGCTGTCCCAATAAAAATCGCAGATTGCCACCATTACTTATAAAAAAAAATTAAAAATAAAAATGCCATAAAACTATCCCCGATTTTGTAGACACTATAAATTTTGCACAAACCAATCAATATACGCTTATTGTGATTTTTTTTTTTACCAAAAATATGTAGAAGAATACATATCAGCCTAAACTGAGGAAAAAAAATGTTTTTTTATATATTTTTGGGGGATATTTATTATAGCAAAAAGTACAAAATAATGTGTTTTTTTTTTCAAAATTGACGCTATTCTTTTGTTTATAGTGCAAAAAATAAAAACCGCAGAGGGGATCAAATACCACCAAAAGAAAGTTCTATTTGTGGGAAAAGAAGGACGTCAATTTTGTTTGGGTGCAACGTAGCACGACCGCGCAATTGTCACTTAAAGCGACGCAGTGCCGAACCGCAAAAAGTGCTCCGGTCAGGAAGGGGTAAAATCCTCTGGGGCTGAAGTGGTTAAAGTCGGGATCCCTGAAGAGCATGTACTGACTGATGACAACTGACAGCTGAATGCAGCTCTGTAACCATAACTATATCATCATATGTAATTTTTATATGTAAGCAGTGTAGGTACCCATATTTGAATTGGTATCAGAGCTCAGAGTGGGGGAGGAAGAAAGCAGCACAAGGTGCCAATCAGTTCATCTTCTAACAAGAAGCATGCCCAATCAATCCTGCCCAATCTCCCCTTAGGTCATTCATACTGGGCACGATTGTGTGCATTTTATCGCACCCCCACTCTCCCCTTGAGTGGTGCAAAATCCCTACTAAACATTGATACCCTTATCCTCAGTGGGATTCTATTTCCCGGGACCCCCATATCTACTGTATCTATATATAGTACATACCAGGTCCCTCATTTTCCCTTTACAATTTCCTTTCCCTCATTGGTCCCCCCCCCCTTTCCCCTTACCCCCTCTTCCCCTTTCCTTCTTTCTTATCTACGTGTACAGAAAAAACAAAATAACTTTGCGCTAACTCAAACATATAAACCGCTGACACTGCAAATAGAATTTTTTGCTGTAAACCTTAAGATATGTAAATAGGTGCAGCGCTATAGATAATGCAAAAGTGAAATGACAAATGTGAATGTCAACGTATAAAATTCTCATAAATGTCCATTTATCAATAAATCAAAGTCCATCTTTTTGTGAAAACAATGAAATCACCACGTGGATATATAACTAAAATAGTGATCAGACAGTCCCCAAAATAATGAAGGAGTACCATGGATTTTAGACCTAAAAATAGCATATGCTACATAGGTCAACACAAGCATTTATTGCCCAATGGCAATGGTGTGGATGATGAAAACCAAAGGAAGCTAAACGGTCTTGGAGGCCTTCTCAGGGATTTTTTGTGAAAAACCACACTTGTGCAGATACCACCACCCATATGAATGGAGGCTTACCAGAAGGTTGGGACCCAAAACAACGTATGCTGGATGAGTCAAACAGGCTTAAAAGCTGCCCACTGGCAATGGAGAGGAGATCCCAATGATACACTGGAGAAGAGATCCTGGGGGTGCTTCACGGGGGTGCTTTCTCCATGTGGAAGTTAAAAACGTCCTCGAACATGCCCCACATAGGATAAAAAGGGGCCATATAGTGTAATTCCGTAAAACTTAGACAACCGTTTAATAGCCAAGTGTCTGCAATTGCATGGATACCAAGGCTGTGCAGCAAGTGATTGACTGCAACATGCCAGGTATAAATAGGTGGGCATTAGACCGCAAAACTAGTTGAGATGCTATGCGTGATCAACTATCCCACTGTCATCTTCCCCGCTAGACGATCATTATCTTGGTGATACACATGGATTGTTACCATGCTTTTAATCTGTATTTGATTATTCATTATGTGTTATTAATTTTGTATCAATAAACTTTTATATCAACTCATTTTCTACATATTTGTTCATATAGCTGAATTTACTTCTTTATACTGTGCCGAGATGGTCCAAATGCCCCTGTTCCCTAAGGAGGCTTGGTTGGGGACCTCTTTATCTCCATATTTAGGGTGGAACAGCTGCAACATCTACGCCTCTTCCTCCCTCCCCAGTGACAGCGTGCATCTTCTCCGGGCTCTGCCCATCCCGGCCAGGTTATTCATTCCCAGTCCTCTGTGAATGGAAAACTAAAAATCCCGACAGCCTTTGCAGGTATAAGGCCTGTGCAGACAGATACACTGACAAGTCTGCACGAGTCCTACATGGCACCAGCGATCTGTTCATCCACGTAAAAAATAAATAAATAAATAAATGCAGATTTTTTTTAACCTGCAAAAAGATGTTCATGTGTTTTTTTTTTTTTAAAGGTGAACTTATCCTTTAAGGCCTTAAGAAAGATATGGAACAGACAACTGTTGGTCCTCTCGGGCCAGGCCCAGTGGATGTCTCTAATACTGGATCCAGGGGAGGATCTCATGCCCTTAGCACTACAGTGAGTCTAGGGAACCCACCGATACCAGTCAGGAATGGGTTAAAGAGCAAGGATGCCCCCCCCACCACATGGCTGTGCACGTGTAGGACATGCAGCCCAGCTTGGCTACATAACATTTGAACTGCATATTTAGCTGTTTGCATATTACGGCATAAAACATGCATACCTCGTTTGCTGCGCCCTTTTTACACAGAAATATCACATTAGAGACTTAGATGACTATCGGGTAATTATGTGTATTCCATATTTGTAGCGCTCTTCCCAGGGAGCCACCTAATGATGCTTCTGGTGCTGCAATCAATCAAGGCTGCTCCTTGTACATTACCAATCACCCAGCCTCTGTCTCTGCACCATCACGATGCAGTTGGCTCACTGGTCAGATCTGCTGCAGACCCGAGTGACACAGAGCAGGAAAAAAAATAATAAAAATAACGGCCGGCTTGTGTGTTCGGATGAAACAAAAGAAGCCGTCCTCTCGCTCGTACACGTCTGCCTTGTCTTTCATTAACTATTCACAGTGGCTTGTATTTCGCTCTGTTACATTTGTTTGTCTCATACCCTGTGGTTTATTATCTGTGTGGATGCAGGAAGAATGTTAAGTAATGTTCCCGGCTGATAGCAGCTTGTGGGAAAAATAACATCATTAGGATCTGTAAACAACTTGGGAATTATAGATGAGGTGCGCTGGTATCTATATGTGTCTATAATAGTACTTTCTCCAAATTTTATCAATATAAATACTCGTATTTATTGGCGTATAACATGCACATGCGTATAACACGCACCTTCATTTTTAGAGGGATGTTTCAGGAAAAAAACTTCAATTTCAAATAATGGACTTTGAAGCAAAAAAAGGGTCAGTGCCCATTAATACAGCCTGATCAGTGCCCATTAATTAAGCCTGATCAGTGCCCATTTGCAGCCCCGCCATTGCCTATCTGCAGCCTTGCCATTACCCATCATTGTAGTCTGATCAGTGCCCATTTGCAGCCTCAGCAGTGCCCATCTACAGCCTTGCCATTGCCCATCATTGTTGTCTGATCAGTGCCCATTTGCAGCTTCAGCAGTGCTCATCTACAGCCTTGCCATTGCCCATCATTGTAGTCTGATCAGTGCCCCTTTGCAGCCTCAGCAGTGCCCATCTAAAGCCTTGCTATTGTTCATCATTGTAGTCTGATCAGTGCCCATTTGCAGCCACAGCAGTGCCCATCTACAGCCTTGCCATTGCCAATCTACAGCCTTGCCATTGCCCATCATTGTAGTCTGATCAGTGTCCATTTGCAGCTTCAGCAGTGCCCATCTGACGCCTTGCCATTGCCCATCTTTGTAGTCTAATTAGTGCCCATTTGCAGCCTCAGTAGTGCCCATTTGCAGCCCCGCCATTGCCCATCTGCAGCCTTGCCATTACCCATCATTGTAGTCTGATCAATGCCCATCTGCAGCCTTGCCATTACCCATCATTGTAGTCTGATCAATGCCCATCTGCAGCCTTGCCATTACCCATCATTGCAGCCTGCTCAGTGCCCATCTGCAGCCTTGCCATTGCCCATCATTGTAGTCTGATCAATGCCCATCTGCAGCCTTGCCATTACCCATCATTGCAGCCTGCTCAGTGCCCATCTGCAGCCTTGCCATTGCCCATCATTGTAGTCTGATCAATGCCCATTTGCAGCCTCAGCAATGCCCATCTACAGCCTTGCCATTGTCCATCATTGTAGTCTGATCAGTGCCCATTTGCATCTTCAGCAGTGCCCATCTACAGCCTTGCCATTGTCCATCATTGTAGTCTGATCAGTGCCCATGTGGAGCCACAGCAGTGCCCATCTACAGCCTTGCCATTGCCCATCTACAGCCTTGCCATTGCCCATTATTGTAGTCTGATCAGTGCCCATTTGCAGCCTCAGCAATGCCCATCTACAGCCTTGCCATTGTCCATCATTGTAGTCTGATCAGTGCCATTTGCATCCTCAGCAGTGCCCATCTACAGCCTTGCCATTACCCATCATTGTAGTCTGGTCAATGCCCATTTGCAGCCTCAGCAGTGCCCATCTGCAGCCTTGCCATTGCCCATCATGGTAGTCTGATCAATGTCCATCTGCAGCCTTGCTATTACCCATCATTGCAGCCTGCTCAGTGCCCATCTGCAGCCTTGCAATTGCCCATCATGGTAGTCTGATTAATGCCCATCTGCAGCCTTGCCATTACCAATCATTGCAGCCTGCTCAGTGCCCATCTGCAGCCTTGCCATTGCCCATCATTGTAGTCTGATCAATGCCCATTTGTAGCCTGAGCAGTGCCCATCTGCAGCCTTGCCATTGCCCATCCATGTAGTCTGATCAATGCCCATCTGCAGCCTTGCCATTGCCCATCATTGCAGCCTGCTCAGTGCTCATCTGCAGCCTCACCAGTGCCTGTTAATGTAGCCAGTGCGGATGTAGACAGAGCCAGATCTCCTGTGTACTCGGCTCACCTTGGGACTCAGCTCGCAAAGGGACATGTCACATGCTAGGAGCTGCCTAGGAGGTGAGACTGGGCGTGACTGCGAGCCGAGCTGAGTCGAGATGAGCCGAGTACACAGGAGCTCAGGCTCTGTCTAATCTGGCGGCGCTTGACAGCACTGGTGATCTACACCCCCCAATTCCAACTCACAGGAGGTTGACCAACAGCAGCAGTATCCTATGGCTTCCACTGCCTTCAGTGTCTCCTGTGAGAGCGGGGAGAGGGGGGAACAGTGCCGGAGACTGCACTAGAGCGGTGATAGGAGCCAAGAAAGTGTTAAGAGAATGAGGGACCAGGACACCTAGCATGGTGTTTTTTACCTTAATACAGAGAATATATTAACCACCTCAATTCTGGGCACTTTTACCCCCTTCCTGCCCAGGCCACTTTTCAGCTTTCAGCGCTGTCACATTTTGCATGACAATTATGCTGTCATGCAACGCTGCACCCAAATAATTTTTTTTATAATTTTCTTCCCATCAATAGTTTTCTTTTGGTGGTATGTAATACAGCTGTTTTTTTGTTTTTTTTTGCTAAAAAAAACAAAAAAAGACCAAAAATATTGAAAAAGAAAAGTTTTTCTTTGTTTCTGTCAGAAAATGTTGTAACAGATGGGCACTGATAGGCTGCACTGATGGGCACTGATGAAGTGGCACTGATGGGGTGGTACTGATGAGGAGGCACTAATATGCGACACTGATAGGTGGCACTGATATGCAGCACTGATAGGCGGCACTGATGGGCACTGATAGTCGGCACTTATGGGCAATGTTAGGTGGCAAATATAGGCGGAACTGATGGGCCCCTTACTAATGAGCACTGAGAGGCAGAAACTGAAGGGCACTGAAAGGCAGCACTAGGTGGCATCACTGATGGGCACAGATTGGCCCCACTGACGGGCACAAATTGGTATCACTGACGGGCACAGTCTGGTGTCACTGATGGGCACAAGACTGCTACATACTGCTGATGAGAAAAGGTATTTATCAGTTTATATTTACTAAAATGATTGCATTTCCATGTTCTGTGTACTGTGGGAGATCAGATATAGTGAATGCAGGGTCCTGGGTTTCGTTACACTTTAAGGTTAAACCGCTGCTCATCCAACTTCATTGAGTGGACAGGTGTCTTCTTGGGTGACCTGAGACTGAATAGTTTTCTCCTTATGCTAGAATCACCATTTAGATCAGGATTTTTCAACCAAGGTTCCACTGAACCCAAGGGTTCCACCAGAGGTTGCTTCAGACGGTGGGTTTTAATGTTTTCCTACTCAATTTAAAACTTTCAAAAAAGTTTTGGCCTTGGATAAGGTTTCAGTGTTATTAAAACAAACCATATAGACCAAACAGCTACCCCCTCAATGTCCTTTTTACACCTAAATTATTTTTGTTAGTGTGGTTTTAAATTACAATACGAATTCTACAATATACTGTATTTATTGGAGTATAACACTCACTTTTTCACCATGAAAATTGGGTGCAAATGGCGTGTGCGTGTTATATGCCAATACTTCAATTTTAGCTGCCTTGGAGGGGACAGGGAGGGGGGGCTGGACGAGCGCCGTCAGATTACATACAGTGAGAAACTCCTGTTTACTTGGCGGCCTCTGTAATAGGAAGTCCCATCTCCTGAACCACCATTGGACCACTGTTCTGTCTATCATAGGAAATTCTTACTGTATGTAATCTGTCGGCGCTCGTCCCACCCCCTCCCTGTCCCCTCTAGGCTGCAGATGGGTATCGATCAGGCTGCACTGATGGCAATGGTGAGGCTGCTGCATTGATGTGGACTGATGAGGCTGCATTGATGGCACTTGTGAGGCTGTAGATGGGCATTGATCAGGCTGCATTGATGGCAATGGTGAGGCTGCAGATGGGCACTGACCCTTATTTTGCTTCAAAGTTCCTTATTTAAAATTTTAGGTTTTTTTCCTGAAACTTCCCTCTTAAAATGAATGTGCGTGTTATACGCCTAAGCGTGTTATACGACGATAAATACAGTATGTGAACTTTCCATAAAATACAATATAAAAAAAAAAATAATTGACACACCCAGGGTAGAATATGCAATACCACACAACTTTCCATTTGATCTCATTGATACACCCCATGTTCCTCATATCACATGCTGTTTTATTGTCCAGAAAAAGCGGAAATAAGAAACTTTGACAGGAACGCAGACATTCTGCTGTTATTATTATTATTATTTTCAAAGATATGTGCTGCTTAGCAACCGACGGCTCACAAATCATTTGAATCTGCCTCCTGAGCGCTGAAGATATCATTACCAAACAAACAAGATTCATTTGCTTGTCTCAGGGCCATAAGATCTTTCTTCATGCTACCACCTTATGAATAGGAAACAATTTAGATAGAAACAAATAGTTGATAATTACCTCTTCAGAGTCCAGAAAGCCTGAATTAATCAAACCAGGCTAAGTAGGCATCAGGACCGTGTACAAAATATTTTCGTTATCTTTTTGTTTTTTTAGGGAAGGATGGAAGCAAACAACTTTTAATGCCGCGTACACACGACCGGTTTTGCCGTCGGAATAAACTCCGAAGGTTTCTCCGACGGAACTCCGACGGAATTCCATTCAAGCGGTCTTGCCTACACACGGTCAAACCAAAGTCCGACCAAAGTCCAACCATCTAGAACGCGGTGACGTACAACACGTACGACGGGACTAGAAAAAGGGGGTTCAATAGCCAGTAGCCAATAGCTTCCGTCTCGTACTTGCTTCAGAGCATGTGTCGGTTTTGGTTCCGTCGGAACAGCATACAGACGAGCGGTTTTCCCGATAGGAATTGGTTCCGTCGGAAATATTTAGAACATGTTCTATTTCTAGGTCCGTCAGAATTTTCGAAAAAAAAAAAAGTCCGATGAGGCATACACACGATTGGAATAGATGATGAAAAGCTTCCGTCGGACTTTTTCTCTAGGACATTCCTCCCGTGTGTACGCGGCTTATCGCTCACTCCAGTCCTAAACTACAACTATGCATTCAAACTCATATAGTAGGCACAGCAGACTTGGCTGATTGCTTCATATTACTACCATTGCATGCAGTTTGCTACCCTGCTTACTAAAACCTTAAACCAAGCCGGCTCAGCCTCAGAAGATTCTACCCCCTTCCTGACCAGAGCACTTTTTGTGATTCGGCACTGCGTCGCTTTAACTGACAATTGCGCGGCCGTGCGACGTATCACCCAAACAAAATTGATGTCCTTTTTTCCCCACAAACAGAGCTTTCTTTTGGTGGTATTTGATCACGTCTGTGGTTTTTATTTTTTGCGCTATAAACAAAAAAAGAGCGACAATTTTGAAAAAAAAAGGAATATTTTTTACTTTTTGCTAAATAAATATCCCCCAAAAATATAAAAAAACGATTTTTTTCCTCAGTTTAGGCCGATATGTATTCTTTTACATATTTTTAATAAAAAAAAATCACAATAAGCGTATATTGATTGGTTTGCGCAAAAGTTATAGCGTCTACAAAATAGGGGATAGTTTTATGGCATTTTTGTTATAATTTTTTTTTTCTCTTAGTAATGGCGGTGAGCTGCAAATTTTTACCGGGACTGCGACATTATGACGGATACATCGGACACTTTTGACACTATTTTGGGAGCATTGTCATTTATACAGCGATCAGTGCTATAAAAATGCACTGATTACTGTGTAAATGACACTGGCAGGGAAGGGGTTAACACTAGGGGGCGATCAAGGTGTTAAGTGTGTCCTAGGGAGTGATTATAACTGTGGGGGGGGATGGGTTACCACTGACAAGACAGCGATCACTGCTCCCGATGACAAGGAGCAGTGATCTCTGTCATGACACAAGCCAGAACCGGGAAATGCCTCGTTTACATAGGCACTTCCCCGTTCTGTGGCTCCATGACATGATCGCCGGGAGACTGGCGGACATCGAGTCCCACGGGCACGATCACGCTGTACGCGGCAGGCGCCTGCTATCCCCACCTCTTAAAGGGGACGTACAGGTACGCCCATTTTCCCACCGCTGCCGTTGTACCAACGTATATCAGTGCAGCAGTCGGCAAGTGGTTAACGTACAAGTAAGCCTAGACTTGGCCTTTAAAGCCCAACTCCAGGCAAATAATAAAGTATCGCTTGCAGTGGGAGGATCAGGTACAATGGGTAAAACTTTTTCTCTTCTCCCATAGACAAAACATGCCAAAAACCCTTGCAATGAGAGCACAACCCCACCTCAAGGGATACTTTTTTTTATCTGCGTAGAGTTACCCTTTAAGTGTAGATAAGTCTGTTTTTTAAGAGTTAAAAAAGTGGTATTAAACCCACATTGATCCACTGCTCTTTACATTAAAATCCACTCCAATAGTAGATACTATAATGTTATTTTATTTCTTGTGACCCCCAATTCTTACTTTTTAGCTGCCATGATTTTTCCCTTCTTGTGTCCCTCTGCTAAATCCTTCCCAGAACTTCCGCTTGGGGAATGAGCCCTGGGGACATCAAAACTCGAAATCTTCGGGGTTACATGTCTCATGACTTCTTACGCGCTGCCTGGTGCATGTGGTGTATGGTCTTCGAGCTCTCCAGTGTTGTGTTTGGCCAACAAATGTGCATGCTGCTGCCCTTACTGTACTCTGGTGTTGAGTTTGTAGATGCATGCAGAGTATGGACCACTATCTCTGTAGTGCTATGTTTGGCCAACACTTGCTCAGTATGGGCCACTGCCTGTACAGCGCTATATCGATGTGTTCGCTAAATGCATGCACAATATGCACAGTATCCACTACTGACTTCCTACTCTGCACCCTGGTACTGGTTCCTCACCCTAAAATCCTGCTCCCCTCTAGTGACTTACTGATTAAAGGGAACTCTGTGGACTCTGGTGTAAGGGATAACACAGGGGACTTTGATGTAAGAAGGGAATGCTGGGGAGAATCTGATTGTGGACTCTGATGTAAAGGGAAATTCGTATGTAAGGGGGGCACTCTGGTGTAACGGGGGACACTGGGGACTCTGAAGTAAGGAGGAACTCTGGAAACTCTGATCTATAGGGAAGTGCTGGGGACTGTGATATAAGTGGGCACTCTGATGCAGAACAGAGGGTTAATCCCAGGCTGCTGCACTCTATATGCTGTTTTGTAGGTTATTTACTCCTGACCCCTGCACTCTATACATAATGTGGTACATTACATAGTCCTGACCAAAGTGTTCATTGTCTCAACAGTTGTTAGTTTTAATGAAGTTCTTCTTTAAGATAGACTCATTCAGACCAAATGATATCCTTTTTTGTGAGCACAAAAGCATAAATAATAGAAATTTTTATTTTTTTAAAATAATCCTTTGTCCTGAGGTTTATATGTGTCTGAGAGGCTGTCAGTTGTGGTACAGGATAGAAATGTAGAAATACTGCGCTAGCAAAACAGTGGCAAAAAGCAGCAGCATACAATGCAATAACACCAAAAAGTCTAAGAAATGGGGGAAGCTGCACTAAAAAATTAAGTCCATAACGGTTGACATCAGGGAAAACAAAATGTCCATTGGGAACATGCAAAGAAATAATAACACCACAGTGTGCATATATAAGCAGTGTGCGCAACCACCGTAGCTGTTGGTTGAGCTTACCAAACGGCAAGCTTAAAAGGCAGATGGCTATAGCCCAGCCAAGGCCTTTGAGCTTGCTGATGATCACGGTGTTCGGATGGCAGGGGAATTGGAAACTGAGCCCAGTTCTTGTCCAAGAGCGACATTCACAACACCCTTAAGGATATACTCCTGTGGAGTAGATGGTTCTAGGTCTTTAATCAAGTTAAAAGCTTCTTGTACATCATCTTGCTGAAGGTAGTAAATCACTAAGTTTAAGCGAGCCTCGGGTATAACATCTACCAGGGGTGGTAGTACCTGCAAAGCTCCTTCACCAGCTCTAGCATTAGCAAAGAATAAGGGTAAGTCTCTATGTGGGCCCATTCCTCTCAGCAAAATTGCCTTAGCTGTTTGTTAGTTTTGATGGGATCTATTGGTAAACAGCAAATGTCAATTATTATCACAGATAAAATGATTAAAGTGGAGTTCCACCCAAAAATGGAACTTCCGCTTTTTGGATCCCCCCCCCTGGTGTCACATTTGGCACCTTTCAGGGGGGAGCAGATACCTGTATAATCCAGGTATTTGCTCCCACTTCCAGGCATAGATCGCCATAGTATCTGCGGCTATCTACGCAATGTCCGGCCCCTCCTCCGCCCCCCCCCGCTGTCTTCTGGGACACACGCAGGTCCCAGAAGACAGCAGGGACCAGTAAGACCGCACAGCGCGACTCCCGCATGCGCAGTGGGGAACCAGGCTGTGAAGCCGCAAGGCTTCACTTCCTGACCCCCTTACGGAAGATGGCGGCGCCTCCACCCGGGAGTCGAGGGACAGATCAACTTCGGGTGAGGACATCGCGGGTGCCCTGAGCAGTTAAGTGTCCATATATTAAAAGTCAGCAGCTGCAGTAGTTGTAGCTGCTGACTTTTAATTTTTTTTTATTTTAGCGGAACTCTAAGATTAATTCATGGTGCCTTCTGCACAATATCACATTTACTCTGATTAGCCTAGAGTATAGAGATGTTGTAAAACTTAAGATAAAGTTAAAATAAAAAACTGCCTACTTGAGAAAGGTAATATTTTCACAGTATAATTTCTAATGCAGTCCGATTAGTTCTAATATTGCTTATAAATTAAGTTTTATCTATATTTACTTCAGAAAATGCATTGCTTTTACTTCCTAAATGGCAAAGAAAATGGCTATCTTACTATAATTATGTTTCCATTTAGCAGGTTCCGTCTAATTTTATACAACGTAGTAAATTTCCAATTTTTACACCACTTTTGTCCATTGAAAGCTGTCTTGGTAATTGATGTCTTATTCTAATGGGGAAAAGTTCAAATATAAGAATGAAATGGAGTCTGACTCAAAATGTGTTAACCCATCTGTAGCCTGAAAGAGAATAAGATTCTCTATTTGAATTGTATACATTGCTCATTTTATAAATGTACTTTGCAGTAAATAAAAATGCTAATTTATTTTGAAATGTTTTGTTAAACAATCACTTTGAATGAATGCATGAACTTTCATATTATACTTTTTAGCCAAAATTGATATTTATGACTCAACGCTATCCATAGAAACAAATGGTTTGAGTCTCAGGAGAGAGTAGAATATATGTAGAATATCATAGCCCCCCAACTGTCCATGATTTTTCCTGACTTGGAACAAAGTCCCTCTGTCCCTCTTTCCTCCTCACTTGTCCCTCATTTTGGTCTGATCTATAAAGTTGTATATAAAATGCACTTTTTATCTTTAAAAAAGTGTCTCCCAGAGCTAAACCTTCCATCCAATTTCTAAATTGCTGCATTTGTCAATTTCAAAAGCCAGTATAAAGGAATAGTAGTGGTAAAAAAAAAGCACTTGTGGGTTTAAATAATATTTTGTTCCTTTATTCACCCTTTAAGTGGGGCGTGGCAGGGGGTGTGTCCTATGCCTTCATACTTTTGCTAATAGGTGTCCCTCATTCCCATCTCAAAAAATTGGGAGGTATGTAATATTCCTCATCCATCATCTAATGCATTGTGTCTGACTTTGGGGGTAGGAAGACTGAGCTCTCTACCCCCAACCCCTTTGGCCAGTGGTCTGATGTTCTTGGCTGTGAGGCAGGAGACAAATTGCTATATGCACCCACCACAAGCCCTTTGATGTCTCTCACATACAGAAAGCCTGGAGACAACACCAATGAGATTCAAATCTTTCTTGGAAGTTTGAATGTTTCTGATGGCACACTTCAGAAAGTACAATCCTAGTTTGCTTGTCGTTACTCAGCTCTTCAGTAGGGATGAGCCGAACACCCCCCTGTTCGGTTCGCACCAGAACATGCGAACAGGAAAAAAATTCGTACGAACACGCGAACGCCGTTAAAGTCTATGGGACACGAACATGAATAATCAAAAGTGCTAATTTTAAAGGCTAATATGCAAGTTATTGTCAATAAAAGTGTTTGGGGACCCGGGTCCTCCCCCAGGGGACATGAATCAATGCAAAAAAAAGTTTTAAAAACGGCCGTTTTTTCAGGAGCAGTGATTTTAATAATGCTTAAAGTCAAACAATAAAAGTGTAATATCCCTTTAAATTTCATACCTGGGGGGTGTCTATAGTATGCCTGTAAAGGGGCGCATGTTTCCCGTGTTTAGAACAGTCTGACAGCAAAATGACATTTTGAAGGAAAAAACACATTTAAAACTACCGCGGCTATTGCATTGCCGACAATAGACATAGAAGTTCATTGATAAAAACGGCATGGGAATTCCCCACAGGGCAACCCCGAACCAAAATTTAAAAAAAAAAATGATGTGGGAGTCCCCCTAAATTCCATACAAGGCCCTTCAGGTCTGGTATGGATATTAAGGGGAACCCCAGCCAAAATTTAAAAAAAAAATTGACATGGGGTTCCCCCTAAATTCCATACCAGACCCTTCAGGTCTGGTATGGATTTTAAGGGGAACCCCGCGCCAAAAAAAAAAAAAAAACGGCGTGGGGTCCCCCCAAAAATCCATACCAGACCCTTATCCGAGCACGCAACCTGGCAGGCCGCAGGAAAAGAGGGGGGGACGAGAGTGCGGCCCCCCCCTCCTGAACCGTACCAGGCCACATGCCCTCAACATTGGGAGGGTGCTTTGGGGTAGCCCCCCAAAACACCTTGTCCCCATGTTGATGAAGACAAGGGCCTCATCCCCACAACCCTGGCCGGTGGTTGTGGGGGTCTGCGGGCGGGGGGCTTATCGGAATCTGGAAGCCCCCTTTAACAAGGGGACCCCCAGATCCCGGCCCCCCCCCCTGTGTGAAATGGTAAGGGGGTACTTACCCCTACCATTTCACTAAAAAACTGTCAAAAATGTTAAAAATGACAAGAGACAGTTTTTGACAATTCCTTTATTTAAATGCTTCTTCTTTCTTCCTTCATCTTCTTCTTTTTCTGGTTCTTCTGGCTCTTCTGGTTCTTCCTCCGGCGTTCTCGTCCAGCATCTTCTCCGCGGCGTCTTCTATCTTCTTCTCCTCGGGCCGCTCCGCACCCATGGCATGGGGGGGAGGCTCCCGCTCTTCTCTTCATCTTCTTCTCTTCTTCATCTTCTTCTTCATCTTCTTCTTCTTCTTCTCTTCTTCCTTCTTCTCTTCTTCATGTCTTCTCCGGGCCGCTCCGCAGCCATGCTGTGGCATGGAGGGAGGCTCCCGCTGTGTGACGGCGTCTCTTCGTCTGACGGTTCTTAAATAACGGGGGCGGGGCCATCTGGTGACCCCGCCCCCCTCTGACGCACGGTGACTTGACGGGACTTCCCTGTGACGTCACGGGGAATGCCACAGGGAAGTCCCGTCATGTCACTGTGCGTCAGAGGGGGGCGGGGTCACCGGGTGGCCCCGCCCCCCGTTATTTAAGAACCGTCAGACGAAGAGACGCCGTCACACAGCGGGAGCCTCCCTCCATGCCACAGCATGGCTGCGGAGCGGCCCGGAGAAGACATGAAGAAGAGAAGAAGGAAGAAGAGAAGAAGAAGAAGAAGATGAAGAAGAAGATGAAGATAGAAGGACGCCGCGGAGAAGATGCTGGACGAGAACGCCGGAGGAAGAACCAGAAGAGCCAGAAGAACCAGAAGAAGAAGAAGATGAAGGAAGAAAGAAGAAGCATTTAAATAAAGGAATTGTCTAAAACTGTCTCTTGTCATTTTTATCATTTTTGACAGTTTTTTAGTGAAATGGTAGGGGTAAGTACCCCCTTACCATTTCACACAGGGGGGGGGGGGGCGGGATCTGGGGGTCCCCTTGTTAAAGGGGGCTTCCAGATTCCGATAAGCCCCCCGCCCGCAGACCCCCACAACCACCGGCCAGGGTTGTGGGGATGAGGCCCTTGTCTTCATCAACATGGGGACAAGGTGTTTTGGGGGGCTACCCCAAAGCACCCTCCCAATGTTGAGGGCATGTGGCCTGGTACGGTTCAGGAGGGGGGGGGGCGCACTCTCGTCCCCCCCTCTTTTCCTGCGGCCTGCCAGGTTGCGTGCTCGAATAAGGGTCTGTTATGGATTTTTGGGGGGACCCCACGCCGTTTTTTTTTTTTTTTTTGGCGCGGGGTTCCCCTTAAAATCCATACCAGACCTGAAGGGTCTGGTATGGAATTTAGGGGGAACCCCACGTCAATTTTTTTTTTAAATTTTGGCTGGGGTTCCCCTTAATATCCATACCAGACCTGAAGGGCCTTGTATGAAATTTAGGGGGACCCCCACATCATTTTTTTTTTTATTTTGGTTCGGGGTTGCCCTGTGGGGAATTCCCATGCCGTTTTTATCAATGAACTTCTATGTGTATTGTCGGCAATGCAATAGCCGCGGGTAGTTTTAAATGAGTTTTTTCCTTCCAAATGTCATTTTGCTGTCAGACTGTTCTAAACACGGGAAACATGCGCCCCTTTACAGGCATACTATAGACACCCCCCAGGTACGAAATTTAAAGGGATATTACACTTTTATTGTTTGACTTTAAGCATTAATAAAATCACTGCTCCTGAAAAAACGTCCGTTTTTAAAACTTTTTTTTGCATTGATCCATGTCCCCTGGGGCAGGACCCGGGTCCCCAAACACTTTTTATGACAATAACTTGCATATAAGCCTTTAAAATTAGCACTTTTGATTTCTCCCATAGACTTTTAAAGGGTGTTCCGCGGCATTCGAATTTGCCGCGAACACCCCAAATTGTTCGCTGTTCGGCGAACTTGCGAACAGCCAATGTTCGAGTAGAACATGAGTTCGACTCGAACTCGAAGCTCATCCCTACTCTTCATCTTAGAGTTCTGCAGCTCGCACCTGTACCCTAATCAAGAATGGTTATATTAAATGCTAGGAATTCAGCCTTGGCCTGATCAAACAATCACAGAGTTTGGTAGACCCTCTGTGTTGTCAGGAGCAACAGTTGACAACATGCAGGAGAGATGTAAGAGTGGTGTAAGTCTTGAGTTCTGGACTAGACCTACAATAGTAGACATAACAGCCCAATGCTCAGGGAAAGCACAGACAATATAAGGAAAACACAGTCCTAAAAATGGACTGGAAAACCCAAGGTATGAACATTTAGACATATGCTAGAGAAAGATAGACCTGCTCAGAGCATGAACAAACAGACAAACTTGTTTATCAGATCAAGGCTAAACTCCCATAATGAAACTTAACTACTGATTAGGACAGGCATGCACCGCAGAGACCTGAGCTGCAGTGATGAGTGATAACCAGCAGATTGTGTATGCTCTAGGCAGATCTTCAAGACTGTAAATTCTCAAGGCACAGCACCCCCTTGTAGCCCCCCTATTCTTTAGGGCCTGAACAGACATAGAAGTTGTGAGCTAGGAAATTTTAGACTAATAGGGTTCTCAAATGTGGATATCAAAAATAAGGAGTACCCCATTTTTGTAAGACTACCGTGACTCAGATCTCATGCACCAGCCACTGATTTGGCACCAGACAACATAAGGATTTTCATGTCATTTGTAAAGCTTGTATCAAGCTACACCTCCTTTATCTTTTTCACCCCCAAAAACCCTGTATTTACAATAACGTTGGATATGAAAATGGCCCTTGCTGCTTCATCTTGCTTGCGTATAACTTGTACCCAAGGCCTTGGTTCAACATGGGCTTCCTAGTCCGCCCACTTCAACAGCTTGGAAGGTCACATCAAAACCTCAATAAAATATTGTCTTCTTGCGTCTGCACCATTGGCATATGCCACTATTGCAATGATAATAACTATTTAATCCAGCTTATTCATTTTGCAGGAAAGCAAAACATATATACCCATGCATCCCTAGATTTTTCACCAAGTAGAATACGAGGATGTGACTTGTATTAGCAGGTCTATGAAATTTACCAGCCATTCCAAATCCTTTACAACACCATGGATGCTACAAATTCATTTATATAAATCAATGTAAAACGTAAACTTTCCATTTCTCAAGCATGTGCACTTGGCAGTACCTTTAGAATCCACTCTAGCAGCTGTTTTGAACAAACTTTGTTCAGATATGGACCTGAAGCATTATCTGTGCATATAGAGCACTGTGGTGTGGCCTTAAATCTCTGTTAGTGCACTAATTCAGTGACTGCACAAAGGTCCCAGAGAGTTTGGCAAATATAGACAAATTCTATTGCCTATATTTTCTAGGAAATATAGTCAACACGCAGGCTTGAATTCAATGAGGCGGTTTGAAGAGTAGCGGTCCTGTTTGGTGTACATTGGAGATTGTACTACTACCACAGACGATCTGAAGTGCATGGGTCCTGCTCGGTACGCCCTGGAGAATATAGTAATACTACAGACTTCCCTTGATCCTCTGTAATGGGGGATCCTGGGCTTCTGGTAAGAAGTGATTCTCTATAAAGCGGTGGTGGATTCAGCACAATCTTCTCTATACCAACATTTGAAGATTCACCTTATTTGTGGATGGACTTTATTTCACTTATTTTGCACGGGTGGATGTATATATTTTATGGGATTTTTGGTTCTAGAAATTAATACTCATGCACATGCACATTCATTTTTGATTTATGGTCAATTTTGGATCGCTCCTCAATCGGTGGGTGATTCATATTCACTTTATATTTACAGGTTTAGCGCGATTCTATATTTTCTTTTATTATTCTGTATACATTTATGCACAGTACATATGTCATTTGAGGCTTTGATTTTATTGTTATTTTCTATCCTAAACTCAATGACTATTGTACTATACATAGATTGTTGCCATGTTTACTCTGTCAAAGTTTTTCTTCATCTTCACTTATACATTTTTTTACAGCGCATTGCTTACTATTACGTGTGTCATAGTCATGTGTGCTACTTTGTATGTATAATGACAAATTCTGCATATTGAAACTATTTGAAACAACTATTATTGCCAATAATGACTCAAGATCACAAAGTATCAAGCGCACACGTACAAGTATACCTTATAAAGTACAAATCTTTCTACCAAACACCAACACATTACAGAACATCCAGGTTTCACTGTATGATTTTCAACAACAATAAAAGAAAATCTTTGGGGGTTTAGGGGAAAAAAAAATATACCTTGAAAACCAGCTCTGCACAGCTCATTATCTCATAAAGGTAATATAACATCCATCCAGACTGCTTTAATGCCTCACAAGGAACATGAAAGAACGTCTTTTGATGTGAAACAAAGGCTTACCTCCACCAATTTGTTGGCATGTTCACGGAACACTTGGGCATATTCCTTTACCTCCTTCTCATTACCGCTCTTTGCTGCCTCGATGAGAACCAGCAGGGGAACGTTCGTCTCCAGAAAAGAGTCAGAGATATGGTCCATTACAGCTTTCCGGAGCTAGCAAACAAGAATTAAAAGAAAAAAAAATGTTCTATTAGTGGGGAAACAATTTAACATGTAAATCGGGAAAATTAACAAGCATTATTCATGAAAATTAGACAGTTTCATTAGTTTGATAGCCAATGAAATGTGTTTTTTGAGGAACACTCCAGCCAGACATGACATTTCCAAACTCAAAATGTGGCTACAGCCTCTGTGGTAGGTGCCACCTGTAGATCAGGTGGTCCTACCATGTGCTAAATCTCTGTGGCTGCCCTAAATCTGAACAAACAAATACCAAGGATGAGCATTTTCTGGTTCCAAGCACCTACCTCTGGGGTTCTTAGAAAGGAAGGTTTCACTGTATTAAATCACATGAGGTTATAGTTGCTCACAGAAGCATTGCAAGCAAGGTTTGCTGCATTCGGTTGCATTGAATTAAGCAAAAAAGGCAAATTATTGTTATTATTTATGATTTATATACTGTAGCGCCAACAGTATGCACAAAACTTTACAACATGAGGGCAGACAGTAAATTTATAATACAATTCAATACAGGAGAAAATGGAGGGCCCTGTTTGTTAGAGTAAAGGGAGGGTCAAGTGATACAAAAGGTAATAACTATGGTAGATAGGCTGAGGGAGAAGATATAAGAACAGTTCTGAGGTGGAAGCAGGATAGGCTTCTCTGAAGAGAAAAGTTTTCAGGGATTGTCAAAAAGTGGACAGAGTAGGAGTTAATCAGACAGATTGGTGTAAGGAGTTCCAGAGGATAGGAGATGCATCAGAGAAGTCCTGGAGTGAGCATGGGAGGAGGTGACAAGGGAACTTGAAAGCAGGAGGTCTTGGGAGGAACGAAGAGGACAATTTAGTTAAAGTGATTGTAAAGTCTCATTTTTTTTCCCTATAAAAGTAACAAATGTGTTATAGTTACCTGCTCTGTGGCAGTGGATTTGCACAGAGCAGCCAAATCCTCTTCTTCTTGGGTCCCTCTTCTGTGATCCTGGCCCCTCCCCCAAGTTGAGTGCCCCCACAGCAAGCAGCTTGCTATGGGGGCACCGAGCCGAGTCACAGCTCCCTGTGTCCATTAAGACACAGAGCCCCAACCTGGCCCTGCCCCCTTTCTCCCCTGATTGGCTAGCTGATTTTGATTGACAGCAGCGGGAGCCATGCTGTGTCTCAGCCAATCAGGAAGGAGAATCTCAGATAGCTGAGACACTCGTGGACATCGCTGGACAGAGAGGGACATCAGGTAAGTGTTAAGGGGGCTGCTGCACACAGAAGTCTTTTTATCTTAATTCATAGAATGCATTGAGATAAAAATCGTTCTGCCTTTACAACCACTTTAGGTTTCAAAATGTTTTCTAATAGCTTTAGTTCAGTGACTAATTTCTCTGTTGAGTTATAAGTAAAGATTAATATTAAAAAATATTTCGGACAAACATTTTAAATGTGTCATCACCTGTGCTGAAGTTTTTTTTTTTGTAGGTCGTATGTTCATGCAACCACTGGTGCAGCAAGTAGCTTGTTAGGCATATACTATAGTGTATGTAGAAACATTTTTGTTATTTTTGGATAGAGTACAGAAGGGTTCAATTTTCTGTTAAGTTTTCGTTGATATCTGTGTCCATACTGGTTAGAGTCTCTATTTGCCCTGGTGACAACAACTGTCTGTGACACAGAAAAAGATGGAAAATTCAAAAATTGTACAGTTGTCACCAAAACATGAGTTAAGCATACATTTTCCAATGTAGATATCTGATTAGGTGACGGGAGCTAGGTCATGTAAAACTCTGGTACACCGCTCCAGAGGTGAATGAAAACATGTTCAAAGAAACCAACTTCAATGACCAGGATGGACCAGATTATGGCTACAGAGCACAGGCAGGGACCCGCAACAAAATGGATCAATGGCGGCATCTCAAGCCTTAGCAGCGCCACTGACAGTGGACCACTGTCAGTGGCGCTGTTAAGGCTTGAGACCGTCGCCGTTCCACCTTCATGGTATGCCCTAAACCCATCTGTCTCTGCAGAGTCCTGTATATACATAATGTACAAAAGTGACAAAATAGACTTCATGTTGCAATGTAAAACAAAAATTACCAAGAATATGTAATGTATGGTTTCACATATATTTTGGGGCTACAGCAATGCAATTTGCCCAATATAGTTCCTTGCTGTTTCTGGTCACTCCAGTTTTTCTGATGCCCCTACTTCTCCTGCCCAGCTTTGGGAGTCCATGTTCCTTCTGCCCTATTTTGGGTATTCTTACAGCTTTTGATGCATGCTCTTAAGTAAAAAAGTTCTTGCTGTATGGAGATCTAGAAATCCAAGGGCACAACTATTATGACCAGAGCTCTTGAAAAGTTACCACCCAAGCCCAGCCACCACCACCAGCACCCCAGTGTGGAAAAAAAGCATCTCAGGCTGTAATATGCACCTTCAACTCAGGCTGTAATATGCACCTTCAACCCTGGCTGCGATATGCACCTTCAACCCAGGCTGTAATATGCACCTACAACCCAGGCTATATTATGCACATTCAACCCAGGCTGTGATATGAACCTTGAACTCAGGGTGTAATATCCACCTTCAACCCAGGCTGCAATATGCACATTAAACCCAGGCTGTACTATGTAACTTCAACCCAGGCTGCAATATGAACCTTTAACCCAGGCTGTAATATGCACCTTCAAACCAGGCTGCAATATGAACCTTTAACCCAGGCTGTAATATGCACCTTCAAACCCGGCTGCAATATGCACCTTCAACCCAGGCTGCAATATGCACCTTAAACCCAGGCTGTAATATGCACCTTCAACCCAGGCTATAATATGCACCTTCAACTCAGGCTGTAATATGAACCTTTAACCCAGGCTGTAATATGCACCTTCAAACCAGGCTGCAATATGCACCTTCAACCCAGGCTGTAATATGCTCCTTCAACCCTGGCTGCAATATGCACCTTTAACCCAGGCTGTAATATGCACCTTTAACTCAGGCTGTAATATGCACCTACAACCCAGGCTGCAATATGATCCTTTAACGCAGGCTGTAATATGCACCTTCAACTCAGGCTGTAATATGCACCTACAACCCAGGCTGTAATATGCACCTTCAAACCAGGCTGTAATATGCACCTTCAACCCAGGCTGTAATATGCGCCTTCAATTCAGACTGTAATATGCATCTTCAACCCAGGCTGTAATATGCACCTTCAACCCTGGCTGCAAAATGCGCCTTCAACATCAGCATCACCCTTTGTTCCATTAAGGACTGCCCAGCCTGGAGAAGAAGCCAAGAGAAAGAGCACCATGCAGCATTATATAACCAGCCTAAGGACTTTGAGAAAGGCGAGTATAAAAAAGTAGTAAATCATACATCCTGTGGTAGCTTCCAAGAGAAGAGAGGGGCACTATGAGTAGGCATATTATTTCTTGGATGGTGGGAGTTGAGGGAAAAGGGATAAAAAACAAACAAAAAAAAAGCTACCAGTTCTACTTGAAGTACCTCTTGAGCTCATTTCTACATTTGCTAGGTAGATAAAACATTATTTTGACAAACTACAAGGTCTCTAATAACGCAGAATTTTCTGTTTTACATGTATTAATTGCTGAAAATTATAACCGTTATGATGACCAATTCACTTTGACAAGCAGAAGTACCCTCTGAACTCATCAGACGTACCCCCTGGAGTTTAAAGCCTGTGCTGTATAGGACTATATGGAGCAGACAGCCAGGACGGGCAGGTCACAGAAGACGTACAGTTATCAGGGTGGATGGGGAAAATCTCCCTGGTGGGCCCCAGGCAGCTTTAGGCAGCCAACAGGGGACCAAACCTTGCTCCAATCCTACGCAACGTAAAAAAAAAAAACGAAACAATGGGCAGAGAGTTATGCTATAATATCTGTCACCAGTATGAGCGAGGCCTCTTTTAGGGAATGTATTCTTCATTTTTAAACTGATATTGTGACTCTTGACAGCTTTCCAAGACTGATAATGCAGCCACATGATCCAATCTATCATTAGGCAGCCTGGCACACAGCCCAGTGTGTTACTGTAGCAACTGCAGCCATTTACTGAGTTACTTTAAGAAGTCGGCAACCGGCTAGGCAATCGACATGGTTGTCACCGGGTAACTGACTGGATTAGCGACACTGAAATCTAAACGGGTGTTATACCCCTGGACATGCTTTGTTCTGTATTATTTCATCAAAAGATACAGTCTTCCCGACAAGTTAAATATTGATCTGTGAATTAATGACCTGCTAGGTTTAAAAGAAGGCTGTGCTGGGATCTTGTGTCAGGGAATATATAGGTTATATATGGATTTTTAAGGACAACCAAACAGAGATACTGGAGATACTTGATTTACTACAACTGGAGAAAACAAAATCTGGTGCAGCTGTGCACGGTAGCCAATCAGATTCTAACTTCAGCTTGTTTAACCACTTGCCGACCGCCACACGCCCATATACGTCGGCACAATGGCAGCGGGGGGCAAATGGGTGTACCTGTACGTCCCCTTTAATTTGCGGGGCTACTGGGCGTGCGCCCGCCGCCTGCAGCGTGACCGCGCCCGCGGGTCTCGCGGACTTGATGTCCGCTGGTGTCCCGCGATCGTGTCACGGAGCGGGAGAACGGGAGATGCCTATGTAAACAAGGCATTTCCCTGTTCTGCCTAGCAACATTTATTTTATTTATTTATTTCAGGTACTTATATAGCGCCGCCAATTTACGCAGCGCTTTACATATACATTGTACATTCACATCCACCCCTATCGTCAAGGAGCTTACACTCTAATGCCCTGTACACACGGTCGGACTTTGTTCGGACATTCCGACAACAAAATCCATGGATTTTTTCCGACGGATGTTGGCTCAAACTTGTCTTGCATACACAGGGTCACACAAAGTTGTCGAAAATCCGATCGTTCTGAACGCGGTGACGTAAAACACGTACGTCGGGACTATAAATGGGGCAGTGGCCAATAGCTTTCATCTCTTTATTTATTCTGAGCATGCGTGGCACTTTGTCCGTCGGATTTGTGTACACACGATCGGAAATTCCGACAACGGATTTTGTTGTCGGAAAATTTTATAGCAAGCTCTCAAACTTTGTGTGTCGGAAAATCCGATGGAAAATGTCCGATGGAGCCCACACACGGTCGGAATTTCCGACAACAAGGTCCTATCACACATTTTCCGTCGGAAAATCCGACCGTGTGTACAGGGCATAAGGTCCCTAACTCACATTCATACATACTAGGGACAATTTAGACAGGATCCAATTAACAACATGACAGAGATCTACTGCTCTCTGTCATCGGGATCAGTGATCGCTGTCATGTCAGTGGTAGCCCCCCCCCCACCCCACAGTTAGAACCACTCCCTAGGACACACTTAACCCCTTGATCGCCCCCTAGTGTTTAACTCCATCCCTGCCAGTGTCATTTACACAGTAATCAATGCATTTTTATAGCACTGATCGCTGTATAAATGACAATGGTCCCAAAATAGTGTCAAAAGTGTCTGATGTGTCCGCCATAATGTCGCAGTCACGATAAAAATCGCAGATACTACTAAAAAAAAAAGATAATAATAAAAATGCCATAAATCTATCCCCTATTTTGTAAACGCTATCAATTTTGCACAAACCAATCAATATGCGCTTATTGCGTTTTTTTTTTTTTTTTTACCAAAAATATGTAGAAGAATACATATCGGCCTAAACTGAGGAAAAAAATAGTTTTTTTATATATTTTTGGGGGATATTTATTATAGCAAACAGTTTAAAATATTGCTTTTTTTTTCAAAATTGTCGCTCTTTTTTTGTTTATAGCGCAAAAACAAAAAAAAACGCAGAGGCGATCAAATACCACCAGAAGAAAGCTCTATTTGTGGGAAAAAAAGGACGTCAATTTTGTTTAGGCACAACGTCGCAGGGCCGCGCAATTGTCAGTTAAAGCGACGCAGTGCCGAAACGCAAAAAGTGCTCTGGTCAGGAAGGAGGTAAATTCTTCCGGGGCTGAAGTGGTTAATTAAGCTTTGAGAATAAACCCACTGAGCTGCGGGAATGAAGCCGTGCGAGTTCAGCTGAACTCACTCCCGACATGTCAGTTCCCGATTTTGGTGGCAATTTCACAGACATCTGTGCGGGTTTCTGCACAGATGTCAATGGGAATCGCACCCAGAAATCGCAAAAAGTAGTACAGAAGAGACTTTTTGAAATCGTTGCGGCGCCTCAAATATTGCATCGCATCGCACTGATTAGGACGGTGCCATTATGTCAAATCGCACGTCAAAACGCACAAATGTTAACCAGGGCTAAAACCTGGAAGCTTATTGGTTTCTGTGCAGAGCTGCACTAGATTTTGCACACTCCAGTTTTAGTAAATCACCCCCAAAATATTCTTTAATTGGTAAAAACCAGAGTCTGGGGAAGGGGCAAGTGGCTTGAAACATGTAAGGTGAGGTCTAATGTCCAGGTTCATTACTTTAGGCTCTTTGGGCTCTTTGGTAGTTCTTAGCAGTTTTAACCACTGGTGTGTCTGAGAGTCATCATCACTATCTATCTATCTATCTATCTATCTATCTATCTATCTATCTATCTATCTATCTATCTATCTATCTATCTATCTATCTATCTATCTATCTATCTATCTATCTATCTATCTATCTATATATACATACACACATTATATTACCTAAAGTATTGGGACACCTGACTTTACATGCACATTTAATGGCATCCCAGTCTTAGTCCGTATGGTTCAATATTGAGTTGGCCCACCCTTTGCAGCTACAACAGCTTCAACTCTTCTGGGAAGGCTGTCCACAAGGTTTAGGAGTGTGTCTATGGGAATGTTTGACCATTCTTCCAGAAGTGCATTTGTGAGGTCAGGCACTGATGTTGGACGAGAAGGCCTGGCTCACAGTCTCTGTTCTAATTAATCCCAAAGGTGTTCTATCGGGTTGAGGTCAGGACTCTGTGCAGGACAGTCAAGTTCCTCCACCTCAAACTCGCTCATCCATGTCTTTATAGACCTTGCTTTGTGCACTTAACCAAATCATTTGGTGGAGGGGGGATTATGGTGTGGGGGTTGCTCTTCAGGGGTTGGGCTTGGCCCCTTAGTTCTAGTGAAGGAAACTCTTAAGGCGTCAGCATACCAAGACATTTTGGACAATTTCATGTTTACAACTTTGTGGGCACAGTTTGGAGATGGCCCCTTCCAGTTCCAACACGACTGTGCACCAGTGCACGAAGCAAGGTCCATAAAGACACAGATGAACGGATTTGGGGTGGAGGAACTTGACTGGCCTGCACAGAGTCCTGACCTCAACCCGATAGAACACCTTTGAGATGAATAAGAGCGGAGACTGCAAGTCAGGCCTTTGTCATCCAACATCAGTGCCTGACCTCACAAATGCACTTCTGGAAGAATGGTCAAACATTCCCATAGACACACTCCTAAACCTTGTGGACGGCCTTCCCAGAAGAGTTGAAGCTGTTATAGCTGCAAAGGGTGGGCCAACTCAATATTGAATCCTACGGACTAAGACTGGGATGCCATTAAAGTTCATGTGCGTGTAAAGGCAGGTGTCCCAATACTTTAGGTAATGTAGGGGGTGATTTACGAAAGGCAAATCCACTTTGCACTACAAGTTCATGTGCATGAACTTGTAGTGCAAAGTGGACTTGAAATTGCACTGAAAGTGCACTTGGAAGTGCAGTCGCTGTAAAGGGGTAGATCTGAAATGAGGGGAAGCTCTGCTGATTTTATTATCCAAACTATGTACAAGCTAAAATGCTGTTTTTTATTTTCCTTGCATGTCCCCCTCAGATCTACAGCGACTGCACTTCCAAGTGCACTTTCAGTGCAATTTCAAGTGCACTTTGCACTTGTAGTTTGCACTTGTAGTGCAAAGTGGATTTGCCTTTCGTAAATATCCCCCATAGTGTATATATTATTATTATTATTATTATTACTGTATCCTAAACATCTATAAATACACATAATTATAAAATAAATATATTAAATAACATTAAATATATGACATGGTTTACATTAATTAGGTATATGCTATATTGTTAATATTATATTTATTGATTGATTGATATATTTTTTTTCCCATGAAGGTGGCGTTATCCTTTAGGTGGGGATTGGACATATCTGGAAGGAAATTGGAAAGGCCCTAATAAATTGCAGGGCAGGTATAAACTTGGCACTACACTAAATAATAACGTGAATGTTTTTGAATACATCTGAACCAGCGACCGACCCTCAAATCTTTCCTGGAGTACGGATCTCATAGAAACGCAGCCAACAAAGCCGATCCAGGCAGCCCATAACTGAACGACAATCGGCATCTTGCTGGCATTTGTAGCATGAAGACAGCTGGGAGACTCAGCTCGCTTCCCGCTGATTTAGATTCGAAGACGAGCTCTGTGTACGCCATTGATAAGTGGTTGCCGTGGCAACCGCCCCCCCTCCTCTCCCCCCCCCCCCTGAATTCTCTCGGAGACGGCCCTGCCTCGAACGCAGGTAAGTCATTTTCGAAAGCTCATGATCAAGTAGGAATATTCCGATTTGCCGCCTTCATGGGGATTAGGCCAGGAAGGGGCCAAATTAGATGTACGCGACCATCAAACGCGAGGACGCCTGTCGTATTACCGAACAAACTAATGTGAGATTTCAACAAGGGATCTCAGGTCACTTACATAAAAAAACACCAATTTCTCCACGCTGAGGCTCCGGAGTTTGGGAGGTAATTGCAGAAATGAAAATTACAACATACTGTATTTTTTTTTTTTTCTAAAATAGACCGCTGAATGGTCTTTTGTTGAGTCTGTAATGCCTGTGTCCTCTTGCCAAGCTGGATTTCTTTAACGAGAAAGCTTAATGGATATTTTTTTTTTTCTTTAACTCCAGCCACAAAAACTTTCACTTAACCACTTAAGGACCGAGCCTCTTTTTGAGATTTGTTGTTTACAAGTTAAAAACATTTTTTTTTTGCTAGAAAATGACTTAGAACCCCCAAACATTATACTTTTTTTTTTCTAACACCCTAGAGAATAAAATGGCGGTCGTTGCAATACTTTCCGTCACACCGTATTTGCGCAGCGGTCTTACAAGCGCACTTTTTTTTTGGAAAAAAAATTGAATTAAAAAAATAAGACAACAGTAAAGTTAGCCCAATTTTTTTTATATTGTGAAAGATAATGTTACGCCAAGTAAATTGATACCCAACATGTCACGCTTCAAAATTGTGGAATGGCGGCAAACTTTTACCCTTAAAAATCTCCATAGGCGACGTTTAAAAAATTCTACAGGTCGCATGTTTTGAGTTACAGAGGAGGTCTAGGGCTAGAATTATTGCTCTCGCTCTGCCAATCGAGGCGATACCTCACTTGTGTGGTTTGAACACCGTTTTCATATGCGGGCGCTACTCACATATGCGTTCGCTTCTGCACGCGAGCTCGGCGGGACGGGCCGCTTTAATTTTTTTTTTTTCTTATTTATTTTACCTTTTATTTTTTAATTTTTAGAAAAAAAAAAAAAGTTGTGTCACTTTTATTCTTATTTTAAGGATTGTAAACATCCCTTGTAAAAGAAAAAAAAGCCTGACAGGACCTCTTAAATATGAAATCTGGGGTCAAAAAGACCTCAGATCTCATATTTACACTAAAATGTAATATAAAAAATTGAAATAAAATTTCAAATTTAAATTTAAATTTAAATTTCAAATTTCAAATGGTTATTAAAAAAAAATGTCCCTTTAAGAGCTATGGGTGGAAGTAACGTTTTGACGTCACTTCCGGCCAGCAATGGTATGGAGACGGGTGGGGGCCATCTTCCCCTCACTCATCTCCATACCCAGCAAGGAAAAGGATCAGATCGCCTCCGCCGCTGCCGACGGCTCCGGTAAGCGGCGGAGGGCACCGGAGTGCGTCGGGAGGGGGGAGGCCCCTCTCCCGTCATCGATAAAAGTGATCTTGCGGCGAATCCGCCACAGAGACCACTGTTATCGGAAACCGGACCTCCGGCCGAAGAAGAGGATACCAGGGTTATGGCAGCTAGCTGCTGCCATTACAACGATTTTCCTCTTCAAAGTTAGGACGTATATCGGCGTGCAGCGGTCCGGAAGTGGTTAAATATATTCCTCAATAGCCAAAAAGGATATAAACCCATCCTGTGAACACCAAACACCTTTCCAAACCCAGATATTACCTTGTTAAAGTAGCAGTGACACCATCACTGTGCTGTACATAGCTTAAGCAGAGAGCAGAGCTGTGGGAGGAGCCCAGCAGGCCCCATCCCCTATTGAAAACTACAGGAAGGGGCGGAGACGAGACCAGTCACCCTGCACAAGGAGAGAGAGAACAGCAATGTCTGGTCTTTATTACAGGAAGTTCCTGTAAAGTGGGAAAGCCTCACACTGGATTACTGCACAGATCTGGAAGAAATACACAAAGCACACCAAGATCCAAGGAAGAAATCACATGACTCAATCACTTGCCTACCGCCCACAGCACCTTTACGTCATTTACTTTGACATTAAATACCCTTGTTATGGCAGCAGTTAGCGGTGGTCCTAGTGATGGATTCAACATGGGATCACTTTTAAAGACAGCAGGAGAAGTGCACCCCCTCCCGCCGCTTCCCGGTCATTTCCGAGCTTACCGGAGCCGATGCGATCCCTTTGATGCCCAGGCAGGAAGTCAAGTGAAGGCAAGATAGCCCCCAGTCAGCTCTATGCCCTTGGAGGACCGGAGCGATGTCTGACGTCACTTCCACCTCTCAAGCTTAAAGGGATTTTTTTTTTTTTTTTTTGCTAAAGTCAAAGTATCTTTTTCTTTTTTTCTTATTTTTTTGCTTTTGAGGGTAAATGAGAGATCTTGGGTCTTTTTGACCACAGTTCTCTTAATAAAGAGGACCTGTCATGTTTACTGCTATTACAAGGGATGTTTACATTCCTTGTAATAGGAGTAAAGGTGATCAGTGTAAAAAAAATAAAATAAAAAGTAAAATAAGAAAAAAAAAATAAAATGAAAGTGCCCCTATCCCTCCATGCTCGTGCGCAGAAGCGAACGCATACCCAAGTTGCGCCCGCATATGTACACAGTGTTCAAACTATACATGTGAGGTTTTGACACAATTGTTAGAGTGAGAGCAATAATTCTAGCACAAGACCTCCTCCGTAACTAAACAGGTAACCTGTAAAAAAAAAATTGAAAGTGTCGCCTATGTAGATTTTTTAGTACCTTAGTTTGTCGCCATTCCACGAGCGTGCGCAATTTTAAAGCATGACATGTTAGCTATCTATTTACTCAGCGTAACATTATCTTTCACATTCTACAAAAAAATTGGCCTAACTTTATTGTTTTTTTTAAATTTGTTAAAGTGAATTTTTTCCGCAAAAATTGGATTTGAAAGGCCGCTGTGCAAATACAGTCTGACATAAAATATTGCAATAATCGCCATTTTATTCTCTAGGGTCTCATATATATATATATATATATATATATATATATACTTACTGTCAGAATACAATGACACAGCAGGGAGGATTCCCGCATCTGCCTCGAATGTGTGGATGGGATAATTGGGTCTGTTTTTTCTTTTTTGTTCAATCCATGTATGGCTAGCCTTATGCTGCGTACACACAAGCGGAATGTCCGTCAGAAAAAGTCCGATGGGAGATTTTCATCGTATTTTCCGACCATGTGTACGCCCCATCGGACTTTTTCCGTCGAAAATTCTGACGGGCTTAGATAGTGAACATCTAAATTTTTCCGACGGAACCAATTCCTATCGGGAAAACCCCTCGTCTGTATGCTGTTCAGACGGACCAAAAACGACGCATGCTCCGAAGCAAGTACGAGATGGAAGCTATTGGCTACTGGCTATTGAACTTCCTTTTTCTAATCCCGTCGTACGTGTCGTCCCGTCGTACGTGTTGTACGTCACCGCATTCTGGACGGTCGGACTTTGGTGTGACCGTGTGTAGGCAAGACTGCTTGAGCGGAATTCCGTCCGAGAAACCTTCGGAGTTTATGCCGATGTCAAAATCGATCGTGTGTACACGGCATTAGGTTTCCTATAAACATTCAAATCTGACCCTGCAATCTTCAGAGAACCAGCCTTAGATTTACCAAAACGATGTAATATGAGGAATCTATCTAATCAATCTGCATCCATTCAGGTAGGTCCTTGCACAACATAGTTGTTGGCAGGGCTTTTTTTCTCAAACAATAGGCGCTGGAACTCAACCACGACCCCCCAAAACCGCTCCCCCCCCCCCCCCCCCCAAATCACATCAAATAGTGGGTGTGGTCAGTCAAATTTCACGAACAGTAGGTTAAATGTCATTAAATACCAGGATTGCATTACACACAGAGTGCAGAGCTGTCACTTGTAAACACAGAAACAGAACTTTTGTGTTTACAAGTGATAGTGGTGGGCAGGGAGCAGAGGGCCTGAGCCAGAGGCGGTGGAACTGAGTTCCACCAAGTTCCCCCTGAAAAAAAGCCCTGGTTGTTGGTAGATCTAAAGAAGATTGTACAATCAGATTGTAATGTGTGGTGAGCTTTAGGTTAAGGTTTTTTTTTAGGAAAGCATAGAGAAACAGCAGGGGGTGCCAACTAAGTGCAGTACATTAAAAAAAAAACTGATGGCTTGAGAAAGGAGCTGGGACGCTCCGAAATGTGTAGCCACCCCCCTCTGGTGCAGTCCTCCCAGATGTGACATTACTTCTCATCATGCGTCCTTAATGTGCTCCACGGAGGTTCTGGAACTTCTGGCGTCCATCCACCTAGCTTGCAGCTGCTGCATGGTTTACATTCAGATTAAAGCATACCCTAAGAATTACCATCACAAGGACAGCATTTTTAGAGAGATAATCTTGTAATGTCTGTTACATGAGTAAATTGACACTTGTCTTGTTTATTAAAAAGGTCTGTTTATATACTGCACTTAGTTGGCGCCCTCTGTTTCTTTATGTTCCCTACAGAGATAACTTCAGTCCCACTGAGGAGTTGCCACTAAGGTATATGGACTATTACAAACGTGTAGGTTATTTTAACAATTCCAATTATTATTGGGTTTTTTTTGTATATACATTTTAATCAGTAGTTGCTTTTGATTGTGCTATACTCCTCTTTCCACCATATTTTACTTATATTGTTTAGGAAACCATATCACTGCCTGCTTGTTGGCAGCCTCTGTATAACTGACTAATCCAAATCCAAATCCCTTTGCGCGTTTCTTTTCCCAACCTTTGTTGCATCTTAGTGCTGCTGATCTCCTGTAGACTTTCTGTAGACACGCCCTGCCTACATATACTCCAGCCATGGCTGTATGGTATTTCTTATATTAGGATTCCTGATGGTGAAAACATTGGGCCATGCCTACATAATATGTGTTTATTAAAAATCCTGGCAGGTGTTCCAATCTCTCCACTAAACTTTTGCCTTTTGTTATACTTTAACCACTTGCCGACCGTTGCACGCCGATATAAGTCGGCACAATGGTAGCGGTGGGCAAATGGGCGTACCTGTACATCCCCTTTAAGAGGCGGGGATAGCAGGCGCGCACCCCGCCACGTACAGCGAGACCGTGCCCTCAGGACCGACGGACTCGAAGTCCGCTGGTCTCCTGGCGATCGCGTCACGGAGCCTCAGAACGGGGAAGTGCCTATGTAAACAAAGCATTTCCCCATTCTGCCTTGTGAAATGACAGAGATCACTGCTCCCTGTCATCGGGAGCAGTGATCGCTGTCATGTGACTAGTAGTCCGTCCCCCCCAGAGTTTGGAATCACTCCCTAGGACACACTTAACCCCTTCATCGCCCCCTAGTGGTTAACCCCTTCCCTCCCAGTGTCATTTACACAGTAATCAGAGCATTTTTATAGCACCGATCAATGTATAAATGGTCCCAAAATAGTGTCAAAAGTGTCTGATGTGTCCGCCATAATGTCGCAGTCCCAATAAAAAAATAAAATAAATAATAATAATAAAAATGCCATAAAACTATCCCCTATTTTGTAGACGCTATAACTTTTGCGCAAACCAATCAATATACGCTTATTGTGATTTTTTTTTACCAAAAATATGTAGATGAATACGTATCAGCCTAAACTGAGGAAAATTTTTTTTTTTTTATATATATCTTGGGGGATATTTATTATAGCAAGAAATAAAAAATATTGTGTTTTTTTCAAAATTGTCACTCTTTATTTGTTTATAGCACAAAAAATAAAAAACGCAGAGGTGATCAAATACCACCAAAAGAAAGCTTTATTTGTGGGAAAAAAAGGACATCAATTTTGTTTGGGTGCAACGTCGCACGACCGCACAATTTTTAGTTAAAGTAACGCAGTGCCAAATCGCAAAAAGTGCTCAGGTCAGGAAGGGGGTAAAATCTTCTGGGGCTGAAGCGGTTAAGAAAAGGTTCAAAATGCATATGATAACCAGTGATCAATGTAGCTCTGGATGGGATCTGTGTTAGGCAGAGGCTCTGATAGGCTGTGTCAGCAGGTCCCCGATTTTCTGCCAACAACGACAATGCTGGCCAAGGGCCCGTCCTACCATCTTTCTGCACAGCAATAAGATAAGGTACACACACCGGTACTGTGGATCAATACTGCCAATCACGTTATCCCAGACCGAGGCCCACCTCCAGAAATAAGGAATGTTCACTCCTTCAGCCATAGGCGTGCGCACAGGGTGTGCCAGGTGTGCCTGGGCACACCCTAATCGCCTTGTGTGGTGCATATTCCCCCCTGTTTAGACCACTTATATTTCATCCAAAAACTGCCCTACTGACACCATCAGTACATATACACATGCATATGTATTTGAGCTTTGAGGTGCACACCCTAATGCAAGAGGCTGCGCACACCTATGCCTTCAGCCTTTTTAATGTTTTACTGTAGCAGAATCATGATGTACAGATCCTGGCCCAAAACACCTTTTATTATTATTATTATTATACAGGATTTATATAGCGCCGACAGTTTACGCAGCGCTTTACAACAACATTAGGGCAGACAGTACAAGTACAATACAATTCAATACAGGAGGAATCAGAGGGCCCTGCTCGTTAGAGCTTACAATCTAGGAGGGAGGGTCAAGTTATACAAAAGGGTAATAGCTGTGGGGGATGAGCTAATGGAGAAAATAATGCAGTTGTTAGATGGAGGCAGGATAGGCTTCTCTAAAGAGGAAAGTCTTCAGGGATCGCCTAAAAGTGGATAAATTTGGAGACAGTCTGACAGATTGGGGTAGGGAATTCCAGAGGATGGGCGAGGCTCGGGAGAAGTCCTGGAGGCGGATATGGGAGGAGGTGATGAGGGAGCTAGAGAGCAGGAGATCTTGGGAGGAACGGAGACGGCGTTTAGGTTGGTATTTTGAGACTAGGTTAGTGATGTAGCTGGGGGCAGAGTTGTGGATGGCTTTGTAACTTATTGTTAGTATTTTGAATTTAATTCGTTGGGCGAGTGGCAGCCAATGGAGGGATTGGCAGAGAGGGGTAGCAGACACTGATCGGTTTTACCTCGGCCGCTTTAGTTCTGACATCAATAACTCTACATACTGCAAGTTCAACCCTAACATAGGATGGCCACCCAACTCTTCCAGTGTCCTTACTGTAGTCCCCATAGGTGAGTTATCCAGCAGAACCTGTACCTTCACTTCCTAGGGCTACAAGTTTTTCATGGCAGCATATTAGGGGTGACCTTTTCCCATCACTCTCTTCTCCTAGGTTCTTTTGGCTTCAGATTATAAGGGACTAAGCTAGCCCCATCCACCCCCTATTTACCCAGGGAGGGTGTGGTTTCCCTAAAAGGGGTACTAACCTCTGCTTATAGGCTGTTCAGACAACCAGTACCTCTACTTCATGCAGATCCCAGGGCAAGCTAATGTTTTAAAATGTAAGTTGACTTTTTTTTTTTAAAAATGATGAGGTGTAACACCCTTGCTTTGCCCCGGTCCCCGCTGCATTTACTTCCATGGGTGATGAGCTGTCAGTGCCCATGCAGCTGATGCAGGAGTTCGAGGATTTAAAATGCTCGCTCTTCTCCCCCTTCTTTCTGCAGGGCTTTCAGGATGGATCAGAACAATTCTCTGTCCCAGCGCTGACCAATCAAAATTGCTATGATCCATCCTGGAAGCTCTGCAGATAGAAGACGGAGAAGAGCAGGGATGTCCGATTCCTGGATCTCTGTGCTGGTTATGTGGGCACTGGCAGCTCATCACCTACACAATGGAGAAGTGGGGAGGGGGTGGGGTGAGGGTGCTTAGTCCAAATAAACTATTTAAAGTTCACTAAAACCTGGAGTTAGGCTTTAGGTGCTTTACCTACCCAGCACCATGGGTAGACTTTGAGGCCCCTAGTAAAAGGATTTCTCTTTGGTCATTGAATGATATACAATTAGCCAGACCAATGTCACTAACCTAATATAGCCATATAGACAATAAAGTGATGAGCATCTCTTCCCCTTTGTGTATGTGCAGCTGTGGGTTGGGAATTCCCCACTTGCAGCGCATTGGCCAAGGAATGATAGCTGCCTTCTGAGTACAGCTAAACCCAAGTTCAGACTGAACCCAGGTTTATAACTTGTGTGGACACCATCTTCTGTTAGCACCATAGGCGTGCGCACAGGGTGTGCCAGGTGTGCCTGGGCACACCCTAATCACCCCATGTGCATTAGCATTATCCAGGGACAGCACCAGGTGAGTGGGTGAGGGTGCCAGAGACCAGTGTAAATGCTCTCATTATATTAAAGGCTAGGCTCAACAATAGGAACACGTTACACCCATATTTAGGGCATAAAGGTAATATGATCCCTATCAACTGTCTCCCACCACCAGAGCCTCCTTTCTGTGACAGCAGGTGGCGTTCATGTGTCTTTGAGATTTGGGGTGCACACCCTATTGCAAAAGGCTGCGCACACCTATGGTTAGCACACACTCCGAGGTATTCCGAACTCGCCCAACATGTGTTCCACCTAACCCAGAAAGGCAGTGTCATTCCTGGGCCAGTGAGCTGCAAATTCTCTGCCCCATAGCTGCATGTATACAAAGCTGAAGGGATGCTCATAGCATCATTGACTTAATATCACCCCAATCCCCCACCCGCAGCTCATTGGCCCAGGAATGACAGTTGTCATCTAGGTTTGGCCGAACCCAAACTGGGTGAGCTTGGAATACCACAGAGTGTGCTTTGAGGGGGGGGGGAAAGTTCTATGTCCACTTAGGTGATGAGCTGTCATTAGTGACCCAATGAGCTGGCCATGTGGCCATTATAGGTCAATGAATTTATGAGCATCCCTGTGGAATCCCTGCTTGCAGCTTATTAGACCAGGGATGACAGCTGCTTCCTCCAAATTTGGACCAAACCCAAGCTCATCGTTGTGAGGACATTGTCCCCCGTTAACATACACTCCGAGGTATTCTGAGGTTACCCAAACTGGTTGGTTCCAAACTCAACCATTTTTCTTGCTGCAGTCTAACTTTCTTTGTAAATGCTTCTTAACACAATACATTTTTATTCTCAAGTACAGTAAGAATGAAAAATTATTTTTTATTTTGTGTCTGGTAGTTATAATTACCTTTTGCTGCTGCATGCTCTTTTGTTCTATAGTTTCCGCTACACAAACAATATTTTGTCATTTCAGACTTTAAATGATTGTTTTTAAAGACAATGCTTTAGGGATGTTTATTTTTATGTTGGTAATTGAAGACATAGCACTTTATTACTCTGTTTTTATTCTTACAGTATTCATTTATCTACGCTTGCCACATAAATATAGTCATAAAATACCTGTTTTTCGATTCTGCTCTTATAGAACAGGAGTCAGTCGGTAAAAGGCAGCTGGTAAGGGTACAGACATTGCTGTGTTGTTTTTTAAAAAGTTCAGGCTCTGGACCAATCACTTTGGACCCCACCATTGTGACCTACTGTGTCGCTGACCTTGGACAAGCAGACCTTTCCTTCTTACTTTTCCTCTCCCTTTCCTTTCTCCTTTTCTCCTTCCTCTTGTTCCCTCATTTCCCCTTCCAATATCACATGTCCTCCTTTCCCCCTCTCCCTTCTCTTTCCAACTTCCCCTTCTTCCCCCCGCCCTCCCCCCTTCCTTCTTTTCCCTCCTCTGTGTTCTTGCCACCTTTCCCTTCTTTTGTTCTTTCTTCCTGTTGTTTTTCCCCATTCCTAATTGGTTCTTTATGAGTGCAGTTTATCTATCTATATGCTATTATTATTTCACCTAGATATACGTCCATTGTTTGCACATCCCAGTTAGCCGCCGCGGGGGAACCCTGGTGGCACTTTTTGCTCTGGTCGGACCTGGGCTGTGGGCATAGGTGTGCGCAGCCTATTGCATTAGGGTGTGCACCTCAAAGCTCCAACACATATGCATTTGTGACATATTAACTGGCCTCTTCCCCACTCGTCATCCTAAAACAATGGGGGGGAGCAGATGAGCACACAGGGGGACCTGGACAGCAGAAAGAAAAGGAACTGGGACAAGAGGGGTGGCATACATTAGTACCAATCCCCTGTATTTTCCTCCAGTGGCAGCTGAATATCGGCGAGAGGAAGAGGAGGAGAAGCCTACTTTCAGCTGCTGCAGAAGAAAATACAGATCGGTCCATTAATTTCCACTCCAGCCGCCTATCCTGTCCAGGTTCTGGGGGTCGGCAAGTAAGGATCGTGGCTTACCTGTCACCAGCCCACAATTGATGGGTTGCCAACTCCAGGATTAGGGTGTGCCCAGGCACACCTGGCACACCCCTTGCGCACACCTATGGCTGTGGGTAAGCCACTTTGCTCTATCCTCGTCGATTTCCTTTTATTGTTAAATAAAATGTCTCACATGTTGTAATGTAATGACATGTATTGTGTAACACTTTATCAAACAAATTAAAGATACTCTCCTGATGAAGCGGCATTAGGACCATGTTGAGAAATGATATCCATAAAAATTCATCTCAGTGTGATCCTCCCTCCTAGGGGACTATAATGCTGGTGATATATATGGACTGTTATTATGCATTTTTATGTACCTAATTATGTGATGTATCTTGTAACAATATATATATCTTGTAACAATTTTGGAAAAAAAAATATCTATTTACTTATCATCATTTTTGAGTTTATGCTGTTTAGGCCAGTACCGAGTTTCGTTTCGTCTGTTTTGGGCAACCAGTTGGGGACCGATCTCCCAGTTTCCCCAGTTTTTTCGCAATCTTAGACAATGGTACTCCCCTTCTAAACCCATATCTAGTTTTAATCCCTAGATACTACACTCCCTTTTAGTTACCCAAATTGGTTGGTTCCAAACTCAACCATTATTATTGCTGCAGTCTAACTTTCTTTGTAAATGCTTCACACAATACGTTTTTATTCTCAAGTAAGAATGAAATTTTTTTTTTTTTTTTTTGTGTCTGGTAGTTAGAATGACCTTTTGCTGCTGCATGCTCTTTTGTTCTATAGTTTTCGCTACACGAACAATATTTTGTCATTTTGGACCTTAAATTATTGTTTGTAGAGACAATGCTTTGGGGATAGCACTTTATTACTCTGTTTATATTCTTACAGTATTCATTTATCTATGCTTGCCACATAAAGATAGTCATAAAATACCTGTTTTTCGATTCTGCTCTTATAGAACAGGAGTCAGTCAGTAAAAGGGAGCTGGTAAGGGTACAGACATTGCTGCGTTGTTTTTTAAAAAGTTCAGGCTCTGGACCAGTCACTTTGGACCCCACCATTGTGACCTGCTGTGTCGCTGACATTGGACAAGCAGACAGAGCTGCCATCTTGCCTGTTAGTTCCAGGTGAAGGTTTCCACTAGAGAGATTTCTCCTCACTTCCTGTCGGGGCCATGGGTGTCACCAGAACAGGAAGGAAGGGACAGTCTTCCCTGTGGACATAATATCTATGCATGTATCTATGCATATTCTCTTGATACCTGGGGCCAGAAGGCCATATGTGGGCTACTGGTACTTAATGTATGATCCTCAGACTCCAGAAGTCAGTAGCCAGTCTTTCATAATCTACTGTAGTATGTATGTCCACAGACTTTGACAATCTACTGTAAGATGTCCAGTCTTTTAAAATATACTGTAGTATATCCTCAATCTTTGACAAATTACTGTAATATGTCCAGTCTTTGACAATCTACTGTAATATGTCCAGTCTTTGACAATCTACTGTAATATGTCCAGTCTTTGACAATCTACTGTAGTATGTCCAGTCTTTGACAATCTACTTTAGTATGTGCAGTCTTTGACACTCTACCATAGTATTGTATGTCTGCAGTCTTTGGCAATTCATTGTAATTTGTCCTCAGTCTTTGACAATCTACCATAGTATGTCTGTAGTCTTTGACAATTTACAATTTACTGTAGCATGCCCTCAGTCTTTGACAATCTACTGTAAGATGTCCAGTCTTTTAAAATATAGTGTAGTTTATCCTCAATCTTTAACAAATGACTGTAATATGTGCAGTCTTTGACAATCTACTGTAGTATGTCCAGTCTTTAACAATCTACTGTAATATATCATCAGTCTTTGACAATCTACCATAGTACTGTATGTCTGCAGTCTTTGGCAAATTACTATAGCATGTCCACAGTCTTTGACAATTCATTGTAATTTGTCCTAAGTCTTTGACAATCTACTGTAGTGTAACCTCAGTCTTTGATCATTTACTGTAATATGTCCAGTCTTTGACAATCTACTGTAATATGCTCTCAGTCTTTGACACTCTACTGTAGTATATTTTTAGTCTTTCATCATTTACTGTAATATTTACAGTCTTTGACAATCTACTATAGTACTGTATGTCTGCGGTCTCTGTCAAATTACTATAGTATGTCCACAGTCTTTGACAATTCATTGTAATTTGTCCTCAGTCTTTGGCAATCTACTATAGTCTCGGTCTTTGATCATTTACTGTAATATGTCCAGTCTTTGACAACCTACCATAGTATGTCTGCAGTCTTTGACAATTTACTGTAGTATGTCCACAGCCTCTAACAATCTAACATAGAAATCATACCATTCCAAGTACTTTATTGAGCAATAGATAGAAAGATATGGGGTATTATTATTATTATTATACAGGATTTATATAGCGCCAACAGTTTGCGCAGCGCTTTACAACACGAGGGTTGGGTAGAGAGACAGATAGATACAGTGCTTTGAAAAAGTATTCATACCCCTTGAAATTTGTGAAACTAACTTTGTGTTGGTCTATCACATAAAATCCCAATAAAATACATTTACGTTTTTGGTTGTAACATGACAAAATGTGGAAAATTTCAAGGGGTATAAATACTTTTTCAAGACACTGTAGGTAGATAGATAGATAGATAGATAGATAGATAGATAGATAGATAGATAGATAGATAGAGATATAGATAGATAGATAGATAGATAGATAGATAGATAGATAGATAGATAGATAGATAGATAGATAGATAGATAGATAGATAGATAGATAGATAGATAGATAGATAGATAGATAGATAGATAGATAGATAGATAGATAGATAGATAGATAGATAGATAGAAAAAGGATAGATAGATAGATAGATAGATAGATAGATAGATAGATAGATAGATAGATAGATAGATAGATAGATAGGAGGAAGGAGATCCTTCCTCCTAAAAAGTCTTCTTGCTAGTTCGATGTATACATTTCCAATAAAATAAACAGCTTATTGAACTACTAGAAGTGATGACCTGTACTTGATCTTTGATTTGATTATAAAATTAATTTAATGCGTTATTTTTTTTTTTTTTTATACTTCAAGTTTTATTCAATTTTCAACAGTTACAAAAAGTTAACAAAAAGATTATTACAAAGATACATCTTCAAGCTATGGTATGTATACACTTAGGTGCGTTTTTAGAACATGCAAAAAATGTGTTGCATATAGGTGCTAATAAAGGAGCTATAACATGCAAATACTTGGACTTAGCTAGGTAGTAACCTAGATGAGAAAAAAAAAAAAAAAAAGACAACGTTATCGATTGTAGATTTAACTTAAACCTTGTTCTTGCTATCTAAAGGGAGTGGGGCTAGCAGACAGTCACACACGTGGTTATAGTTTACTACGTGGGGAAACTGGGCGCATAGTGCTGAGATGTGTGGATTGCCTACTTATTAATGAGGAATAAAGATTATAACGGAGTTGTGAGATTTTTGTGAGTAAAGGCGGAATCAGTCCAGCTGTACACTTCTAGGGTCGTTGATCCATAAAGTCCAATTCTTGAAAAAATTTTCAGTGGTGAGATGGGCTTTGGAGAAGCCGTATTCCATTTTGAAGTTTTCGTTTAGAATTATGATCACTTCCTTGATGTCAGGAGGATGAATACTTTTCCATTTCCTTGCAATTGCCAATCTTGCAGCGATGAGGATGTGGGTGGCCACTGTTTGGAATTTCCTGGGCCATGTGGGAATCATCAGACCCAGGAGAAGGTCAATGGGAGATAGATTATTTGTTGTGAATGTTAATGATTGGAGCATTTTTAGTACTTGCTTCCAAAAGACTTTGAGGTGTGGGCACTCCCACCAAATATGGAGTAGGGTTCCTGTAAGGCTGCAATTTCTCCAGCATAAGTGAGATGTTTTGGGGTGCATCTTGGCAATTCTGGTGAGTGTAGTACCAGTGTTGAAAGAGCTTTTGTAAAGATTCCCAATGCGTGGTGCAGTGGGAGAGTTTAGATGGTAAGGATAAAGCCTTGTGCCATTGATTAGACGGATGGGCTGAAGGAACGTGTTTAGACCACTGCAAGATTTGGGTTTGAGTTGAGTTCTGAGCAGGTTGAGAGAGCAAGCCATAAATATATGATATTCCCTTACGTATGCTTTTAGTGGAGGCAAGATATTGTATCATGGGAGATAAAATCTCGTCTTGTGTTATCCAATGTGTTTTATTGAGGAGAGATCTGATCCTGAGGTATATATGAAGCGTTCTTGGTGAGAGACCGTATGTAGTTTGAAGGTCATTGAATGGGATTAGACCGGACGCAGTGAAGAGTTGACCAATGGTGTGGATACCTGCGTCAATCCATGTACATAGTTGAAGATCAGGTAGAATTATTGAGCAAGCTTTGAGTGGGATGAATTGTAGAATGGATTGAGGTAACCCCTGTAGCATTTGAGAAATAGATGTCCATACTCTTAGGGAGGCTGTTATTGTGTCCATAGGAAAAGCGTCTGGGGTGTGGGGCAAGAAGCGAGGCACAGAGGTATAGTTTCGGGTCGTTGGTTAGCATTGCCGATTCTATTTGTGTCCAATTGGAGGGAGTGGATGGATGCCACCATAATTTCAGTTGGTCTAGCATGACAGCTTTGTAGTATAGGCTAACGTTAGGGGCTCCCAATCCCCCCATTCGTGCTGGAGTCAATAACTTGTGGTGTTTTATCCTGGCCCGTTTGTGTTGCCAAATAAAGGAGTTGATGAGAGATTGGAGATGTCGTAGTTGCGTTGAAAGGAATGGCACTGGTAGCGTGCGGAAGACATAGAGAATATGTGGGAGCATGAACATTTTAGCTAATGCAATTCTACCCGCCCATGATACAAAGGGATGATGTATATCGTTAGATATTCTTTTAAGCTTTTCTACCAGGTCTATCAGATTTGTGCGTAGCAGATTTTTGCTAGGTGAGGTCAAGCGGATTCCTAAATAGGTTAAAGATGAGTCTTTTGACCAGGAGAATGAGGAGTATTTTGAAATGTGTTGTATGGTTGGTTTATCTAGGCCTAGCGCCAGCATAAAGGATTTGCTATGGTTTACTTTGTATAAAGATATTGCACTGAACTGGTCGAGGATATATTGAATCTCGGTCAGGGAGCATTTTGGGTCAGTGACGGCGATTATTACGTCGTCCGCGTAAAGACCAATTTTGTGTTCAGTGGTACCAATGTTGATACCTTTAATTTGGGAGTCAGAGCGAATCTTTTGGGCCAGGGGTTCCATGATCATGGCAAAAATTAAGGGTGACAGTGGGCAGCCCTGCCTTGTACCATTCGTAATGTTGAAGGAGTTGGACAATACGCCCGAAGTCCACACTTTGGCACTTGGGGAAGTGTATAGGCCGAGTATGGCATATAGGAGTGTGCCCGATATGCCAAACTTGCGTAAGACCGCCTCCATGTAAGTCCATTGTACCCTATCGAATGCCTTCTCTGCATCCAAAGAAAGGAGCAGAGAAGGCATTTGGTTATGTTCCACCCATTGTATGATGTTGATAAATCGCCGGGTCCCGTCTGATGCTTGTCTCCCCGGTATGAAACCGACTTGATCTATATGTATCAATTGATTCATAACCTTGGAGAGTCGGAGAGCTAATATTTTTGCATACAGTTTTGTGTCTGTATTTAGTAAGGAAATGGGCCTGTAATTCCCTGGGGTGTCAGTTGGTTTACCAGATTTAGGGAGAGTTACTATCAGGGCTTCGAGGCATTCTTTTGGGATTTTCCCTGTAGAGGCATATTGATTAAATGTGGTGCATAAGTGGGGAGAGAGGATGTCGTTAAAGTGCTTGTAATACTCATTGGAGAACCCATCTGGTCCTGGGGCTTTGTGTAGTGGAAGGGATTTGACGGCGTTAAAGACTTCTGCTTGTGTGAATGGGGTGGACAGCTCGGTTACTTGTGTGGGAGTTAGTGAGGGAAGTTGTATGGACGAGAGAAAGGCTTCTATTTCTTCGGTACCTGGTGGGGAGGTGGATCTCTGCTCTTGCAAATTGTATAATTGTGTATAGAAGGACGCAAACGTGTTAGCTATGTCCAGTGGATTGGACATGCGCACTCCTTTTGAGTTCAGAAGGTAGGGGATTTTTGTACGCGTTTGTTGACGTTTAACTTGTCTGGCCAGGAAGGCTCCAGATTTGTTGCTAAAGGAGTATGAATTTAATTTTAAGCGTTTGACATAGTAGTCAAATTTATTGTGTAATAGTTCACTTATTTTGAGTCTGTAGTCTCTAATTGCATCAAAAGTTGTCCGATTGGGTGAATTTTTGTTTGTTAATTCTAAGGCCTTTAGTTTTTGTAGCAGTGACTCTATTTCCGCTAAGCGTCTTCTGCGTTCTTGGGCACCAAATTTGATGAGTAGACCCCGCAGAAAAGCCTTATGGGCCAACCATACCATAGATTGATCTTCAACAGATGCACAGTTAAGTTTAAAGAAATTCTCAATCTCGGATTTTATTTCAATTTCATACTTTGGATTGGTTATGAGGGATGAGTTCAGTCTCCATAGAGAACGATTCGTTGGACAGGTTTGGGGGAATATTCTCAAGGATATTGGAGCGTGGTCTGACCACGTGATGAGACCTATATTTGATTCTGAGGTTGCCAATAGTGCTTTTTTGTTTGTGAGGAAAAGGTCAATCCGAGAATAAGAATTCCCTGGGTGAGAGTAAAATGTATAGTCGCGTTCAACGTCGTGCATGCACCTCCAGGGATCGTATAAATCTTCGCTATCTATGAATGAGGAGAGAGCAGATGCCCTCCTTCTATCTGAGTTGGTAGAATCCAGTGTGGGGTTGGGGGTGTCATTAAAGTCACCACAGATGATTAACGTGTTACTCTTGTAGGGTTCTAGAATATTTTTGAGTTTTTTGTAGAATTTTTTTTGTGAGGTGTTGGGTACATAAACATTCACCAGGGTCATGATGTGATTATCAATAGTGGCGACTAAAATTATAAATCTGCCTTCATCATCAGTGACTACGTGGTGTAGGGTAAAAGAAACCTTGGTGCTAATGGCTATCATTACCCCACTTTTTTTTTTTGTTGTTGTTGGAAAGGAAGTACTGGGAGTATTTTTTGTGTGTACAAGATGGGGCGTTGGTGTTTGAGAAATGCGTCTCTTGCACGCATAGTATGTCTGCATTTTGGGAGCACGCTTCTTTCCAAAGAAGATTTCTCTTAAAGGGGGAATTAAGCCCTTTGGCGTTTATAGATGTGACCTTGAGTGTCATAATTGTAGGCGTTAGAGGTTGGTTTGCAGGAATTGAGCGCGACTATAATCTTGTATACAGCTGGCTGTTATAAAGAATGGCTATTGGACAGTAGTAAGAATTGAGAGTTATAACAAACAACTTAATAGCTCTTAGTAACTGAAAGAAGGTAAAACAACCATTGCAACTCAGCGTGTGACAAATACAGATTATGGAATATCGTTAGAGATATTGCACACTATTAGAAATAAGAACAAAAGAAAAACAATATAAACAGTTCTCAGATAATGTATTGAGTGAAAAATTATAAGTAAGCGTTTGACTAAGTGTGCACGGCACACTATAAAGTGGTGGGAGGTGGAGACTAATAAATCGCCCAAGCAGGATATATCTGAGCTGGGGACTAGTAGATCTAAAGTAGCATTAGGTTTTATCCGCCTTGTTTGGTTGGCGTTGAGCAGGAGGATTCGGAGGTGCATCCTGATTGTGTGGTCGGTGAGACGTCGCGGGGATGGGTAGTAGGCCCCAGTTTGTTAGTTTCTTATATCCATCTTTAGGTGATAGAATTGGGATTGTTTTTTGCTGGTATGTGACCAGAAGCTTGGTGGGGTATCCCCAGCGATAGATAATTTTATGCTCTTGTAGGATTGAGGTGACCGGGGTGTATGCTCCACGTAGTTCCATAGTAGCTGGTGACAGATCCACAAAAAGGGCTATTTTAGAGTAGGGTGCCGGTAAGGGTTTGAGATTCCTTGCCGTGTAAAGGATTTGTTCCTTTATGTGGAAAAAATGGATTCTGGCTAGGACATCTCTGGGAATCTCCGCTGGCAGGTGATCTAGTTTTGCGATTCTGTGTGCACGATCGATGAGTAGGTCGTGAGGAGAGAGATTAGGAAGCAGGGTGAGAAAGAGCTGCTGTAGATATTTTTTGAGCTCATTGGGTGGCACTGACTCGGGGATCCCTCTGAATTTTATATTATTTCTTCTGGACCTGTCCTCGAGGTCTGCCAGCTTCAGTTTAATTTTTTGGATCTCATCCGTGTGATGATCGTGCGCATTGAGAAGCTCGTTATGAGCTTTACTCATTTCAGATATATGTTCCTCAGTGGTGTCAGCTCTGTCTTCCAGACAGTCAAGCCTGTCATGTGCCTGTGATAAAGATAGCTGCAGCTCCCTGTGTAAATCTTTTTGTAGAGTGAGTAGCATCGACTTTAGCATGCTTTCTGATACTGGGTTGTCAGTTACAGGGATATTTGCTAAGGAGGATGGGAGTGTGGAGCTGAGAGAGGTGGATTCTGAGGAGTTCCCATGGTGTTTTTTGGCCTGTGGAGTTTTGGTGGGTGAGTTGCAGGGAGAAGAGGCGAGTCTCTTACCTCTGTCCTGCTGTGCCTCAGTTGGATCTGATGCTAGAGGAGGGAGACTATCCATGTCTTCTGTGTCCCTCGATCCTGTTAGCACTGCTCCTTGTTGGTGGTGTGGCTGAGCGCTGCTTGTATGGCCGTGCTGTGCGGCTGGGAACGGAGAGCGGCCGGCGCCATCTTGCTTGTGTCTCTGTTCCATGAGGCCGAAATATTCAGTCAGGCGGCGGGGTTGTGGCGGCGGATTACGCCTCCCTGACATGCCGGTTCGTGTCCCGATGTTCTCCCCTCGCTACTCGGGGAGAGGGGAGAAGCTTGTAGCTGTGTGTTGCTGTATATCCCAGCTATGGAGCGGAGCTCGTGATTCAAGCTTCCATCCCGCTCCGCGGCTAGCCACGCCCCCTTAATGCGTTATTTTAAAAAGAAAAAGTAGTGATAAGAAAAAGCACTTGTGGGTTTAACCAATCATTTAACCAATCATTTTTAGCACACCAAATTTGGGGTTCCTAGCACCAAGTGGCCTAGAGATACGGGGCCCCAAAGTCAGGTCGCAAACGCGGCTAAACGTGGGACCGGCGTTTAGCCGCGTTTGGCGTCTGAAACGTGGAAAACTTTTGTGTCTGAACCCATTTTTTTGCTTCTGGAAAAACGAGGTTAAACGCAACTGCCTAAAAACACCAAAAAACGAGACTGTGTACATGGACACATAGGATAACATTGAATGTGTTCAGGGGCAGTTTAAAAAAGTGTCCAACTGCCTCTGAACGCGAGTTTAACAGTGTCTCATGTGCATGAGGCCTAAAGAAAAAGTAGTGATAAGAAAAAGAACTTGTGGGTTTAACCAATCATTTTTGGCATATTAATTCTTTGTGGTCTGTGTAACTGTGAACATACAGTGCATGCAGGAAGGTATTCACAGCACTTCACTTTTTCTACATTTTCTTATGTTACAGCCTTATTCCAAAATGGGCTAAATGCATTATTTTCCTCAAAGTTCTACTAACATTAATCCATAAAGACTACATGAAAGAAGTTTGTTTGAATTCCTTGCAAAATAAAAAATGAAAAACAATCCTATGTACATAAGTATTCACAGCCTTTGCTGAATACTTTGTTGAAGCACCTTTGGCACCAATTCCAGCCACAAGTCTTTGAATATGATGCTACAAGCTTGGTACACCTATTTTTGGGCAGTTTCTCCCATTCTTTTTTATAGGGACCTCTCAAGCTCTATCAGTCAGTGAAAATCTAGCCAGTGTGAACAAAAAATCTTACAGATTCTAACCTTTCTGTGAATTAAAAAAAATCTATAAATATATAATATATATATATATATATATATATACACACACACACAGTGGAGACGGAAAGTATTCAGACCCCCTTAAATTTTTCACTCTTTGTTATATTGCAGCCATTTGCTAAAATGCTAAAATCATTTAAGTTCATTTTTTTCCTCATTAATGTACACACAGCACCCCATATTGACAGAAAAACATAGAATTGTTGACATTTTTGCAGATTTATTAAAAAAGAAAAACTGAAATATCACATGGTCCTAAGTATTCAGACTCTTTGCTCAGTATTTAGTAGAAGCACCCTTTTGATCTAATACAGCCATGAGTCTTTTTGGGAAAGATGCAACAAGTTTTTCACACCTGGATTTGGGGATCCTCTGCCATTCCTCCTTGCAGATCCTCTCCAGTTCTGTCAGGTTGGATGGTAAACGTTGGTGGACAGCCATTTTTAGGTCTCTCCAGAGATGCTCAATTGGGTTTAAGTCAGGGCTCTGGCTGGGCCATTCAAGAGCAGTCACGGAGTTGTTGTAAAGCCACTCCTTCGTTATTTTACAGGTGACCGCGATATTGTGTCAATCTCGCCGCACTTCTCGGCGAGATTTGACACCTACGAGCCCCGTCGCAGGAGCCAGCGCCGAGATGGCTCACTCATCGGGAAAGGAAAACTTTGTTTTCCTTCCGCAATGAGTGACAGGCAGCGCTGACAGCTGTCTAGTATGAATCCTGAGGCGGGAACACCGCGCCAAATTTTAAATGAAAAAACCGGCGTGGGTTCCCCCCTCGGAGGCATACCAGGCCCTTAGGTCTGGCATGGATTGTAAGGGGAACCCCCTATGCCGAAAAATCGCCGTGGGGGTCCCCCCCAAATCCATACCAGACCCTTATCCGAGCACGCAGCCCGGCCGGCCAGGAAAGGGGGTGGGGACGAGCGAGCGCCCCCCCCCTCCTGAGCCGTACCAGGCCGCATGCCCTCAACATGGGGGGTGGGTGCCTTGGGGGAGGGGGGCGCCCTGCGGGGCCCCCCCACCCCAAAGCACCTTGTCCCCATGTTGATGAGGACAAGGGCCTCTTCCCGACAACCCTGGCCGTTGGTTGTCGGGGTCTGCGGGCGGGGGGCTTATCGGAATCCGAGAGCCCCCCTTAATAAGGGGGCCCCCAGATCCCGGCCCCCCACCCTGTGTGAATGAGTTTGGGGTACATGGTACCCCTACCCATTCACCTAGGGAAAAGTGTCAATATAAAAAAAACACACTACACAGGTTTTAAGAGTAATTTATTAGTCAGCTCCGGGGTCTTCTTCCGACTTCGGGGGGGTCTCCTTCCACATTCTCCCGGTGTTCGGCCTCTTCTCCCGGTGTTCGGCCTCTTCTCCCGGGCCCCGCCGCTATCTTCTTCCAGCTCTATTGCCAGCGAGGGGCCTGGTCTGCTGCCGCTGTCTTGTCGCCGCTGTCTCGCTGCCGCTGTCTCGCCGCCGCTGTCTTGTCGCCGCTGTCTCTCCGCTTCTTCTCTTCTTTTCTTCTTCCCCGATGTTGACACGACGCTCTCTCCGGCTCGAATGCTGTGTGCGAGCTGCGGAGCCATTTATATAGGCGGTAACCCCGCCCCCTTACGACGTCATGGTCCCAGCATGCGCAGGGACTCTGGGGCCACGCCCCCTTATGACGCCAGAGTCCCTGCGCATGCCGGGCTGCGTGCTCGGATAAGGGTCTGGTATGGATTTGGGGGGGACCCCCACGCCGATTTTTCGGCATAGGGGGTTCCCCTTACAATCCATGCCAGACCTAAGGGCCTGGTATGCCTCCGAGGGGGGAACCCACGCCGGTTTTTTCATTTAAAATTTGGCGCGGTGTTCCCGCCTCAGGATTCATACTAGACAGCTGTCAGCGCTGCCTGTCACTCATCGCGGAAGGAAAACAAAGTTTTCCTTTCCCGATGAGCGAGCCAGCGCGACATTCACAGTACCCTGTCGCTGAGAACCAGCGCGATGGTATCGCGCTGGAAACACAATCTCGCGGTCAGGTACTGTAGCTGTGTGCTTAGGGTCATTCTCTTGTTGGAAGGTAAACCTTCGGCCCAGTCTGAGATCCTGAGCACTCTGGAGAAGGGTTTCGTCCAGGATATCCCTGTACTTGGCCACATTCATCTTTCCCTCGATTGCAACCAGTCGTCCTGTCCTTGCAACTGAAAAACACTGCCACAGCATGATGCTGCCACCACCATGCTTCACTGTTGGGACTGTATTGGACAGATGATGAGCAGTGCCTGTTTTTCTCCACACATACCGCTTAGAATTAGGGCCAAAAAGTTCTATCTTGATCTCATCAGACCAAAGAATCTTATTTCTCACCATCTTGGAGTCCTTCAGGTGTTTTTTAGCAGACTCCATGTGGGCTTTCATGTGTCTTGCACTGAGGAGAGGCTCTGGTGGAGGGCTGCAGTGATGGTTGACTTTCTACAACTTTCTCCCATCTCCCGACTGCATCTCTGGAGCTTGGCCACAGTGATCTTTGGGTTCTTCTTTACCTCTCTCACCAAGGCTCTTCTCCCCCGATAGCTCAGTTTGGCCGGACGGCCAGCTCTAGGAAGGGTTCTAGGAAGGGTTCTGCTCATCCCAAACGTCTTCTATTTAAGGATTATGGAAGCCACTTAAGTGCAGCAGAAATTTTTTTGTAACCTTGACCAGATCTGTGCCTTGCCACAATTCTGTCGCTGAGCTCTTCAGGCAGTCCCTTTGACCTCATGATTCTCATTTGCTCTGGCATGCACTGTGAGCTGTAAGGTCTTATATAGACAGGTGTGTGGCTATCCTAATCAAGTCCAATCAGTATAATCAAACACAGCTAGACTCAAATGAAGGTGTAGAACCATCTCAAGGATGATCAGAAGAAATAGACAGCGTGAGTTAAATCTATGAGTGTCACAGCAAAGGGTCTGAATACTTAGGACCATGTGATCTTTCAGTTTTTCTTTTTTAATAAATCTGCAAAAATGTCAACAATTCTGAACAAAAAATGAACTTCAATGATTTTAGCAAATGGCTGCAATATAACAAAGAGTGAAAAATTTAAGGGGGTCTGAATACTTTCCGTCCCCACTGTACATTATATATATATATATGCATTGTATGTTTATTTATTGAAAAACCTGACACAGATTCTAACTAAAGAAAATGTCTTTTTTTTTTTTTTTCTTTGCATGGGAGAGTTATACTTTAAGGTTTACTTAGAGTCCTAATCAACTTTGCAGTAATGAACTTGCTTCATGACGCCCATAGTAATTCATTAAATGTTAGTATTTTTCTTAACCTGAAAGGCAACTAGACTTCCTTGACCCAGAGAAATAAGAACATCGCATAGATCAGAGATGCCGCCAAAGATGAAGAGCATTTTCCAATTTCCACCTTATGGACAAATCTCCAGACCGTAACAAGTTAGCCCAAAACAGCATGCTTTGAGAGCAGCCCCCTTCCACGCAGTCCCATAATGTGAAAGGTGTCCTCAGCCTACGTGTTTACTAAGATCGCACGTTTTGTATTAATGAGCAAAATGAAGCCCCAGAACCGGTTTCAGGGCTGGAATTAACAGACGCATCCAAAATGTATTCTTAATGAGAATTCACAAACCTTTTGAAGATTAAGCACCTGTTCTACTGCGAGAAGCAGATGCTTGTGGGGGAAATATTAGTAAGAGTGATGGCATAAATTTCTTTCTGTTCCCTCAACATAAACAAAAATCGATGTTGAACTTTTTCTTTTTCTTTTTTTGCAGGAGTTTGCTCCAAGAGCAGAGCTATAATTGAAGTCCAGAGCAATGAGTGGCTGTTCTTTCTCAATCAATTCGATAACACAGCCCAAGGCATCTGTACTTTTCTTTAAAGTTCCCCACTAACAACAAAGGAAGACAATTCCTGCCTCGTTCAACCTTCATTGCAGAGATGTTAGGCTGGCCAACGCCAACAGCGGAGGTTTGCCAACTTGAAGGATTAAAAATAAAATACATGGCATAAGAGATTGAATACACAAGGAGCCAGTTCCATGCAGATGAAGATGGTTAAAGAGGAGCTCTGGACAAATGTTATAAACCTCAATTAAAGGGATGGGATGTTAGTTTTGTTTGCTGTTAGCTTGGTCTTCTAAGTTTTCAAGGCAAAACCTGAAGAAAAAGAGCAATTTCCCTAACACTACCCTCTCTTTACCTCTAAAACTAACCTTCTCATTGAAGCAGAACTTCACCCAAAAGGGGAAATTCCACTCCCCCCCCCCCCTTCCTCCTTTACATTTGGCGTATTCTTTTTTTAGGGGGGAACGGATAACAGATTTTGACAGGTACCCACTCCCTAACTTCTGGTCTGATCAGAGCAGAAGTTCGGTCCCCCTCCTTCCCCCCACAGCTTTCTGGGACACATCACAGGTCCCAAAAGACTAAGGAACCAAACACAAAGCGCAGCGCGACTTGTACATGGAACCCAACTGTGAAGTTCCATGGCTCTCCTGCACCTGAAGCCAACTGAAGGTTCAGTTTAGGCGAGGACATCGCTGGATCCAGGGGCAGGTAATTGTCCTTATAATAAAAGTACTAATACTGTAGTTGCTGACTTTACATTTTTTGGGAGGAGACTGGAGCTCCTCTTTATTCTTCCCTGTATATCTATAATCCTGTGTTTCTATAACTTACAATAACCCTTCCTTTAACAATAACACTACAGACACATTCATTGTGATGTGGGTCTGTGTTGCTGTATGATGTAATTGATGGTGGATGTGGATTTTTTTTTAATTAAAGAACTTGTCAAAACTATGTATGTTTGTATACTTTTCACTTTTTTTTTTTTGAATGAGTAGGGGTACACCTTACTCATTCATAGACTGGGAAACAGTATCTTGGGCTCCTCTTATTGTTTATCTGGGGTTTTAAATGTCAATAAGCCCTCCATTCACAGACCTCCATAACCACCAGGCTGGTGTTGTAGGGAAGAGGCCCGTGTTCTCATCAACATGAGTGCTTTGCCCGGGGGGGTCCCCCAATGTATCCCCCTATGTTGAGGTAATATGACTCAGTATGGTTCAGGATGGGGGGTCCTTTCTTAGCCAGGCAGCATGCTCAGATAAGGGTCTGGTATAAATATAGAGGGGGGCACACTTTTTTCCTTATTGTATTTTTGTGCAGGGTTCCCCCTTCAAAATCTATACCAGATCTAAAGGGTCTGGTACTAAAAATTTAGGGGGACCCCACGTAATTTTTTTTTTTTTCATGGTTTTCCCCTTAACCACTTGCTGACCAGGCCTTTTCTGGTACTTTTTGATTACAAATTTAAATCAGTATTTTTTTGTCAGAAAATTACTTTTAACCCCCAAACATTATACTTTTTTTTTTTTGAGCAGGCACGCTAGGCAATGTTTAAAAAAAAAATACAGGTTACCTTTTTAACCACTTCAGCCCTGGAAGATTTTACTCTCTTAACCACTTAAGGACCTCTTAACCTCTTTCTGAGATTTGGTGTTTACAAGTTAAAAAAATTATTTTTTTTTGCTAGACAATTACTTAGAACCCCCAAACATCATAAATTTTTTTTCTAACACCCTAGAGAATAAAATGGCAGTCATTGCAATACTTTCTGTCACACTGTATTTGCGCAGAGGTCTTACAAGCGCACTTTTTGGGGAAAAAAATACATTTTTACACAATTAAAAAATAAGACAACAGTAACGTTAGCGCAATGTTTTTTTTATATTGTGAAAGATAATGTTACGCCGAGTAAATTGATACCCAACATGTCACGCTTCAAAATTGCGCCCTCTCGTGGAATGGCGACAAACTTTTACCCTTAAAAAACTCCATAGGCGACGTTTAAAAAATTCTACAGGTTGCATGTTTTGTGATACAGAGGAGGTCTACTCGCTCTACTGATTGCGGCGATACCTCACATGTGTGGTTTGAACACCGTTTTCATATGCGGCGGTGCTCATGTATGTGTTCGCTTCTGCACACGAGCTCGACGGGACGGGGCACGTTTAAAAAATATTTTTTCTTATTTATTTTACCTTTTATTTTTTATTTTTACACAGGACCACTTAAAAATGAGATCTGGGGCCAAAAAGACCTCAAATCTCATATTTACACTAAAATGCAATAAAAAAAATATATATATAATTAAATGTTATTTTAAAAAAATATTTTAAAAATTTCTCTCTAAGAGCTATGGGCGGTAGTGATGTTTTGACATCACTTCTGCCCTACAATGGTATGGAGATGGGTGGGGGCCATCTTCCCCTCACTCATCTCCATACCACACACGGAAGAGGACCCGATCGCCTCTGCCGCTACCGATGGCTCTGGTAAGCGGCGGAGGGCATGGAAAGTAGCGGGAGGGGGGCCCTCTCCCACCGATAAAAGTGTTATGCTGCCATAACAATGATATCCCTCTTCAAAGTGCCAACGTATATTGGCGTGAGCCGGTCCAGAAGTGGTTTTAATGACCAGAAAATTTTTTCCGATACGGCACTGCGTCGCTTTAACTGATATTTGCGCGGTCATGCAACGTTGCACCCAAACAAAACTGACGTCCTTTTTTTCCCACAAATAGAGCTTTTTTTGGTGGTATTTGATCACCTCTGCGTTTTTTATTTTTTGCGCTATAAGCAAAAAAAGGCCGGCAGTTTTAAAAAAAACAATATTTTTTACTTTTTGCAATAATAAATATCCCCAAAAAATATAAAAAAAATAATTTCTTCATCAATTTAGGCCAATATGATTCTTATACACACTTTCGGAAAAAAAAATCGAAATAAGCGTATATTGATTGGTTTGCACAAAAGTTATAGCATCTACAAAATAGGGAATAGATATATTTTTGTATTATAAATTATTTTTTTTACTAGTAACGGCGGTGATCAGCAATTTTTATCGGGACTACGACATTGCAGCGGACAGATCAGACACTTTTGACATTATTTTGGGACCATTGACATTTATACAGCGATCAGAGCTAAAAATAGCCACTGATTACTGTATAAATGCCACTGCCAGGGAAGGGGTTAAACACTAGGGGGCGAATAAGGGGGTAAGTGTGTTCCCTCAGTTTGTTCTAACTGTAGGGGGTATGCGCTCACTAGGACATGACAGAGATCACTGCTCCCGATGAGCAGTAGATCTCTGTCATGTCACTGGGCAGAACAGAGAAAGGCCTTGTTTACATAGGCATCTGCCCGTTCAGGCTCTCCTTGCCACGATCACGGGCCACCGATGGACATCGAGTCTGTGGGACACACAGACATGCTCCCACGGCACGCGCCTGATAGCCTGCGATGACGGAGGGACATACAGGTACGCCCATTTGCGCACCCGTGCCATTCTGCCGAAATACATCGTTGTGCAGTGGTCGGCAAGTGGTTAATGTTACAGAGGAGATCTAGCACTAGAATTTTTTATTTATTTTTTTTTTCATACTGTCACTTTAATTTTTTTTTAATCACTTTTATTCCTATTACAAGGAATGTAAACATCTCTTGTAATAGAAATAAGGATGACGGGTCTTCTTTATGGAGAGATCTGGGGTCAAAAAGACCCCACATTTCTTCTTTACCTTCAAAAGCAAAAGATGAAAAAAAATGTTTTTGATCTTTTGCTTTGAAAAAAAAAAACTGTTTACTTCCACCCTGGACTATGACCTCAGTGATGAGTAAGGCCCCTTTCACACGATCGGACGGTGGACCTGAACGGGTGATCCATGTTAGCCTATGGAGCGTCGGATGTCAGCGGAGACCCCGTCCGATCCGCTAAAAGCAGACGGATGGCCATACGTCCAGGTTCGTCGCTGGTGGATCGGATCGGGTGAGATCTGACGAAAACGGACATGCTGTCCGTTTTCGTCCGATCCCTCCATAGGCGGCAGTGGCGCCTGACAAGCCCCTCCCCGCTCAGTGAGCAGAGAGGGACCTGTCATCCGCCAGCTTAGCGGAGATCAACGGAGAGAGCCGGCGGACCGAGGCGGGCTCCGTGGAAAAGGAGTCCACCTCGTGTGAAAGGGGCCTAACTGAGCACCTTTTTTGGATTGATGTTTGTCATGTTCGCTTGATTTTATGGACTTTCAATAAATTCTTTTGATTTTACTTCCAGATGTGTTTCCATTGGATTTCCCTGGCTGTGGCCAGGCAGGCACCCGGGTTTCTCTTCAGCAGCTCATCAGATCCTCACAGGTGGCTTTGAGCCATGTGTTCCCAGATCTTTCTCTCAAGTGACGTCATGACGTCACCCTGGTCCTCCAAGGCCATAGAGGCAATCAAAGATGATCTGCGCCGGTAAAAACAGTAATAAACATCGACTCATGAGCCCCTCGGAGTGCTTTCAAAAGAAAGAAAGACAGCTCCCAGCTGAAAAAAAAGACAGCTGCAGACATAATCCCAGTAAACAACTTGAAAACCGCAAAGTGTAAATGTATATATATATATATATATATATATATATATATATATATATATATATACGTATTGTGGTCAGCAAGTGGTCTCATGGCAATTTAAAGGTTTTTTACCTTCATGCATTCTGTGTGCAGCAGCCCCCCAATATTTCAGTCTCTGGATCCAGGGATGTCCAAGATAACCTTGGCTCCTGCCAATCACAGCCAGTGAGCCAATCAGGAGACGGAAGGGGCAGGGCTGAGCCGCAGCTCTGTGTCTGAATGGACACACAGAGCAGCAGTTGGCTCGGGTGCCCCCCATAGCAAGCTGCCCGAGAATAGGGGGATCTGGGATGCTCTGTGCAAAACCATTGCACACAGCAGGTAAGTATAAGATGTTTGTTATTTTAATGCAAAAAATAAATAAATAAATAAAACACAAGGTTTTATTAACACTTTAAAGAAGAATTCCAGGATAAACCTGTCAGAAACCATGAATAAGACCAAGACAGAAGTACAGTAAAATCACACTTGTTTAATAATAAAAATAAAAAGGTAAATAGAGTAAGCGTAGTCAAAGCATTGCCAGAGTTCATTAACCGAATCGGGTAATCAGCCAAGCCAGAGTACAGTAACCAGATCGGGTAATCAGCCAAGCCAGAGGTCAGGGATCCAAGTAGAGGACCAGCAAGCAGGATAAGGAGCCAGAAGGGATGTCAGCAAGCCAGTTTTTAAACAGGAACGCAGGAGATGGTTTCTTGTGATGTGACCAAGGAGAAGGCAGAGATCAAGTGAGCTGGACGACTTTAAGTAGGCAGGACTGACGAGCAGAATCAACAACAGCTGGCTAACTGTGGAGAGAGATGGGAGCTTGCAATTAGCCGACAGCTGAGCGGCCAGCTCAGAGAAGGAAGGGCTGAGCCCAGCCCTGACAAAATCTTACTATTCCTAAAAATGCTCCTTTACTCCTCTTAACACATCTGTGGACTAACTTGTGTTAGGGCCTGGAGGAGGGCCTGTCACTTTTAACAATTTTCTGTATACTAAGGCTATAACAACGTCTTTCCCTTGTGCATTTTGGGAAGCCCCCTTGAACCTTGTACCTGAGTGGATGCTGTACCATGCCGCCTGTGGATACTTAACATATGTTTGCATGAAAGGGATACCTGCCTCTTGCCCTTCTGGTGTCCCAGGTGCCTGGCTGGTGGGAATCGGTTTTGCCTCTTGAGGTCACGTTCAGGGCAGTGAGATGTAATTGGAGTACTGTTGAACGGCTTACCCGTTTGCTTGAATTCCTCCTGAGGAAGCAGATTCCTGTGAAACACGTGGAGCAGTGGTCTCCAAACTGTGGCCCTGGGGGCCATATGCGGCCCTTTGCATGCCTTTATTTGGCCCTAGAGGCATTATTCTTGCTGCTTACACCAACAATGGGGCATCATTCCTACCACTGACACCAACAACAGGGTACTATTTCTTCCGCTGACACTAATGATGGGGCATAATTCCTTCCACTGACAACAAAAACGGGACACTATTCCTCCTACTTGATGGAACGGAAGACGGATGAAGACGGATGAAGCAACGGATAAGAACTGATACGTTTTTAACGTGGCTAAACTGATGGTGCCCATGTGAATGAGGCCTTACATCAAGTATTTTTCCCCACCAATGCCAAAGATCGGCCATTGTTTACTTCCACTGGACACTGTCCAGCCCCCCCTAAAGTCTGAACTACAGTAAATTGGCCCTTTCTTTAGAAAGTTTGGAGACCCCAGGTGAAGAGGAACAACTCTGCATCAACTTTGTGTAAGTTGGACTTGATGGACTTGTGTCTTTTTTCAACCTAACCTACTATGTAACTATGTAACACAGTGGATATCACATATATTGAGGCGATGTATTACTCTGTGTTGGGAATGATTTATTTAAAGTATAATGTGGTACATCATTTGCTCATATCTCTAGTTTTAATTCTTTATATGAATACAATTGTCAAGGGCTGTGTATTCCCCTTACATTTTGAACATTGTATTGTTGGTTTTCTCTGGGACACCTTAAAAGTCCATCTTTGGTTTGGGACTTATTAAACAACGGATATGATTTAGTCTGTATTGTTTGCTCCTCAGGGGGCAAGATGTGAAATAAAGTGAATGTTTCTCAAATTCTCTTCTTTTTTTTTTTTTTTGTTACGAATCAACAGACTCCGTGACTTGACAAAATCATCCCTTAACAGTGACAGACAAGCTAGGTGAACACAATCTTCCCACAGCTTAAATGGATATATGACAAGGGAATATTAATTGCACCAGACAAGGCATTCAAAGGCATTAGCTCAGCAACACAAGTCTATTTTATTCAATGAGGGTTATTCATCAATGTAGATAACTGCTGAAAAGCAGGAGCTAATCCCGTGTTTTTTGCTATTTTCCACCCTCATGGTACTTAAAGGGAGGACAGCCAAGCGGACCGAACGTGAATATGTAATTGGTAACCAGCAGCTGTGTATCATATTTTGCGGTATAAAAGAGATAAAGGACAACAAAAACCTCTCTGCTTTTTCACAAGCTGCTGGTCTAATTATGTGTCTAAAGCACAGGTGCATGCTTTAAACCTAACCCGCCTTAACTATTGTAGCTCTGGGGTTTTCGCTTAATAAATTAGCCACAATCTAAAACCACATACTGGAGGTGGCACTGTGCCGTTATTACAAATGAAGTGGAGTTTTCTAGGAGAATTATCCTGTTTGATTGGACACAGAAACCTCTTGAGATTCCCGGCGGCCAGCTTGGTGTAAGACCCTATAGTATAGGGTACACATGTAATTTGGGAGCACCTGGAGTGAGTGGTGGTTCAGGGACAGAGACCTTGAGAGAGTGCATAGCGCAGAGCGAGGTTCCTGGCAAGTAGGGTCAGCTCAGGGACAACGCCTGCCCTGAAACATCCGGGTAACCGAAATAGGAATGTTGGGCTCTTCCCAGCAGCATTTCAGTGCCGTCCCAGTACATCGCCAACTGTCGCCCTCCAGTGGAAGCAATCCTAGTAACACTGTGTAAACACCAATGGTTATATTGTCTTATATAAGTGCCTACAAAAGGTATTAATTACTGCTAAACTATATACAATATAGAAGAAAATAACAGACATCAAGGACTCTGTGTGTGTGTGGTATTTCCCTGATTGGGTACCTTGGGCCTAGACCCCGCCTACACACTGAAAGAGGCATGTGTAGTAGATAGAGTAGACGCTGCTCTACCAGCCATTCACCATAACGTACAAGTGAGGATCGGCTTCAGCCTACATGTCTTCACCAACTAAACATGCCCTCTGATGCCCTTTTTCAGATCCTCAGAGAATTCCTTGCCATGAGGTGCCATGTTGAACTTCCAGTGACCAGTATGAGCGAGTGAGAGCGATAACACCAAATTTAACACACCTGCTCCCCATTCACACCTGAGACCTTGTAACACTAACGAGTCACTCGACACTGGGGAAGGAAAATGGCTAATTGGGCCCAATATGGACATTTTCACTTAGGGGTGTACTCACTTTTGTAAAATTAAAAGATATAATAAAACATTTACAAAATTGTGAGGGATGTACTCACCTTTGTAAGATACTGTATATATATATATATATATATATATATATATATATATATATATATATATATATATATATATATATATATATATATATATTTATACACACACATCTATCTATCTATCTATCTATCTATCTATCTATCTATCTATCTATCTATCTATCTATCTATCTATCTATCTATCTATCTATCTATCTATCTATCTATCTATCTTTTTCAAAAGTATTGGGAAAAGTATTGGGACGCCTGCCTGTACACATGAACTTTAATCACTTCAATACAAGACACTTTCTCCCCTTCCTGCCTAGGCCAATTTTCAGCTTTCAGTGCTGTCGGACTTTGAATGACAATTGCGCGGTCATGCTACACTGTACCCAGACAATTTTTTTATCATTTTGTTCCCACAAATAGAGCTTTCTTTTGGTGGTATTTGATCACTGCTGGGGTTATTATTTTTTGCACAACAAATAAAAAAAGACTGTAAATTTTGAAAATAAAAAATATTTTTCTTTGGTTCTGTTATAAAATGTTGTAAATAAGTAAGTTTTCTCCTTTACTGATGGGCACTGATAAGGTGGCACTGAGGAGGTGGCACTGATGGACACTGATGATGGTCACTAATATGCGGCACTGATGGGCACTGATATCTGGCACTAATTGGCACGGATGGGTGGCACTGGTATGCAGCACTGATGGGCATTGATAGGCGGCACTCATGGTCACTCATAGGTGGCACCGATGGGCACTGATAGGTGGCATTGATGGGCACTGAAAGGCTCCACTGATGGGTATTTATGGGTGGCACTGATAGGTGGGCACGGATGGGCACTGATAGGTGGCACTGATGGACACTGATGGGTGGCACTGATGGACACTGATCTATGACACTGATAGGCATCACTGATGGCACTGGCAGGCATTGCTGATGGGCACTAATTGGCATCTGTCTGGGCACTGATTGGCATCTGTCTGGGAAATGACTGTCATCCCTGGTGGTCCAGGGTGGCATACCTGGTGGCCATCCATTGTGGGCATCCCTGGTGGTCCAGTGTGGGCATCCGCGGCTGGGGCTGAGCTCATAATCAATCAGCGCAGACCCCCCTGTCAGGAGAGCCGCCAATCGTCTCTCCTCTACTTGCGTCTGTCAGACAGGAGTGAGGAAAAGCCGATACGCGGCTTTTCCTGTTTACACTGTGATTCTTCATTTTTGGTTGACAAAACATGACAAAATGTGGAAAATTTCAAGGGGTGTGAATACGTTTTCAGAGCACTATATATACATATACAAATAAATAAATGCATAACTGAATTAAATGTTGGTGTTGGACCTTTGAGGACCTAAATGGTTCTCTTCAAAATGCCAATGTAAGGATAATTATATATATTTTTTCTAAAAAAATGCATAAAACAAATGAAGTACCAGCATTCTACATGCTGATTACATAGTGCCTAGGGTTGCAGAGGCTGCAGCTGCTTTCAAGACTTCAGATGGCAATTACAGGTTCTTGGGTGATCTTTTATTTTGTTATTCCATTATACTGTATACTCAACAAGACTTGCACAGCTAAAGTACATCTCAAGTCAAAACTTTTTATTTGGATAGAGCAAAAAAAATATTGGAAATCCCTCCAACAGAAACACATAAGAAATATAGTGCGGAAGGGTTAGAATTTACAATATTTTTATTGCCAACCATGACTTCCTGTTCTGGTGACATGGTTCCATGTAAGGATTCCAACATGTTAGGAAGTGAGAGAAAATCTCTCCAATGGGATTACAGAAAGAAATAAAAATTACACAATTTTTTACTCATCCTCACTAAAAAATAAAAAAAATGGTGGTTAGACTTTAACTAGGTTAAAAAAGTTAATGTCATCCATTTTACATCAGTAGCAGTTTATTCCATAAAAAACAACAAACCCCCTAGGAAACTGTTACCAATTTTGGGTGGAAAAAAATAAAAAACCCAGGTCCCAGAAAAGTAGCCAAATAAGTTCCCTGGACCAAAATATTCCTTTATTATAATTATAACTGAAACAAAATCCTTTAGGCTCCATTCACACTTGTGTGACTTGCCATGCAACTTTGGACATCAAAGTCGCATGACAAGTCATTCCCCATGTTTTCCAATGATAACAATTCATATATTCGTGACTTAAAGTTGCAGCAACTTTTAAGTAGTTCATGAACTACTTTGGTCTGACTTTCATGCAACTTGAGGGCCTTAGACTTCCATACCTCCCAAGATTTTGAGATGGGAATGAGGGACAACTATTAGCAAACGTATGTAGGCATAGGACACGCCCCATGCCACACCCCCTTAAAGGAGAATTAACCAACAAAAAAGGGTTAATTAAATCCAGAAGTGCTTTTTTACCACTACTATTAGCACTTTAGAATTTGGATGAAGGTTTTAGCACTGGGAAACACTTTTTGAAAGATAAAAAGTGCATTTTATATACAACTATATAGATCAGACCAAAATGAGGGACAAATGAGGAGGAAAGAGGGACAGAGGGACTTTGCTCCAAATCAGGGACAGTCCCTCGAAATCAGGGACAGTTGGGAGCTATGGACTTCAGTGTTAACCCTCAGAAGTAGCATAAAAGAAATACCTGAATGTTATACAATGCAACTTGTGTGCAACAGTTGTCCATTATCACTGGTCAAAGCCAAATGCCGTGTACACACGGGCGGACTTTTCGACCGGACTGGTCCGACAGACTTTCTGACGGACTTTGGATGGACTTTTGATGGACTTCCAATGGACTTTTGAACGAACAGACTTGCCTACACACGATCAACCAAAGTCCAACAGATTCGTACGTGATGACATACGACCGGACTAAAATAAGGAAGTTGATAGCCGGTAGCCAATAGCTGCCCGAGCGTGGGTTTTCGTCCGTCGGACTAGCATACAGACGAGCAGATTTTTGGACCGGACTCCAGTCCGTTGGACAAATTTGAAACATGTTCCAAATCTAAAGTCTGTCAGATTTCTGCCTGAAAAAGTCAGCTGCAGGTCCGATGAAGCCCACACACGGTCAGATTGTCCGCCAGATTCAGTCCGTCGGACCAATCCGGTCGAAAAGTCCGCCCGTGTGTACACGGCAAAAGTCGTATCCAAGTTGCACCCATCCAAAGTTGCATCAAAGGTGCACCAAAGCTGCACTCCAAAGTCGGCACAACTTTGGAGTCGTACAAGTGTGAATGGAGCCTTAACCACAGTTGATCCAGAGGAAGGCAAGAATAAATAAACAAATAAATAAAGCATGGTCCAACTTTCTAAAGTGGGGGAAAAATATTCCCCTGCTGTAAGTACCTAGATTTGTCGTGAACTGATCTTTTGTAGTCTACCATACAGCAGAGCTCAGATGGGGGTTGGAGATGCAGCTCAAATTGACAATCGGGTCCACTATAGTACAAGGAGCCTGCTAATAGCGGAAGAGAACAGAGTGACCAAGAGATGAGATCATCATTCTGCTGCTTCTCTTCTCACTGTTCAGACCTGTAAGGTAGGAGACCTGTAAGTGAAAGTAAAACTGCATCCAGGAAAGGTCAGGTCCCCTCTTCCAGGACTGTGATGCATGACATGGCTGTTTAAACCTCAAGACTGGATGAACAAAAAGACAAAACCTTTGGCAGGTAAAAAAGCTCCATATGTGTATTTTGTCTGCATATTTAGCTGGAGTTTAGCTTTAATAGTCGTAACGGTGACTATGATTCAGTTTTAGAAAATCTTTTAAATTTTTTCTTTTTTTTTTTGCCATTAATGCTGCATTCTTTAAGCCATGATGCAGCTCAACCTACTATACCTTGGAGAAGCCCTCCCTACACTGATAGCATATTGTAATTATTTTTAGACTTGTGAATGGAGCACACTACAAACTGTAATCTCCATTTGACAACGGCACACTACATTATTCTCCTGATAACGCAGTAGACAAAGTCGTACCTTTTATCCTATAGCTGAAATCACAAAAAAAACAAGGTGTAAAGAGCTTTCCGCATAATTCCTCTCTCAGCTCCTAATGCAAAGACTATATTATATAACCTAAATCAGGAAGCGCCAAGCGTAAGTGCGACTGCTACACCAAAAGGCTGATAATGGTCCTATTGTTTTTAGTGCAATCTTCCTGGATACAGAGTGGCAAAGGCTAAACGCACGCTACGTCACAAGTCATCTTAATGTCCTTTTCTTGTAGATAATGCAATTGTATCGAACTTTCTTATTTTTTTTTAATCCACTGTGCTATTTTTTTTTTTTTTTTTTCATTTTTTTTTGTTCTTCTTTTTTTTTTTGTTCAGAATGTGCAAACACAATGTTCTACAATTATCACAGCAATGAACACTCAGAGCAAAAGATTAACGGCACTTAATAAATCTGATGTGACATCTGCTTTTATACTTAAATCTACACACAGCTACCGGGAATTCTAGTTCAGACAACAGCAAGAGAACAATATAAGGGTTTGTAGTGTCAGGCACACAATTCGAGATGGATAATAATAACTTAAAAAAGTGGCTAATAGCACTACAAAAAGGCCGCTGAACATTAGGCATGAGTTGGTGTAAAATCATTTTTAAAGCTGTAAAAATATAAAAGATCACGGGTTTATCCAGTGATATATTCCTTGAAGTGTTATTAAACCCACAACAGTAAAATTAGTCTGTGTATGCAGTAAAGCATGCTTGTTATACTCGTTGTGGAACCTAATGGGTTAATCCTCCACATTGTGTAAAAAAAGGCTGTTTGATCACGTCTTCTCTGATCCTCCCTCTCTTTTACTGTGCCCAATCTCCTGATAGTACAGAACTTTGGGAGCACTCTGCACATGCTCAGTTTGGTGTTTATTTTTCTTGGGAGGGTGCATGTGATCAGCACAGGGCCAATCAGCACTGTCCAGACAAAGGGTCAAGGGTCTTGCTGACTCTTAGGACAGTCAGAATAGAATGAAAACGCCTCCTACAAGCTTCAACCAGACACTCATAATCATAAGTCTGCTATAAACGGAGAAAAAAAAATATTTTGCAGTTTATATTGGTGACGGACCCGTACCCAAGGCGAGGATGCCCACCGTATAAGCTTCCCTTGCTTGGTAGCAGCATGATCCAAGATCCCTTAGCTCGCCCATTCACTTGTCGAGACATAGTCTAGGGTAGCACAAAAATATCAACTGTTTATTGAAACACAGGTACAAAGAGATATACACTCAGGGGACAATCCCCCTTCTTTACATAATAAAAAAGGGAGTAACAAGAGACATGGGTACATTCAAACCTTTCAACAGTAGACAGTCTTATCAGCAGGTAGGGCTGTTGGCAACAATCCCCCCCCCCACCTCTAGCAAATAGTAGCCGACAATGATTTCATTAACCCATAAGCTAATCCACATAAACATATACATCCCATAATAGTTTGCTCCCAAGGCAGGCAGAAACAATAGAAAAATGGGATACAGCCACTTAACAATAAACACATAACAAAACCCACCTCAAACTATCTAGCAATGGTCTATGAAACACTCCTACAATATTCTAGCAGTCTGAAAGGTGGAATTATTAATCTTCATATATTTCTTGAGGGATAATGTTCATGAATATTAATGTCCCAAGTGAAATAGCCTCTTCATTCTTTCGACACAAACCACACATATAAAAACCAGTATAACAGGGGAAACATAAAATGCTGACTGGTGTGGTTATAATAGGAGTCTGGTTAGGACAGACCCGACTGGGGTTCTCAGTCACCCTGTGCCCCTAATAGACACAAGGTAACTTACATATAAGAGGGGCCTGGGGAGCTGGACAATTGCTTTCCAGAGCTCTCTAAGGTAAGCTGGGTTCCATGGGCCCCCCGTCCAAAGTGACTCCCGTCACAATAGTTACTAAAATACTGTATTTGCATTTCCATGTTCTGTGTACTGTGGGTGACCAGGTACAGTGCCTATTCATACCCCTTGAAATTTTCCACATCTTGTCATGTTGCAACCAAAAAGGGAAATATATTAACACAAAGTGGCACATAATTGTGAAGTGAAAGGAAAATGATAAATGGTTTTCAATTTTTTTACAAATAAATTTTTGAAAAGTGTGGCGTGCATTTGTATTCACCCCCCCAGAGTCAATACTTTGTAGAACCTCCTTTCACTGTAATTTCAACTGTAAGTTTTTTTGGATATGCCTCTACCAGCTTTGCACATCTAGAGAGTGACATTTTTGCCCATTCTTCTTTGCAAAATAGCTCAAGCTCTGTCAGATTGGATGGAGAGCGTCTGTGAACAGCAATTTTCAAGTCTTGCCACAGATTCTCAATTGGATTTAAATCTGGTCTTTAACTGGGTCATTCTAACACATGAATATGCTTTGATCTGAACCATTCCATTGTAGCTCTGGTTGTATGTTTAGGGTTGTTGTTTTGCTGGAAGATGAACCTCCGCCCCAGTCTCAAGGCTTTTGCAGACTCCAACAGGTTTTCTTCTAAGATTGCCCTGTATTTGGCTCCATCCATCTTCCATCAACTCTGACCGCCTTTCCTGTCCCTGCTGAAGAAAAGCATCCTCACAACATGATGCTGCCACCACCATGTTTCACAGTGGGGATGGTGTGTTCAGGGTGATGTGCAGTGTTAGTTTTTCGCCACACATAGCGTTTTGCTTTTAGGCTAAAAAGTTCAATTTGGGTCTTATCTGACCAGAGCACCTTCTTCCACATGTTTGCTGTGTCCCACACATGGCTTCTCACAAACTGCAAACAGGACTTTTTATGGCTTTCTTTCAACAATGACTTTCTTCTTGCCACTCTTCCATAAAGGCCAGATTTGTGGAGTGCATGACTAATAGTTGTCCTGTGGACAGATTCTCCCACCTGAGCTGTGGATCTCTGCAGCTCCTCCAGAGTTACCATGGGCCTCTTGGCTGCTTCTCTGATTAATGCTCTCCTTGCCCGGCCTGTCAGTTTAGGTGGATGGCCATGTCTTGGTAGGTTTGCAGTTGCGCCATACTCTTTCCATTTTTGGATGATGGATTGAACAGTGCTCCGTGAGATGTTCAAAGCTTGGGTAATTTTTTTATAACCTAACCCTGCTTTAAACTTCTCCACAACTTTATCCCTGACCTGTCTGGTGTGTTCCTTGGCCTTCGTGATGCTGTTTGTTCACAAAGGTTCTCCAACAAACCTTTGAGAGCTTCACAGAACAGCTGTGTTTATACTGAAATAAAATCACACACAGGTGGACTCTATTTACTAATTAAGTGACTTCTGAAGGCAATTGATTCCCTAGATTTTAGTTAGGGGTATCAGAGTAAAGGGGACTGAATACAAATGCGCACCACACTTTTCAGATATTTATTTATAAACAATTATGTGCCACTTTGTGTTGGTCTATCACATAAAATCCCAATAAAATACATTTACGTTTTTAGTTGTAACATGACAAAATGTGGACAATTTCAAGGGGTATGAATACTTATTCAAGGTACTGTATAGCGAATGCAGGGTCCTGGGTTAAGTAACACTTTAAAGGGTATCCAAGGCTTTTTTTTGAAGTTTTAAATTGAGCAGGAAAAGATTAAAACACACTGTCTAAAGCAACTTCTGGAGGAACCCTTGGGTTCAATGGAACCTTGGTTGAAAAATCCTGATCTAAATGGTGATTCTAGCATAAGGAGAAAACTATTCAGTCTCAGGTCACCCAAGAAGACACCTGTCCATTCAATGAAGTTGGATGAGCAGCGGTTTAACCTTAAAGTGTAACGAAACCCAGGAGCCTGCATTCACTATATCTGATCTCCCACAGTACACAGAACATGGAAATGCAATTAACGTATTTATCGGTGTATAACACGCGCCGGCGTATAACACGCACCCCAAGTTTAGGAGGGAATTTTAAGGAAAAAAACTTTTAGGAGGGAAGTTTAAGGAAAAAAACTTAAGGAAAAAAACATTTAAATGCCCATCAATGCAGCCTTATCAGTGTCCATCTGCAGCCTTGTCCATCATTGCAGCCTTGCCCAATGTCCATCTGCAGCCTTGCCCAGTGCCTTTGCAGCATTGCCCGGTGCCTCTGCAGCCTTGCCCAGTGCCTCTGCAGCCTTGCCCAGTGCCTTTGCAGCATTGCCTGATGCCTCTGCAGCCTTGCCCAGTGCCTCTGCAGCCTTGCCCAGTGCCTTTGCAGCTTTGCCCGATGCCTCTGCAGCCTTGCCCAGTGCCTCTGCAGCCTTGCCCAGTGCCTTTGCAGCTTTGCCCGGTGCCTCTGCAGCCTTGCCCAGTGCCTCTGCAGCCTTGCCCAGTGCCTCTGCAGCCTTGCCCAGTGCCTTTGCAGCATTGCCCGGTTCCTCTGCCGCCTTGCCCAGTGCCTCTGCAGCCTTGCCCAGTGCCTTTGCAGTATTGCCCGGTGCCTCTGCCGCCTTGCCCAGTGCCTTTGCAGCATTGCCCAGTGCCTCTGCTGCCTTGCCCAGTGCCTTTGCAGCATTGCTGAGTGCCTCTGCAGCCTTGCCCAGTGCCTTTGCAGCATTGCCCGGTGCCTCTGCAGCCTTGCCCAGTGCCTCTGCAGCGTTGCCCAGTGCCTTTTCAGCATTGCCCAGTGCCTTTGCAGCCTTGCCAGCCTCTATGCAGCATCGCCCAGCCGCAGATTATTTAAAATTGGCACCGATCTCCGCTGACTGTGAGCGGAGAGGAGCGAGCGCCGGCGAGATACACAAAGCCGAGTGTACTCGGCTAGTTTCGGCTCCTCTCGCAGTTCCGCCCATCTCCACTGATTGCGAGAGGAGAGGAACGAGCGGTGCCAACAAACACATAGCTGAGTGTACTCGGCTAGACTCGGCTCCTCTTGCAGTACTGCCCCTGCACCTACACTCGGCTATGTGTATATCGCTGGCACTCGCTCCGGTCACAATCAGCAAACTTGTGCAACAAACTTATGAAGCCTGGCAAGTCTATCAATAGCTTAACAAGTCATTTTCAAACTCAAATGCCTGCTATCTGGGCTGTGGCATCTAAAGCAAATTCCAACTTTCTGGACAGCTTCAGCCAAAGTTTCCCCACAGTGCTCCTTCCTAGGATTGGCTCCACTCTTCCAGCAAGTTAGTAGGAGTCAAGCAGACCCCTGCCCCAGGAAAACATGTGGGTACCCACCCTGGGCAGCAGACCTAGGAGGACATGACCTCTAGCATACATCCTCCTCCAGGCAGAAGCTCACAAGGTCACACCCAGTGGTGGCTGCTCATAAGGGGCACAGGAGTGCTGCCCCTCTCATCCATGCGCACGGCCCCTAATCTCCATGCAGGGCACAGAACGCATGAATTTCAATGGGTTTCTTTTTTTTGAAACACATGATTAGAGCCTAAGGCTTTAATTGGCTTCAAAAAGGGTGGGTTCGGGGCACAGAGCACTGCGCCCTGAGCCTACCCACTTGTGTGACTTTAGCAAATTATTATACGCTAATGTCTACATGCTTCTCCTCCCAGCCAATCAGGAAGTGGGTCCTGAGACCCAATTGGCCGGGAGCCCTAGGACCTGATTGGCTGGGAGTCCTAAGACCCGATTGGCTGGGAGTCCCAAGACCTCATTGGCCGGGAGGAGAAGCGACCGGGAGGAGATGCAGTGGGGAAGCCGCCGAAGCCGTGACCTGGATGGGGTAAGTGCAGGGCGGGCGACGGGTGAGCAGGCGAGTGAAGCCGTAGTTGATCGTTCGATGGGGTGGTGGGTTTTTGGCGTCAGTGAAGTGAGGGGCCAAGTTTGCTGCCCCCCCAAAAAAAATTAAGCACCAGCCACCACTGGTCACACCTAAATATTTATATCATCAACCAGTCTGCACCACTGGCAATAAACCTCCAACTGGTTGGCTAGGTGGGCATAAATATTCTTAACCCAACCTTGTTGAATCTTCTTGTACTATTTCCAGGGACACACCTCAGCAGCAGACAGAAACACACAAAGGCTAATACCAGGCTTCGGGGTGACTAAATGAATATGAAACTATCAATTCAGCACTTAAATTAGAATAACTCCTGCTTAGGACAAGATGGCTACAACCAAGTAACGGTTTCTTCTTTCTTTACAACAAGAGAAAAACTAATAAGTATTCCTATGCATGGCAGACTGAGAAATTATGCTTTTGTGCCAAGTTTGGGAGTATCATTCGGAGTACATTTGAAGACACAAAAAGCGAGGCTCCCCTGTGATCTGCTGATGTAGACTGACTATGATCAGGCAGGACCATGGCATTACAGCCAATACATGCACAGAGCACTTGTGAACTGTTGGCCTTCAACTTTTCCCCAGAGGGCCCTCCAGAGTGTATGTACGTCCCTGTGAACAAGAATTGTATTATGCCTTTCATTGGTTATAATGTATTATTTATTAGAGGTAATAAATTACAGCTCACTTCATCTTTGTCACTTTCCCCTTGCTCCCCTATCAGTTGTCCAATTAATATTACCAAAAGCTAAAATTGTTTCTCTTCATATTTTTAATTGTTTAATTATAATTGCTTTTCTCCACTGTATTGTAATTAAAATAACAACAAAGAGAATTAAAATAGTTCCTTAATTCTTGCCAAGTTGCCATTCAATTAGAGCTTGTTCGCTACCATTTTTCTGCTGAACACCATCATCCGTGTTTAAAAAAAGGAAAAACTAAAGTACGGGAGTAGCTCAGACTCTAGGTGTGTGCCTTACTTTGGGGCAGGTTATAAAGTCTCAGGGAGGGGGCCACAGCCACACAAGGCAAGATATGCCTAAGGCCTCATGCACAGTGGGTGTTTATCCCCAATACATACGATTCTGGATTTTTACGCAGGCAGAAGACACAGGTAGCACCATCTATCCCCTCTGCCAGCAGTCTGTAAAATTTATGAGAGGCTGAATAGGGCTGGACAGTCACCAAGTGTTATTAACATTTAAAGCAGTATGCACCCAGGGATGAATGCCTGGAACACTGCTTGCATCCCGGGCATTTTCCCCTGGGCACATACTGCCCTACATGTTAGAACCACTTGATGCCCTGTCCAGCCCCATCCAGCTGCAGCAGCTTTCAGCTGCCCCTACAGTTTTACAGGCTGGCAGCCTCAGGACCCTCCGCCAAACCAAAAATGGCAGGATCTCATGCACTGAGGCTAAAGACCATGGGGTCCCCCCCAAATTTCATAACAGACCTTTCGAGTCTGGTATGGATTTTACGAGGGGACCTCACACAAAAAAAAAGAAAAAACTTATGATTCCTCCTTAAACTTCACACCAGACTCAAAGGGTCTGGTATGGAATTTGGGGTGAACCCCATGCTGTTTTTTTAAATTTCTTCTTAAAATCCATACAAGACCTAGAGGACCTGGAATGAATTTTTGACTGGTCTATTCTTATAAATAGACCCCTTAGGCCTGATTCACACCTATTCATTTTAGTGCTTTATGCATTTTGCAGATTTGCACTACATAACGTGTTCCATAGGAAACCATATTAAATGGACTGTAGTTCAAACCTGCAAAATGCAAAAAGCAATAAAAATGCATAGATGTGAATCTGGCCTTAATGTCGTTTTCAAGCCGGGCTGCATAGCATGGATCCAACTTCGATATGGTGGCACTTTAGGAGGGAAACTTCAGAAGTCATGACCTCCTACCAGCTCTTACTGACACAAACAGGTCTTTGCACACTTTTGCCTTGTACACACGGGCGGCCTTTTCAAAACGAATTTGTCGGACAATCCGACCGTGTGTGGGCTTCATCGGACCTGCAGCGGATTTTTTTGGTCGAAAATCAGACGGACTTTAGATTTAAAACAAGTTTCAAATCTTTCCGAGGGATTTGAGTCCGGTCGAAAAATCAGTTTGACTGAATGCTAGTCCGATGGACGAAAACCGATGCTAGGGCAGCTATTGGCTACTGGCTATGAACTTCCTTATTTTAGTCCGGTCGTATGTCATCACGTACAAATCCATTGGACTTTGGTGTGATCATGTGTAGGCAAGTCTGTTCATTCGAAAGTCTGCCAAAAGTCAGTCGAAAATCTGTAGAAAGTCCGTTGGAAAGCCCGTCAGACCTTTGATGCCGAAAAGTCCGCCCGTGTGTACACGGCATAAGTCGTACGACAAGGTCAGGAGCTAAAACAATTTTAATTGCAAGGCCTTGCTACTCTGTGGTTACAATGAAGACAAAAGCATCCAAGAGACACCGGGACTTTGATGTGAGTTTATACAAAGTAGTGAGAGGGCAAAAACATTTGAAGAGCTCACGGGCCCAGGTTGAGCTGCTCACAACAGGCAAGGGCTACCCTCCAGTAGGCACCCCAGCAGGTTACTAGAAAAAAACATGCACAAATGGGAGGAGCACCAGGCCAGAGGATAAGAGTCCAAATTAAATTATTACTTTGTACTAAAAAGAACCTTTGCTCACTCAAATACTGCTGGCCAGTAACTCTTCTGATCTAGCAATTAGCTTCCCTGCACAGAATCACACAGGAACGCTCTATTTTGAGTCCATTCATGGTTCTTATTTTACTTGAAGCCCTAATGAAGGGGGACTTTTTCTGACCCCCCCCAAACATGTTGGCTGTTTTTTACTTCAAGCTCATTAATGAATTTTATCTTTTATCCTTGAGTCTGGCGGTCCTTCTATTTGTGAATGTTTTTTGCTCTGTGGTTACAGGCTGGGTCCCTGGAGCTAAACCTGTGCTGCATATTAGGATAGAATTACAGTAGCCCAACCACCCAGGGGGGTGCATCCCGGACCACAAAGACCACTCCACCATCAGGACTTTCCATCACCTGGCCACCAATGCTTCCCATCCAAGGCTGGCTTCCCCTCCTTCCTTTTCCCCCATAACTCTTCATTGGCTGTGCCCAGCCCAAAAAGGTCCCTCACACATCCATCTTCACAACACACAATAGCAAGGCAACGTTGGGCCGATGTTACTTTACTTTTCCAAACACATCAACTTTACTACTATGCTGTTTTACAACACAGTTTACATAATAGGGGAAGGTGATATTGGATCTTGGTGTTGAAGAGGCATGGCCACAGGCATTTTTTTTAATTCCTCCACATATGCCTGACTGTTTGGAACGTACAGACCCTGTAATCATATATTTTTTTTATTTCATTTAAAAGGTTTGTTGTTTTTCTAAACAGAAATAAAGGCTATGTACTAAGCTTATGTTATATAGTCATTTTCTAGTTTAACCCCTTCCTACTGCTCTGGCATCCCATTAACCACTTGAGCCCCGGACCATTATGCTGCCTAAGGACCAGAGGTCTTTTTCCAATTTGGCACTGCGTCGCTTTAACTGCTAATTGCGCGGTCATGCAATGCTGTACCCAAACGAAATTTGCGTCCTTTTCTTCCCACAAATAGAGCTTTCTTTTGATGGTATTTGATCACCTCTGCGGTTTTTATTTTTTGCGCTATAAACGGAAAAAGACCGAAAATTTTGAAAAAAAATGATATTTTCTACTTTTTGTTATAAAAAAAATCCAATAAACTAAATTTTAGTCATACATTTAGGCCAAAATGTATTCGGCCACATGTCTTTGGTAAAAAAAATGTCAATAAGCGTATATTTATTGGTTTGCGCAAAAGTTATAGCGTCTACAAACTAGGGTACATTTTCTGGAATTTACACAGCTTTTAGTTTATGACTGCCTATGTCATTTCTTGAGGTGCTAAAATGGCAGGGCAGTACAAAACCCCCCCAAATGACCCCATTTTGGAAAGTAGACACCCCAAGGAAATTGCTGAGAGGCATGTTGAACCCATTGAATATTTATTTTTTTTGTCCCAAGTGATTGAAAAATGACAAAAAAAAAAAAAAAAAAAATATTTACAAAAAGTCGTCACTAAATGATATATTGCTCACACAGGCCATGGGCCTATGTGGAATTGCACCCCAAAATACATTCTGCTGCTTCTCCTGAGTATGGGGATACCACATGTGTGGGACTTTTTGGGAGCCTAGCCGCGTACGGGACCCCGAAAACCAATCACCGCCTTCAGGATTTCTAAGGGTGTAAATTTTTGCTTTCACTCTTCACTGCCTATCACAGTTTCGGAGGCCATGGAATGCCAAGATGGCACAAAACCCCCCAAAATGACCCCATTTTGGAAAGTAGACACCCCAAGCTATTTGCTGAGAGGCATATTGAGTCCATGGAATATTTTATATTTTGACACAAGTTGCGGGAAAGTGACACTTTTTTTTTTTTTTTTTTTCATAAAGTTGTCACTAAATGATATATTGCTCACACAGGCCATGGGCATATGTGGAATTGCACCCCAAAATACATTTAGCTGCTTCTCCTGAGTATGGGGATACCACATGTGTGGGACTTTTTGGGAGCCTAGCCACGTACTGGACCCCGAAAACCAATCACTGCCTTCAGGATTTCTAAGGGTAAAAATTTTTGATTTCACTCTTTACTGCCTATCACAGTTTCGGAGGCCATGGAATGCCCAGGTGGCACAAAACCCCCCCAAATGACCCCATTTTGGAAAGTAGACACCCCAAGCTATTTGCTGAGAGGCATGGTGAGTATTTTGCAGCTCTCATTTGTTTTTGAAAATGAAGAAAGACAAGAAAAAACATTTTTTTTTTTTCTTTTTTCAATTTTCAAAACTTTGTGACAAAAAGTGAGGTCTGCAAAATACTCACTATACCTCTCAGCAAATAGCTTGGGGTGTCTACTTTCCAAAATGGGGTCATTTGGGGGGGTTTTGTGCCACCTGGGCATTCCATGGCCTCCGAAACTGTGATAGGCAGTGAAGAGTGAAATCAAAAATTCACGCCCTTAGAAAGCCTGAAGGCGGTGCTTGGTTTTCGGGGTCCCGTACGCGGCTAGGCTCCCAAAAAGTCTCACACATGTGGTATCCCCGTACTCAGGAGAAGCAGCAGAATGTATTTTGGGGTATAATTTCACATATTTCCATGGCATGTTTGAACAATATATCATTTAGTGACAACTTTGTGCAAAAAAAAAAAAAAAATTTGTCTCTTTCCCGCAACTTGTGTCGCAATATAAAATATTCCATGGACTCGACATGCCTCTCAGCAAATAGCTTGGGGTGTCTACTTTCCAAAATGGGGTCATTTGGGGGGGTTTTGAACTGTCCTGGCATTTTATGCACAACATTTAGAAGCTTATGTCACACATCACCCACTCTTCTAACCACTTGAAGACAAAGCCCTTTCTGACACTTATTGTTTACATGAAAAAGTTTTTTTTTTTTGCAAAAAAATTACTTTGAACCCCCAAACATTATATATTTTTTTAAAGCAAATGCCCTACAGATTAAAATGGTGGGTGTTTCATTTTTTTTTTTCACACAGTAATTGCGCAGCGATTTTTCAAACGCATTTTTTGGGGAAAAAACACACTTTTTTTAATTTTAATGCTCTAAAACACACTATATTGCCCAAATGTTTGATGAAATAAAAAAGATGATCTTAGGCCGAGTACATGGATACCAAACATGACATGCTTTAAAATTGCGCACAAACGTGCAGTGGCAACAAAATAAATACATGTTTAAAAGCCTTCAAAAGCCTTTACAGGTTACCACTTTAGATTTACAGAGGAGGTCTACTGGAAAAATTACTGCACTCGATCTGGCCTTCGCGGTGATACCTCACATGCATGGTGCAATTGCTGTTTACGTTTGACGACAGACTGCCGCTTGCGTTTGCCTTAGCGCGAGAGCAGGGGGCGACAGGGGTGTTTTTTTTTTTTTGTTTTTTTTTCTTTATTATTTTTTTGCTTTTTTAATCTTACTTTTAAACTGTTCCTTTCATATTTTTTTTTTAATCATTTTTATTGTTATCTCGGGGAATGTAAATATCCCCTATGATAGCAATAGGTAGTGACAGGTACTCTTTTTTGAAAAAATTGTGGTCTATTAGACCCTAGATCTCTCCTCTGCCCTCAAAGCATCTGACCACACCAAGATCGGTGTGATAAAATGCTTCCCCAATTTCCCAATGGCGCTATTTACATCCGGCGAAATCTAAGTCATGAAATACTCGTAGCTTCCGGTTTCTTAGGCCATAGAGATGTTTGGAGCCACTCTGGACTCTGATCAGCTCTATGGTCAGCTGGCTGAATCACCGGCTGCATTCTCAGGTTCCCTGTTGAGACAGGAGAGCCAGAGAAAAACACGGAAGACGGTGGGGGGGGGGGGATTCCCTCCCACGGCTTGTAAAAGCAGTCTAGAGGCTAATTAGCCGCTAGGATTGCTTTTACATGAAAGCCGACCGCTGGCTGAAAAGAATGATACCAAGATGATACCTAAACCTGCAGGCATCATTCTGGTATAACCACTCAAAGTCGTGAATGGCGTACCTGAAGACAAAAAAATGGTTAACAATGGTTAACAATAAAGCACAGTAAAGTGTAAATAATTACACACCTGAAAAACAAACATGATAAAACATAATAACAATAACAATAACAATAACAATAAAACATTGCAGAATAGAATACAGTAAAAAAGAGCAGAACAATAGAGAGAGAGAATAGAGAGAGAGAGAACAATAAAACAACAACTATTTTTTTTTATTTCATATTTTTTTTTTTTTTTACACTTTTTTTGTAACTAACTTTTCTAACGGTAACCGGTTCCAGGTTCGGGTCTCTCAAAATGCGATGGCATCTTGGGAGACCCTGTGAAAGTGTGCCTAGTCTGTGCAATGCTGTACCCTACGCTAATACTCAACTAGTGAATGGTAGCGTTCAAAACAGTCACCAATGCAAAGACCAGGATTGTCAGGACAGGAGGGACAATAATAGTGGGTGTCATGCCTATATCCGCGCTTGCTGCAGACACAACATCTTTTTTGGGGGGGTTCGTTGGGTAGGGGTACTCGGGAGGACATAAAAATGCCTCTCATACAGCCGACTGCATTTGGTTGGGGATGTGAATGGGGGAAGTACGGGCGCTGCAGAAGCGGTGGGTTCCCAATTAGGATTGGCGAATGCAGCAGGAAGGGCACTATGGGCACGACGGGCCTGTGTTTGTCTTTTTGGTGGCAGCGGGACACTACTTGTGCTTGCCACCTCACCAGCTTCAACTGCACTTATGGGACTCGCCACGTCACCAAGTGTTACTGCAGTGCTGGTATGACTATGACCGGGGTGTACTAGGCCGCTGGCGCTTGCCAGTTCACCAAAACGCTACCAAAAAACTGTTAGCGATCGCAGGGATCAGGCCTGACTCTGTGAACGCTGCAGTTATGCGTTTAGTGTTTTGTAAGTGACAGTGATCGATCGATACTGCACTTGGGTGGGCTGGGCCGGGCGGAGGGGCAAAACGCAGGTGCTAGCAGGTATCTGGGCTGATCCCGCTAACACTGCGTTTTTGGGAACCCTAAACTGCTGGTGACGCTAGTATAGATATGATCGGATCAGATATTGATCCGATCAGATACTATACCACTAAGGGAGGTGTATGCTGCGTGCGTGGGTGTTAGCGGTACTGGCGCTAATCTGACGCTGCCTGGGGCGACGCATATCACCGCCGGGCGATCAGGGGGCTAAACCTTTATTCGGTAATAAACGGCGGGTGCCCTGACACTATAAAAAATAAACAAACTAACCAGCGTCAACCGTAACGGTTATACGGTGATCAGTGGTGAAAGGGTTAACTAGGGGGCAATCAAGGGGTTAAAACATTTATTAGGTAGTATATGGGGGTCCCTGACGCTATAAAACACTGACGGCGAACCTAAATATTTACCTCACTAACTAGCGTCACCAGCGACACTAATACAGCGATCAGAAAAATGATCGCTTAGCAACACTGGTGACAGGGGGTGATCAAGGGGTTAAAACTTTATTAGGGGGGGTTAGGGGGGTACCCTAGACCTAAAGGGGGGTAATACTAACTGCCCTAACACACTTACTGTCACAAACTGACACTATGCAGTAATCAGAAAAAAAAAAAAAAAAACTGCTGGTGTCAGTTTGTGACAGGGGGGGGGGGGTGATTGGGGGGGGATCGGGGGGCGATCGGGGGGGGGATCGGGGTGTTTTGTGTGCCTGGCATGTTCTACTGTGTGTGTGTAGTGTTGGTGCACTCACATTGATGTCTTCTCTCCTCGGGCCGGAACGGAAATTACCGAGCCGAGGAGAGATGACATCATTTCCTTTGCTGCTGTTTAGCATACAGCAGCAAAGGAAGATTCTCATTGGCCGGCGGTGATCGCGAGGGGGGGGCCACGAACGGATGGTCTCCCCCTCATCACCGATCGCCGCTGGACAAACGACGACCGCCTCGGGCACCGGGGGGGGGTCCGATCGGACCCCCCACCCGCGGAAGGCAAATCACGTACCCTGTACGTGATTTTGCCTGTCCGTGCCACTTTGCCGACGTACATCGGCGTGAGGCGGTCGTCAAGTGGTTAAACCAGGGGTCTCAAACTGGTGGCCCTCCAGCTGTTGTGAAACTACAAGTACCATTATGCCTGTGGAAGTCATACTTGTAACTGTCAGCCTTGCAATGCCTCATGGGACTTGTAGTTTTTCAACAGCTGGAGGGCCGCCACTTTGAGACCCCTGCGTTTAAACTGTCCTGAATGCCCGGAGGGGAAGGAAGCCTCGCGATCATGTGACCACTGTCAAAGCCAAGCGACACATATGTACGGCATGTGGGTGTTAAAGCCCACTCTTCTGCTGCTACACTATATTGTCAAAAGTATTGGGACGCCTGCCTTTACACGCACATGAACTTTAATGGCATCACAGTCTTAGTCCGTAGGGTTCAATATTGAGTTGGCCCACCCTTTGCATGTTTGACCATTCTTTCTCCAGAAGCGCATTTGTGAGGTCAGAAACTGATGTTGGACGAGAAGGCCTGGCTCACAGTCTCTGCTCTAATTTATCCCAAAGGTGTTCTATCAGGTTGAGGTCGGGACTCTGTGCAGGCCAGGCAAATTCCTCCATCCCAAACCCGCTCATCCATGTCTTTATGGACCTTGCTTTGTGCACTGATCCAAATCATTTGGTGGATGGGGGATTATGGTGTGGAGTCATTTTTCAGGGGTTGGGCTTGGCCCCTTAGTTCCAATGAAGGGAACTCTTAAGGTGTCAGCATACCAAGACACTTTTGACAATTTCATGCTTCTCAACTTTGTGGAAACAGTTTGGGGATGGCCTCTTCCTGTTCCAACATGACTGTGCACCAGTGCACAAAGCAAGGTCCATAAAGACATGGATGAGGGAGTTTGAGGTGGAGAAACTTGACTGGCCTGCACAGAGACCTGACCTCAACCTGACAGAACACCTTTGGGATGAATTCGAGCGGAGACTGCGAGCCAGGCCTTCTCATCCACATCAGTACCTGACCTCACAAATGCACTTCTGGAAGAATGGTCAAACATTCCCATAGACAGACTCATAAACCTTGTGGACAGTCTTCCCAGAAGAGTAGAAGCTGTTATAGCTGCAAAAGGTGGGTCAACTCAATATTGAGTTAGTCCCTACGGACTAAGACTGGGATGCCATTAAAGTTCATGTGCGTGTAAAGGAAGGCGCCCCAATACTTTTGGTAATATAGTGTATGTGTTAGGCAGTCGTAAAGAGGTTTAAAAAAAAGCAACTGGTAAGTTCTTTCTTTAGAGTGAACATCTCAGTCGTTTTTTCGGAATAAATTCCTACTATGTCACAGTATACCGTATACAACAATATACCTCTCATCTAAAAAACAGTTCTTGAGCTTCAGTCCAATGGGCTTCAGTCCAGTGCCTAGTCTGGGATAACCTCACTGTGAGCTCAAGATATATTTTGTGTGCCGCTCAAAGCCAGAGACTCTGCTCCCATGAACCACAGGAATGAAGGGGTGCAGGCATGTAGATGTGCTCATCCAGAGCAGTATGTGCAATCAATGAAAGAAGACACTGCTCTCCAGCCAACGTGACACAAAAGTAAGGAACGACTTTGGCCTACATGTCTCCGCCAAGAAACCACACCTTCTGATGCGTTTCACCCACCCATGACAAAACCTGGCTGGGGTGAAATCGGGTAAGCCATCCCTTACTGTTGTGCAGGGGCATTGCTGGGTCTACAAAAGATCTGGGGCTAGAGCCCATAGCAGTGTAGTAAAGAAAGTCATACACTTGGGGCGGGCATACACATGTATATACAGTAATATATGTGTGTGTGTGTATATATATATCCCCAGACAGCCCCCCACTTACATCAGGGTCCTCAGAGAGCCCCCCCTTACATCAGGGTCCCCAGAGAGTCCCCCCTTACATCAGGGTCCCCAGAGAGCCCCCCTTACATCAGGGTCCCCAGAGAGCCTCCCCTTACATCAGAGTCCTCAGAGAGCCTCCCCCTTTCATCAGGGTCCCCAGAGAGCCTCCTCCTTACATCAGAGTCCTCAGAGAGCCTCCCCCCTTACATCAGGGTCCCCAGAGAGTCCCCCCTTACATCAGGGTCCCCAGAGAGCCCCCCTTACATCAGGGTCCCCAGAGAGCCTCCTCCTTACATCAGAGTCCTCAGAGAGCCTCCCCCTTTCATCAGGGTACCCAGAGGGCCCCCCATTTACATCAGGGTTCCCAGAGAGCCCCCCTTACATTAGGGTCCCCAGAGAGCCTCCCCCTTAAATCTGGGTCCTTAGAGAGCCTCTGCCTTAAAATCAGGGTCCCCAGAGAGCCCCCCATTTACATAAGGATCCCCAGAGAGCCTCCCCTCCCCTTTGGGGACCCCTGCAGAGACTCGGGGCTATTGGCCCCAGATTTGGGGCTATAGCCCCAAAAGCCACCCCCTAGCGACGCCCCTGCTGTTGTGTCATGCTAGCTGGTCAGGAGAGCAGCACCTTATTTTATTAACCACTTGCCGACCAGTGCACAATTATATACGTCGGCACAATGTCACGGCTGCGCAAATGGGCGTACAGGTACGTCCCCTTTAAGACACGGCACTGTGGGCGAGTGCTCCATGACCGTGCCCGCGGGTCCTGCGGACTCGATATCCCCCGGTGTCTAGCGATCGTGTCACAGAGCGGCAGAACGGGGAGATGCCTATGTAAACAAGGCATTTCACTGTTCCTCGTTCTGTCTAGTGACATGAGAGAGATCTACTGCTCTCTGTCATCGGGAGCAGTGATCGCTGTCATGTCAGTGGTAGCCCATCCCACCCACAGTTAGAATCACTCCCTAGGACAGACTTAACCCCTTGATCGCCCCTAGTGTTAACCCCTTCCCTGCCAGTGTCATTTACATAGTAATCAGTGCATTTTTATAGCACTGATCGCTGTATAAATGACAATGGTCCCAAAATAGTGTCAAAGGTGTCCGATGTGTCCGCCATAATGTCGTAGTCACGATAAAAATCGCAGATCGCTGCCATTATGAATAAAGAAAAAAAAATTATAATAAAAATGCCATAAATCTATCCCCTATTTATTAGACGCTATAATTTTTGCGCAAACCAATCAATATACGCTTATTGCGTTTTTTTTTGTTTTTTTTTCAAAAAATATGTAGAATAATACATATCGGCTTAAACTGAGGAAAACATTTGCATTTCTTTATATATTTTTTAGGGATATTTATTATAGAAAAAAGTAAAAAATATTGCTTTTTTTTTTTCAAAATTGTCGCTCTTTTTTTGTTTATAGCACAAAAAATAAAAACAGTAATCAAATACCACCAAAAGAAAGCTCTATTTGTGGGAAAAAAAGGACGTCAATTTTGTTTGGGTGCAACGTCGCACGACCGCGCAATTGTCAGTTAATACCGTTGGCTGTTTTTTACTTCAAGCTCATTAATGAATTTTATCTTTTATCCTTGAGTCTGGCGGTCCTTCCATTTGGGAATGTTTTTTGCTCTGTGGTTACAGGCTGGGTCCCTGGAGCTAAACCTGTGCTGCGGATTAGGATAGAATTACAGTAGCCCAACCACCCAGGGGGTGCATCCCGGACCACAAAGACCACCCCACCATCAGGACTTTCCATCACCTGGCCACCAATGCTTCCCATCCAAGGCTGGCTTCCCCTCCTTCCTTTTCCCCCATAACTCTTCATTGGCTGTGCCCAGCCCAAAAAGGTCCCTCACACATCCATCTTCACAACACACAATAGCAAGGCAACGTTGGGCCGATGTTACTTTACTTTTCCAAACACATCAACTTTACTACTATGCTGTTTTACAACACAGTTTACATAATAGGGGAAGGTGATATTGGATCTTGGTGTTGAAGAGGCATGGCCACAGGCATTTTTTTTAATTCCTCCACATATCCCTGACTGTTTGGAACATAAAGAGCCTGTAATCATATATTTTTTTTATTTCATTTAAAAAGTTTGTTGTTTTTCTAAACAGAAATGAAGGCTATGTACTAAGCTTATGTTATATAGTCATTTTTTAGTTTAACCCCTTCCTACTGCTCTGGCATCCCATTAAACCAGGGGTCTCAAACTGGTGGCCCTCCAGCTGTTGTGAAACTACAAGTACCATCATGCCTGTGGAAGTCATACTTGTAACTGTCAGCCTTGCAATGCCTCATGGGACTTGTAGTTTTGCAACAGCTGGAGGGGCCGCCACTTTGAGACCCCTGCTTTAAACTGTCCTGAATGCCCGGAGGGGAAGGAAGCCTCGCGATCATGTGACCACTGTCAAAGCCAAGCGACACATATGTACGGCGTGTGGGTGTTAAAGCCCACTCTTCTGCTGCTACACTATATTGTCAAAAGTATTGGGACACCTGCCTTTACACGCACATGAACTTTAATGGTATCCCAGTCTTAGTCCGTAGGGTTCAATATTGAGTTGGCCCACCCTTTGCATGTTTGACCATTCTTTCTCCAGAAGCGCATTTGTGAGGTCAGAAACTGATGTTGGACGAGAAGGCCTGGCTCACAGTCTCTGCTCTAATTTATCCCAAAGGTGTTCTATCAGGTTGAGGTCGGGACTCTGTGCAGGCCAGGCAAATTCCTCCATCCCAAACCTGCTCATCCATGTCTTTATGGACCTTGCTTTGTGCACTGATCCAAATCATTTGGTGGATGGGGGATTATGGTGTGGAGTCATTTTTCAGGGGTTGGGCTTGGCCCCATAGTTCCAATGAAGGGAACTCTTAAGGTGTCAGCATACCAAGACACTTTTGACAATTTCATGCTTCTCAACTTTGTGGAAACAGTTTGGGGATGGCCTCTTCCTGTTCCAACATGACTGTGCACCAGTGCACAAAGCAAGGTCCATAAAGACATGGATGAGGGAGTTTGAGGTGGAGAAACTTGACTGGCCTGCACAGAGACCTGACCTCAACCTGACAGAACACCTTTGGGATGAATTCGAGCGGAGACTGCGAGCCAGGCCTTCTCATCCACATCAGTACCTGACCTCACAAATGCACTTCTGGAAGAATGGTCAAATATTCCCATAGACACACTCCTAAACCTTGTGGACGGCCTTCCCAGAAGAGTAGAAGCTGTTATAGCTGCAAAAGGTGGGTCAACTCAATATTGAGTTAGTCCCTACGGACTAAGACTGGGATGCCATTAAAGTTCATGTGCGTGTAAAGGAAGGCGCCCCAATACTTTTGGTAATATAGTGTATGTGTTAGGCAGTCGTAAAGAGGTTTAAAAAAAAGCAACTGGTAAGTTCTTTCTTTAGAGTGAACATCTCAGTCGTTTTTTCGGAATAAATTCCTACTATGTCACAGTATACCGTATACAACAATATACCTCTCATCTAAAAAACAGTTCTTGAGCTTCAGTCCAATGGGCTTCAGTCCAGTGCCTAGTCTGGGATAACCTCACTGTGAGCTCAAGATATATTTTGTGTGCCGCTCAAAGCCAGAGACTCTGCTCCCATGAACCACAGGAATGAAGGGGTGCAGGCATGTAGATGTGCTCATCCAGAGCAGTATGTGCAATCAATGAAAGAAGACACCGCTCTCCAGCCAACGTGACACAAAAGTAAGGAACGACTTTGGCCTACATGTCTCCGCCAAGAAACCACACCTTCTGATGCGTTTCACCCACCCATGACTAAACCTGGCTGGGGTGAAATCGGGTAAGCCATCCCTTACTGTTGTGCAGGGGCATTGCTAGGTCTACAAAAGATCTGGGGCTAGAGCCCCTAGCAGTGTAGTAAAGAAAGTCATACACTTGGGGCGGGCATACACATGTATATACAGTAATATATGTGTGTGTGTGTATATATATATCCCCAGACAGCCCCTCACTTACATCAGGGTCCTCAGAGAGCCCCCTTACATCAGGGTCCCCAGAGAGTCCCCCCTTACATCAGGGTCCCCAGAGAGCCTCCTCCTTACATCAGGGTCCCCAGAGAGCCCCCCTTACATCAGGGTCCCCAGAGAGCCTCCCCTTACATCAGGGTCCCCAGAGAGCCTCCTCCTTACATCAGAGTCCTCAGAGAGCCTCCCCCTTTCATCAGGGTCCCCAGAGAGCCCCCCTTACATCAGGGTCCCCAGAGAGCCTCCTCCTTATATCAGAGTCCTCAGAGAGCCTCCCCCTTTCATCAGGGTCCCCAGAGAGCCCCCCTTACATCAGGGTCCCCAGAGAGCCCCCCTTACATCAGGGTCCCCAGAGAGCCTCCTCCTTATATCAGAGTCCTCAGAGAGCCTCCCCCTTTCATCAGGGTCCCCAGAGAGCCCCCCTTACATCAGAGTCCTCAGAGAGCCTCCCCCCTTACATCAGGGTCCCCAGAGAGCCCCCCTTACATCAAGGTCCCCAGAGAGTCCCCCTTACATCAGGGTCCCCAGAGAGCCCCCCTTACATCAGGGTCCCCAGAGAGCCTCCTCCTTACATCAGAGTCCTCAGAGAGCCTCCCCCTTTCATCAGGGTACCCAGAGGGCCCCCCATTTACATCAGGGTTCCCAGAGAGCCCCTCTTACATTAGGGTCCCCAGAGAGCCTCCCCCTTAAATCTGGGTCCTTAGAGAGCCTCTGCCTTAAAATCAGGGTCCCCAGAGAGCCTCTCCCTTGCTTCCGGGTCCCCAGAGAGCCCCCCACTTACATAAGGATCCCCAAAGAGCCTCCCCTCCCCTTTGGGGACCCCTGCAGAGACTCTGGGCTATTGGCCCCAGATTCGGGGCTATAGCCCCAAAAGCCACCCCCTAGCGACGCCCCTGCTGTTGTGTCATGCTAGCTGGTCAGGAGAGCAGCACCTTATTTTATTAACCACTTGCCGACCAGCGCACAACGATATACGTCGGTACAATGTCACGGCTGCGCAAATGGGCGTACAGGTACGTCCCCTTTAAGACACGGCATTGTGGGCGAGTGCTCCATGACCGTGCCCGCGGGTCCTGCGGACTCGATATCCACCGGTGTCTAGCGATCGTGTCACAGAGCGGCAGAACGGGGAGATGCCTATGTAAACAAGGCATTTCCCTGTTCCCCGTTCTGTCTAGTGACATGAGAGAGATCTACTGCTCTCTGTCATCGGGAGCAGTGATCGCTGTCAAGTCAGTGGTAGCCCATCCCCCCCACAGTTAGAATCACTCCCTAGGACACACTTAACCCCTTGATCGCCCCTAGTGTTAACCCCTTCCCTGCCAGTTTCATTTACATAGTAATCAGTGCATTTTTATAGCACTGATCGCTGTATAAATGACAATGGTCCCAAAATAGTGTCAAAAGTGTCCGATGTGTCCGCCATAATGTCGCAGTCCCGATAAAAATCACAGAGCGCTGACATTACGAATAAAAAAATTAAAATTATAATAAAAATGCCATAAATCTATCCCCTATTTTTTAGACGCTATAACTTTTGCGCAAACCAATCAATATACGCTTATTACTGAGAAAAAAAAATTGTTTTTTTTATATATTTTTTAGGGATATTTATTATAGAAAAAAGTAAAAAATATTGCTTTTTTTTTTCAAAATTGTCGCTCTTTTTTTGTTTATAGCACAAAAAATAAAAACAGTAATCAAATACCACCAGAAGAAAGCTCTATTTGTGGGAAAAAAAGGACGTCAATTTTGTTTGGGTGCAACGTCGCACGACCGCGCAATTGTCAGTTAAAGCGACGAAGTGCCGAATCGCAAAAAGTGCTCTGGTCTGGAAGGGGGTAAATTCTTCCGGGGCTGAAGTGGTTAATCAAGGATAATGTTATTAGTCTGCCGCAAGAAGGAGAGAGCATTTCCTTAGTTTCTTCTACCTCAGTGATCAGACTGCAACATCGTAACTTTATAGCAAGTACCAAGGTGAGGGGCTCTGTGATCTGTGCCAGGGCCGGTGCTACCACTAGGCAAACTAGGCAGCCGCCTAGGGTGCATTGCTGCCTAGGGCGCCGGCCACTGGTGTTCCTACTCTCTTCTCTCTGTAGCAAGCAACTAAGTCTCAGCATCAGCAGTTCGCACATAGTGTCAGAGGCGCAGCGGCGGCGGAGGACTGTGTCTGTATTCCGCATAAATGGAAGCAAGTAAACATTCATTGATGAGCACTGGTGAGGCTGCATTGATGGGCGCTGGTGAGGCTATATTTGATGGGCGCTGGTGAGGCTGCATTGATGGGCTCTGGTGAGCCTGCATTTGATGCGCTCTGGTGAGGCTGCATTTGATGGGCGCTGGTGAGGCTGCATTTGATGGGCGCTGGTGAGGCTGCATTTGATGGGCACTGGTGAGGCTGCATTTGATGGGCACTGGTGAGCCTGCATTTGATGGGCTCTGGTGAGGCTGCATTGATGGGCTCTGGTGAGGCTGCATTGATGGGCTCTGGTGAGGCTGCATTTGATGGGCACTGGTGAGGCTGCATTTGATGGGCACTGGTGAGGCTGCATTGATGGGCTCTGGTGAGGCTGCATTGATGGGCTCTGGTGAGCCTGCATTTGATGGGCGCTGGTGAGGCTGCATTTGATGGGCTCTGGTGAGGCTGCATTTGATGGGCACTGGTGAGCCTGCATTTGATGGGCTCTGGTGGGCTGCATTTGATGGGCGCTTCATTAAAAAGGTAGGGTATACATGGGCAGGGCAAAGGGGATGGAGTCAGGGGTGGAGCCATGGGGGGGCGGCAAAATTAGGTTTCGCCTAGGGTGTCAAAAATCCTTGCACCAGTCCTGATCTGTGCCACACATTTTTTTTTAGAAAACCAAGAACTGCAGAGGCACCAGGATTTACATGATTGTGTCATCTCTGAGCCGGCATCTCAGTCCAGAGAGTAGACGCTGGATGATGCCTGATTACAGCTGGCGCCATCCTTCTGGAGAGAAAGGCAGATGAAGGCCTTGTCAGGGGGAGGACTGTGATGTCTGTGAGAGGTAATAAATACCTGGAAGTCTTATACTTACACATTACTTAGGATGCTGCACTCAGCATTAAAAAGAATACATCCCATGCTAAGTTGGCTTTAAGAACCCATTATTATTTCACAGATACAATTGCTGTATATTGTTCAGGGCATTGGGTCGCCCCGTCTCCCACGCAGACAGATTAATAGGCTGAACAGTCTCTTTAGGTTTATGAAGTCTGAATGCACAGGACCATTTTTAATACAAATTCAGAAAACATTGCCCCCTGCCACATCAAATGGCAATTAACTTCCCCGGTTTGCTATTTAACATGCATGGGATCCGGAGATAGAGGAGCGTTTGTGACTTATGGAGCTGTAGCACACGGACAATGAATTTTAAATTGCTACAGTAGCTTGCTGCAATTACATCTGTAGAGTTGCTTTTTGTGAGTCAAGGTGCTGAGTGTTAGGATTAGCTATTGATCAAGTGACAGTGAAAGATGCATGTGTTGCCTTTACTGTTTACAAAACGGTGTATTTTCACTAAGAGTAACGTGAAGAGGGTGACACCGGCCGCATAGAAATGTGGTCAGCAACGTCCGGTCTTCCTGTTCATGCAGATTGTGTTCCTGCACAGGAGGGGCAAGGAGCAAGAGGGACACCCCATTCCATCCTTCCCAAATGGAACAAGCCAGCTATACCCGAGACACCCATAACTCCATCCATTGGCTGACTATGAATAATGACCATTGATATAATCTTCCCTATTAACCACTTCAATACCAGGCACTTATACACCTTCCTGCCCGGACCAAGTTTCAGCTTTCAGCGCTGTCGCACTTTGAATGACAATTGCGCGGTCATACAACACCAAACTAAATTTTTATCATTTTGTTCCCACAAATAGAGTTTTCTTTTGGTGGTATTTGATCACTTCTGCGATTTTTATTTCTGCTAAACAAATAAAAAAAAAGACCGAACATTTTGAAAAAAAAAACAAAACATTTTTCTTTTGTTTCTGTTACAAAACGTTGTAAATAAGTAAGTTTTCTCCTTCACTGATGGACACTGGTGGGGCTGCACTGACGGGCACTGATAAGGCGGCATTGATGAGGTGGCACTGATATGCGGCACTGATAGGCAATGAAAGGCGCCGCTGATAGGCACTAAAAGGCGGCACTGTTGGGCACTGAAAGGCAGCATGGATGGGCACTGATAGGTGGACGGATGGGCATGGATGGGCACTGATAGGTGGCACTGATGTACACTAATAGATGGGCATGGATGGGTACTGATGAGGTGGCACTGATATGCAGGACTGATAGGCAATGAAAGGCGCCGCTTATAGGCACTGAAAGGCGGCACTGATGGGCACTGAAAGGCAGCACTGATGGGCACTGATAGGCGGCATGGATGGGCACTGATAGGTGGCACGGATGGGCATGGATGGGCACTGATAGGTGGCACTGATGTACACTAATAGATGGTACTGATGGGTATCACTGATTGGCAGGTATTATTGTTTGGCACTGATTGGCCTCCATTGTGGGCACTGATTGGCAACTATTGTGGGCACTGATTGGCATCCATTGTGGGCACTGATTGGCATCCCTGGTGGCCATGGGTGGCATACCTGGTGGCGACTAGTGGTGGGCATCCCTGGTGGTCCTGGTGGTGTCCCGGGTGGTCCAGTGTGGGCATCCTTGGGGGGCTGCGCTGATAATCAATCAGCACAGCCCCCCCCTGTCAGAGGAGCACCGATCAACGGCTCTTCCTGTTTACACTGTGATCAGCCGTAATAGGACACAGCTGATCACGTTGTAAAGAGTCTCCGTCAGACACTGTACCTTGATCGGAGTTGCGGTGTCAGACTGACACACCGCAACAAAAATCGCCGTGATGCGTGCCCCCGGGGGCGCAGCGGCTTGATATCCTGACGTCCGGTCAGGATATCGCAACCACTTTGCTGATATCATATTGCTATATGGAGGGCGACAAGATGAACACAAGACAGATATAAAAGACAAAAATGTATGCAACATTGCAATCAATAATATATCAAGTGGTTGTAAAGGGACCCCCCCCCAATACTTACCTGAGCCCCCTTCTCGATCCAGCCGATGTCCACAGGAGCCTTGCCTCTCCAGGGACTCACACTCCTGATTGGCTTTTGGCAGCAGCAGAAGCCATAGACTCCCGCTGCTGTCAATCTCAGCCAGTGAGCCAATCAGGAGATAAAGGGGGTGGGGCACACAGAGCCACGGCTCGGGAGTGCGCCTGCTTGGGTGCCAGCAGGAGGGAGGGGCCAGGACCGGCGACAATGGACCTGTGAAGAGGAGGATCCAGGCTGCTCTGTGCAAAACCACTGCACAGGGCAGGTAAGTATAACATGTTTGTTATTTTTATGTGAAAAAACAAGTGTTTAGTAACACTTTAAAGAGGACCCATCCCCACCGTCCCTACATTATGAACCTCTATACCTAAATAAGGGGGAAAGAAACAATCATACTTACCTATATCCTGTGAATTTTCTATATACCGTATTTATCGGCGTATAACACGCACTTTTTCCCCTTAAAATCAGGGGAAAATCGCGGGTGCGTGTTATACGCCGATACCCTGCGATCCGGAGCAGCCAGATCTTCAAAATTGCTGACCGCGATTTGAAAATGGCGCCGCCGGCGCCGAAATACACAGAGCCGGTCCTCGGCTCTTCTCGACCACTTTCCTCTTCACTCGAGCGCCGCTCAGCTAGGTTCGGATAGCTCCGCTCATAGTTACGCCCATCCCGGGCGGGACTACGAGTGGAGCCGAAAGTGAACGAGAGCCACCGAGAAGAGCCGAGGACCGGCTCTGTGTCTTTCGGCGCCGGCGGCGCCATTTTCAAATCGCGGTCGCCGGTTTTGAAGGACAGGATGGCAGGGGTCCGGGATCACAGGATGCAAGGCTGCACTGACAAGGCTGCACTGGGGAAGGCTGCACTGACAAGGCTGCACTGGGGAAGGCTGCACTGACAAGGCTGCACTAGGGAAGGCTGCACTGACAAGGCTGCACTGGGGAAGGCTGCACTGACAAGGCTGCACTGGGGAAGGCTGCACTGACATGGCTGCACTGACATAGCTGCACTGACATGGCTGCACTGACAAGGCTGCACTGGGGAAGGCTGCACTGACAAGGCTGCACTGGGGAAGGCTGCACTGACATGGCTGCACTGACATAGCTGCACTGACATGGCTGCACTCGGGCAAGGCTGCACTGAGAAGGCTGCAATGATGGGCATTTAAAAGTAAGTTTTTTTTCCTTCAACTTCCCTCCTAAAAGTTTTTTTTTCCTTAAAATTCCCTCCTAAATTGGGGTGCGTGTTATACGCCGGTGCGTGTTATACGCCAATAAATACGGTACTTACCTATTTCTGTCCTGCCTCCTTGCTGCCTGGGTCCCAGTTACCACACTGACGTTTTAAAAATGTCCGTGATACTGTGCATGTGCGAGGTGAATTCATGTACTTCATCCCACACAGGCACAGTGGCACACTACAGGCATCTGTTGGCAAAAAAACCCTCTTTCCTGAGATCTTGTGTAGATGCCCCCCCCCCCTCCCGGAAATTGCTGTAATTTTGTACATCACACGCATGAAATGAGGTGTGCAAGATCTCTGCGTTTAGGTACAGTGACTTTGTCTTCCCAGGGGGCATCTCTGTGGTTGGGGTGGTGTCACCACTACCTTCAGGGGAATTACAGAGATGCTGAGTAACCTTGGCTATCAGTCCAGCCATTAGTCTGATGACCATCAGACAACTATTGCTGGGAAAAAAAAAATAAAAAACTTCTGGTGAATTCTCTGGATTGAAGATAATTATTGAATTATTGCAACAAAAGCTGGTTTTGTTATTTTATTTTTGATGAACTATTTATTTTCTCTTATATTTTTAGCTGGAGTTCTGTTTCAGCCCTGGTTCACACTGCCATGACTTGCCCTGCAACTTGAGAATTCAAAGTTGCATGACAAGTCACTCCCCATTAACGGCAATGGAACCGTTCTAATTGGTGCGACTCAAGTCACTCCGACTTAGAAAAAGGCTCCGGCACTACTTTTGGTGTGACTTCAACGCAACGTGCATTGACTTCTTTTACAGAAGTCGTATGCAAGCCGCGATGAAGTTGAGCAGGGATGTCAGATTCAATGTCGTGGTAGTGTGAACCAGGGCTTAAGGAATAAAGCCCAGTCCCAGCCAAATATTTCTAATATGTTTTGGATAGAGGAGGGCAGGGCTACAGACTTTCTCAAATGAATATTGCCATCTGTGGAGATTTTTCAAAATTGACTGTCAGGAGAGGAAGTCATGAAAAATCACAGACAACAAGAAACGCATTTTTAGTAGTGTGGGTAAAAGTAAAGTGGGGAACTTCTGAACATGTTTTTCATGGTGTTTGTGCTTTCCTGTTCCATTGGCAACCCCACTTTCTAATTCCTTGTACGGTTTTCAGAAGCCAGTGGGTCAGCACAAAAGCCAAGTAAATACCGTAATAAAAAGATTACAAATCAGGACACCCCAGGTGAGGGATGTGATGAGAAAAGTCCAACTATACAAGGAGCAGTAAGAGTGAGTGATTAGTGGTCGAAGGGTTCAAAAAAGTTTATTAGATAATCAGTAATAAAAAATCAAATGTGTTTTGGGGGGGTTCAAAGAATACGAAAGCCAGTGGGCCAGCATAAAATCCATGTAAATACCATATTAAGAAAGAGAAGTAGATACCAACTAGAATGCCCTCAAAGTGAGGGATGTCTTGGCAAAAGTCCAACTATACAAGAAGCAATAACTAGCCCCTAGCGGTCTGAGTCTGAAATAATGTTATATTAGATAATTGCAGAAAATAAAAAATCCAACGTGATTTGGGGTTTCAGAGAGCATTGAAGCCAGTGGGCTTCCGAGCCAAGTAAATATCATATTAAGAAAGAGGAGTGGATAAAAGCCAGAATACCACAAAAGCGAGGGATGTCTTGAGAAATGTTCAACTATATAAAAAGTACTAAGAGCGAAACAATAATGGTAAAAGAGTCCAAAATGATGTTGTGTTAGATAATTATTAGAAAAAAAAAAGTCAATGCATTTGAGGGGTTTCAGAGAGTATTGATGTCAGTGGGTTGGCATACAGGCTAAGTAAATACCATATTAAGAAAGAGGAATAGCTACAACCAAAATCCCCCCAAAGTGAGGGATGTCTTGAGAAATGTCCAACTATACAGCAGTAAGAGTGACACACTAATGGTCAAAGAGTCCAAAAAGATGTTGCAATAGATAATTAGTAGAAAAAATCCATGTTACATGTGTTCAGACATTCCCTTTTTCAACGGGATTTGTGTATTGTGTAATCTCATTTATATATTGAAATTCTGCCTATAGCAGTTTGTACCATGTGAGCTCCACAACCCCCAAAATCTTCTGACTTTCTTACTATTGATTATCTAATAAAACGTCATTTTGGCTCTTACTTCTTCTTGTATAGTTGAATCTTATGGAAAGAGGTCAGCAATCGTAGACACCCTCATATCTAGTGTAGCAAAGTCCTTAGCCTCTTCAAGCCTAATGAGGACCTTCAAGGCCAAATACAGCTGACACCCTTCAATATGTAGTGGGTTGTGAGGTATAGTGGGTGCAAAGATGGTGAAAGTCATTGGGCGCCAGACACTTCTTGGATGCAAAAGAGGTTTTATTTCCTTTGACAGTCCTTTTTGTATTTTTGGGGGAAAGAGGGTTAGGGCCAGGACACCCTTAGGTAGTTTCAAGTTCAATTGGCAGACTCTGAGACTTCAATAGGAGGACAGCCATATAGGGAAAGGCCCCAGCAAGGCGCCACTTCTGCATGTGCAGGATTGCTGTCTCTTATGGCAACGGTACTTAACAGTTTCCAACACAAAGTTCAACAGTTCTCTCAGATGCACTACAACGTCTACTTGTAGTTCTTCAGCCCCTTAAGCTCCTAGTCTCTCACTGGACTCTCTGATTCACTGACCCTGAAACCCGTGAGCTCCTCAAGGCTTTTGCGGTGGTATCTCCCTCAAGTGTCACCCACGCTTCCGTGCTGGGTCAATAGCTTGGAACTCCGCTGATTGGGTCCCTGACTTGATTACCGCCTGAAGTTTCCCAATTCTCAACTGTTTCTGTTCGGTGAGAATACTGCTCCGGTACTTACTTTAGTTCCTCACTGTGGTCCCTGGTAAAGGTGGTTGGTCCCTTAGTGGTGACAGCTTCCTTTCTACCTCTGACCACGACAGGTTCTCCAGCCGGCAGAACCGCCACTTTTGGTTGGACTGCAAGCCTCAGTCTCAACCCTGCCCACCAACATCTGTATAGGCCCTCACACAGCCTGGCAGCCAGATGCCCCCGGGAAAAGCCCAATGTCCGGCCTAGCAGCCCAGGGCGTATGACACATGTCCACCTAGACAGCCGTCCACGCGGCACGGAACATAGATCACCTGACCTCACCTGAATATATAGGCTCTCCCAGCAGGCCAAGGGATTTAAGAAAAACCCTGTTCATTGGCTGAGATACCCCATATACCCATAACCTGAACTTGGGTTGCCCTTCTCATATCTAGTACCACCAAGTTCCCGGCCACCCAGTGGTAGAAGAGAAAAGTGCAACAAGGCCAAACTTAGGGAGAAATCAATACATCTCTAGCAATTAGCTGCAGTAGCTACTCCTGACAAGGAATTTGGTGAGGATCTCCCTGACTAAACCCCAGGGCACTACATCCTCCCCTGCCCAAAAAACTACGTTTCGGAGTTAAAAAAAAAAACAATTTGAGCTCCCAAGCCTGAGAGCGGATGTCCTGGCAAAAACTGGGATAGGTGGGGAAACAGGGAAAGGGTTAACAGTAGGGGTGCAACGGATCGTTGCCGATCCGTGATCCGTACGGATCACCCTCCGCGGATCGGCACACCCGCGATCCGCGGAGCACTTTTTGGCCTCTTTTTAGTCCCTTGTTTGTCCCCCGCACATTCTCCAGAGCTTATCTGTCTTCTTCGGTCCCTTTTTGGCTCCTCCCAGACACTGTCAGCTCACTGCCATTGGTGTCTGGTGTTGTCCATCCTCTCCCTCCTAGATTGTGCCCGTTGGCTGGATCTGGTTGTGTCATGGCGCTCACGTCATTATGACGTTTTGCTGCTATGATTTTTGGGTATTGTAGGCCATGGCAGCTCCATCCACATGTGGTGGACCCTTTTTGTCCGCGCTTGCTCGGTGACGTCAGATGTCAAGCAAGCGGGAGATATTTAATGCTGGCCACTCCAGCCGACTGTCGGCTGGAGACCAGGGACTACCCATTTTCCAATTTGTGCAGATACACAACCCTTTTGAGATTTCATACTTTAGCCCTTTGTTTATTGCTCATCTTGGCTTCTTTTTATCCATTGATGGACATTTTACTATATCGCTGCTTACTGATCTTTATCTATGAACTTTTTCCATGGCACCTGTAATGCCTTAGTGGGCATGACTGGAGTTGTTCCATGAATGCAATTTGGTGATTGGTAAATTTTCTAATTATATTGAGATATGTGCCATATTTCTTATACATTCAATGATGCAGCTACTTATAGCACCTTGTTTGTTCTCCTTCCTTCCCAGCTCTCCACTGCCGCCATTTGTTTTTATAAGCGCTGATTTTACCTGGTAAATGTGAGTTTTCCTACTTTCATTAAATATATATTTTGTACTCAACTGAATTTTTCTGTGTGGCCCCTTTTGTTCCTCCTTCCTTAAATACTTCCATCCATGGACATCTGGGCATTGCCTCTTATGAGACAAACCTGTACAGACATCTTCACCTTGATGAGAGTCGAGAGTTTCCATTCCAGGCAATTGACCGTTCCAGTGTCCATCTCTATTGGTTGTGTATACAACACAAGCTTGTTTGACTCACAGAACATATGTTCTTGTGTGCTCAAATGTTCCGGTAAGCCTCCCTTTTGTATGGTGGTGGTTCCCTTCACTTCAATTACACATCCTGGTTCACTGTGGGGTTATTTATAATGAAGCTTGTCACAAAAAAGTCTTATTCATCCACAGGAAGTTTATGAACTATTTGCTGAATATCGCTAGCTTTGTGTTCTTGTGGACATTTACTATATGTTTTTGCACATCACTTATTTATGACCTTTTGTTCTATTTCATTTTATGTGTTATTTGGGTTCACTGCCCCTATTTTGGCCTATGTGTCACGTTATCTCTTAAGCGCTACACTATTTGTTTTCCTCTGTTTTGCCATTCATCCAATTTGCTGTGTTAGCTGCTATTTAAGGGCAGCGCTGAATTATTTGTTACACCATGTGCCACATATCTCCCTAAGGTCATGACAAAAGTTTGCTTTTTTATATTTATGTTATTGTGTGTTCAATTACTTATATATATATATATGTTTTTGCCCTTTATTCTAGAGCTGGATCATTTGTGGTGGTCTCACATTATCCCCTGAGGAAGCCATCATTGGGGATAATGTTGGGGTTCAACATCTATTTGTGACCACCTTTCTTTCATGGGACACCAGCAACCCAATACATGTATTATGTATATGCTCCATATTGATTTTAATTGCAAAAAAATTTTTCTTGCTTCCTTTTCTTCCCTTTTTTGTAAAGAAATTATATTTATTTATTATTCAACTCTCTATGTACTATTTGTTATAAGCACCACAATAATCCCATTCCTCCATACTCTCTATATTAAAATGGTTGTAGGCAGTCAAGAAATAGCCTTGCTCCCTAACTATCTATCCAATATATACAGTTGTAACAATATACAAATGGTTAGTGCTGTTATCTGGCTAGATCCCTGTCTCTCCTTGGCCAAGGAAGATGCACCAAGTCGGCAACAACTGAAAGAGAGAAATCAAAACAATGCAAAAGCATCCTATCCTATAAGAACATGGTGCAATATGTAGACAGTGATTTGAGCTAGTCCTCAGCTGAGGGCAGCATAAAACTCTTTAAGAATACCACCCCCTTTCATAATCGGTATAGAACTATAAAACGTCAGCAATACTTTGATCCAAAAACAGTCCTGGCGGATGTGTACAAGCCCATTAATGGAAGAAACTGCTCTATTCACAACTAGCTGTTGTGAATAGAGCTGGAAAGATTTTGAACCTCTGTCATGTTTTTATTCATGTGTGTTCTTTTTTGGGAAAATTTCCCTCACTTTCTGTCAGGACAAGAAGGGAAATCTCCCAATGGGATAGATACCCTTTTAGTAGGAGAAGACTTAGAACTTCTGACAATGCATTTTTGCCATCTGCACTTTCTTTATCCAAAGGAAAAACTATACTAGGAAGGGAAGCGAAAATATCCCCTATGGGGTCAAATTAAAAATATAGTGTTGTGAGAATAAAGAGGTTACACACTGATGAAGTCTCTAATGTTTAAAATAATTTTATTCCAGTAGTACAGAGCATGACATCCTGCCTGTCATTCACCCACTCCAATGCATTTCACCCATAGAAAGGCCTGAATCATGGAGATCTATGATTGAGCCCTTTCTTTGGGTGGAACACATTGCTGTGGGTGGATGACAGGTGGAAAGTCATGCTCTTCACTACTAGATTACATTTCTTTTAAACGTTGGTGACTACATCATTGTGCTGTTCGTTTACTCATGTGAACCTTCTTTGTGGAGCTGGAATTTGCTCTCGGGTGGGCACCCAACAACAACCAGAGTAGACATGTGTGGTTCATTTCGTTCCCAATCTAAATTTGGACAAACTTTTTGTTATTCGGAAATTCGGATGTATCATGCTGTCTCTTCTAAGATCCGGATAAAAATGTATTTTAATGAACGAACTTTAAAATAAATGCTACACTGTATATTACCTCTCGGGCTCCGTGTGATGAGCATCTTTGACTAGGACTCCCCCCAGGTGAGTGTTATATATCTAGAAGTTTTTTACTGTTTATTAATAATATTCTGGTTAGTGTATATTGGTAAAGGAAGAGCACCGGAGACAAATCAAGTTTTTGTATTGCTGCACTGGGAAGTGTCATTATTAAAGGATTTTTTATTAGATGTTACATTAATTATAATTTCTGTGGATATTTTGATATATGTGGATATCTCCTTTATGGACACTATATGACACTATATGATAACCGGTTATGGTGTTTACTAACATTTATTATTGATTTATGCATGTTTTTTTCTTTTACAAAATTATTTTATTAATAGAAAAAATAAATTCAACAGATTAGCTTGACACTGTGATGGTTACATCAAACGTAACATAAAGGAAAAGATCCCTACAGAGGGATGCAATAAGAATAGTACATAGTTCTCAATTACAAAAGGAAATGGTCGTCTTAAGTCCATAATGAAGAACACTCAATGCTCCGAACTATACCGTATGGTGGACATAAACCTGGAGACCCTGAGTGATAAAAAGAGGGTGCATACGTACATAGATAAACTGTATACAAGTTGCAAAATTTTAATCACTGTAACCATCTTCACTAGACCCACCTCTGGAGGCCAGTTGGGCAATAGAGACAATTATACATAAAAAGAAAAGTGTTTGAACAAAAGGTGGGGAATAAGAGGGAAAGAGGAGAGAAAAGAAAAAGGAGAAAGAGAGGGGAGGAGTCTAACGGGGTGCAGCGGAAGACTATTAAATTAAAAGAAGTACCGTATTTACCGACGTATAGCAGGCACTTTTTTACCCTTAAAATCTAGGGAAAATCGTGGGTTCGTGTTATACGCCGAACCGCTGCCACGGAGGGGGAGGAGGGACCGAGCGCCGCCGAAATTGACAGAGCCGAGTGTACTGTGTACTCGGCTAGGCTCCGCTCCACTAACAGTCACGCCCAGTTCCGCCTCCTAGCCTTTACGTCCCGCCATTGGACCAGTGTTCTGTCCATCACAATAGCCGGGCCAAGGGGCGGGACTGGGCGGGACTGCGAGCCGAGCTGAGAGGAGCCGAATACACAGAACATCCGACTCTGTCTATCTCGGTAGTGCAATAATTTAAAAGATCATGCTGCATTTTTGGGCAAGGCTGCAGATGGACACTTGGGCAAGGCTGCAGATGGACACTGGGCAAGGCTGTAGATGGTCACCTGGGAAAGGCTGCAGATGGACCTTGATAAGGCTGCAGATGGACACTGGGCAAGGCTGCAGATGGACACTGGGCAAGGCTGCAGATGGACACTGATAAGGCTGCATTGATGGGCATTTAAAATGTAAGTTGTTTTCCTTAAACTTCTCTCCTAAAAGTTATTTTCCTTAAACTCCTAAACTCAGGGTGCGTGTTATAGGCCGGCGTGTGTTATACGCCGAAAAATACAGTATATTATTGAACCTTGAAGGTTGGTTGCATGTTATCCATGGCTTCCAGACCCTGAGAAATTTATTGTGAGTGTCTGAAGCAAGGGCCGTCATTTTGTCATTGATCATGATGTCATTCATGCGATTTTTTAATTGCTTCAAAGCTAAGCACAGGAGTTTTCCAAGCTCTCTCAATGGTCAACTCAGTTGCAGTAAAAAAATGTGCAGAGTCAATTGGCACTCCGGACGAAGGAGTTCCAGGATTGGTTTATAAGAAGGGCCTCATAGGGGTCCCTTTTAAGATCGGTATGAAACATGTTACGAAGAAGTATATAAACCCTGACCCATAGTCAGGAGGCCATCATTCCCTCCTGTGCAACCCCGGAAACAAAGAGGGGAATAGGATGGAAGGAAGCAAGCTAGTTTAGGTGTATAGTACCATCTATAGAACACCTTGTAGGCATTCTCCAAAATGAGGACTTTGAGGAGCTCATAGAAAGGGCTATTGTCATGATCTGCCAATCCTCTGGATCTAATTGCCTTCCCAAATCCTTCTCCCATTGGAGATGGTAAGATTTTACTGGGGGCTTCTTGAAGAAAATGATTGATGAGTTTAGTAAAGATATTAATCCCGGAGAATAGGGTTGTGCCCTGCAGAGGCTTTCAAAAGGGGTCTATGCATGTTTTTTCACACTTATTAAGATAAGTTATATGATTTATAAGGTTTTTATGCGCTGCACATTTTTAAAAATTTTTATTATGTACTAGGTTGGTCACCTTTTTGTGCTAGCAGCTTCACCTCCTACGCACTCGCTGATTTTTACTATTATATGGGGAACTCTGTCACTACAGAAGTAAGTCCTTCTGAAAGAAAAAATAAGCTATTTGTCACCAGTTGTTTATGCTATGTGTACTTCCATTGTTAAATAAATGTTTGATTCCTTGACATCTTAGAAGCCACTATGTTGACACCACGTAGCAAGTTGCACTTTGCGTTTACATTGCGTTAATTCCTAGGAGTACAGTCTATAAAATATCATGAAACTAGAGCAGCTAACGGAAGAACAAAGGTAGGTCAAAGCTGCAGCATTCTGAGTTCTTAAAACTGAAAAGCAAAAGCAAAGGTATAAAAATATAATATCAATGCTAATGTTGATAGATAGACAAAAGAAGTAGGACTTGTTTGTGTGGTCTTTAAAAAAAAAAAAAATAACAATAACATAATTTCACATGTCCTTAAGTCATAAGCAAAAATGTTTAATGCCAAGGTAATCATAAAGGTAAAAGCAATAAAAATGATTTTTTTTTTCTAAAAGAAAATAAAAGAAAAACACAGGCACACTAATAGTGATAAATGGGGTTTGTTAAGACAGCTATAGGCCCTGAAATAAAATGTGGATTAAACAAGCTTAACAGTAGTGAATGCAGGGGTTCAAAGAAAGACAATGCAATGACACAATGAGATGAATAGGATTGGTGTTCGTTCTCATTACTGCCAGTGAAAGCCCTTAAATGAAACACAATAAATGACTGGAGAACCAAACTGCAAATAGCAATAACAACAATCAGTTGAGTGATAAGGATAAGGCTAAATACCGGGACCTAACTACCAACAAATTGACCTTAGATAACTACTGATCACTGGGTTTAATTGTCAGAAACCATGAATCAGACCAAGACAGAAGTACAGTTAAATCACACTTGTTTAATAATAACAAAAGAAAATTGAACAAACGTAGTAAAAACATAGCCATAGTTCGGTAACCGGAACAAATAGTCAGACAAGCCAGGAACTCAGGATGCCAGGGATCAGCTTAAGTGAGCAGGACTGATGAGCAGGATATCATCAACAGGTGAGTCACTGTGGCAAGATAAGAGCTGGCAATTAACCAACAGCTGAGATGCCAGCTCAGAGAAGGAAGGGCTGAGCCCAGCCCTGACAAAAATTGCACAAAGTCTGAGACCCTTTAAACTCTACAGTGGAGAGCTCAACCTTTAGAGGAAGGTATTTGCAATCAACAAGATAAAGGTATATTTGCAAAGTGTCCCAAGAACAGAAAGAGAAAAGATGGTATAGCCACCTTTAAGCAAAGCTCTGCCAGCAGCAATAGTGTCCCAGCAAGTGTAGGCAACCTTCAACATGCAAGAATGGCCAAAAGCTGCTCCCCAATCTGATGGCCTTCTTGGATGCAGTCTGTCCTTTAAAGACTACCCATGCAGTCTCCCTGCCGCTTAAAGTCTCTTCTGGGTTTCTCTTTGCTTTGCAACCTGGCTGCTGGGGCTCTTCTCCATGGTCAGCAGGGCTTAACTTCCCAGCTACTGATGCATCCAGTAATAGTTTTACTTTTCTCTTGCTCTTTCTCCTTTGCTGGTGGCCTATCCATCAAAGGCTGAGAGGGGAAAGGATCCTGAGACATGCGGTGATGGTAGATGTTTAAAGGAGCTGCCAGCCAGGGCTACACACTTCCCCCACTTTGATCCCCAAATAAACAGAATTTGCAGACAGTTAGAAATTAGTCAAACTTGTAATGTTTCAATATTTCAATATTGTAACTTTCAAATTAACCAAACGTGTAACGTTTCAAATGTTTCATAGCTTGTCCAAGCCACTTTTTTATTTGTAATGAGTGTCAAGAAAATATCTCAGCATTTATATCCAAACTAATAACCCTAACACCTTGATCCAATTACCATGAAAAAAAAAGATGTACCGGTATTGCCTAAGGACAGGATAGGAGATGTAAAAATTGTGTAACCACCCTGTTCTGGTTACATGATCCCATCCTTGATATCAGGAAGGCTTAATAAATGTTAATTCTCCAATTTATATGGCTGATTTGCATGACCTTCAGCCATATAAATAGGATTATTATCTATCTTGATTAGTTCAAGATAATATAGAGATGTCTATTGTTTTCAGTTAGATACAGAAGGGATCAGAATGTAGGGCAACCCAGTGGATCTACTGTACTTTATTCTGGCCAGATCTACAGGTGTAGATTCCAATCCTTTGTTCATTATAACCTGATACACCATCTTATTCAAAATGCCTAATATACTTGAAAAGTTGCTTCACGTTGGAACATATGTCAGAACTGGTAAATCAGAAGCTTTCTCTGTTAAACCAAACTCACCTTGTAGCATACTAAGGTGGCCATAAACTGTGCAAATTTCCTGGCTGAACTTCAAGTTTATGATAGATAATTCTGATATTCTGATTCCACTGCAGGAACTCCTAAACTATCTGTGATTCATTGTTTCTTTTGGGCTTCTTGAACATTGTATGTGTCCAGTAGGGATGAGCCGAACACCCCCCGGTTCGGTTCGCACCAGAACCCGCGAACGGACCGCAAGTTCGCACGAACGTTAGAACCCCATTGACGTCTATGGGACTCGAACGTTCGAAATCAAAAGTGCTCATTTTAAAGGCTAATTTGCATGGTATTGTCCTAAAAAGGGTTTGGGGACCCGGGTCCTACCCCAGGGGACATGTATCAATGCAAAAAAAACTTTTAAAAACGGCCGTTTTTTCGGGAGCAGTGATTTTAATGATGCTTAAAGTAAAAAAAAAAAAGTGAAATATTCCTTTAAATATCGTACCTGGGGGGTGTCTATAGTATGCCTGTAAAGTGACGCGTGTTTCCCATGTTTAGAACAGTCCCTGCACCAAATGTCATTTTTAAAGGAAAAAATCTCATTTAAAACTGCTTGCGGGTTTAATGTCATGTCGGGTCATGGCAATATGGATGAAAATCAGTGAGACAAACGGCATGGGTACCCCCCAGTCCATTACCAGGCCCTTTGGGTCTTGTATGGATATTAAGGGGAACCCCGCACCCAAATTAAAATAAGGAAAGGTCCCTATATACTCTGAACAGCAGTATACAGGCGGTGCAAACAAGACAGGGACTGTAGGTTTGTTGTTAAGTAGAATCTGTTTGTAATTTTGAACATTTTTAATGTGTTTAGCTCCAGCCAAAAAATCTTTTCTAAGCTTTTTGGAAAACATAGGGAAGGGTTATCACCCCTGTGACATTTGTTTTGCGTCTTTCCTCCTCTTCAGAAGATTTCACCTCACTTTTTTGTCCCAATGAAAAATGTTTTTTGAAAATTTGTGTTTTTTTGTGGAACAAGGATTGGAAAGCATCAGTGGAAAGGAAAAATTGTTTTCCCATATTAACTCTTACAGGAGAGAATTTCCCTTCCTTAGGGGTAGATTTCATCTCACTTCCTGTTGTCTCCTTCCGTTTGCAAGTAGGAGTCGTTTGTAAGTTAGATGTTTGAAAGTAGGGTCCTGCCCTATATACTCAGCAGAAATTTGGGCCTTAGGTGTTGCTGTGGCCAAAACACTGTAAGCCCTCACAGGGCCCTGCTGTGAAATATTAGATCAAGAATTGTAATTACATGCCCCTGTTGAACAGGAGCTGAAAAATTAGGCCTTAGGCACTGGTGCTGGTGCCACAACACTGCAACCCCTCACAGACACTCTAGTTGGAACGCAGGAACGAGCCCTGCTGCAAAGTATTGCATCAAAAATTGTAATTACACGCCCCTGTTAGACAGGGGCAGAAAAATTGGGTCTTAGGCACTGGTGCTGGTGCCACAACACTGCAACCCCTCACAGACACTCTAGTTGAAACGCAGGAACAAGCCCTGCTGCAAAGTATTGCATCAAAAATTGTAATTACACGCCCCTGTTAGACAGGGGCTGAAAAATTGGGTCTTAGGCACTGGTGCTGGTGCCACAACACTGCAACCCCTCACAGACACTCTAGTTGGAATGCAGGAACAAGCCCTGCTGCAAAGTATTGCATCAAAAATTGTAATTACACGCCCCTGTTAGACAGGGGCTGAAAAATTGGGTCTTAGGCACTGGTGCTGGTGCCACAACACTGCAACCCCTCACAGACACTCTAGTTGGAATGCAGGAACGAGCCCTGCTGCAAAGTATTACATCAAAAATTGTAATTACACGCCCCTGTTAAACAGGGGCTGAAAAATTGTGCCTTAGGCACTGGTGGTGGCGCCCAGAACCAAAAATGTTCTTACAAGCTATCAGCGTGATGATTGAGGAGGAAGAGGATAATTACTCAGGGATAGTCACTCAGCATCAGCATAGGCAGTCTTTGAAGGGATCTGAGATTTCAAAAAAAATTATTCGGTTACATCTGCATCAGGTGCTTGGTAGCTGGTGGTGATCCAAGACTGATTCATTTTTATGAAGGTCAGCCGATCGACCGAGTCGGTGGACAGACGCACCCTGTGATCGGTTACCACGCCTCCAGCAGCACTGAATGTGCGTTCCGAAAGAACGCTGGATGCAGGACAGGCCAGTAGCTCAATTGCATACTGTGCAAGCTCTGGCCAGTGATCCATCCTCAAGACCCAGTAACCCAGAGGATTTTCGGTGGGAAAGGTGTCCAAGTCTGATCTTGCCCCTAGGTATTCCTGCACCATGTAAAACAGACGCTGGCGATGGTTGCTGGAACCGATCATACCTTGGGGCTGCGGACCAAAAAATTGTCTGAACGCATCGGTCAGAAGGCCACCTTCTCCACCGCTCCTTCTTTGACTGACCGAAGCCTCAGCAACACGTTGTCCAGAAACAGGAGTTTGTAACCTCCCAGTCTCTGGGAACGCGTTGCACAGACCTTTCTGCAAGGCCTCCCGAAGATGTTTCATCCTCTGCTCCCTCTGCGATGGCAAGATAAGGTCCGCAACCTTACCCTTGTAACGTGGATCAAGGAGGGTTGCCAGCCAGTATTGGTCCTTCTCCTTGATACCACGAATACGAGGATCCTTACGCAGGCTTTGCAGGATCAGGGAGGCCATGCAGCGTAGGTTTGCTGAGGCATTCGGTCCGGAGTCCTCTGGGTCACTAAGGACAACAACGTCCGCAGCCACCTCCTCCCAGCCACGTACAAGTCCATGTGTTCCTTGGGACTGATCCCTTAAAGACTGCTGATGCTGAGTGCCAGGCTCCACCTCCATACTGACACAATCTTCCTCCTCCTCCTCCTCCTCCTCCTCGTCCTCTTCCTGTGTGATCGGCGGGCACGCAGGAACACTGTCTGGATAAAGGGGGCCTTGAGAGCTAAGGAAGTCCTCCTCTTCCTGCCTCTGTTCTGCCTCAAGTGCCCTGTCCATTATTCCACGCAGCGTGTGCTCCAACAGGTGGACAAGGGGGACAGTGTCACTGATGCATGCACTGTCAGTGCTCACCATCCTCGTGGCCTCCTCGAATGGTGACAGGACAGTGCATGCATCCCTGATCATGGCCCACTGGCGTGGGGAAAAAAAACCAAGGTCCCCTGACCCTGTCCTGGTGCCATAGTCGCACAGGTACTCATTGATGGCCCTCTGCTGCGTGTGCAGCCGCTGCAGCATGGCCAACGTCGAGTTCCACCTGGTGGGCATGTCACAGATTAGGCGGTTCTTGGGCAGGTTAAACTCCTTTTGGAGGTCCGTCAGCCGAGCACTGGCATTATATGACCGGCGGAAATGCACACAGACTTTCCTGGCCTGCCTCAGGACATCCTGTAAGCCCGGGTACCTGCCCAAGAACCGCTGCACCACCAAGTTAAGGACGTGAGCCAAACAGGGCACATGGGTCAGTTGTCCCTGTCGGAGGGCAGAGAGGAGGTTGGTGCCATTGTCGCAAACCACCATTCCTGCCTTAAGTTGGCGTGGCGTCAACCACCTCTGAACCTGCCCCTGCAGAGCTGACAGAACCTCTGCCCCAGTGTGGCTCCTGTCCCCCAAGCACACCAGCTCAAGCACCGCATGGCATCTTTTGGCCTGCGTACTTGCGTAGCCCCTTGAACGCCTACGGAGCACCGCTGGTTCCGAGGAAGAGGCCATGGAGGAAGAAGAAGAGGAGGGGGTGGAGGAGAGAGGTGTGTCACAATCAGCATTTTGGAGGCGTGGTGGCGGAACAACCTCCAACACTACTGCACCTTGTCCTGCATCCTTCCCAGCTGCCAGCAGAGTCACCCAATGCGCCGTGAAACTTAAGTAACGTCCCTGTCCATGCCTGCTGGACCATGAGTCAGCGGTAATATGCACCTTACCGCTGACCGCCCTGTCCAGCGAGGCATGGACATTGCCTTCCACATGCCGGTAGAGAGCCGGAATCGCCTTCCGTGAGAAAAAGTGGCGTTTGGGTACCTGCCACTGAGGAACCGCACATTCCACAAACTCACGGAAGGGGGCAGAGTCTACCAACTGAAAAGGCAGCAGTTGAAGTGCTAGCAATTTTGCCAAGCTAGCATTCAACCGCTGGGCATGTGGATGGCTGGGAGCAAACTTCTTTCGGCGGTGCAGCAGCTGGGGCAGGGAAATTTGCCTGGTACAATCTGACGTCGGTGTACCAAAAGCAGATTGCCCATAAGTACTTGGCTGTGACACACCTAATTCTACACCTTCATTCCTCTCACTGCAGGTCGCAGAGAGGACTGAAGGTCTAGTGGGGTTGGAAATCTCAGCTGATGAGGAGCAAGGAGAGATCGTCTTTGTTCTTTGGTGTGGGTCTTTTAGATACGCTTGCCAACGAACTGCATGGCAGGTCAACATATGTCTGGTCAAGCATGTGGTACCCAAGCGGGAGATGTTTTGGCCACGCGAGATACGCTTGAGACATATATTGCAAATAGCAGCGGTGCGATCTGATGCACTCGTCTCAAAAAAGGCCCACACCAAAGAACTTTTTGAATAACGCGCAGAGACTGCAGCGCCCTGCACATGTGGAGCTTTGGGGTGTGATGCAGTCAATGTGCTGCCCTTAGGCTGGCCCCTGGAGGGCATCCTGCCTAGTTGGTGATGTGCCACCTCCTCCTCCTCCTCCTCCTCCTCCTCCTCCTCTCTCCTATCAGGCACCCACGTTGAGTCAGTGACCTCATCATCCCCTCCCTCCTCATCACTGGAGCAAACCTGGCAGTATGCTGCAGCAGGGGGAGCATGACTGCCAGATTGCTGTCCTTCTTGGGCACCCCCTCTGTCCGTGCTCATGTTACTGCCTTCATTGAGCTCAGTATCATCATCAGAGCCTTCCAAACGCTGGGCATCCTCCTGGAGCATGTACCCAACACTGTGGTCAAACAGTTCGAGGGAATCCTCAGGAGGACATGGTGGGGCTAGGGAAGGAGTCACTGATGACATTGAGCTGAGGGAAGAGGCCGCTGCTTTGCCAGACAAAGCACCCTGGGCATGGGTGAGAGAGGATGAGGAGGATGAGGACGGCTTGGTCATCCACTCGACCAAGTCTTCCGCATGTTGCGGCTCAACACGGCCAGCTGCCGAAAAAAAGGCCAAGCGTGTCCCATGGCCACGTGCTGATGAGGATGCACCGTCTCCACGACCAGCACTAGACACAGAGCCTGCTTGCCCTCTCTTATTGGCTTGTGACTGTCTGCCTCTCCTTCTTGGCCTTCCAGACATACTAATGGCCTGTAGCTGCACTAAGCTGGGATAGAACACCTGTAATTTTCTTCAGGTAGCTTTATATACTGTAACCAGACAAGCCTGCCTGTCAGTAGGAAGATAACAGGAACGGATCTAGCTGAACACTGTGAGCAGGACGTACTGCACTAAATGTATATAGCAGGAACGGATCTAGCTGAACACTGTGAGCAGGACGCACTGCACTGAATGTAAACAGCAGGAACGGATGTAGCTAAACACTGTGAGCAGGACGCACTGCACTGAATGTAAATAGCAGGAACGGATCTAGCTGAACACTGTGAGCAGGACGCACTGCACTGAATGTAAATAGCAGGAACGGATCTAGCTGAACACTGTGAGCAGGACGCACTGCACTGAATGTAAACAGCAGGAACGGATGTAGCTAAACACTGTGAGCAGGACGCACTGCACTGAATGTAAATAGCAGGAACGGATCTAGCTGAACACTGTGAGCAGGACGCACTGCACTGAATGTAAATAACAGGAACGGATCTAGCTGAACACTGTGAGCAGGACACACTGTACTAAATGTAAATAGTCTAGCTGCCTGACCGTGGTACTAATAGGATCAAAAAGAACACCTGTAATTTTCTTCAGGTAGCTTTATATACTGTAACCAGACAAGCCTGCCTGTCAGTAGGAAGATAACAGGAACGGATCTAGCTGAACACTGTGAGCAGGACGTACTGCACTAAATGTATATAGCAGGAACGGATCTAGCTGAACACTGTGAGCAGGACGCACTGCACTGAATGTAAATAGCAGGAACGGATCTAGCTGAACACTGTGAGCAGGACGCACTGCACTGAATGTAAATAGCAGGAACGGATCTAGCTGAACACTGTGAGCAGGACGCACTGCACTGAATGTAAATAACAGGAACGGATCTAGCTGAACACTGTGAGCAGGACACACTGTACTAAATGTAAATAGTCTAGCTGCCTGACCGTGGTACTAATAGGATCAAAAAGAACACCTGTAATTTTCTTAAGGTAGCTTTATATACTATAACCAGACAAGCCTGCCTGTCAGTAGGAAGATAACAGGAACGGATCTAGCTGAACACTGTGAGCAGGACACACTGTACTAAATGTAAATAGTCTAGCTGCCTGACCGTGGTACTAATAGGATCAAAAAGAACACCTGTAATTTTCTTCAGGTAGCTTTATATACTGTAACCAGACAAGCCTGCCTGTCAGTAGGAAGATAACAGGAACGGATCTAGCTGAACACTGTGAGCAGGACGTACTGCACTAAATGTATATAGCAGGAACGGATCTAGCTGAACACTGTGAGCAGGACGCACTGCACTGAATGTAAATAGCAGGAACGGATCTAGCTGAACACTGTGAGCAGGACGCACTGCACTGAATGTAAATAGCAGGAACGGATCTAGCTGAACACTGTGAGCAGGACGCACTGCACTGAATGTAAACAGCAGGAACGGATGTAGCTAAACACTGTGAGCAGGACGCACTGCACTGAATGTAAATAGCAGGAACGGATCTAGCTGAACACTGTGAGCAGGACGCACTGCACTGAATGTAAATAACAGGAACGGATCTAGCTGAACACTGTGAGCAGGACACACTGTACTAAATGTAAATAGTCTAGCTGCCTGACCGTGGTACTAATAGGATCAAAAAGAACACCTGTAATTTTCTTCAGGTAGCTTTATATACTGTAACCAGACAAGCCTGCCTGTCAGTAGGAAGATAACAGGAACGGATCTAGCTGAACACTGTGAGCAGGACGTACTGCACTAAATGTATATAGCAGGAACGGATCTAGCTGAACACTGTGAGCAGGACGCACTGCACTGAATGTAAATAGCAGGAACGGATCTAGCTGAACACTGTGAGCAGGACGCACTGCACTGAATGTAAATAGCAGGAACGGATCTAGCTGAACACTGTGAGCAGGACGCACTGCACTGAATGTAAACAGCAGGAACGGATGTAGCTAAACACTGTGAGCAGGACGCACTGCACTGAATGTAAATAGCAGGAACGGATCTAGCTGAACACTGTGAGCAGGACGCACTGCACTGAATGTAAATAGCAGGAACGGATCTAGCTGAACACTGTGAGCAGCACGCACTGCACTGAATGTAAATAGCAGGAACGGATCTAGCTGAACACTGTGAGCAGGACGCACTGCACTGAATGTAAATAGCAGGAACGGATCTAGCTGAACACTGTGAGCAGGACGCACTGCACTAAATGTAAATACCAGGAACGGATCTAGCTGAACACTGTGAGCAGGACGCACTGCACTGAATGTAAATAGCAGGAACGGATCTAGCTGAACACTGTGAGCAGGACGCACTGCACTGAATGTAAATAGCAGGAACGGATCTAGCTGAACACTGTGAGCAGCACGCACTGCACTGAATGTAAATAGCAGGAACGGATCTAGCTGAACACTGTGAGCAGGAAGCACTGTACTGAATGTAAATAGCAGGAACGGATCTAGCTGAACACTGTGAGCAGGACACACTGCACTGAATGTAAATAGTCTAGATAGAAGATAACAGGAACGGATCTAGCTAAACTGAATACAGTGTATATATATATATGCAACACCTGGGATGCATATATATACACAATACACTGTAAGTGCAGCTAACTGACTGACTGTTCTGCCTAATCTATCTAACTCAAATCAAATGACACTGTCTCTCTCTCTCTCTATCGCTCAGCACACCGGAACACACACTACACAGGGCCGCCGTGCAGGCGGCCTTATATAGTGTGGGGTGTGTACTAAATCCCTGAGCCATAATTGGCCAAAGCCACCCTGGCTTTGGCCAATTACAGCTCTCTCTACTGACGGCGCTGTGATTGGCCAAGCATGCGGGTCATAGTGCATGCTTGGCCAATCATCAGCCAGCAATGCACTGCGATGCCGCAGTGAATTATGGGCCGTGACGCGCCACACGAATTTGGCGCGAACGGCCCATATCGTTCGCAATTCGACGGACGGTCGAACAGCCGATGTTCGAGTCGAACATGGGTTCGACTCGAACACGAAGCTCATCCCTAGTGTCCAGTAATTGCATAGATTGTTTCATCCAGGTTTCAAACTCTTCCTCCCCAGTGGGAGTACAAAGATTCTCATCTTTCTGTAACCATGCAACCTGTTTTATTGCTTTTGGCACTGTTTAAAGTAGAGGTGAAAGCATATCCCAGAATATGGGGTGAAGGCTTGTCCTAATATCAATCCAGGGGTTTAGTAAATGTAAAGCGGAAAGGATTGCCACTAGTCCCGACAAGCCCAGGTGAATAAACAATAAAGAGTGGCCTCAGCCTACATGTCTCCACCAAACCACACACCCCGATGCATTTTTCCCCACCCACTGGGGGCTATGACTAAGAGACTGGAGACATGTAGGCTGAGGCGACTCTTTATAGTTTATTACCTGGGCTTGTCGAAACTAGTGGCGATCCTTTCCTTTTTATATTTCTGTAACCATTATTAATGGGCAGAGAGGGTTTTTTTCACAAAGCTTTCCCACATCTGTGAAGAAGAAGGTGGGAGGGTACCTTGGGGGTGAAGCACAAAGGCACCAGAGGCTGCAGTAACTGCACTTGAGTTAGCTCCAGTTGCTTGTCAACTGTATATTTGTGTCCCAGAAACACACTGAGAGACCTTTATTCCGTTTTAGGAGCTCATAGGAGTAAGGTATTTGTTCACATGTCTAAGATGACACTAGAGCTGCAGCTTCCTGAAGATTCTGATCCTCTGTCCATCCATTACTGGGGATGCCTATCAACGAACTTAAATCCAGTTGACTGATCTATTCTTCACACCATCGGGCAGTGGCAACTGGGTCCATTTTGCTGACTTGGCACTGTCTTCTGCAAAGAGGGTTAGTAGGATCCTGGAAGGCCCCACATGTAAAACAACCCAGGAGCAGCTGGTAAATGATGTGTTAACCTACAATCTCCAGTGATGGCTCGCCTAGTGAATGGATTTGACAATACACTGACACATCAATTGCAAGAAATGGTCTTTATTAAAACAGCAATAATCTCTAAAGTAATAGGTGCGGCTGTTGATGAACTGCAGCATCTATGCAGCCACTTCAACAAGTGAACAACTGGGCAACAGGGACAAAGCTTTGTGATCCTTTAACGCAATAGGGTTGATTTACTTAGACTGGAGAGTGCAAAATCTGGTGCAGCTGTGCATGGTAGCCAATCAGCCTCCAATTTCAACTTGTTCAATTACACTTTCACAAAAAAAAAAAAGGCTTGGAAACTGATTGGTTTCTATGCAAAGCTGCACCAAATATTGCACACTCCAGTTTTAGTAAATCAACCCCAAAGTGCCTTAACCATTTTGCTGACCGTATAACTTACATATACAGCGGCAACATGGCTCTGCTGTGCCAGATCACATACCTAGTACGTGACCCAACACTTTGAGGTAGGGGGAGTGCATGCATGCCACTAGTGGCCCACTCCCACTGTGATTATACACAGCGGTAGCTGATCTGTGGGTACCGCAGACTAGATTTCCACTGGTACCCGCTTATTGTTAGGCAGATCGCCATTCTGACAAAGGGGAATGCATTGATCCTTGTTCCTGAAAAGCAGGGACAAGGATCCATGTCTTCCCCTAGTAAAAGCACCTCCCACACTGTACTAAAACGGTGGCTAGGAACACAGTTAACCCTTTGATCACCCCTGATGTTTAACCCCTTCCCAGCCAGTGTCATTAGTACAGTGATGCGTTTTTTTAGTACTGATCACTGTATTAGTGTCACTGGTCCCCAAAAAGTGTCAAAAGTGTCAGTTGTCTGAATGTTCACCACAATATCGCATTCCCGCTATAAGTTGCTGATCACCCCCATTACTAGTAAAAATATGAAATAAAAAAAATATATAACCCATAGTTTGTAGACGCTTTAACTTTTGTGCAAACCAATCAATATATGGCTACTGGGATTTTTTACCAAAAATATGTAGTAGAAAATATATTGGCCTAAATTGATAAAGAATTTTTTTTTTTTATTGGATATGTTTTATACGACAAAGTAAAAAAGCTCTAATTGTGGGGGAAAAAATTAAGGTAATGCAATTTTATAACGCAAAAAATGGCCTGGTGAGAAAGAGGGGTAAATCTTCCAAAGGTCGAATGGTTAACAAGGACCTTCATGACAGGATCACCAGGTACTATCTTAATGGAAAGTGCATACGTAAATATATTTTAAAAAAACTTGAAATTGCATGAACATTTTTTTTTTCTTTTTAAATAAATTTTTATTCGGGTTTACCACAGTGCATCAGTGTTCAGGAGAAATAGCATAACAGGCTAACATGTTTCCAAACCAAATAAAGTAAAGTACAGACTTAGTGGGGTAACTCCATCAAATACTGCTGTACGTTAGTGCTTAATATAACTACATACACCTTATAAGGGCTCATATCTAGTGAATACAGTACTAAAGTTTCAAGAAATGAGTAAAGATTGATGGAAAGCCCATTAGAAGATGGGTGCAGACAGCACTCCGCAAGGGTGAGGGGGTTCACTGCCCAGGTTGGGTTTAGAGCAGTGGTTCTCAACTCCGGTCCTCAGGACCCACCAACAGGCCAGGTTTGCAAGATAACTGAAATACATCACAGGTGATCTCATTTGCTGCTCAGTGATTGCAGTATTCTAGTCTGCATTTCCCCAAGGTAATACTTAAAATCTGGCCTGTTAGTGGGTCCTGAGGACAGGAGTTGAGAACCACTGGTTTAGAGTCTGGTAGGTTTAGTTTGCCCAAGGAATTGGTAAGGTATGCCTTGGCATACCAGGGGGTGTATTGAAAGGTGACCATGAGTTGTTGGATTTCCATCGGTGAGAAAGAGTATTCTATAAAGACTTTCCAGCAGGTGAAGAAGCGCTTGGTGGTTTCAAGATTCTGTAGCACAGTATCCAGCTTTTCCAGGTAAAGGAGTGTTTTTAGATCTTTCTTTACTGTGGAGAGCGATGGACTGTGCGTAAAGGTCCAAGACCGTAGGAGGACCATCCTGGCTGTTAAAAGGCAGAGATGCATCCATGGGGTCAGGGATATTGGTTTCCCATTGTTCCAGGTGTTGGAAATTGTAGGAGAAGAGCAGCTAAACAGACAAATTAGCGGATCTTTAGGCAGTCTTGTGAATGTGATGCCATAGATGTATTGAATTATTTGGTCCCAATAATCCTGAATCAGTGTACAAGTCCAGAAATGGCGTAGAAGTGTTGGCCTGCTAGCGTTGCACCAGGGATAGACTGCCAGAAGGGGATTGGCACAATCCATCAGGGCTGGTATAAATGCCCTATGCACAATTTTGAATTGGGTCTCCCTCCATTGCTCATTGACTATGATCCTGCGTATTGTCTTATATCCTTCCAGGATTTGTGTAGTGTCATCCAGTTCCGGAAAATATTTAGACCAGGCTTTCCCGAGTGAGTGCCCTATGGATGATGTAGTGTGCTGCAGGATTTGTAAATATAGTATCGAGATGGAGTAAGCTTTTAGTTGCACCACTCTGTCAACCACTGGGTGTACCAGTTTAGTATGTGCTCGATCCAGTTGGGACATAACAAAAGCCACCAGTTGGTAATAGTAGAAGTAGTGGTGTGAGGGTAGACGATATTGCTTTGAAACCTCCTGAAAGGTTTGGATGTTGCAGGTGCCTGGGTAGAGCAAGGAGGCTGCACGGGTTAAGCCCAGGGAAGACCTGTTAGAAATGCTTCATGTATCATTCCTGCAGGGAACAAAGGATTACCTTGTATTGGGAGGTGGTTAGAGATAGTAGAAGGTACCCCCATAAGCTTCTATATCTCCCTCCATGCCACCACAGTGTCTCGGATCAATGAGTTGCTTCCCAAGTGAGATGGCAAAACCTTGAGTAGAGAATGAAGCACTGCTGATAGATTGAGGGGAGAGACCAAGGCCGCCTCTAAGGCATAGTTGAAGTACGTGGATCTATGCAATAACCAGTCCATGCCCTGTCTAAGGAGGCATGAAAGGTTGTATAGGCGGAGGTTAGGTAGTCCCACTCCTTCGTCTTTCGGAAGATGCAGTTTGTGTCTAGCAATACGTGGTCTCTTGGTTCATCAAAAAAAGGCCGTCAGGGCCTTGTTAAGATTTTGAATGTCTTAATGTTTGAGCAATAAGGGAAGTGTTTGTAAAGTATACAGCAATCTGGAAAATGAAACCATCTTATATAAATGGCATCTTCCGAAAAACGAAGAGTCATCCACGCATCCAGTTCACGCTTGATGCTGTCAAAAATAGGGAAGTAGTTGAGGTGGTACATAGAGGAGGGATCTTGCCCTATTCTAATACCCAGATATGTTATGTATTTTTTCGCTACCTGTAAAGGGGAGGATTGAGTCCAATGTCAGAAGCGTGTTGGGTGTAGTGGAAGAACTTCACTCTTAGTGAAATTAATGTGTAGTCCTGAGCAGTGATGGAAGGTGGAGAAGATATCTTCTTGAATGATAGGAAGGTCAGTGGATATTGCCGAGGAGAAAGTTAGAATATTATCAGAGCGCAGTTTTCATCTTAACGTCGCCGATCTAAATACCTGAAAGGAGTGATCATTGAGCAGTCATGACAGAGGTTCTATGGCCATATTGAAAAGTAAGGGGGAAAGAGGGCATCCCTGGCATGTTCCCTTTGTCAAGTGAATTGGGGCTGAAATGTTACCTGAAGTTACTAAACAGGCTGTGGAAGAATCACGGGGAATGCCACAGGGAAGTCCCGTCATGTCCCCGTGCGTCAGAGGGGGGCGAGGTCACCGGGTGGCCCCGCCCCCTTTGTTTAAGAACCGTCAGAAGAGGAGAAGCGTCACACAGCGGGAGCCTCCCTCCATGCCAGTATGGGTGCGGAGCAGCCCGGAGAAGAAGATGAAGAAGAGAAGAAGAGAAGAAGATGAAGAAGAGAAGAAGATGAAGAGAAGAGCGGGAGCCTCCCCCCATGCCATGGGTGCGGAGTGGCCCGAGGAGAAGAAGGGAAGAAGACGCCGCGGAGGAGATGCTGGACGAGAACACCGGAGGAAGAACCAGAAGAGCCAGAAGAAGAAGATGAAGGAAGATAGAAGAAAGAAGAAGCATTTAAATAAAGGAATTGTCAAAAACTGTCTCTTGTCATTTTTAACATTTTTGACACTTTTTTAGTGAAATGGTAGGGGTACAAAATCATTTCACACAGGGGGGAGGGCCGGGATCTGGGGGTCCCCTTGTTAAAGGGGGCTTCCAGATTCTGATAAGCCCCCCTCCCGCAGACCCCCACAACCACCGGCCAGGGCCCTTGTCCTCATCAACATGGCGACAAGGTGTTTTGGGGGGCTACCCCAAAGCACCCTCCCAATGTTGAGGGCATGTGGCCTGGTACGGTTCAGGAGGGGGGGCGCTCTCTCATCCCCCCTCTTTTCCTGGGGCCTGCCAGGTTGCGTGATCGCATAAGGGTCTGGTATGGATTTTTGGGGGGCCCCACACCATTTTTGTTTTAATTTCGGCGCAGGGTTCCCCTTAATATCCATACCAGACCTGAAGGGCCTGGTATGGAATTTAGGGGGACCTCCCACGTCATTTTTTTTTTAAATTTTGGTTCGGGGTTTCCCTGTGGGGAATTCCCATGCCATTTTTATCAATGAACTTCTATGTGTATTGTCATACCAGCAATGCATTAATAGCCGGGAGTAGTTTTAAATGACTTTTTTTTCTTTGAAATGCCATTTTGCTGTCAGACTGTTCTAAACACGGGAAACATGCGCCCCTTTACAGGCACACTATAGACACCCCCCAGGTACGAAATTTAAAAGGATATTACACTTTTATTGTTTCACTTTAAGCATTATTAAAATCACTGCTCCCGAAAAAACGGCCATTTTTTAAACTTTTCTTTGCATTGATCCATGTCCCCTGGGGTAGGACCCAGGTCCCCAAACACTTTTTATGACAATAACTTGCATATAAGCCTTTAAAATTAGCACTTTTGATTATTCATGTTCGTGTTCCATAGACTTTAGCGGTGTTCGCGTGTTTGAACAAACTATTTTCCTGTTCGCATGTTCTGGTGCAAACTGAACAGGGGGGTGTTCGGCTCATCCCTAATGAGAAATAGGATGTGAATGGGTCACCCTAACACCAAGTTTGGGGAGGACTGAGACTGGGGATTAAACTGCGTTAAAGAAAAGGAAGGATAGATCAATGTAGACCTAACCAGGGGGAAAACAGTAAAACAACAACCGTATGCAACTATTGACTTCACTTTTTTCCGTGTGAGAGAAAGAAATCAGAAATCATACACAGGAAAGTCTAGCTTCCATGCCCCCGTCAGATGGGTTTTGGTGGCACACCAATATAGGCCTTGTTCTTGGGTTGAGAGAAAAAATAAATAAAGAGAGAACAATATAAGATGACAGTTTTAGCCCTCACACCAAAAATCTCCCCATCTATATCTTGGCGGGGAAGCTGACGGTTCCTGGCTATAAAAAACAGACATGGTACAGAATTTTAAACACAACTCTTCAGCTTGTAGGCCTGCGAAGAGGAGACAACATCAAGTAAGCAGTTAACTTACTACTATGAAAGTAATAGGCACAGACATGTCCAATGAGACGTAAAAGGAGGCAGTTCAGTGGTCAGTGTATATCTGAGCGATGAGGGAGAGAGGCATAGCGGCTACGCTTGGATGGGTATTTCATAGGGCTGCTTTGGTACTTGGACAAGCTCAGAGCTGGAGAGGAAGGAGCAGAGGGAGTGTCATCCATTATACTAGTGGAGGCCATGTTCCCCACCAGCAGAGATTGAACATATTGCTGGGCATCTGCAGAGGATGTGAATGACATTTGGTCACCTTGAGGAGACTGCAGGCGCAGAATGGCAGGGTATGCCAAGGAGAATTTTAGATTGTGCTGGTGCAGCTGTGAGCAGATGGGAGCAAAAGATTTCCACTGCTTGGAGACCTCCACCGTATAATCAGCGAAGAGTAATAGCTTGTGGCCATCTACAGAGAGGCTCCTTGCCTTGCGGTAATGCTGTAATAGGATGTGCTTTTCTGCATAATTTAAGTAGCATATAATTAACGCCCGTGGCTTGGGTTGCTGATCTTGCTGAGGGCCTATACAATGCGCTCGTTCCACTACACAGGGGTAGCGGAGACCCAGAGCCTCAGGTATGCGGTGGCTGCAAAGCTCCATTAGACAGGTTGTCTTGTAAGACTCAGGAAGGCCTATGATGTGCAGTTTATTCCTGCGAGACTGATTCTCTAGGTCCTCATGCTTGTCCACCAGGAACTGGGGTACTCCTGCATGTGTAGACATAGAGGCTGTTACCTGGTGCAGTCTTTCCTCCACTGAGGCTATACGTTGCTCTGCCTCTTGCAGCCTATGGGTCTGTCTGTGTATATCCTACCATAGCTGCTCCATGCCATGCTGGACAGCCTTATCCACTGCCTCTGTAATCATGGGGGTGAGGAGTTGAGCCACAGCCAGAGCTATTTTGGCTATGTGCCGCCTCTGTGTCCTCTGAGGAATGCAGTGCCTGAGAGGAGAGAGGTGGAGCCAGGGTGTCCTCGGCAGGGAGAGCGGCCGCCATCTTATCAGCCATGCCCGCCACTGAATTGAGCGGACTGTGGGAAGCCTGTGTGGGACAAGGAGCAGTACACTCCACAAAACGGTCCATCCAACTCTCCGGATCGCGGCAATATCAACCGTCCGTAGGAGCCAGTGCTGTGGCACGCAATATAGATGCTGATGACCCAAGGGGAGTGGGAGCCGTGACAGATCACTCTATCCTCACACGGCGCATGAACATTTAAAAAAAAAATAAAGATTTTACTGATTGGGTTTACCTATACGTTACCAAAGAAAAAAAAAAAAGCCACAGGATTTATGACCCATATATTGGCATAGTCTTAGAATTTAGTAACATTCTAACAATTCCAAAGTTCTTTATAAGGTCTTTTTTTCCAAAATGAAAATGTTGATAGCCATGAACATCCATTCCATGAAAGCTGAAGATTTTCACAGTCGCTGTAGCTGTGACTTGGCGCAGCTGTTCAATTCCTCTGTGCCCAATGGAGCCTCCAAAAGTACCTCTCTGATTAGAATGTAAAGCTCCATAACAGACTTTCTTGTAATTAATGAAAACATTTAGTTTGTGAATCCATGATTATAAGTCTTTCAACCACATGCTAGGCACTCTTGCCCGAGGTGCCCTCTTGGTCTGCTGGCTGTTTTTTTTATTTTTTTTTAACTACAGCTTGAAATGCCGGTAGTCGCTCGGCCTGCTTGTACAGCTTTGTGTATGTTTAATAAGGTTGTTTTTATTTAAATGTTCCTAGCGTGGCCCGGAGATATCCATCAGAGAGGAGTATAAGCAGATATTTTCACATGAACAATTATTTATGCAATTCAGCCAGAAAGGAGCAAGAGGCAGTTTACAGTGTATGTAAAATCAAATGTTTATATTAATATTTTATCATCAGCACCAAAAGACGTGCTGCCATGGAGTTCAGAACTAATAAATGTTGCAGTAAGGCACTGGGGACTATTGATTAACCATAATTATACAAGGACGGGTCTCTCATTGAAGCTACCTAGACCACCAACATGGCTGACTCTGTGCCCCCATAAACCTCATATGCTATACTGTAATGGACAGCAGAATATTTAGGGATAAGTAAACCCAAGAACAAAAATGTAACCTATTGCATCTTACCAGTTCTTAGACATTAGTTTCTCTTTTTGCCAGCTAAGAACATTTTCACCAATTACAGAAAATAGCTACAGAAAATGGAAAAAAGATGACAATCCAAAGCACTTGGTGCTCTCATTACAAACTCTTGCCTCCAACTATGAAATAAACCTTCAGCATATGAGAAATATATTAAAAAAATAAAAAATGCAACACATTATAAGTTAGTTGAGCAGCAGCTCATATTATATATATATATATATATATATATATACACTATTGGAGATGGGCCCAACACCCCCTGGTTCAGTTTGCGCCAGAACTCTCGAACATCTCAAAAGTTCGGAACCAAACCAGGAACCTTATTAAAGTCTATGGAACCTGAAATTGGAAAAAAAGCTACCATTTTGAAGGCTTGTATGCAAGTTACTGGCCATAAAAAGGTTATGGGGGCCCAGGTACTTTGGGACCTGGGGGACATGTACCGATGCAAAAAAAATCTTCCAAAAAAGACAGTTTTTAAAGGAGCAATGATTTTATTGATGCTTGAAGTTAAACAATAAAAATGAAAAATTACTTTATAGTGTCTGGGGGTCCCCTTAGTTTGACTGTAAAGTGACGCATCTGTAGTATGTAAAGAAAAAAAATCTAAAGAAAAAAAAATTAATGAAATGACATTTAAATTGCTGGCAATACAATACCATTGCTGGCAATAGAAAAATGTTAAAAACCGCCCCCCCCCTCCCCCCAGTTCAAACCAGGCCCTTTTTAACAATGTACCATGTATAGAACCTGCTGCAGCAAAACTGACATTTATAAAGAAAAAAAAGACATTTAAATTGGTTTTATTACTTTAGTATTACTTTATTTACTATACTCACACTATACTAACACTACACACTGCAATAACACTCCACACTCAGAGTCACAATAAGTGAACCCACTAACTCCCTAGTAGTAAACTGAGCCCTGCTCTATCTATCTTCACTCCAACACACTGCAAAAGCTTCCTGTGGGAAGGAACCTATTATAGTGTGGGGTGGGACTATGAGCACTGAGCTGCGATTGGACAAAGTCATCATCAGTTTGTCCAATCAGGGCCCTGACAGTGCTCTGTGCCCTAATTGGCAAAGCCTTGCAAATTCACATATTCACTGAACGGGCGAACAGGTGATGATCGGGCCGAACTTTTGCTCAACCCAAACTATTCGCCCAATCTACTATGTTAAAATCACAAAATACAAAGGATACCTGTGCTCAGAGTCACTAATTAGAAAGCTGCTAGCACATTTGCTGGTCACAAAGAAAAAAATTATAAAAACATAAAAAGGAGTGCTTTCACTAGTAAACTACATCAAAGTGCACATAGGTTAAGCAGGAATGGAGATCCTGAGTGGAAACCTCCACCAACAACACACACAGCCTCTTACCAAATATAGTTGACCACCCTAATACAGAGGGTCAAACACACATATTGGTAATCTCCAAGCAGCTCCAGGAGCAATCCCTTTCCTCAGCCAACCCGTCAGGTATGGGTCCTTCCAGATCTAAATAGTCACGCCAACGGTTCTTCCTGCTAATTAAGGGGAATGGTTAATTGTTCATAGGTGTATAAAAGTGTCTATACAAACTCCCCTAGGAGCTTGCTCCCTGCTGATGGTGGCTTGCATGTGGATTTTGTGAACATAAGTGGAATTTAGAAGACAAGGGGGCACTGTTTACGTCTAGAGGAAAAGAGATTTCATCTCCAAATACGGAAAGGTTTCTTCACAGTAAGAGCTGTGAAAATGTGGAATAGACTCCCTCCAGAGTGGTTCTGGCCAGCTCAGTAGATTGCTTTAAGAAAGGCCTGGATACTTTCCTAAATGTACATAATATAACTGGGTACTGACATTTATAGGTAAAGTTGATCCAGGGAAAATCCGATTGCCCCTTGGGGGATCAGGAAGGAATTTTTTCCCCTGCTGTAGCAAATTGGAGCATGCTCTGCTGGGGTTTTTTGCCTTCCTCTGGATCAACTGTGGGTATAGAATTGGGTATATTGGATTGTATGATATTTTTTATTTTATTTATTTATTTTTTTATGGTTGAACTGGATGGACTTGTGTCTTTTTTCAACCTGACTAACTATGTAACTATGTAATTATGTAACCTACCACGCCAAGTAACTCACCATGCAGGGTCCACAATGTATAAGTATCAATAAAAAAAATAGCCTCCTCTTCCCCTTCCTCTCTACAATCTTCTGGGACATGTCACAGGTCCCAGAAGTCTGCCTGGCCACTAGGAGAGCGCAACGCGTCTCGCACATGCGCAGTGCACACCCGGCCGTGAAGCCGCAAGCTGTCACAGACAGATGCCCACACTTGAAATGCCAGTGCCGCTGAGAGGCGGGGGAGAGGAACGAGGCTTCGGGAGGCCGCATCGCTGGACCGTGGGACAGGTGAGTGTTTGTTTATTAAAAGTCAGCAGCTACACTGTGCAAACGAGTGGAACTCCGCTTTGAGAAACCATGTAGGAAGGTTTACAAGGTTTCCAACCCAAAAGATGATGGCTCCACCCTACGTGTTTTGTCATAGAAAAGATGTCGTCTGGAAGGACCCATACCTGACGGGTTGGCTGAGGAAAGTGATTGCTCTTGGAGTCGCTTTGATATTAAAATCACAACATATCAATTAGGATCATTCTGGAAGTAAAACTGTGTGCTTAAAAAGCTGTCACTTGCTATGTGCTTTTGCTGCCACTTGAAGCTGGACTGGAAATCCGCAAGACATTCTGTAACAAATGAGGGTGAACAAGGGCACAGAGACTTTTTGTCCCCTATGTGATAAAAAAAAGGTTTAGTGAAAATGTGAAAAATGTAAAAAGTGTAAAAAAAATTAAGTTACACCCAAGAACTTAAGCCCCACCCCCATATACACACATTTCCAAATGTAAATATACACATCGGAGGCTTCTACATACGAAAATGTTGATTGCACTACACATGATACATATTGCCACACCCGCTAGAATTAGAGCAATACTTCTAGGCCCATTATTCATGGTTAACTCTAAACCTATAAGCTGCAGGACCCAGTTCCGATGTTTTTGTGCATAGCTGAGTCACTTGTTTCCACGCCTATGCAAAAAACAGGAACTAGGGTGCAAAAAAATGGCAGCAGGTGCTCTGGACTGATGGGTCAAAATGTGAAATATTTGGCTGTAGCAGGAGGCAGTTTGTTTGCCAAAGGGCTGGACGGCAGTACAATAATGAGTGCCTGCAGGCAATAGTCAAGCATGGTGAAGGTTCTTTGCAAGTTTAGGGCTGCATTTCTACAAATGGAGTTGGGGATTTGGTTGGGTTCAATGGTGTCCTCAGGGCTGAGATATACAGGCAGATGCTTTTTCATCATGCCATATCATGGAGGCATGTGATTGGCCCTAAATTTAGGGACTACAACCCCAAACATACAGCCCATGTCATTAAGAACTATCTTCAGTGTAAAAAAAAAAAAAAACAAGGAGCCCTGGAAGTGATGGTTTGGTTCCCACAAAGCCCTGATCCCAACATCATGGAGTCTAGCTGGTATTACATAAAGAGACATAAGGATTTGAGGCAGCCGACATCCACAGAAGATCTGTGGTTAGTTCTCCCTGATGTTTGGAACAACCTACCTGCCGAATTCCTTCTAAAACTGTGTGCAAGTGTACCTAGAAGAATTGATGCTATTTTGAAGAAAAAAGGGTGGTCACACCAAATATTAATTTGATTTGGATTTATGTTCTGTTTATTTACTTTCCATTGTGTTAATTGATAAAAATAAACTCTTGAGACTTCTACAGTAATTCTGAATGTATTCTTCAATTACAGCATTTTTTTACCTGTCTAAAACATTAGCACGGTACTGAATATTACATTTACAGTATCTCAAAATAACTCAACAGACAGCCATTAATGTCTAAAGTGAGTACACCCCTAAGTGAAAATGTCCAAATTGGGCCCAATTAGCCACCCCCCCCCCTGGTGTCATGTGACTCATTAGTGTTACAAGGTCTCAGGTGTGAATGGGGAGTAGGTGTGTTAAATTTGTTGTTATCGCTCTCACACTCTCATCCTGATCACTGAAAGCTCAACATGGCACCTCATGGCAAAGAACTCTGTGAGGATTGAAAAAAAGAATTTTTGCTCTACATAAAGATGGCCTAGGCTATAAGAAGATTGTCAAAAACCTGAAACTGAGCTGCTGCATGGTGGCCAAGACCATACAGCGCTTTAACAGGACAAGTTCCACTCAAAACAGGCTTTGCCATGGCCGACCAAAGAAGTGCATGTGCTCAACGTCATATCCAGAGGTTATCTTTGGGAAATAGACATATGAGTGCTGCCAGCATTGCTGCAGAGGATGAAGGGGTGGGGGGTCAGCCTGTCAGTGCTCAGACCATACGCCGCACAATGCATCAAATTGGTCTGCATGGCTGTCGTCCCAGAAGGAAGATGATGCACAAGAAAGTGTGCAAACAGTTTGCTGAAAACAAGCAGACTAAGGACATGGATTACTGGAACTATGTCCTGTGGTCTGATGAGACCAAGATAAACTTATTTGGTTCAGATCGTGTCAAGTGTGTGTGGCAGCAACCAGGTGAGGAATACAAAGACAAGTGTGTCTTGCCTACAGTCAAGCATGGTTGTGGGAGTGTCATGGTCTGGGGCTGCATGAGTGCTGCCGACACTGGGGAGCTACAGTTCATTGAGGGAACCATGAATGCCAACATGTACTGTGACATACTGAAGCAGAGCATGATCCCCTCCCTTGGGAGACTGGGCCCCAGGGCAGTATTCCAACATTATAAAGACCCCAAGCACACCTCCAAGATGACCACTGCCTTGCTAAAGAAGCTGAGGATAAAGGTGATGGACTGACCAAGCATGTCTCCAGACCTAAACACTATTGAGCATCTGTGGGGCATCCTCAAATGGAGGGTGCAGGAGCGCAAGATCTCTAACAACCACCAGCTCTGTGATGTCATCATGGAGGAGTGGAAGAGGACTCCAGTGGCAACCTGTGAAGCTCTGGTGAACTCCATGCCCAAGAGGGTTAAAGCAGTGCTGGAAAATAATGGTGGTCACACAAAATATTGACACTTTGGGCTCAATTTGGACACTTTCATTAAGGGGTGTACTAACTTTTGTTGCCAGCGGTTTAGCCATTAATGGCTGTGTGTTGAGTTGTTTTGAGGGGACAGCAAATTGACACTGTTATACAAGCTGCACACTCACTACTTTACATTGTAGCAAATTGTCATTTCTTCAGTGTTGTTACATGAAAAGATATAATTAAATATTTACAAAAATGTGAGGGGTGTACTCACTTTTGTGAGATACTGTATGTGCCCTAAAACTAACTTATGTTAGTGTATTTTTATTTAAATTTTTACATTCTATAAATTGTTGTGCTTATATAGTGTGACATAAAAAATCAGAACTACCATTATTTTATTCTCTAGGGCAGTCTCTTGGCCCAGGTCTGTGCTGCCTCCCGCACATATACAGTCCCCGGCGGCCGGCAGCTACCTGGGCAGTATGGAGCATACTTGGCATGGTGGGTGGGAGGAACTGGCCATTCAACTGGCCTACCCTCCTCCACTGGCATCCTTACACATTGTAACTCCTCCCTGGGGCGGGGTCTGTCTGTGTCCAGAGGAGGAGGTGGGGAACCCCCAGGCAGTGGCGACGCTGCAGGTGGAAGGATTGTGGAACGCATCCGGGTGACACCATCCAGGAAGCGGTGACAGCAAGCTGCTTCTCAGGAGAACTCAGCAGCGGCACTGTGATAGGAGAGAGGTGAGCTGAAGGCTGTCGGAAGGTTTCCCCCGCTCTCCCCCCTCCTTTCCTGTTCGTAGGATAAGAGAGAGGGTTGTTTTCAGCTTCATCACCCAGCTTTTTCCCCTCCCCATTGGCCACAGTGGAGGCCAATCAAAAGACTAGGGGAGCATCATGGGACATGTAGTCCCAGAAGATTGGCTTCTCCATTGTTCTCCAGAGGGAGCCAGCTACACCCCCAGCGTGCACTCTGCTGGGGGAAGAGAGAGAGATCCCTGGAACAAGCTGAGGGAGTGAGTGCCACACTGTAGTAGCCAATTACAGGAGACAGGAAAAAGAGAGGACTGTGTTGGGGGAAGCCAGAGAGAGCATGACGCTGCCCAGCACCACCAGAGAGAGCACCACTCTGCCCAGCGCCACCAGAGAGAGCGCCACGCTGTACAGCCCCACCAAAGAGAGCACCACGCTGCCCAGCGTCACCAGAGAGAGCGCCACGCTGCTCAGCACCACCAGAGAGAGTGCCACATTGCCCAACCCCACCAGGGAGAGCGCCACGCTGCCCAGCCCCACCAGAGAGAGCGCTACGCTGTCCAGAGACACCAGAGAGAGCACCACACTGCCCAGCATCACCAGAGAGAGTGCTACACAACACAGGGTGAGCGAACATCCAGCTGGAGGGATCATTGCTGCTGTTTCGCTTGGTCTGGTAAGAGGGTCTGTCAGCCATTATGCATTACTAATCCTAGGGACTGGGGGGGTGTGACACCATGTTTTACCACACCAGGTGTCATCCGATCCCCGCTGAGCTAGTGGAGTCCGTCAAAACAGACCGTGTGTGAAAGGGGCCTTACAGTGTCATTTCATGAGATAATTTCTGACAGCGTGTTTAGGGGCGGGGAGGGTAGGGGTTGGGTGGGGCAACTGGTGGTGAGCAACTCTTAAGGCCTGGCTCAGGACTTGAAATTTTGAGGCCTGCATTGTACATTCACATCAGTCCCTGCCCTCAAGGAGCTTATAAGTAAGCACTTGATACCCACTTTTAGTGTACAGAGAGAAAGAGGTGGAGCTCTATGAGCAAAAGATGGAGCCTAAAGAGGAAGGGGTGTGTTTTACAGATGACCAGGTGGGTCTTAAACATAAAGGGGTGTGGCCTTGACAGGAATGGGTTTGTCATATTTAAATTAGGGGTACGAGTTTAGTCAGGCCTATGGCAGCACAAAACCTAAATACACCACTGCTCTAGGGTGTCTGCTTTCAGAAAATAGATAATGTTTTATGTGTTGGGGGTTTTACATGATTTTCAGGCCTAAAATTATTATTTATTTTTTTTCAAATTTGTGCAAAAAATGCAAACATGGCTGCTGAAGCAAAAGGGCTAAAACGTACCCTAGAAAGTACAATTGCGGAAGTAAAAGGGCTAAAACTTACCCTAGAAAGTATAATTTTACTGAAAGAGTAGTTGATGACTGGAACTTCCAATTGACTAATAGCTTAGGTAGTGAGCCAGTGAGCAGTAACTGAATTTAAACATGCTTGGAACAAACATAGATCTACACTCAGAAAAAAATGTAAAAAAACAAAAATAGGGGCAGACTTGATGGACCACTTGGCCTTCTTCTACCATAACTCTTACTTGCTTCTAAGGCAAAAATGCTGCATACTACATATTGCAGCAAGAGGGCATAGTGTGGCAGCCAGACTACTAGCTTTTTCCGAATGAGAAGTTAATGACAGCAGTTTCCATGTTTCTCTTCTTTTTTTCCTTGAGATCCATCCGTTCAGAACATCTGCTACTATCCACTGATGAAAAAACACTTATTGGCCAGTTGACAACCATCTAAGGTCATTAGACATCTTTGCAAAGTTCCTTTTTAGGTTCAAATTTTTTTTAGGCAAGTGGAAATCATTATTCATTTGTGAGTTTCTCAAAAGACTATATTCTAGGTTAGAACCCAGAATTGTACTGAATTTCCAAGCTAATGTTCCATGGTCCTTTGAAAAAGTACTGGATGTAACACGCTTTGATATACCAGCTCATCAGTAAAAGATCCCTGGAAATAGTTTTAAAATGCTGGCAGACATTTAGATGTCTCATTACTTCACAGCTCAAGTAAATGTTACCAGAATTGGCCTTTACATTAGCAAATGCACTGCTAACATGCATACATTCCAATGCATAGCGACTCCCTCAAGGTAGACTCCACTGAATAATGCAATACACAAGATAAATAATTTAAAAGCTAGTTATTTAAAAACATAAAACAATAGGGCATTATTTTTCCCCTCCAACCAAAACTTATATAACGCTATTGCTATGTCTGTCATGTCATAGCAAGCAATTGTATATAAAGATAGTAATGGTTAGCAAAAACCCAATCAAAAACAAAAGCCTATCTTTAAGCTTTTTTAATGGTAAATGTCTAGCACAGTCTTTCTCAACAAGGGTTTTGTTGAATCCTAGGGTTCCTCCTGGGGTTGCTAGGGGTTCCTTGTACACACAGTGGTGAATTGATCTACCACTGCAATGATCAGCAATACAAAGAGGAAATTGTCCCCTGACTATCATTGTAAGGGAACATTCCTACACTGATCACTAATGTTGGCGAACACCACAATTTTCACTGTCAGTATTTCTTTTCATCATGTCATATTCATTTCATTTCCAGATTATTATTGAAAATACAGTAATTTAGTGGTATAGTTGTTGGAGTTGTTAAAAAAAAAAGATCTATCCAGTGTGTCAAAAACTCCAGAAGCACCACATTCTTTATTCTTTTATTTAAAACATGCTACAATTTACTGAACATGCAAATGTAACATGAGCTTTGGATATAACCATTTTTAAAAAGGGGTTTCTTGATGGCAAAAAGGTCGAGCAAAGCTGATCTAGCGACAAAACATGTATTTGGTCTGTAGCGTTGGTCTTTGCTTCTGTTGATGTTATATATCTGTAACACATGGAGGTTGAGTTACTAAAACTGGAGAGTGCAAAATCTGGTGCAGCTGTGCATGGTAGCCAATTAGCTTCTAACTTCATCGTGTTCAATTTAAGGGGTTGTATACATTAAGGTGTATACGTTTTACTTACCTGAGCCCCTTCATCTCTTTGGCGGGGACGCGCTGTCTCTCTCCACGGAATCCCGGCTCTTGATTGGATAGATTGATAGCAGTTCAGCCATTGGCTCCCGCTGCTGTCAATCAAATCCAATGAAATGGGCGCCAGGGGCGGGGCCAAGTCCGGCATTCATGTCTATGGACGCAAATGCTGGATTCAGGACTGTGCCCACAAGGTAACCCCCTCGGGAGAGCGCTTCTCCTAGGGGGTTATCTGATGCAGGGAGGAGCCACGAGAGCCGCCGGGGACCCCAGAAGAGGATGTCCGGTGCCACTCTGTGCAAAACCAGCTGTACAGTGAAAGTAGTTATGGCATGTGTGTTATTTTTTTTTAAAAAAGTGTTCCTTTACAATCACTTTAACTACTAGCTGCCCGCCCACTGTCATATGACGGTGGGAAGAGGCAGCTGTTGTTCTGGGCGGACGTCATATGACGTGATTGCCTTCCCGAGCCACTAGGGGGCGCGCGCATGCCCGTCGCATCGCTCGGGACCCGATGCGCGTGCCCGGCGGCCGCGATGTCCGCCGGGCACCCGCGATTGCCAGGTAACGGAGCAGGACCGTGGATCTGTGTGTATGTAAACACACAGATCCACGTCCTGCCAGAGGAGAGGAGACCGATGGTGTGACCCTTGTACATAGGGACAGCGATCGGTCACCTCCCCCAGTCAGTCCCCTCCCCCCACAGTTAGAATCACTCCCCTAGGACACACATTAACCCTTTGATCACCCCCTAGTGTTAACCCCTTCCCTGCCAGTCACATTTACACAGTAATCAATGCATTTTTATAGCACGGATCGCTGTATAAATGTGAATGGTCCCAAAAATGTGTCAAAAGTGTCCAATATGTCCGCCGCAACATCTCAGTCACAATAAAAATCGCAGATCGCCGCCATTACTAGTAAAAAAAAAAAATAATAATAAAAATGCTATAAATCTATCCCCTATTTTGTAGACACTATCACTTAACCAATCAGTATACGCTTATTGTGATTTTTTTATATGTAGAAATATACATATCGGCCTAAACTGAGGAAAAAATTTGTTTAACAAAAAAAAAAATGGATATTTATTATAGCAAAAAGTAAAAAATATTGTGTTTTTTCAAACTTGTCCCTATTCTTTTGTTTATAGCGCAATAAATAAAAACCACAGAGGTGATCAAATACCACCAAAAGAAAGCTCTATTTGTGGGGAAAAAATGATAAAAAATTCATTGGGGTGCAGTGTTGCATGACCGCGCAATTGTCATTCAAAGTGTGACAGCGCTGAAAGCTGAAAAATGCCTTGGGCAGGAAGGGGGTAAGAGTGCCCTGTATTGAGGTGGTTAAGCTTTGACAAAAAAAAAAAAAAAAAACAACCTGGGAGATAAATGGTTTCTATACAGAGCTGCACCTAATTTTGCACTTTCCAGTTTTAGTAAACGATACCCCATGGTGATTCTTACACACTACTGAGGTTGCCACCTTTTGGTCCATGGAACAGCAAATGGTAAAAGGAGATAGAGGGGAGATCGGCACACATAGGGTGTGCGGAGATAAGTAGGAGTATCTAACCAACCTAGTGCAGGGGTTAAGAGTGTGATTAGGAGTGTGTAATGCACAAAATGTATAGGTCAGGGGTACATAATGCACAGAGTGCAGGGATAAGGAGTATATAATACATGGAATGCAGGGTTCAGGAGTATGTAATGTGTGGAGTGTGGAGCGTGGAGGTCAGAAGTATGTAACACATGGAGCACAGTGGTTTAGGAGTACATAACACACAGACCACAAGGAAAAAAGAATACATAACTCACACAGTGCAGGAGTCAAGTGTACATAAACTGTGGTGATCAGGGATCAGGAGTATGTAACAGGAGGGTGTAACAAAGAGTGCAGTGGTTAGCAAAGTGTAATACACAGTGTACAGGTGTCGGAGGTACATAATGCACAGAGTTCAGGAGTCAGGAGTATGTAACACACAGCACAGGAGTTTATCAGTATATAACATACAGACCACAAAGGACAGAAATACATAACTTACAAGGTATAGGGGTCAAGTGTACATAAACTTGGGTCATAAGTACACACCGTATAGCACAGAATGTAGGGGTCAGGAGTACATAACGCACAGGTCAGGAGTACATAACACACAAAGGTACCCTCCTTTTCCTCCCTTTTCTAGCACAAATTCTCTCTTAGAGCCAAAATTCTCTCCAAAACCAAGTTCACAGTTCCTCCCAATATGTATTCCCTCAGTAATAATTCTCGCTTCCCCACTAAGCCCAAATAACCTTGCAAGCTAAAATCACCCATGGCGCACACCAAACATCAGATGAAGTGGCAACCACATGTACTTCCAGACCTCCCATCAGCTATTTCATAAGACACTTTAGAGCTAAGGAAGAGCCTAGTACTTCCCTTAGCTCTGCATTTACATTATCACTCTGATCTGAGGTCTATGGGGCTGTAAGGAAGGTATGGAAACTGACTCCTGTATAAAAAAGAAAAACAATGACATGTTTCGGGAGTTGGTTACCACCATGCATAGTTTCATAGTTACATAGTTGGTGAGGTTGAAAAAAGTCCAACCTGTGTGTGTTCTGTTATGTTAATATTTCATTGTATATGCCAGTATGTTGTGGTCGTTTAGGTGCCCATCTAATATTTTTTTGAAATTATTGATGCTCCCCGCTGAAACCACTGCTTGTGGAAAAGAAAATGCCACATCCTTACCGCTCTTACAGTAAAGAACCATCTACGCAGTTTAAGATTAAACTGCTTCTCTTGTAATTTTAGTGAATGGCCACGTGTCTTTTTAAATTCCCTTGCGCAGAAAAGTTTTATCCCTATTGTGGGGTCACCAGTACGGTATTTGTACATTGAAATCATATCCCCTCTCACGCGTCTCTTCTCCAGAGAGAACAAGTTCCATGCTTGCAGTCTTTCCCCATAGCTGAGATCCTCCAGTCACTTTATTAGCTTTGTTGCCCTTCTGTTTACCCTCTCCAGTTCCAGCACATCCCTCCTGAGGACTGGTGCCCAGAACTGGACAGCATACTCCAGGTGCGGCCGGACCAGAATCTTGTAGAGTGAGAGAATTATCATTTTATCTCTGGAGTTTATCCCCTTTTTAATGCATGGCAATATTCTGTCGGCTTTGCTTGCAGCAGCTTGGCATTGCATGCCATTGCTGAGCCTTTCATTTACTAAGACCCCCAGGTCCTTTTCCATCCTTGATTACCCCAGAGGTTCTCCCCCTAGCCAGTAGATTGCATTCATATTTTTGGCACCCAAATGCATTATTTAAAATTTTTCAACATTAAACCTCATTTGCCATGTAGTCGCCCACCCCATTAATTTGTTTAGATCTTCTTGCAAGGTTTCCACATCCTGCGAGGAAGTTATTGCCCTGCTTAGCTTAGTATTGTCTGCAAATACTGAGATTGAACTGTTTATCCCATCCTCCAGGTCGTTTATGAATAAATTAAACAGGATTGGTCCCAGGACAGAACCCTGGGGGACCCCACTTTACACACCAGAGTACTCCCCATTTATCACCACCCTCTGGACTCACCTCCGTAGCCAGTTTTAAATCCATGTACTCACCCTATGGTGCATGCTGACAGACCTTAGTTTGTACAGTAAACGTTTATGGGGAACTGTATCGAATGCCTTTGCAAAATCCAGATACACCATGTCTACAGGCCTACAGGGATGTATCTTGGCCCCTTTTTTAAACATTGGTGCTACATTGGCTTTTCTCCAATCAGCTGGTACCATTCTAGTCAGTAGACTGTTCATAAAAATTAGGAACAATGGTCTGGCAATCACTTGATGGTGTTCTTTATAGACCCTCTGGTCTCAGTGACTTATTAATGTTATGTTTTTCAAGTCTATTTCTAATTCTAGCCTCTGTTAGCATGAGGGTGCTTCCTGTGATGTGTCATGAAGATAAACATTGCAGTCTTGGTTACTAAATCCCCCCGTTTCCCTTGTGAAGACTGAGGAGAAGAATAGATTCAAAACCTTCGCCATCTCTCCATCTTTTGTAACCAGATTCCCTTCATCATTCTTTATGGGGCCAATATGTTCTGACCTACCTTTCTTACCATTTATGTACTTAAAGAATTTCTTGTTTTTTTTTTAATCTCCTGTGCTTTTTGTGTTCTATCTTAGCTGCCCTGATTGCACTCTTACATTTCTTATTGCATTCTTTGCAAAGTTGGAATGCTGATGATGACCCCTCAGCCTTGTATTTTTTTGAAGGCCTTCTCCTTTGCTTTTATATGCATTTTTACATTGGAGTTAAGCCACCCAGGACTTTTGTTAGCTCTTTTAAATTTATTTCCTATTGGGATGCACTGGCCAATACCTTTATTTAATATGTTCTTAAAGCAACACCAATTTTTCCTTCGTGTTCTTTGTTCCTAGGATTTTATCACTTTTAATATCCTCTAGCAAGGAGCGTAGTTTAGGAAAGTTTTGAAATTCTTTGTCTTTGTATTACCCTTGTGTTTCCTATTTGTGTGTTTCTTAACCACTTGCCGCCCGCCATATAGCAATATGACGTCGGCAAAGTGGTTTCAATATCCTGACCGGGCATCATATGACGTCCAGCAGGATATGAAGCTGCTGCGCGCCCCCGGGGGCGCTCATCCCAGCGATCGTTGTTGCAGTGTGTCAGTCTGACACACCGCAACTCCGATCTAGGTAGAGAGCCTCTGACAGAGACTCTTTACCACGTGATCAGCCATGTCCAATCATGACTGATCATGATGTAAACAGGAAGAGCCAGTGATTTGGCTTTTCCTCACTCGCGTCTGTCAGACGTGAGTAGAGGAGAGCCGATTGGCTGCTCCTCTGACAGGGGGGGTCTGTGCTGATCGATTATCAGCGCAGCCCCCCCCCCAGGATGCCCACACACGACCACCAGGGATGCCACCAGACCACCAGGGATGCCCACCACCAGGTATGCCATCCTAGACCACCAGGGATGCCAATCAGTGCCCACAATGGATGCAAATCAGTGCCCACAATGGCATCACTGATTGGCAGGCATTATTGTTTGGCACTGAGTGGCATCCATCTGTACCATCAATAAGTGTACATCAGTGTCTCTATCAGTGCCCATCTATGCCCATCCGTGCCATCTATCAGTGCCCATCTGTGCCACCTATTAGTGCCCATCTGTGCCGTCTATCAGTGCCCATCCATGCCCATCCATGCTGCCTACCAGTGGCCATCCCTGCCGCCTATCAGTACCCATCCGTGCCGCCTTTCAGTGCCCATCAGTGCCACCTAAGTGTACCTTCAGTGCTGCATATCAGTGCCACCTATCAGTGCCCATCAGTGCCGCTTATCAGTGCTCCATCAGTGTCACATATTGGTGCCCATCATCAGTACCACCTCATCAGTGCCCATCAGTAAAGGAGAAAACTTACTTATTTACAAACTTTTGTAACAGAAACAAAAAAAAAATTTTCAAAATTTTCGGTATTTTTTTTATTTGTTTAACATAAAATAAAAATCCCAGAGGTGATCAAATACCACCAAAAGAAAGCTCTACTTGTGGGAAAAAAAAGATACAAATTTAGTTTGGGTACAGTGTTGTATGACCACGCAATTGTCATTCAAATTGCGACAGCGCTGAAAGCTGAAAATTGGTCTGGGCAGGAAGCTGTATAAGTGCCAAGTATTGAAGTGGCTAAATTGCCCCGTATTTCCACATCCGCGATCAGGTCTGTATTGTTAGTAATTAGTAGGTCTGGTAACGCATTGTTTCTTGTTGGTGCATTTACAATCTGACCCATGAAATTGTGCTGCAAGACATTTAGGAAATGGCAAACCTTAGGCGAATGCGCAGTTCCTTCCGCTCAGTCTATGTCTGGATAATTAAAATCCCCCATTATAATGACACTTCCCATCCTTGCCACCATTCCAAACTGGAAAAAAGGAGATGCAGCTCACCAACACTCTTGCTCTGGAATGACACCACCCTAGTAAGAACTGGTTCCAGGTGCTGGCTTTGCTGGTTTGCAGTGAGGTAGAAAGAAATCCTGGATAGCCGCACTCTGGGATGAGGACATCTTTATTTCAATAAAATCCAAACATACAGTCAATTGCAGAGACGTACAGGGTGGTAGACTGCTAACGCGTTTCACATCATTTGGATGCTTATTCGTAGCTAGAGAGGGATAGTAGTAGTGTGGTATCAATAGAAAAGTGAAAAAGTAAAAGAGGGGGGGCGGGGTATGCATGCCGGTAAAGCAACCAATCACCGCGCTGCATAGCAAACCCACCCTCTAGAGCAGCGCGGTGATTGCAGCGCGGTGATTGGTTGTTTGGATTTTATTGAAATAAAGATGTCCTTATCCCAGAGTTTTCTATCCAGGATTTCTTTCTACCTCATTATTCCAAACTGTGATAGGAGGTCTGCCTCCCTCTGGTTAGGGGGCCTATAGCATACTCCCAGTATTACTTTCCTCTTGGTTTCCTCCCTTTGAAGCTCTACCCATAGGGATTCCACCACCTCCCTTGCTCCATTAGTGATGTCGTCCCTCACATTTACTTGTACATCATTCTTGATATACAGGCATTCCCCTCCCCCTGCATGCAATGAGACAGCTAGAGATTGCTACCACTACAGCACGTTTACCTATCTGTGCCTCCAATACTGACTTCTTGAGTCCAAAGTGCACCAAAGGTACTATATAAATGAATAAATACACTGAACTTTTTCATGGCGTTTTAATTTGGATATAGTGATAATTTGAAATGGGAACTTTTTGTGTGGGTTTATCAAACTATTTGTTCTCCTTTGTAGTCCCAATCCTGTAGCTCTATTTAGGAAGCAGACAGGCAGACAATAGGACAATAGGACTCAATATACAGTATAAGGTCCAGGAGCCGTTGGCAATGCTATGGGCTTTCAGATGTTGCTGCTTAGACCAAACCATGCTGTTACAATACTGGCAAACACGAAGGTGTTTTAGCTTGCAGTAATAGTCATCCAAAGACAGCCCCAGGCAGTGCTGCAGGGAGGAAGGGTCACTAGGATAGCAGTGGAACACAGAGAGGCTCATTGATAGCACAATCAATAGTGACATGAGTTTATATTGACAAGCTCATAAGTTAAAAAACTGTTATTATGGTAGAGAAAAAAAGTCAAGCCTGGAAATTATATTTCAAATGATCTTTCTAAGCAATTTGTGTTTCGTCGATAGGCTTTTCAGTGGGCGTATTATGAATTGCTGGTTGCCGGATAGAGAGAGACGCAGATGATGAAGATTCAGATGCTCTGGGTAAGCAACTTGTAATGAGGTTGTCTTAAGTGCATGCTTTCCTATTAATTTGCCTTAAAGGAAACCTGTCATGAAAATTTAAGTCTAGCATTGCCTAAAACCAGACATGACAAGGTGCGTGCCTTTACCCCTTAAGCTGGCCCTACTATTGGCTATATAATTGAGTACATAAACATTTGTTCCATTGTTTTAACGAAATAACAAAGCAGTCCACAACATAAAATAGAGAAAAAAACTGATTTATTTCAACATTATAGCTGTAGCTTTTTTTTCCTATTTTCTATTTGGTCTTTTAACAAACTGTATTGAAGATGTCAATTTATTGGTCAGATTCCACTTCACAATTTTCCAAATTCTGGTGGCCAACAAAACTGGAGTGGTGAATTGCTTAGTTTATGGCAATTACTTTAAACTGTATTTTTAATTTCCTGTAGTTTGAAAGTGGTTGAAGTTAAATGAAAATTGTCATTGTCACTGATCACCTCTATGACAAAATCTCACCTCTGTCCTGCCCCAACCAAGCTACTTTCATCTACAACAGCTCACTGTCTTCCTCCCTTTGACAAGCTGTCCCCCTCACTACACGCAGAATTAGGCCCCGACTTCTACAACCCTGGCAAACAGATGACACCAGAAGTCTCAGAAAACGTAGCCGCGCTCTTGAGCGCCTGTGGCATAAGGCTAAAACCCAGGAAGACTTCACACAATATAAATCTGCCCTCCTAAAATACTACTCCTGCCTTCACACTGCCAAACAGACCTACTTTATCACACTCATTAACACCTTCTCATCCAGTCCACGTCAACTCTTCTCTACCTTCAATACTCTACTCTGTCCTCCACTGCCTCCACCCACCAACACACTCACTGCCCAGGAGATTGCCAATCACTTCAAAACTAAGATTGATACAATTCATGAGGAGATCACCAATGATCAAAAACCTCCCCCATGCAACACCCCATGTCCACAGATACAATCATTACTTCCCTCATTCAACCCTGTTACTATTACTGAGGTTGCTAAACTTTTATCTAGCACCCATCTAACCACTTGCCCCCTGGATCCTGTTCCCTCGCAAATGCTACGCTCACCCTCTGACTCGATTCTACACTCTCTAACTCACATTTTCAACCTCTCCCTCTCCTATGGCATCTTCCCAAACTCTCTAAAACATGCGCTAGTCATCCCCATTCTAAAAAAGCCCTCACTGGATCCCACCAATCTCAACAACTTGCGTCCAATCTCCTTACTCTCCTTCTCCTCCAAACTTCTTGAAAGACTGGTCTACATCCGACTAAGCGACCATCTGACCATGAATAAACTTCTAGATCCCCTCCAGTCCGGTTTTCGCCCTCAACACTCCACGGAAACTGCTCTCCTTAAACTCTCAAATGACCTACTAATGGCTAAAGCCAATGGACACTATTCTGTACTACTTCTCCTGGATCTCTCTGCTGCCTTTGACACAGTGGACCACCCCCTCCTCTTCAAAAAACTCCACTCCTTTGGTCTCCGTGACTGTACTCTTCGCTGGTTCTCATCCTACCTATCACACCGCTCCTTCAGTGTCACTTACAACTCTACTTCCTCCTCTCCTCTTCCTTTTTCCGTTGGGGTCCCCCAAGGTTCTGTTCTTGGACCTCTCCTTTTCTCAATCTACACCACCTCCTTGGGTCAGTTGATTGCCTCCCATGGCTTTCAATATCATCTCTACGCTGATGACACCCAAATCTATCTCTCCACCCCCCAGCTCTCTCCATCTGTCTCCTCATGCATTACCAACTTACTAGCAGACATATCAGCCTGGATGTCACATCACTACCTCAAACTCAACCTATCCAAAACCGAGCTCATGATATTTCCTCCCTCAGGTGCCACTTCCCCTGCTTTCCCTGTCAATATCAACGGCTCAACTATCAACCCATCTCCCCACGCCAGGGTCCTAGGTGTAATCCTGGACTCTGAACTAACCTTTCGACCCCACATTCTATCACTATCCAAAGCTTGCCGCCTCAATCTCCGCAACATCTCCAAGATACGCCCCTTCCTAACCAATGTCACCACAAAGCTTCTAATCCACTCCCTGGTCATCTCCCGCCTCGACTACTGCAACTCCCTCCTCATTGGTTTACCTCTAAATAGGCTATCCCCACTTCAGTCCATCATGAACGCTGCTGCCAGGCTCATCCACCACACAAACCGCTCAGCGTCTGCTACACCCCTCTGCCAATCCCTCCATTGGCTGCCACTCAATCACCGAATTAAATTCAAGATACTAACTATAACTTACAAAGCCATCCACAACCTGGCCCCCAGCTACATCTCTAACCTAGTCACAAAATACCAACCTAATCGTTCTCTTCGCTCCTCCCAAGACCTCCTGCTCTCAAACTGCCTTGTCACCTCATCCCACGCTCGCCTTCAGGACTTCTCCAGAGCCTCCCCCATCCTCTGGAATGCTCTACCCCAATCCGTCCGATTTTCTCCTACTTTATACACTTTCAGACGATCCCTGAAAACTCATCTCTTCAGAGAAGCCTATCTGGCCCCCACCTAACAACTGTACATTTATCTTCTCAATCAGCACATCACCCACAGTTATTAACTCTTGTATCTTTTGACCTTCCCTCTTAGATTGTAAGCTCTAAGGAGCAGGGCCCTCTGATTCCTACTGTATCAAAGTGTATTGTATTTGTACTGTCTACCGTCAAGTTGTAAAGCGCTACGTAAACTGTTGGCGCTATATATAAATCCTGTATAATAATAATAATAATAATAATGTGTGGGGCCAGCCGAAAAAGAATCATGTTTGGCTTCCCTGACAACCAGGAGAAGGTCTTGGCTTTGATCTGATGTGGATGTCCAGCAGTCTCCCACACACTTGGGCAGTTTTAGGTGGCAATATTGAATGCAGGTAGCTATATTACACTGGCTAGTAAAACACATGGTAGCAAGTATGCCAGGACAATGTCAAGGCCATCAGCCTGAAGGTCTTAGGGATTCTTAGCTGCACCAAAGATCACATTTAAAAGTTTAGACAAACAGGCATGAACTTGTAAATAGATTAAAGGAACATTATAGCAGTCCTCAAAGCTGACCATTTTGCCTTGTACAACAAACCAGTGATACATTGAAAAAATGCTATTGTATCAGATTGTTTGCATATTGGAGGTTCAAGGCAAATTTGTTTGCTCACCTTATAGATGATCTAAGGAAATTTTGGTGCAAACCATATTTTGTTTACATATAATTACTAGATCAGTATTTCCGATAAAGATGACCAATAGCTACTGCTATAAAACAAATGTTGCCTAATGTGTAGTGTAGTCCATTCTTTGCAGACTACCTGTTCTCATTGTATATAATAGAGCCTAAGGCAGAACATTTTGCTTCATCTACTGTGCTGCAGAAAATTCTCCTCCCATTGGAGACCAGTTTAAGGAACTTCACTAAGCATAAGTCACGTCTAAAAAGCTTCATCCAATATCACTTGAAAAATAAACCTACAATATTCGAATGTAAAAGAATCATGCTTGTGATAGTGCCTCTCTATCTCTAAAAGTTTGTACACACATTGGACCACCTTATCTCAACTTTCTCACCCCAGAGGAATCCCTAAAACAACCCCCAGGTCACCGGGAACCCCTACTGAAATCAGTTTACCTGGGGGCAATGATTAAAATATCCTATACATTGGTAGTCAGTAGAAAGAATAATGGTGTTTTGCTTTTGGCTTTGCAAAGTTGCATTAGCCCTGGAACTATGCAGGCACCATCAAATGGGAGTTCAATAAGCCACAGCTCCAGGATCCCCTAGCAACCTCTGAAGGAGCCTGGTTTGAGAATAGCTGCATTAAACTAATATAGGTAAGTGAGGTATGTACAAAGAGGCCTCTGACACATGCTGATACTAGAAGCATTCTTGCATGACAATTGAAGCCGTTATGATGTATCCAAACCCAAGGACAGAACTTTGATATATTACTTCTTAGATCTGGTGGCTGACTTAATTTCCTTTTTTTTATGCTTTTTCATTTTATATTTACCTGGTGATTGTGCAAGTAATACTTTAATGTCCTGTGATGTCAATCTAGTTCAGTAAGCATTCTAGAACTACAAAACATCTCCCTCTCTTTACTCTTCTGTACACCAGCCACTCCTACACTTAAATTTAGGAACTTTTGTCGTTTTTTTGCCAAAACTCCTAAACTCAACTCCATAAAAGCCTATGTGTCCATGTACACTTTGGCTTTTAGCAGAGTTTAGGAGCTGCTGTGGTTGAGTGAGGTTCAACGTCCATCAACCTCTCTCTCCTGAATACGGAAGAATCACGTTTATAAAAGGAACATTTTGACCGCTGACCACGGGAAGCCGTAAAACGTGGCAAAACCGCAGCAAAATCGCACTGCGGTAAATCACCGTCAAATGTGCATGAAGCCTTACATTTATGTTTGTATTTCACAGAGGAGAACTGGGCAGGGCTGATAACATTGCTTCAGATAAGACTGCAAAGTGCAATGGACATAGAACTGCACCAGATTTCTGACATGGTCAAACGTTATTTTTTTACATTTATAGAACAGATATAACCAAATGCTTCCAATTATATATTTAACAGATCAAAATTAGGCAAGTAAGAGAAATTCATTCTTAGGTTTTGCATACACTTTAAACCAAGTGTTTTCTAGATACAGGAGATCATAGTGTAAATAACAACATAGTAACATAATAAATAAAGATGGAAAGGGCCAAAGAGCCACTCTAATTATCACTACCACTATTCTTATATTCTTAATACAGAAGAAAAAATGAAGCCACAGTAAGGCATTTGCCAATTTATCCTCATATTAAGAGCAAGAACCAAAAAAAAAAAGTTTGACCCTGTTAATGGGGGTAAGATGAATACCTTCCACAAATGAGTCCAGCAAATTATGGTTGGGTTTGACATTTCTAATATTAAAGGACTCCAATTAACATTTAAATTCTCCTATACTGTTGGTCATCACTACATCCCTTTGTCAACCCATTGCTGGCCTTCATCAGTTTCTTTGACAATCAACATTTACATAAAGTTGGTCATTACCACTTTCTCTGGCTAGCAATTCCAAAGGCTAATAATCCTTAAAATGAAGACCCTATACTGTTAGCAAAATGTTTTTCCTTTAAGTCTAAACCATACTGTATCTCATTTACCATACATATAGTGGTTTTCAGTCAGTTTAAACCACTTTCTACCCACTGGGAATTGCAAATAAAATTGCGAGTAATCACAAAAAACTAAGCCATTAATCACCCCCACAATCTGACTTTGATATAGTTTTTTGTAGATTGAATCAAAAATGGAAAAAAATAAAATAAACACGGCTATGAGTTAAAATAAGATCAAGTTTCTCTGCCAGATTCGGGGCGGTTTTAACACGTCTCTTTGTGGTGGATCAAAACCACTATTTTTGATGAGTTCAGCTGAGATTTTGACAAAAAATTTAAATTACAGTTTAATTGCTCTATCTTTTTGACATTATAAGGCCAGCTTAATGTGTAACTCCGCTTTTGTTGAGACAAAAACAATCCCTCTACATTGCTACAAATTACCTCTTTCTGCTCCAAAGAAATAGCTGTTTGTTTTACCATGCCCTGTGCAGACTGATTTTGAATAGGATCATTATAACCACCTGATGTATTCTCAGTGTTAATGGAGGAAAATTGCAGTGTCAGCACCCCTATAGAAGTAATTAGGTTCAATATATTTTATTGTCTTATCAACACAAAAAGACAAAAAGGTAACAAAGTACAAACCAGTAGGCACACTGGCATAATGAGCTTTTGTTGCATATTTATCAAAGAGGTATTCTATATAGCATACATGAATATGTAGAGAACAAATCAATGCCATTTAATTTGGGGTAATGAACTTATTGTGCTTTATGTGCGGTGCCCACCAACCCAGACACCCCAATGGGAGAAAACTGTGTCCTATGGGGTGGGAACACCACATTATGTGCCGCTTATGGTAGTATAAGTTTTGTTGTCAACACAATGAGAGGGGAGTACGTAGATACTAATATCCAGAACTTCCGAGCGCAAAAAAAATTGGTATACATACATGACAATTTAGAATGGCATTGAGAGGTAACAATGTTCATATACATGAAACTAGAATATTAGTATCTCCAAAATAAAATTATATTCAACCAAGGTAAAAGTGTAGATAAGAAAGAGAGAGACAGTAAGAAAAAAAGGAAAAACACAAAGAAGAAAAAGAAAATATATGGAAAAGGAAAGGGGAGAGGGGGAGAGACAGCGAGCTCTATTCAAGGGAGATTTACATAGGGAAGGCAAGAGCAAGGACTCTAAATGTTGTTATGGGGGGGCTCACAAAGAGTTCCTATTGAAGAGTTCCTATTGAAGTTTTAATTTCTCGGATGCGGAATAGTGCCTACAGATACTCCAGGTAGTAGAGAATTTATTCCATCTATCCAGGACTTTGGCTTGCATCTCCTCTATAAGCATGATCTCGTTAATCTCACTTACCCACTCCAAGAGGGTTGGCGGGGAGGTGTTTTTCCAGTATCTAGAGATCAGTTGCCTACCTGCACAGAGAAAGAATTTCAAAAGGCTAGCCTTCTGGGATTTTATTGAGCCTGGGAGTAAGGACAAAAGGGTGATGGAGGGGGAAGGCGTTAGTGGTTCGTCATATATTTCGGTGAATATTTGGAAGATCTGTAACCAGACCGGCGAATATCTCCCACCAAGTATGGAGGTAAGTGCCTCCTTCCGAGTGACATCTCCAGCAGACGTCCACGGCAGAGGGAAACATGAGCTTAATATTAGTTGGGACTCGATACCACCTGGACACCAGCTTCTAGTATTATAGCCTGAAATAGATGACTTATGAGTAAATAGAAAGCCTTTGTGCCAGTCCTCTTCAGATATTTCTATCCCCAGCTCCCCAGACCTGATCCTGGTAAACTTTGGTAAGGTATCTTGTGTATGGTCAAGGATCAGTTTATATATCGCTGATAGGGTGTGGCGAGGGACTTCGGGGAGTGAGCATAACTGTTCAAAGCCCATTAGGGGTCTATGTATTTGTTTCGAGTCAAACAGTAGTTTGCAGTAGGCAGATAGATGAAGTCTTGTCAACCAGGTTACGTTAGAAGTAGAGGTGAACGGGCCCAGCCGAAGATTGCTGTTGACTAATTGTTTTGCTGTGGGTCATGTTGATCTATGGTTAGGGCATCTCTGCCCTCTGGTAGGGCCGCATTGTCAAATAGGGGGGTGAACGGGCTGGGCTCAGTAGACGAGTATCCATCTCTCCTACAGTACCAAATACAAAGTATTAAATTGTTAATGGGGATAAAGTTGGCAGGGATTTGTAGGCCAGGTCGTAGCACCATAGCAAGGCACGAAGGTCGACCGGAGACATGTCTTTTTCCACTGAAGTGGAGGCTTTAGTCAGTGGGCGGGGGAACCATTCTAGGATGCGGGAGACTACTGTGGAGGCGTGATAGAGTTCAAAGTCTGGTAAGCCTACTCCGCCATTAGCTTTTGAACAGCATAGAAGTTTATGTTTTAGTCTAGAATGATTTCCATGCCAGACAAAGCAAATGTCCATAGAGCGGAGGTTGCAGAAAAAGGTGGACGGAAGTGTTATTGGTAGAGCTTGAAATAAGTATAACAATTTGGGAAGTTTGTCCATTTTTAAGAGGTTCATGCGTGCGAACCAGGACACGGGAAGGTCAGACCTACTCTCTGTGAGGTCTGTACGTTTCGTAAGTAGTGGACTAAAATTCAGGGCATATACATCCGGTATATGAGCCGGGATTGTGGTGCCTACGTATGTGATTGATTTGGGCTGCCGCTGAAATGGAAAGTTGGTTTTGAGTGAAGAAAGAGTGGATTGTGTCAGCGAGAGGTTCAGGGATTCCCTTTTGGAGAGATTTTGTTTATAGTTGCTGAATAAACCAAAACTCTCGGTCAGTATGGAGGGAATGCTGATGTGTGGTTGGGTTACATATAGGAGGAGATCATCCGCATATAGGAAGAGTTTACAATGCAACAAGGGGCTATGTACTCCATAAATGCTGAGATTCGCTATGAAGGCTTGGGCCAGACGTTCAATGACCAGGGCAAACAGGAGTGGGGAGAGAGGGCAACCCTTCCTGGTGCCATTGGTAAAATTCAGCCTCCGATTGGGTCCCATTCACCAGAACCATGGTCGTGGGTATGGAGTAAAGGGACATGATACGTGTAAGCATTTTTGGGCCTAGACCTGATCTGGGAAAGGGTGTTCTGGAGGAAAGACCATCTGACTCTGTCGAAAGCCTTCTCCGCATTACAGGAGAGAAGCCAAGTCAGAAAGTGGATACATTAGGCGTAGGCAATGAGGTGTAAGGTCTTGGTGGTGTTGTCCCTGGCTTCTCGTCCAGGGACAAACCCGATCTGATTTTTGTGGATCAGTGCTGGTAGTAAGGGGGAGAGGCGGTTCGCCAAGATTTTAGCAAATCATTTCAAGTCTTTGTTCAGAGGGGATAAAGATCTATAATTAGAACTTAATGGGGGGTCTTTGCAAGGTTTGGGAATGACTACAATCTGGGCTTGTAGGAGGGCAGAGGAGGGGGGGGGAGTCTCATCTATGCTGTTAAACGCCTTTGCCAATAGTGGGGCCAACAATGGGGTAAATATTTTATAAAAACGTGAGGAAAAAGCATCGGGGCTGGGACTTTTGCAGTTTTTGAGGCCTTTAACAGCCTCTAGGAAGTCAGTTTCTGATAGGGAAGACTCTAAGAGAGATAAAGAAGGTTAGTATCATCCCAACATAATTATGAACAAAGGGACTTTACAGGTCTGTAGCCTGAAAGAAAATTGGTCACAGAGCACAAGTTGATCTCTCATCCAGCTGATGATTTATAGGCTTCAGATCTGGAACGTTTCTTTTTCTTGGAATGCTTTTGCCAGCCTGTGGCGATAGGAAGGCCTGGGGTGGCAGCGTGTAGTGGCCATTCAGGGATAACGATTTGCGGAAATTCAAAAGTACCAAGGAAGTTTGGAAGATCTCCCAGAGTGCGGAGTGTTGCCGATGTTCCCTCATGCGAAGCAAAAAGATGAAATGGGAATCCCCAGCGGTATTTAATTTGTTTAGCTTGCATGTCCAGGGTCAGCTTGGGGTCTGGGAGTAGCATGACCTGGGTGCCATTAAAATAAACAGCGTCTTGTGTGCGGGGGCTTCCTGCATGATGTCGGCTTTAATAGCGTAAAAATGCACCCTACAGATGACGTCTCTGGGGTACTCTGGGTTCAGATTCTTAGGGCCCAAGGCCCTAAGGGGGGAATGCTTAGGTTTTTGGAGCAGTTCATTGAACATGATGATAGCGACTGAGGCTAAATCTTTAGTTTCCACAGAGGCCGCGTATGTGTCAGAGTCCTGGATGTGAGGCCGAATTGCAGAGGGGGCGCCCCTTGCGGCTAAGTGCAGCGTAACCCTGGGAGTGAGACAGGGAGTACGGTGCCCAAAGGTGCACGGGTTGCCAGATCGCTGTTGCTGAGTAGCAGATAGCAGGGAGCTGCTAGGGTGCGCTGGTAAGGTTGAAGGGCAACCGTGCAAGGAGGGATTCCAGGTATGGAGCCGTGGAGCAACCAGGAGCGGAGTCAGAGCCAGGCCAATGGTCATTCAGCACAGGAATCAGTCCAAGGTGAGGTACAGCAGGATAATCAGGAACAGAGAAGGTAGCCGAGCCGGGGGTCAAACACAGGAGGACGATCAAGGTACAAATGCGGAGCCGAAGAATAGTCAGATACAAGCCGGGGTCAATGCAGGCGGAATACTGGAGCAGTCAGGCAAGCCGAGTAGTAACAGGAAGCAGATATCACAACAGGAACCAGGAACACAGGAACAAGGAAAACAGGAAGCTGATGATAATCCAGCAACCAGCATGAACCAGCAGCAGGCTTAAATAGGCAGAAGGGCGCCACCATGAGGAATACTAGCAGAATTACCCGTCCTACGGTTATCACCCTGACAGTGCCCCCCCCCTAGGGGCAGCCTCCGGATGCCCAATCTGGCCCATTTTTCAGGGTATCGGGCTTGAAACCTCTGCAACAGTCTAGGGGCGTGAATGTTATCTGCTGGTTCCCAAGAATTATCTTCTACAGAGTAACCTTTCCATTTAACAAGAAATTGAACAGTCCTACCTCTCCGACGGCAGTCCAAAATGGCTTCTACTTCGTATTCTGTTTCATTGTCCACCAAGATTGGAGGGGGCGGAGCTTCTTCTCTCCCTGGAAAAGGACTGGAGACAACAGATTTTAATAAAGAAACATGGAATACTGGGTGGATTTTATAGGAACTTGGTAAAGACAATTCAAATGCCACTGGGTTAATTTCCTTCTTAATTGTGAATGGACCGATAAACCTTGGTCCTAACTTCCGGGAGGGGCAAGGCAGCTTAAGATTTGTTGAGGAAAGCCACACTCTATCTCCAACCTTAAAGACGGGATCTCTCCTCCCCTTGTCATAATGTTTCTTATAATTCTCTTGGGCTTTCTGCATAGTTGCCTGGAGAGTTAGGAAATTAGCCTGAATGGCGTTTATCCTGTCCTGGACTGCGGGGACTGAGGTCTCTGGTATAACATTAGGCAAGAATGAGGGATGGAAACCGTAGTTGGCCCAGAAAGGTGACTGATTGGTGGAAGCGTGGATTGAGTTGTTGTATGCAAACTCCGCACACGGGAGTAGCAAGGACCAGTCGTCCTGGGAGAAGGAGCAGAAGCAACGTAAGTACTGTTCTAAAGTTTGATTAGTTCTTTCGGTTTGGCCGTTGCTCTGAGGATGGTAAGCTGAAGATAGGCACACTCTAATGGAAAGCGTTTTGCAGAGCTCCTTCCAGAACTTAGAGGTGAATTGCACCCCTCTGTCGGACACAATGTTGCTCGGTAGGCCGTGAAGTCTGACTATCTCCTTTATGAAGATCTTCGCCGTGTCAGCAGCAGATGGTGTACCCATCATGGGCAAGAAATGCGCCATCTTGGACAGGCGGTCAACGACTACCAAGATGGTTGTAAATTTCTCCGAGGGTGGTAACTCTACTATGAAATCCATAGATATTTCTTTCCATGGTTGCTCCGGCACAGGCAATGGGCGTAGTAGACCCCAAGATCTGACGTTAGACCCCTTGTTACGTTGACAAATGGTGCAGGAACTGACATATTCCCTGCAGTCAGGCTTTAGAGTGGGCCACCAAAAAGATCGTTGAACAAGCTCCAAAGTCTTTCGTACCCCGAAGTGACCAGCAAGTTGGTGGTCATGTAAAGTCTTTAGGACCTGGGCTCTGGCTTGTTGCGGAACAAAAATTTTGTTCTGATACCAAAGAAAACCTTCCTGATTTCTTAAAGACAGTGCTTCTGGTTCAGAGCATTGGGAGGAAGCTTGTTTCAGTGAGGAACTCAGGTCGGTCTGAATCATGAGAAAATTCTGTGGAGATAATATAGTGCTAGGAGTAATTTCTTCGGGAGTGTCAGGAAACATCCGGGACAAGGCATCGGCCTTCCCGTTCTTAGACCCCGGGCGGAAGGATATATGAAAATTGAATCTGGCAAAAAACAAGGCCCATCGAGCTTGTCGGGGTCTCAATCGTTTAGCCGTGCGAAGATACTCCAGGTTTCTGTGATCCGTGAATATCATGATGGGATGCTGAGCACCTTCAAGGAGGTACCGCCATTCCTCCAGGGCAGTTTTAATAGCCAAAAGCTCTCGATCTCCCACATCATAATTCCTTTCAGACGGACTCATCTTCCGCGAGGAGAAGGCCACAGGATGGAGTAACGACTTAGAACCCTGACGTTGGGATAAGACTGCTCCTGTGGCAACTTCAGAGGCGTCAACCTCTAAGATGTAAGGGAGGGCCGGATCAGGATGTTGCAGGATAGGTGCGGAGGTAAAGAGGGATTTGAGCTTATCAAAAGCTGATTGGGCTTCTGAAGACCACAGGAACCGAGTATGTAAACGGGTAACTTGGGTGATTGGTGAGATGATGGAGGAAAAGTTCTTTATAAACCTCCTATAAAAGTTTGCAAACCCCACAAATCTTTGTACTCCCTTTTTATCCGATGGAGTTGGCCAGTCCAAGATTGCCTGTACCTTTTGCGGGTCCATGGCAACACCACCAGTTGAGATAATTAGCCCCAGGAATTGTATTGACTCTTTTTCGAAATCACACTTCTCTGCTTTTACATAGAGTTTGTGCTTACGTAGAGTGTGCAGAACTGTCCTTACATGTGTACGATGGAGCTCCAGGGTGGTTGAAAATATCAGGATATCATCCAGGTAGATGATGACGAAGTAATCCAGAAATTCTCGAAAGATATCGTTTACAAAATGTTGGAATGTGGCCGGGGCGTTGCACAATCCAAATGGCATCACTAAGTACTCGAAATGTCCAAAGCGAGTTCTAAATGCTGTCTTCCATTCGTCACCCTCTCGGATGCGAACGAGATTGTAGGCTCCTCGAAGGTCAAGCTTAGTGAATATTCGGGCAGTACGGAGTCTCTGGAAAAGTTCCGGAACTAGAGGAAGAGGGTAACGGTTTTTTATAGTGATTTTATTGAGCTCCCTGTAATCCACACATGGTCTTAGGGATTTGTCCCTTTTTTCGACAAAAAAGATTCCGGCTCCAGCAGGAGAAGAGGAGGAACGGATGAAGCCTTTCTCCAGGTTTTCATCAATGTATTGTCGCAATGTTCCTAGTTCCACCTCCGAGAGGGGGAATATGCGACCGAATGGGATTTCGGCTCCTGGGAGTAATTCTTTTTTTTTTTAAATTTCTTTTTATTGCAAATTTTAAACAAACAGTACATAAACACTTGGTTGCATACAGGTCATCTACACCACGACAGTAATATAAATGTGGCTATCAGTGAGATTACCCAGACATATCACATATTCACATTCATCAATCAGTCCTTCTCCGGTAATGTTGTATATTTGAGACCAATAGCTGCAAGGGGCTTATAATAGTCGTTGTGGAGACTGCATTGGGAGCATCTTTATTTATTCAACCAAACCTGGGTCCTGTTAAGTAATGTATCACTGTGCAATTTGCATTGTTTTCAACCATTTGCTCCAGACCTTGTCAAATTTCAGGGGGCAACCTCTATTTGCGTAGGTGTCTTTGTACAGTGGAAGGCTACTGTTGACCAGGTCCTTCCACTGTTTACTGGAAGGGGGGTTAGGTTTTTTCCACTGCATTGCAATATTTTTCCTAGCATAGAATAACAGAAGCCCAATCATGGTGCGTTTGGCTATTTGTGGGACAACATTTTCTATTAATCCTAGTATACATATTTCCATTAACATTGGTAAGTTAGTGGAAGCGACCTTATTCGTTACACTAAGCACCTCCCTCCAGTACTGCTGAGCCCCCGGACAGTGCCAGAAGATGTGTGGAAAGTCTCCTGGTGAGATTCCACATCTCCAACAATCAGAGGTAATGTTGGGGTTCATCATGTGTAGCCTGTGTGGGGTAAAGTACGCCCGATGTACAATTTTGAATTGTACTAATTTGTCACGCATGGAAACCAGTGATCTGAAAGGGAAATCCCAGACGTCATCCCAGTCATCATTGTCTAGCACCGGAATGTCACGCTGCCAACGGGACCAGAGTTTGTCCAGGGGTGGTAAAGATACAAAGATCAGGTGCGCGTAAATGCGTGAGGTAGGTTTCTCGTCGCAGCCCGACCTAAGCATCTTCTCCAGCTCGGATTGGATCAGGATACAAGAAGAGTGTGGGAATTGGGCCGAGAATGCATGTGCTAGTTGGATATAACGGAACTGAAAGTGTTTCGGTAGATTATATAGTGAGGAGAGCTGGGGGAATGTGAGCAGAGAAGTCTGTGATACAATTTGTGAAATCAATTTAATTCCATATTTGGTCCATGCCCGTGGGTCTGTGAGTTTATTAAATTGCGACAGATATGGGTTTAGCCATAGAGGGGCATTAGGAGATATTTCTGTTTGTTTGTGTTTACCTATAATTAGACCCATGTGCCAGGCTCGCAAGGTAGTGAGCATGGAGGGGGTTAGAGGGTGAGTGGCGCGTGTGCCTCTGTATATCAGAAATTGGAGGGTTTCCCAAGAGCCTACCACCGTAGCTTCCAATGCTGATGCTGCGTTAGTTTTATCAGGGTTTAACCACCATACCACTGTTACTAGCTGGGTGGCGAGAAAATATTTGTGGCAGTCTGGGAATGCCATGCCACCCTGAGACGTTGGCCTCATTAGGGTTGACAGTTTGTATCTAGGCGGAGCGGGGCCCCACAAAAAATCTGAGAATTTTTGGTTCAGTTTAGTGAAAAATGATTTGGGAATCCACTGCGGAGAGTGGCGGAAAAGGTAAGTGAATTTGGGGATGATTTTCATCTTGAGGAGATTGACTCTACCCCAGACTGATAGGGGCAAATTACTCCATGCTTTGAGTTTGACTTTCATGTCTACCACCACTGGGTCAAGATTTTGTTTGAGGAAGTCCTGGGCCTGGGCAGAGACCTGTACTCCCAAGTATTTGAACGTATCAACCCATTGTAACGGGGTGTCAGGAGGGGAAGTGGTTTTAGCTGCCTGATCTATTGGGAATAATGTCGATTTGGACCAATTGACCCGGAGGCCTGTAACCTCCGAGAACGTGTTTAGGACTGACAAAGCACCCTGCAATGAGGGGCCGGCATCACCCAAAAAAAGGACCATGTCATCTGCGTACAGGGCTACCCTCTCTTCCAGCAGGCCAATACGGAGCCCCTTAATATGGGGCGAAGTGCGTAAGGCCTCTGCGACTGGCTCAATAGCGATGGCGAATAGGGCCGGGGAGAGAGGGCAGCCCTGCCTAGTTCCTCTGGACAGTCTAAAGGGAGATGACAACCTAGAACCCAAGCGTATTGATGAAGAGGGACATTTGTATATGGTTTGTAACCATGAAATAAATTTTAGTGGGAAGCCCATTCTACGGAGTGTCTCCCATAAGAATGGCCATTCAACTGTGTCAAAGGCCTTTTCTATATCCAGTGAGGCTATGGCCCTTGTCCCAGAATTAAGATGTTGAGCATGAATATTAGTGAAGAGTCTTCGAAGGTTAACATCCGTGGACCTCTTGGGCATGAAACCTGTCTGATCGGGGTCTATCACTGAGGGTAGTAAGGGGTATAGGCGGGAAGCTAATAATTTGGTTAGAATTTTAAGATCATTGTTTAATAAGGCAATTGGTCTATATGATGCGCATTGTTCTGGGTCTTTGGGGGCTTTATGTATTAAGGTCAGGTAGGCCTGGTGCATAGATGGAGGCAGGTCACCCTTGGACAAGCAAACAGTATATAGTTGGGCCAATATGGGCGCCAAGAATTCACTGTGAGTGCGGTAAAAGTCTATTGGTAATCCATCCGGTCCCGGAGCCTTACCGGTGGGAAAGGATCGGATGACATTTAGAACCTCCAACGCCGTGAATGGTTGGACTAGCGATTCCCTCTCCCTGTCCGATAGCCAGCCCAGTGCCAGGGGATCCAGCAGACCCTGCAAAGTTTCGGGCTGAAAATCAGAGGGGAGAGTGGAGGTGTATAGCTTGTCATAAAAGGCCTTGAACATGTCTAGTATTCCAGATTGAGATGTCACTATGTCTCCATCTGTGGAGCGCAAACTAGAAACCACTGTGAGGGGGTGTTCATGTTGTGCCAGCATGGCCAAGAAGCGCCCATTTTTGTCCCCTTGCTCAAAAAAACGTTGTCTCCCTTTGTACATGTCAAGCCTAGTGACCTCTGACAGATGTAGATTTAGAGAGTGTTGGGCAGCATTGAGTGAGTCAAATTGGGTCGGAGTGGGGTCAGCGCTGTATATCGCTGCCTGGTCTACCACTGACTGCTGTAGTGTCTGAGTTTGTTGGCTCTGCTGTTTCTTGATACTGGCTATTATGGATATGTATTGTCCTCGCGTATAGGCCTTAAAAGCGTCCCACCGCACTTGTGGGGATGAGGATTCCCCATTATGTTCCCAAAATTCTGACAGTTTGGGTGGAATGGTGTCTGCTACCTCAGGGTGGGAAATCCACTGGGCTCCCAGTCTCCATAAAGCCGCATCCCGGTATGTGGGAGAACGAAGCTCTATGACCAACGGGCAATGGTCTGATAACCCACTAGGTAAGTATGTAGCCTCTACAACATCTGCCAGCAATGAGGGGTTGGAGAAGGCAAGATCAATTCTTGAGGCAGTTTTATGGGAGGCTGAAAAACATGAATAGGCCCTGACAGCGGGGTGTCTCCATCTCCATATCTCCTCTAGTCCCATGGCTTGGGCCCAGGTAGATAAATCAGTGTTGTGATTTTTAGGAGGGACAGGCCTATCCAGATCCGGGGAGATGATAGCATTAAAGTCTCCAGTTATTAATAGTTTCCCAGGGCAAAAGGGAGCAGCTTTCTCTAGGGTCTTATATAATATATCAGATGAAAAGGGTGGGGGCACATATATATTAATGATAATATATCTTTGAGACCAGTGTGTGAGTACCACCATAACAAATTTTCCCTGGGGGTCCGTGCAGACCTCTTCAATTATACATGGAAATTTCTTAGAAATTAAAATTGAAACCCCCCTTGCATATGAGGAGTAAGTGGCGTGTATGGACCTCTGTATCCAGGGTTTTTTCAGGGTCAGAATTTTGCTGCCTGTAAGGTGAGTTTCTTGGAGAAGAATAAGATGCGGGGAGTGTAGTTTCAGGTAGCTATTCAGCAGTGCTCGTTTAAATTTGGAATTCAGACCCCTGACATTCCAGGAGAGGACAGTAAACGTCTCAGTTAGGGAGGTAACCATGTGGATTTAGAAAACTGTATCAAAGTGGATGAGTACACATGGTATGCTAAGGGGCAACTCACAGACAGCAGAATTACCGAGCCATACCATCGTGTAACAGTAGCGATTAACCATTGCAGCAACCTAGTACAACCTAGAATCAAACATAACAAGTTTAAACACAGTAAACCCAAGCACTGAGTGCTTATCCTACTAGTTCCCATCTCCTCGCCGAAAAGGAAAAAAAACAAAAAGCAAAAAAAAAAGAAAACCGAGGAGGAGAGATGGGAATAGTTTTACCCAAAAACCAAACTGCAACTGAAGATAAGCCCCTATATGGGGATATCACGTTGTTAACCAACTCCACCCCTTACTGGGGACCGGTCTGTGTCCTTTTGCTATATGAAGCAAGGTCCTTGTGAGTGATTGTTGATACCTTAATCACCTGCTTATGGGAAAGGGGGTCGCCCTCAAGTGGGGAGCAAAGTGGGGGGGGTAGCAGGGGTGGTAAAGCCGTTGTATCTTGAGGCTCCTGTAGGCTTTAGCAGTGTCGTGCTCTCAACCAGGGGTGAGCCGTCCTGCTCTCAATATAGTGCTCATAGTCTCAAGCGGGATGCTCCTTAAAGCCTTGAAACTGTAGGAAGGAAGGCAAATGGGGCAGAAGGATATAAAATATAAAAATATAAAAAATATAAAGAATTGGAACAAGATTGAGGGGCCTGCTGGCAGTACTGTTGAACTCCGATTCTGTGTCAGCATATGTTGAATGGAAAGGATTAGTTTGCCATGCGGCAAATAGTGTGACACAGACAAAAAGAAAAATATGTGGATGGGAGTATGTCAAGTAGAAGAAGAGGGGGAAGAAACAAAATAAAAGTTTGAGCCTGTAGAAGTGAAAAAAAAAAACCTTCCCCAGAGTTTCAGTACCTGTGTGTATAGAGCTGCAAGTTAGCCACGACCGTCCAGCCAGGAAAGCGCTGCCTCAGGATCCAGGAAAAAATGTGCCCGTTCCCCGTCTGTTACACGAAGCTTGCTAGGGTACAATAGACTGAATTTCAAACCCTTTTCTCTTAGGCGACGTCTTGCTTCTGTGAATGATCTTCGTCTTTGCTGTATCTCCGGGGAATAGTCGGGAAAAAGCATTATTTTGGCGTTGTTGAAGCGTAATTCTTGTTGTTCTCTGGCTGCTGCAAGTAGCTTATCACGGTCCCTGTAGTTCAGAAGTCTGAGGAGAAAGGGCCTCGGAGGAGCTCCAGGAACCGGGGGAGTGGGGGGGACCCTGTGTGCCCTTTCCACGATATATGTAGGAGGCATGGCAGGAATGTTCAACAGGGACAGAAGGAAGGATTCTGCAAACTCTGCTGGCTTGGAGCCCTCTGCACGTTCAGGGAGGCCTATGACCCGAATATTATTCCTCCTCAGTCTGTTTTCTGTGTCAATGGATTTCTCTTGCAGGGCTTTTACCTGTAACTGCAATGCCCGAAGGTCCCGGGAGTCAGCTCTGGTGTCATCCTCAAGCTGAGAAATGCGGCCTTCAGCCTCCGCAAACCGGGACCTAAATTTGTCCATGTCATGTCTTATCAGGCTGACGTCGGTCACCAGGTGGTCTATTTTGACCATAACCGAGTCATTCCCAGATTTTATGGCCGCCAGCAGTTCCGCATGAGATGCTGCTTGGGCTGCTGATAACTCAGACAGGGTTTGAGTCTGAGGCTGTGTCTGTGTGCCGGCCGACATGTTAGGAGTATGGGGCCTCGTGGGCAAGATGGCGGCTGAAGAGGAGCGAGTACAGGCCGCAGAAGACGAACGGGTCTTACCCGGTGACGGCGGAACGGTCCGCTTGGTGCCGTGAGTCTTCTTGGACCCCAGGTTGCCGGATAGGAGCGAAAAAGCGGGTTCTTAGAGCTAGGATTAGCTGACAGGATCAGTGTGAGAGCGGAGCTCAGCCTCAGCACGTCTTCTCCTCTTCACATCCGGCCACGCCCCCCTCCTGGGAGTAATTCAATTGGACAATCGTATGACCGGTGTGGTGGCAGGACATCAGCCTTTTTCTTGTCAAAGACATCTGCAAACTCCTGGTAGGCCGGTGGAATACTCTGGTTGTTGACAGGTACAGGTTGGACTGACAGGCAACTGGCTACATTACTGGTTTCAGGGGCAAGACAGTGCTGTAGGCAATAAGGTGAAGTGAATGAAATTTCTTTCCTGATCCAGTTGATCTGGGGGTTGTGGGCTTGAAGCCATGGGGTACCCAAGATGACGGGGAACATAGGTGAGCTTAGAATGTCGAAACGTATGAATTCCTGATGACCATCAGGAGTAGTAACCAAAAGAGGAGTGGTCTCTTGTGTCACAGGACCGGAACTAGGCAGGGTGCCATCAGCCAGGAGAACTTCCAATCTACGGTTCTTGGGAAGAAGGGCCAGACCGAGCTTTAGTGCTAAGTCCAAGTCCAAGAAACAACTGCATGCCCCGGAGTCGACTATGGCCTGAAGCTGAACCCCCTTGTCGGCCAACTGTAGCGTGATGGAAAGGATAAGGTGAGAAGTGGAAGTTCCGGACATCTGGAAGTACACTGGAGAGTTCTTGGGTACCTTGCTGGGCCTTATGGGGCAGTTGCTCAGGAAATGTCCGTTTCGGCCACAATAGAGACAGAGATTGGCTTGACGCCGACGCTGCTTTTCCTCAGGAGTCAGTGCGGATCGCACTAAACCAACAGGCATAGCGCCGATCTCTGGTACCTGCACCTTGGGAGTCTGAGAACGTTCAGCCTGGCGCTCCCGAAGGCGTCTATCCAACTGGATGGATAGTTGAATGAGCCCCTCGAGGGTAGCAGGGATGCCGACCCTGGCCAACTCGTCCTTAAGGGATTCAGAAAGCCCCAGGCGAAACTGATATTTCAACGCAGCCTCATTCCAGTCTGTATCGGCAGACCACCGGCGGAAGTCCACAGCATAGTCTTCCACCGGGCGCCGTTTCTGTTGAAGAGAATGCAGAGCGGCCTCAGCGGTGGCTGTACGCTGGGGGTCATCATACAATTGCGACAGGGCCGTAAAGAACGTTTCCACTGAACTAGTAGCTGGGTCCTTCTGTTCCCATAACCTGTGGGCCCATGCCTGGGGTTCATTGGTCAGCAGGGAGATAAGAAAGCCAACTTTGACAGTCTCAGTGGAAAAGGTACGGGGTTGCAGAGCCAGATATAACAGGCAGGAATTCTTGAAGGATCTGAATTTCTGCCGGTCTCCAGAGAAACGTTCAGGGGTAGGTACCCGCGGTTCTGGGGGCAAAGTCAGTACCGAAGAGGCCGTAGCAGGGAGATTGGTGGAGGAGGAACCAGGATCCAAAAAGGCAGATGGTAGCATAAAATGTTGGAGTTTTCCTTCTAATTGAAGGTATCTTTCCTGAAGAACTTGGACCACTCGTGTAAGGGTAGCGGCCTGTTGGCATAAAGTCTCTATTGGGGACGCACCTCTGCCGGCCTCAGTCATGGCTGGATTATACTGTCAGAGTCCTGGATGTGAGGCCGAATTGCAGAGGGGGCGCCCCTTGCGGCTAAGTGCAGCGTAACCCTGGGAGTGAGACAGGGAGTACGGTGCCCAAAGGTGCACGGGTTGCCAGATCGCTGTTGCTGAGTAGCAGATAGCAGGGAGCTGCTAGGGTGCGCTGGTAAGGTTGAAGGGCAACCGTGCAAGGAGGGATTCCAGGTATGGAGCCGTGGAGCAACCAGGAGCGGAGTCAGAGCCAGGCCAATGGTCATTCAGCACAGGAATCAGTCCAAGGTGAGGTACAGCAGGATAATCAGGAACAGAGAAGGTAGCCGAGCCGGGGGTCAAACACAGGAGGACGATCAAGGTACAAATGCGGAGCCGAAGAATAGTCAGATACAAGCCGGGGTCAATGCAGGCGGAATACTGGAGCAGTCAGGCAAGCCGAGTAGTAACAGGAAGCAGATATCACAACAGGAACCAGGAACACAGGAACAAGGAAAACAGGAAGCTGATGATAATCCAGCAACCAGCATGAACTAGCAGCAGGCTTAAATAGGCAGAAGGGCGCCACCATGAGGAATACTAGCAGAATTACCCGTCCTACGGTTATCACCCTGACAGTATGCGTATGTTGTTGCGCCTTTTCTTGATCGTCCTGATGATATATCAGTTGTTGGATTAGCGAGGTATGTTCTCACAGAATAACCTCATGTGAACTTAGTGTGGAGATTGTGTCCTCCACTGTGTGCTTGACTTCTTCTAGCCTGTTAGTGACATTCCTGCGCAATTCCGATATTTCTTGCTTGTAGGAGTGCTCAAGCTATTTGACATAGGCTTCAAAATTGTGCCGGGTTGGCAAGGCCTTAATATAAGCTTCCATATCCCAGCTAGCATAGGAGTGATGTGAGTCAGGAGAAGGGCAGCCTGAGTGGACTGAGCCGCATTCTGACTCCAGAGGAGATTGGATGCGTTGTCTGGTTCTCATGTGTGGAGTTGAACGCAGCAAGGCTGAGTGCTGAGAGGCCGCATGTGATCCAGAGGAACAGGACGGTGCCATCTTGGAAGAGGGGGAGCCGCTCTGATTCAGCCCTAAACGGGTAAAAAAATGGCCGATCTCCCCCTCTTTATGCAGGTTGGGGGTCTTGTGTCCCTCTCCTCCACCTTTTCTCCCCATCACCGATCTGCTGGGCAATCATGTGGGCGTCGGGAACCGGCAAATGCCTGGGGTGTCCGGAAGCCGAGAAAGGAAGTGTCCTATCTCTTCATTCGCTTGGCCACGCCCCCCATAGAAGTAATTAACCATTTGGAAATATCTCACCAAAAATGAAATTCCTTTTGCAGGATACTTAAAATTTGACTTGCATCTCCGCAAGGACATCTGAGAAAATTAGTGATTCAATCACGCAAGCAAAAAATGATGTTTTGTACACCAACAGGGGACAGAATGCTTCCAGGCTGCCATATTTATTTTTATATCAAGAATTTCTCAGAAACAGAGCCATATAGGGTAAATACAATTCCATTTAATTCCATAAATACAATTAAATTTAAGTTGACGTATCAACAGCACAAACAACTATATTATCAGGGAGATATAACAAATATTGCATTGAAATTTCAACTACTTTGAAAGTCTTCAGCAGCTTAAGATTTGAATGAAAAGTTATTTTACATGATATGAAAATGCAAAATGGCCTGTTTGGTTTGTGCTTTTTTTACCCACCCCTTTTACCCTGACCAGGATAAATAATAAATTCTATTCTACCTGAAAAACGTCTTTTTTTTTTTTTTTTAGCAGAACACAATCACGTGCTAAAATGAAAGATACATCAGTACTTTTCATTAAAAGCACAAAACAAATTCAACAGCTTCAATTTGAAATAGAAAAGGTACTGTACTTTTAATGACAAAATACAAAGTGGCAATTTTAAAGGCTATATTATTTTTTTTAACAAAAGAGGAATTCCCTTTTTAAGGCTTAACCCTGACCAAGATAAATAATAAATATTATACTACTATAATGCTGTATATACTAAAAAAAATAAAATAAATACTGCTGTATGTCTATTCTTTAGCAGGATCCAAGCAAATGCAAAATTGAAACATTCTGTAGTACTTTTCAATAAACGTGCTTTAAGCATATTTTATCAGGGAGTGAAACAGAGCACTTTCAAAGTGGGTGTCAACTCAGGATATCCATATTTTTTCATCAAAAACATATTAGAAGCAATGATACTATTTTAGCAGTAGAGCAAATCCCCCTTCGCAGCCCTGGCATGAATAAAGCATAATGTTTGCGGAAAAAATGTTCAGTCAACCTCAGTGTGCATCGAGCTGCTAAAAAAAATGAAAATCCCATAGGATTATGCTTTTTATTTATTTTTATTTTTTTTATGTGAAGAAGACTGTTTAAACATCCACACATTAACAGAGGAGAAAAAAAAAGGTAACACCTCAGTCCCCCTGAGAAGCAAATTGCCACATTATGAGAAATCAAAGCTCAGCCCTGACGACCTTCTCACATGTGTTAATGGATGAAGCCTGTCCTTCACTATTAGCATGAACTGTTTTCTGAAGGTTACTGTAGCGCACTTTGATATTTAAAGTTTGCCTAGCTGAGTGACACTAACAACTTTTGTGCCCCGCAGCCACAAACTGTCACTATTGTCAACATTGTTCTCAGGGCACAATCTAGTTAGAGTTTGGCGTATGGACAGAAAAAAAAAAAAAAAAAGGAAGGAAAGGAAATGGTGAGCGAGCAGTAGACTAAGTACCTCTGTCCTCACAAAGAATATTTTGATCATTTTTCACATTGTACGAAATGATCAACCTATATAGTTATAGAAGTGATACAAAACTATTGTGATTATAAGATACAAGGGATGTAAATGTTAGCAAGTCAATGGTATGGTGGTGAAGGTGTCCAAAATATTCTGGTAGTAATTACCACTTGCTGACCGATATACACTATATTACCAAAAGTAATGTGACGCCTGCCTTTACACGCAACTTTAATGGCATCCCAGTCTTATGCCCTGTACACATGGTCGGATTTTCCAATGGAAAATGTGTGATAGGACCTTCTTGTCGGAAATTCTGACCGTGTGTGAGCTTCATCACACATTTTCCATTGGATTTTCCGACACACAAAGTTTGAGAGCAGGCTATAAAATTTTCCGACAACAAAATCCGTTGTCGGAATTTCCGATCATGTGTACACAAAGTGCCACGCATGCTCAGAATAAATAAAGAAATGAAAGCTATTGGCTACTGCCCCGTTTATAGTCCCGACGTACGTGTTTTACATCACCGCGTTCAGAATGATCGGGTTTTCCGACAACTTTGTGTGACCGTGTGTATGCAAGACAAGTTTGACCCAACATCCGTCGGAAAAAATCCTAGGATTTTGTTGTCGGGAATGTCCGATCAATGTCCGACCGTGTGTACGGGGCATTAGTCTGTAGGGTTCAATATTGAGCTGGCCCACCCTTTCAGCTATAACAGCTTCAACTCTTTTGGGAAGGCTGTCCACAAGGTTTAGGAGTGTGTCTATGGGAATGTTTGACCATTCCTCCAGAAGCAAATTTGTGAGGTCAGGCACTTATTTTGGACCAGAAGGCCTGGCTTGCAGTCTCTGCTCTAATTTATCCCAAAGGTGTTCTATCGGGTTGAGGTCAGTCAAGTTCCTCCACCCATAACGCGCTCATTCATGTCTTTATGGACCTTGCTTTGGTCCAAATCATTTGGTGGAGGGGGGATTATGGTGTGGGGTTGTTTTTTAGGGGTTGGGCTTGGCTCCTGTCAAGGCTGGGCTCAGCCCTTCCTTCTCTGAGCTGGTTTCACAGCTGTCGGCTAATTGCCAGCTCCTTTCTCTCCACAGTTACTCAGCTGTTGATGATATCCTGCTCGTCAGTCCTGGCTACTTAAGCCGTCCAGTCCAGAGGAGCTCTGCCTTCGCCTTGGTCAACATCACAGAAACTGAGACGCTCTCCTGCGATCCTGTTCAAGACTTACTTTGCTGAAATACCTTCTGGCTCCAGATCCTGCTTGCTGTTCCACTACATTGATCCCTGACTTCTGGCTTGGCTGACTATTCATTCCGGTTACTGAACTTTGGCTATGTTTTGACTACGTTTGTTCTTTTTACTTTTATTATTAAACAAGTATGATTTAACTGTACTTCTGTCTCGACCTGATTTCATGGTTTCTGACAACCCCTTAGTTCCAGTGAAGGAAACTCTTAAGGCGTCAGCATACCAAGACATTTTGGACAATTTCATGCTCCCAAATTTGTGGGAATAGTTTGAAGATGGCCCCTTCCTGTTCCAACATGACTACGCACCAGTACACAAATAAGGTCCATAAAGACATGGATTAGCGAGTTTGGGGTCAAGGAACTTGACTGGCCTGCACAGAGTCCTGACCTCAGCCCGATGGAATACCTTTGGGATGAATTATGCCCTGTACACACGACCGGTTTTCCCATCGTAATGAACTCTGAAGGTTTTTCCGACAGAGTTCCAACGGAATTCCTCTCAAGCTGTCAAATTCTGACCGTCCAGAACGCGGTGATGTACAACATGTATGATGGGACTAGAAAATGGAAGTTCAATAGCCAGTAGCCAATGGCTTCCATCTCGTACTTGCTTCAGAGCATGCGTCGTTTTTGGTACGTCGGAACAGCATACAGACGAGCGGTTTTCCCAATAGGAATTGGTTCAGTTGGAAAAATTTAGAACATGTTCTCTTTCTAGGTCCGTCAGAATTTTCGTCGTAAAAGGTCTGATGGGGTATACACATGATCGGAATATACAATGAAAAGCTCCTTTCGGACTTTTTCTGTCAGACATTCCGCTCATGTGTACACGGCATTAGGGTGGAAACTGTGAGCCAGGTTTTCTCATCCAACATCAGTGCCTGACCTCACAAATGCGCTTCTAGACGAATGGTCAAACATTCCCATAGACACATCCCTAAACCTTGTGGACAGCCTTCCCAGAAGAGTTGAAGCTGTTATAGCTGCAAAGGGTGGGCCAACTCAATATTGAACCCTACGGACTAAGACTTGGATGCCATTAAAGTTCATGTGCGTGTAAAGGCAGGCGTCACAATACTTTTGGCAATATAGTGCACATATACGCATTGTAAGCAAGTTGTTATTACAAGATCATGGCTGATCTTGGTACTGTTTTATTTTCAATGGCTGTTTTGTAAAAGTGATCATGGCGACTTTACATCCATCCGATCACTTTTACAGCACTGTGAAAGGCTTCCTCCCACTTCGGCTGACCCCGTGATGCTTCTTGAGCTCTCCTGTTACTCTGGGCGGCCTGGGACAGCTTCCCACAGAAGAGATGGAAGAACTTCCATTCCCCATCTCCGATGTGATGAATGATCCCAGTAGCGACAATGATTTTGGTTTTGGCGCTGTCCTGTCGCCTACCCAAAGCTATTAACCCCCTTTGTGATAGCAATCAAGTTAAATTAAAAAAAAGTGTATATCTTGACATGTTTAGTATCTATTTGCATGACTTAACATTATCTTTTATATTTTACCAAAAATGGGGTATTAATTTGTGCTTGTATGCACTAGAAATCAGCCCGTGAAGCTTGTCGCCCAAAGAAATTTCAGGAGCTACTTTTGGGCGACATGCTGCACGCATTGTGGGTTGCCGCGATTGCAGCGCTATCTATCGCGTGACATTCGTGGCAAAACCGCACCGCAATTTTAGGTGCCATTCAAATGTGCTTTCTGGAATTTGTCCTTCACTCCTCGCCGCTTTTATTTTTTTGATATCCCACCCTTCTTTTTATTTTTAAAATAAATAGATTATACAGTATTATTTTACAATAATCATATATCATTTGCATTAATTGGGTATTAAAGGAGAAAAGTGAAAAAAAAGTTTGTGTTTAAAAAATATAAATAAAGGTAAAATAGCTATATCAGGGCTTAATCTAAGTTTAGTATCAGGGTCAATGTCAGGATCAACGGCCAGTGTCAGCAATTTTTAGGTAAGATAAAACAAAAAAAACTTTTTTTAGTGTAAGCATGTTTAGGTAGGATTAAAAAAATAAAATAAAATGTGTAGTATTGTTTCTCAGCCCTACTATGGGTACCAACAACAAATAATATACACATATGATATTGCGATGAATGCCAGGAGTGAAATGTATTTTATTTATTTTTTTGTTTGGTGGGGGGCTTACGGTAATGGCAAGAAATTTACAGCCAAATTTGTAAAAATTATCAGAAGACATCCATTAACATTTACTTAGTTTATCCTGAAAAAAAAAAGGTATAATTTACCTGGATACACTTAGTAGTTGTAATGATATGTACGGTTTTACTAACACATGCCAAAGTTACAAAACTGGGTTCAGGCATTAAGATTATTTCTATTTTCAGGCATTAAAAAGTTAAACCATGATCCTTTGAAATTTATGAGAGTTATGCTAGAAATACATCTGACCTGTAGAATCCCAAGGTAACAATAAAAGTGATCTAGGCATCGGATATACACCAATCAGCCATAACATTAAGATCAGTGGCAGTTAAAGTGAATAACATTGATTATCCCATTACAATGTCATCTGAAAGTCAGTGGAATATATTAGACAGCAAGTAAACATATTGTCCATGAAGTTGATTTGTTGAAGGCAGAAAAATGGGCATCGCAGTTTGTTGTGTATGGAGCGGCGTAGCTGCAGAGTATTCAGGGTGCCCATGCTGACCTGTGTTCACAACCAAAAGAACCTATGATGGGCACCACGGAGCAATGGAAGAAGGTGACCTGGTGTGATGAATCACGTTTTTTTTTTTTACATCATGTGGATGTCCAGGTGCATGTGCATTACTTGCCTGGGGAAGTGATGTCACCAGGATGCAGTATGGGAAGAAGGCAAGCCGGCAGAGGCAGTGTGATGCTTGGGCGATGTTCTGACATGTACCACCTAAATAAACATTGTTGCTGATCAAGCATACCCCTTCATGGAAACTGTATTCCTTGATGGCAGTGGCCTCTTTCAGCAAGATAATGCTCCCTGCCACACTGGAAAAAATGGTTTGAGGAACACAACAACAAGTTTGAGCTGTTGACTTGACCTCCAAATGCTTCAGATCTCAATCCATCGAGCATCTGTGGGATGTGCTAGAAAAACAAGTCCAATTCATGGAAGCCCCACCTCACAACTTACAGGATGTTTAGGATCTGCTACTGACAGCTTGGTAGCAGATATCACAGCATACCTTCAAAGGTCTAGCTGCGTCCATGTCATGATGGGTCAGGGCAATTTTGAAGGCAAAAGAAGGACCTACTTATATTAGGTGGGTCACCATAATGTTATGACTGGCCGGTGTATATTTTCATGGTCATTTCGTTCAACCTGCGTAATATGTCAGTGTAATATTTCCAGGTATTTATTACCACTCTCAGAGATTACAGTACTCCCTGACAATGACTTTATCTACTTTTATTTCTTTTCTTTACTTAGAAATCTTGCAAACACCACAATTCTCGCCCCTTCATGTCTACCCTAATTTATCCACTGTATCTATAGAAGGAGCCATGGTTGCTACCAAGGCTGGGTTTCAAGCATGTTGGTCTTTGATCACCTCCGTTAAATGGTAAGACAATCGCATGAGCAGAAGATTAGCTCACTGGGGGTGTTCTGTACATGTATAATTTAGAAGTCACTCTCACTGTTGCCACGATTTCAAGGAAGCAACATTTTCGTCAGTTTTAGCAAATCATAGCTAGCTGTAGATTGAAATGGAAAATTAAATTAAACATTAAATCACAAAACAGCTTATATCAATTTTTCAACAAAATTAGTTTTCCTTTAATACACCAAGGTTTAAAAGCACTAAAATATTTACATATTCTGCAAAATTTCCTTATAGTAGTAATTTATATTTTCACCGTATTTTTCCATGGAAGCATCACTGCAAAACTTTCGAAGCCTGACACCAAATCTCAAGGGATCGCATGCCTGTATGATATGCTCCAGATAACATTGTGGAGGATGGTGAAACATCCAGAGATAAAGTTAACCATTTGAAAATAAGGATCATATTCTTCTGAATTATTTCATTTACTTTCGGAGTTCTGCGGGTTCTTTTGGCGCAGTAGTGAAGAGATTGGAAAGTTCAGCAATGTCAGCCCTCGGAATATGTTCAGCAGCCTCTGAAGTCAGAGACAAATTAATACCCTGCTGTGCGGAACATTTCTTTGGGCCTGCCGCAAATACATTACTGAATAATTCTCAAAACCTGCCTGCCGCCAGATGAATTGGTCACATTTTGCACTGAAACATTATAAGCTTTTTTTTCCTTGATGAATGCTGTCATTTTTCTAAGAGAAAGACTGTCACTAAAGCTCCAGAAATATGTTTGCCATTATTTCTCATACTTTTTTCTATAATCCGGCATTATGTTCAAGGGTCTAACTACAAATTATCAGGCCCTGCAACAAAATCAATGAAGCACGTTGGTTTTTTGACTTCCTAAGTATATTGCAATTATAAAAAACTGTAATTTTGAAAAAAATAAAAAAAATAAAAAAATAGACGAGTCTACTATATGCACCATGGACTTTGTGTTATTTGTAAGCCTTGAATCTCTAATGAGGGACACCTGGTACTAAAGCTTCTTCCATCCACTTTTGGACTGTTGCAAGTAAAGCCTTCATTACCACCTTAAAATAAGCCTGCCCTGAGAAACTACAGGGGTTATCATTCCTGACCTTCTTCTACAAATGCTAATTTAACAGCTATGTTGCTAACCCACTAGCCTTATAGAAGATCCAAACTATAAATGGATGACTTCTAAAGCCCGGTGACTCATAAATAATAACTGTTTTTTGTTTTTATAATAATATTTATTTTTGCCTTTTTTTTCATCTTTTTTGAGTGATACTGATGTCCTTCAGCCTCCCTTTCTCCCTGTCTACATTCATTGGGCATATTGTTTTTCTCTGGACAGGCCTCCTTCTAGTAATTAAGCATGAGCTTGGGATTGGCTTGGGTTTAGCTGAATCCATATTGGGTTGAACCCAGAAGGTAGCTGTAAGTGCTAAGCCAATTACCTGGGGCTGCGGCTCTCCCCACCTCGCAGCTGCATATATGCAAAGGTTCAGGGATAGCGGGTGTTATTGGACAAAAAAAAATGGGAGGGGCAGCAGGATTTTTCTTGGTACCATAGAGGACATTACACTAGATTAAAATCACATCATTTTATTGTTACAAATAACATCACAAGGAACTATATTTCTCTATCGTACATCACGGGACACAGGGCACCATAGTAATAACTATATGGGTTATAGGCCACCTTTAGGTGAATGGACACTGGTATAACCAAAAAGGAAACAGGAAGTGCCCCTCCCTATATAACCCCTCCCATACCGGGAGTATCTCAGTTTTTTCGCCAGTGTCTAAGGTGTTGGTCACGGTCGATGAAATGCTAAGAGAACTCCGCTAAGCAATCCCTGATGGGATCAAGGAGCTGTACAAACGGATCCATCTAAAGTGCTTGAAAGCCAAATGGATGGTTCCCTCAGAAGAGAGGGACATGGGGTTTTATTCAAATCTCTTTATGGTACCAAAACCAAATGGAGATGTCAGACCCATTCTAGATCTCCTTTTGAATGGAGTCGATTCGGTCAGTTGTTTCCACCCTATGGAGAGGAGAGGTTCTAGCATTCATAGATATCAAGGATGCATATCTACATGTGCCAATATTTCCCACTTACCAGAAGTTTATGTGGTTTGTGGCAGAGCAGCGCCACTTTCAGTTCGTGGCCTTGTCTTTTGGGTCAGCCACCGCTCCCCTACAAAAGTGTTAGCCCCAGTACTAGCAAGACTAAGGGGCCAGGGTATAGCAGTAATAGCATACCTAGACGACCTGCTACTGGTAGATCAGTCAATAGCAGGTTTAAATCAGGGGGTGCCCAGAACAGTCAGTTATCTGAGACACCTGGGTTGGATTCTCAATCTAGAGCAATCATCCTTACAGCTGGTAAGAAGGCTGCAGTATTTGGGCCTGGTCATAGACACAACCCAGGAAAGGGTGTTCTTGCCTCAGGCAAAGGTCAACACTCTAAGAGAGCTGGTCCAGGCAGTCAAGGCAAAGAAGGGTCTTTGACCTTTGCATGAGACTACTAGGGAAGATGGTAGCTTCTTTCGAAGCAGTTCCTTATGCCCAGTTTCATTCAAGACTGTTGCAAGCATTCTGTCTGCTTGGAACAAACATATCCAAGCCTTGGATTATCCAATGAATCTGGCTCCAAAGATAAGCTAGAGTCTCAACTGGTGGTTGATAACCAGGAATTTACATAAAATCCTTTATTCCAGTTTTCTGGAAAGTAGTAACGGATGCCAGCCTATGGGGCTGGGGAGCAGTTCTAGAAGAGACCACTGTTCAAGGGAAGTGGTCAGAGTCCGAGAAGACCTTGCCCATCAATATCCTAGAGATTCGAGCAGTACGTCTGGCTCTAACAGCCTGGACGTCCATGTTGCGGAATGCTCCTGCCAGGATACAATCCGACAATGCCACAGCAGTGTCCTATATCAATCATCAAGGAGGCACCAGAAGCCACGCAGCCCAAAGGGTGGTGGACCATATTCTGTCATGGGCAGAAAAACATGTTCCTTGCCTATCTGCAATTTACATTCCAGAAGGGGAAAATTGGCAGGCAGATTTTCTGAGCTGCCAACAGTTGTTGCCGGGAGAATGGTCTTTACATCCCGATGTCTTTTTGGCCATATGCCAAAGATGGGGTACGTCGGACGTAGATCTATTGGCATCCAGGTTCAACAAGAAGTTGGACATCTTTGTGGCAAGAACAAGGGATCCACTTGCACTCGGAGTAGATGCATTAGTGATCCTGTGGAATCAGTTTTCACTGATTTATGCATTCCCTCCAGTTCAGCTGCTACCACGGCTGCTTCACAGGATCAGGGAAGAAGGGAAGCCGGTAATTCTAGTGGCCCCCGGCAAGGCCAAGAAGACCCTGGTATGCAGGGATCATGAGAATGGCAGTAGTGGAGTCTTTGACTCTTCCACCTCGTCCGGACCTGCTGTCACAGGAACCAGTATTCCATCCTGCCTTGCATACGCTAAATTTAACGGTGTGGCTATTGAAGCCCACATTCTAAAAAATCGGGGGCTTTCAGGTTCAGTAGTAACCACCCTGATTAATGATTTACTCCAAGAAAAGGATTTTACAGGTAAGCTGTTATAAAAATCCTATTTTTTCATTAAAACAAAACATAAGAATAAAAATCCCTCTTGTATGGCTGTACTACACCCACAATGTAGTGCTACTCACACTATAATGATGTTAATCCATAGCGGAGGTGTACATGTGGTGAGCCAAACTCTATATATTTTGCGGTGAAAATCGTGAAACTGTGTGATTTTAATGTAATGTCCTTGATGGTACCAATAAAAATCATGTTGCCACTCCCACTTTTTTTGTCCAATTATATTAAGATTTAGGATGTAGGTACCTCTATACTGGGTAGAACACCCATTTATACTGCTATACTGGGCACCTGATCTTGTATACGATGGTGGATATTATTTAAATTAAATGTTCAGATTTAAAATGACCGAAAACAAACATTTTTAAATTACTTTTACACGTTTAAAGCCAGCTCTGGGCTCGCCTCCCCCTTTTTTGACTCTTACTTGCAGTACTTTATGCTTTATTTGCTTTAATATTCACTTTTCCAAAGTCATGTAACCAACATGGTTGGATTAGAATTTGCATAACTGAAAAACACATTTAAAAACGTCATCATAATTATAATCCAGGTGGTTTGTGGATACTACTGTATGAAGGGACTTCCTGAGATTCCTTTCCATATATTTATTGGGAGGAGATTCTGAGGATTTTATCTTCAGGCCTCCTGTTAGAAGAGATCTTGGACCAGAGACATTCTAACTGCAGGTCTTTAATTGAATGGGATCCTAGGCCAGAGAAAATCTGTCTCTGGCTTATTATTGGGGGACTGGGGGAAGCTCAGCCCGAAATATTCTATCTACATGTCTCTAATGGGAAGAGATTCTGGACCAGGAAGATTCTATCTACATGTATTTGAAGGGAGGAGATCATATGCCAGAGATATCCCATCTCTGGGTTTTTAGTGTGGGGAGATCCTAAAACCAGAGACATTCTGCTTCTGGGTTTTAAATTGGAAAAGATCCTGGGCCAGAGAGATTCTAACAACAGGTCTTTATAAGGAAAAGATCCTGATCCGAAGAGATCCTATATTCAGGTCATTTATGAGAGAGGATGCTGGGCTAGAAAGACTCTATCACCAGGCCTAATGGGAGAATGTGTTTCCAGGTGTCTAACGGGAGAGGATCCCGAGTCTGAGAAATGATATTTCTAGGTCTCTAATGAGAGGAGATCCTATGTTTGAAAATTCGACTTCCAGATCTTAAAAGTAAGGAGATCCTGGACTAGAGAGAGATTATCTTTTAAGGTCTCTAATTGGAGGAAATCATGAGTCAGAGAAAGCCTCTGGGTTTCTAATAGGAGAATATCTTGACCTACAGAGATTATATTTCTAGGTCTTAAACGGGAGGAGATCTTGGGCAAGAAAAAGTCTATCTCAAAGGATTTAGAGAAAAAAGATCTGATGCTGAAGAGATTCTATCTTCAGGTATTTAAACCGTATTATCAAAGGAAAACAATAACATTAAATTATTTCTGGAATGCTCTGCTCTACCCAATTATAACTCTTATTAGGATCATCGGATGAATATAACAATATATGTTGAGGAAAATACGATCTTTGATGACGATTAATGAATGGTGATGGGTAGGGATGATGGTGATGATGATGAACTTATGATGATGATCATTATCATCATCATAATAAACAAGTATAAGGGTGAATCATATCTTATGACCTAGAACTTCATACAAGACACAAATATTTTAAATGAAAATAATATCCCCTTGTACATGAAAACAAAATTTCTACCAGGCACATGATACATATGCACCACTATTTCTGATTTGTAGTAACTGCCTTGCTTTAAACCTGGAACATGTGAAGAGTTCTAATATAGAAAGCTATACGTGTATTAGTAAATGCTACATGAGAAATAGATGAAACTGAGCCCGATAATTAGGCGGTAAGGAAATAACTGCAGCTTGGCAAAGTAAATCATCTGTATTAAACCACTCTCCATTTCCCCTGAAGCACTTAAGTGTCCCATAAAGTCCAATGTCATCCCAATAAACATTTAGCAGAAATTCATTTTATCAGAGACAACAAAAATAAAGATACACAAAAATAAAAGATAGAAAAAAATACAGCTACAATTTTAGCTCAGCTATAAAGCTAAAATTTATCAAGCAGCAGTGTGAATCCAATGTTATTTCAACAGACTTTTAGTTGTAGGATACTGTTGAGGTTTTTGAAGATTCTGTCAACTTTTATTGCCCTGAAGTCTGAAAGACTAAGGTGGCTTATCAGTAAAGGAAGGCAATCAAGATTTTAATAGAGAAACTACCAAAAAAAAAAAGCCTCCAAACTCTTTTTTTGTTCTGTCCTTATCAGTGTCCCCCATTATATAACTGCATTTTTTTCTGATCTTGCAGCTGTTCTTTGGGCCCAAGATTTGATTGTAAGCTTTAGTATCACTCTATTACTCCTATTCCTGGTTCTAAGGCTAGCCATAGATGTAAAGATGTCTCTGAGAATGATGAGGAGCATCTACCTGTCCTCTGTAGCTCTGGAACCCAAGGCTGTTTCTTGTGCAATTTGTTTGACAGACTAAGGCAGCCTACATAAAGTTAACCTCTTACTTCCTTTTACTTGTTGGAAAGGGGAGATGTATTGCTAGACACAATACAATCCAACAAGATGTAAAATCTCTGTGAGTATGGATGAGCAGAATGATTTTGGAAGCAGGAGTTATCAATTTTATTAATTGAACTGCTTTGACCAAAAAAACCCACTATTCCTTTTTTGTATAGTTACTGTCTGATTTTTTTTTTAGATGTATTTAGGATATTTTTAGTTAATTTAGAGTTCTTCACATTGAGTATTTTCCCCCTTTAATGTGTGTATCTGATCACTTTTTCACTGTGTACTTTAAATGTATTATTTTAATTGTTTTCGTTGTTTGTTTTTACCATTTTGTGAAAAAATCAAAAAATAATGAGGCTAATGAAGGTCATTTTCGCAGGGGCGCCACCCCCTTAATCCATGCGACCAGCCCCTAATCTACATGCAGGACGCTGGACACATGGATTTCAATGTTTTTGGGGGTTTTTTGCAGTAAATGATTAGATGGTGTTTAGAGGGCAATCAGGAAGTGGGTCCTGTGTCATGACCTAAAGTCTGTTCAGGAAGTAAGGCAGAAGTAATGGAGCAGTGTTTTTAAACAGCCATTGGAAGAGTGAGGTAAGTGTATGTAGAATAAATGGAAAGCTGCTTTATTTTTGCAAAAGAAGCACAGTAATGCTATATTGGTAGATAGAGGAGCTGGAATTTAGAAAAGAAAAAAAAAGTGAGCAAAAATTTAGCTTTAATAGTGTTTGTTAACCCCAAAAAATTCAGATCCTGTTCCCTTAAGCAGATAGCACAGTACTTGTAAAAAACCTGGCTGATCCTGCAACTTTCTGAGTCCCCCTCTCTGCGCTGACCAAAATAATCAGGGCTGCTGAGCCCTGACCACCATGGTCAGCATACATCCCTCCATCATCCGCAGCTGTCCTTTCTGCTCTCCTCTCTCCCCCTCACCCCCTCCTCCATGTCTGCCAGCTCTGAGTTCTCTGTTTCTGTCTCCGCCCCCCATCCCCACCGCTATTAGTACAAGTAAAAAACTTTCAATGGTCACTGCCAGCCCATCTATTATAGACAGGCATACCACACTTTGTAATTTTTTTCTAAAAACGGGGATTGTAAATACATTTTTAAAGTTATCTTCAGGCCGGTCACATGACTCACAGCCACTTTACATCTCCAAGACAGGGCTTCTGCAGGAGAGGGTGAGCGGCCACTGGAACCTCCCCTGCTGACGTCAGAGGGAGATCTCGGCCCCTCCTGCAGAAACCATGTATTGGAGCGGTAAAGCAGTCGCGAGTCACGTGATCGGCCTGAAGATGACTCTAAAAAGGTATTTACAATCCTCGTTTTTAGAAAAGACTTACACAGTGTGGTATACCTGCTTATAATAGAGAAGCTGGCAGTAAGTTATTATGTTGAGTTAACAAACACTTTAAGGCCCATTGCACATTTAAAAATAATCAAACATCAAAATTGGGCCTCATTGGCCTCATTATTTTATTTTATTCTTTTGTTACAGAAAGGTAATGAGGGAAAATTTTTTGCTACAGGAAAAGACCAAGATAGCTGAATGGAGATTCCATAATCCTCAGGAGACAATTATGGCCCGTTGCACCCTTAAAAACCATCAAACACCACCTTTAAAAGTGACTCCCCTTCCCCTTTTGTATTTCACCCCCCTCTTACTGTACCTGTTAGACAGAACCCACTACAGCAATCTCAGGGCAAGCAGTGATCAATGTCCCTTGGTAGCACCTCTAGGGCAAAGGGGTAGTGAATGCCAAGAGGCCAAGATTTCCACTTGAGCAGAGATTACTGGAGTGGGTTCTGCATAACAGGTAAGAGGAAATGAAAAACAAAAGTGTGTGTGTGTGTATGGGGGGGGGTATAGTTACATTTAAAGGTGGTGTTTGATGATTTTTAAGGGTACAATGGGCCTTGATTGGCTCCTAAGAGGCTATGAAACCATTTAGCTCTCTTGGAGCCAATTAAGGCCCATTGCACCCTTAAAACCCATTAAACACCAACTTAAAGAAAGAAATTCATCCACTCCCATAACTCCTACAACACACACACTTTTCTTTTTCATCTCTTCTTACCTGTTGGACGGACCCCACTCCAGTAACCTCCATTCAAGTGGAAATCACTGTCTCTTGGCAATTCCACCCCACAGGTGCTACCAAGGGTGAGTGTTTAGTGGTTTTTAAGGGTGTAATGGGCCTTAATATTCTCCTGAGAGCTATAAAGCCTCCATGCAGCCCTCCTGGTTCAGGACCACCTGGGAAGTTCTATTTACAACCACAAGAACATCAACAAGCCCAGCCACTGCCCAAGGCATGCGGACTGCACCAAAATCGTGAGTTGCCACTTTTTTTTAAGCCAAATTAATGTAACTATTTTATTGCGCAAGGCCAGTGTCCTCTTGTACTTCTTCTAATGTTTCAGTACATAGTTACCCTTCTTTGTTATGGAGCTGTTAAATCAAATGCATCCTGAACCAAAGAAAAACATTTCCTATTTGTATAAAACTGCCGCAGACCTTTTTTTCCCTGCCCTCTAAAGACATTTGTTATATAGTTCTGTGTGATTTTTTTTTGCTACACATCTTTTTTATTCTTATTGTTTTTTGGTGAACAGCCAAAGAAAGAAAATCTTCCAACAAAATTTAACCTTACTGAGCAGGACTATAACATTATCCACCATGAAATTTCGACTTTTTTGTTTTCCATGAGTACTTTTCAGAAAGTCAATATTGCTGAATGTGTAAATGATTTTTCTTTTGCATGCTCTGTTACTATATACTGCTATATACTGTTTTACCAGAATTTGAACAGACTATAAAGTATAGACTATGAAGCTCACCTGTCTCCGCAAGTCTCGTGTCTTCTTGGTCATCTTATCGATGGCAATGTTCAGCGGGTCACCTTTTTCTTTTCTTCCAGTCTAAAGGAAACAAGGAAATACTTTTAACTTACACTAAATACACTGGATTACCAAACTGTATATCAGTAAAAAGAAATGTATGCTTTCATTATGTTGAGGGACAGTTCAAATGAACAGATCAAGACAGAAATAGGACACATCATGGCTGACATGTTTGTAAGGGTGCAAGTTTCAGGTCTACCATGTTGATCATTGATTCATTACCTAGTGAGCCACTGAACTGGAGTAAGAATGCAAACAATGGCACCTAACACATACCTCTACCCTGCACACCTTTTCTGAGTCAATAACCTACTTAGAGATGAAGCCAGGGGTCGGTTTGATGGCACTGGAAAACAGGCTTTTTGTAAATTATTGGGGATGTGCTATAAGTGTGCACAGGTACACTTTAGGGTGGAGCTAAAATTTTTGTTTTTATAAATCCCCCTGTAAGATAGGTTTACCACCTGTCAATCCTATCTCTTATTTTTGCAATTTCTGTATAAAGGTGGTGACAACCCTTCTGTTAAAATGAAATGAACGATCCACACACTGGTCAGTGATGTGAAAAACAATTTTATTCCAGAAACGAAGGTTCACAGGATGTCTTCTAACCTGTCCACCTTGTACTCCAATGCGTTTCACCCAAAAAAGGGCTTAATCATGAAGACTGGGTGATACACATCGAAGTATGAGTAGGACAGGTGGGAAATCATGCTGCAAACCTTCATTGCTGCAATTAAATTGCTTTTTAATCAGTGACTCCATGACCATTTTCTTTTGAAAGTTGGTCTATGTACCGGGGATGCACTCTCAGGTAGGCTCCTTAAAGCAGCCAGAGGATCACAAAGTGGGGAGTGTTTGGAGCAATGTGGTTTACTGACTATACTACTTAGGCTTCATGTACACATAGCGTATTATGACGCAGCCTCAGGAAAACGCGAAACGCTGCAATTTTATGGCAATTTTGCCATGTTTTGCGACCAACGGTCAAAACTTTCCTATCCTGAGCGCAATTCTTTGGCGTTCAGGAGAGGGAGCTTCAAGCTCCCCTAACCGCTGCAGCTCCTAAATGATGCTAAAAGCCTATGTGTACATGGACACATAGGCTTTTATGGAGTTGAGTTTCGGAGCTTTGATTAAAAAAACACCAAAAGCTCCTAAACTCAAGTTTAGGAACTGTAGTGTACATGAAGCCTAAGGGTGACAATCCTGTTTGCAAACAGAAGAATCAGTGCTACTACCCATATAACATACTGATAGTAGAGCTCCCGGGTGCTCCATCCACAGTCGTTTAGTTGAGTAGATAATGCGGAGAGATGATCCACATAAAAGTTGTTGCTCTTAAAAAAATCTTCACTTTTGTTCAAAAACCACAGTGTGCTAACGCAGATAAGATCAGTTGACGCGCTTTAGCCTACGAGGCCTTATGCCGTGTACACACACGCTGACTTTTCGACCGGACTGGTCCCAGGGGACGAATCCCTCGGACAATCCAACCCTGTGTGGGCTTCAATCGGACCTGTAGCTTACTTTTTCAGTTGAAAATTAGACGGACTTTAGATTTGGAACAGGTTTCAAATCTTTCCGATGGACTCGAGTCCAGTCGAAAAACCCACTCGTCTATATGCTAGTCCAACGGACGAAAACTGACGCTAGGGCAGCTATTGGCTACTGGCTATGAACTTACTTATTTTAGTCCGGTCGTACGTCATCACGTACGAATCCGTCGGACTTTGGTGTGATCGTGTGTAGCCAAGTCCGTTCGTCCGAAAGTCCGTCAAAAGTCAATCGAAAGTCCGTCGGAAAGACCGTCGGACTTTTGATGCCGAAAAGTCCGCCCATGTGTACACGCCATTAGTCATAACTGCATTTAAACACAAAACTTTGAAATAAATAGTAGCTCTACAAATCCCAGGCTCCACCCATTAATTGTCCTAATTGATTGCAAACAATTGAGAAGGGAAAATCAGCTGTAATACATACTAGGGATGCCACAGGGGTTACTTACAAAAGGCAAATCCACTTTGCACTGAAAGTGCACTTGGAATGGCAGTCACTCTAATTCTAAGGGGTAGATCTGAAATGAGTGGAAGCTCTGCTGATTTTATCATCCAATCACGTGCAAGCTAAAATGCTGTTTTTTAATTTCCTTGCACGTCCCCCTCGGATCTACAGCGACTTTACTTCCAAGTGCACTTTCAATGCATTTTCAAGTGCACTTGCAGTGCAAAGTGGATTTTCCTTTAGTAAATAACCGCCCATGCGTGTGTCACGAGTGTTCACAGACTTCATAATAGTGAAATATGAAGAAAAAAAAAATCTAAAACAAATGATAAAAGATAAAAATTGCTGATAAGGATAAAATAAATATATAAAGAGACAGATAGAAAAAATATAATAATAACATTAATAATAATAGTAATAAAAGCTGACCATAGCTGACCACCCCCCAGCAGTATTACATGGTTTGTCCCAATTCCTGTAACTGTCACTTTTGCAGGACAGCTTGGTCAGAAAGTATAAATGAAGACACATGAAAGTATTTTTATACTAATTACTTTCATTAAAGTTATTAACCCCACATGGTAGAGCTGCACAATTAATCGTTAAGAATCAAAATCACAATCTTTTTCCCTTCCCGATCTTCAAAACAGCATGTCACGATCTTTCTAATGAGTGCAGAGAGTTCTCACAGCTGGAAAAAAAAAATCCAGGCAGTCTGCCAAGTTTTAATATAACACGCAAATGAGTAGAAACAAAGTATCTTTTTGTTCTTTTATCAAAGGAAAGAAAGAACTCCGGCGTGTAGATGAGGGAAGTTTAACCATTTAAAGACCAAACCTTTTCTGACATTTGTTGCTTACAAGTAAAAATCATCATCTTCTGCTAGAAAATTACTTGGAGCACCCAAACTTGATATGTTGTCACACCATATTTGCACAGTGGTTTTTCAAACGCAATTTTGTTTTAAAAAATACACTTAAATTAATTTAAAAAAAAAAAACTAAACAGTAAAGTTTGGTAAAGAATCCTGGGATGGCGGATAAGATGATATGCCTTCAGGTCTGGAAATCAACAAGTATGATAAAAACAAGCCTCAAAATGGAGCCGTGGATGTAAAAACGTCATTCCTGGAGTGCGTTCCACAGGACCGGAAGTGACGTCAGTGATACCGGAAACAGCGGCAACGTTTCGCCCTTTGGAGGGTGGAACGTTGCCGCTATTTCCGGTATCACTGATGTCACTTCTGGTTCACTTTCGGTCCTGTGGAACGCAGGCCAGGAATGGCGCTTTTACACCCACAGCTCCATTTTGAGGCTTGTTTTTATCATACTTGTTGTTTTCCGGACCTGAAGGCATATCATCTTATCCGCCATCCCAGGATTCTTTACCAAGCTTTAAATGACCCACCAGACTGAAAAGCTGGGGGTCGTTGTGATCTGGTGAGTGGGGATACATGAGGGGGTGATACACACCAGAATTTCTCCGAAGCACTTTATATTTACTTCACTGAGGATTGGATCACCTTTAGTTAATTTATTTGGACTTTATTTCCACTTATTGTATTTTGGACTTTCTTTTGGTCAACAAATTTTCATCTATTGTTGTTTGCGAGCGCTATATTTATTTTGTATATTTTTTTTCAAGTGATTAGCACTTTGTGTATAGCAGATGCAATTTTTCACAATTTTTTATTGTTTTTTTGTTGTTTGATACACCAGTAGCGCAAGCGTATATATTTAGTATATATATTTTCACAAATAGTAAAGTTAGCCCAATATTTTTGTATAATGTGAAAGAAGATGTTACACCGCGAGAATCGTGATCTTTTTTCTAAGCAAAAAAATTGTGATTCTTATTTTAGCCAGAATCGTGCAGCTCTACCATATGGATATAAAATGCGATATCTTTGACTATCGCTGGCTTTAAGTAAAAATATTATCAGTCATGTTCGTTGATTCATAGATGACCACTAATGGAAGCATTCATCAGTATATGAAATTCAACGATCACATTTAAGAAATGAGAAAATTACAAGATGACTTCCAACATAACAAACTACATAGTTTCCAAGCTTTATGCTGCACTCCTAAAGTAGCCTTTAAAAGACCACAATTCCACTCTTGTAATCATCTGCTTAAAAGATAAAAGCTAGACTAATCCAAATGACCCGAAAAAAAACGACGTCCAAAGCCATCTCTTCCTCTCCTTTCACAAAACCCAAAAAGCTTTTTGAAAGAGAAGTATAAAAACTATTTTCCGTTTATCCACACTCAAGTGTATTTCACAACATGAAAAACATTGCGTTCAATTTTATGCACTGCCGTCTCTTGTTTAAACCAAATAAATAAAAAAGATGATGTATAAAACACTTGCGGCGCCTTGAAGCTCAGACAATGGCTCTGCTGTGTTTCGGTTTTCTAAAGAGGTATTCAAAATGACTGGATGCTCCTGGCGCTTAGAAATCTTTTTGCTTATTCTATATAATACTCCTAATGCATGTGTCAGCATGTTGGAATTCGGCTCAATTAATAACGCAATTTCAGACAGAAATATGGCTTTATTAAAAGCCCTTTCTTGGTGGAAATGTTATTAATACTGTTTATCCAAAAGAAATTGTGTGTGTGTGTGTGTGTTGCAAACTAGAAGGACAATACCTCTAAAATACAATAAAGTAAAAGGAGGAAGAGTAAAAATGGTTCCCCCCGATGTTATATATATATTTATTTTTTGCTAGGAAATGCTTTAAAGTGATTGTAAAGTCTGTTTTTTTTTTTTGGGGGGGGGGTTGTTTTTTAATAACAAACATGTCATATCTACTTATGAGCAGCCCAGATCCTCTTCTTCTCGGGATCCCCCTTCGCTGCTCCTGGCCTCTCCCTCCTGTTGAGTGCCCCCACTGCAAGCAGCTTACTATGGGGGCACCTGAGCTTCAGCTCTATGTGTCCATTCAGACACGGACCTGTGGTTCGGCCCCACCCCCTCTCTCTCCTGTTTGGCTAACTGACTTTGATTGACTACAGCGGGAGCCAATGTTGCCGCTGCTGTGTCTCAGCCATTCAGGAGGGAGAGTCCCGGATGGCCGAGGGACTCATGGACATTGCTGGATAGAGATGGGGCTCCGGTAAGTATTAGGAGGGCTGGGGGGGGGGGGCTGCTGCACACAGAAGGCTTTGTATCTTAATGCATAGAATGCATTAAGATAGAAAAACATTCTGCCTTTACAACCCCTTTAAATTATCTTTTTTTCTCAGGCTGCAGTGCTCTGTGCTGGCAGAGCTGAGAAACAGCCACACCCCTCAGCACAATTGTCCTCACATAGACTTATATTACAGAAAAGGGGAAGGGGCATTGCTGACCAGTATTGTCACATCACAGAGAGTAGCAGGTCTTAGGCTGGTCTTACACTTGTAGAAATTTGTTAAAAAAATTTTTGTTTTAAGGATGTGCGGTTTTTGACAAGTTGCTGGCACTTCTTTTGATGTGTTCTTGGCCCTATAGACTTCAATGGGAGCATGTGAAAATCACATGAAAAACACTTGGACGAGTGCTTTTGGTGCATTTTTGTCAGAGTTTTGCATTTAACCCCCAGTTTCCTCCTCCTACAAGAAAAAAAAAATGCATGAAGCATCAAAAACTAAAAATGAATGATTATCAGCACCAGTGTGAACCTCGTCCAGGGTTTCTCAACTTTTTTACAGTCAAGGCACGCTTTAAAATGATGTACAGTCTCGAGGTACCCCATTTAAAAATTTAAAAGAACGAAACTAATATTTTTAATGAACATTCAAGATTAGAGGTGAAATATTGTTACAAAGCAAATACACCTTTGCACACTGGTACTGACTAGTATTTAGTGTTTCTTTTCTCTCTCAGTTTCTCTCTGTCACTTGACCCGCTAACTTGACCCCTGAAAGAGAGGAGCAGAGAAGTGGCAAACTAGGGTGTCCTCAGGCGCCTGATGTTCACCTTATCAACCTATGATGTAATTGGTTCTTAGATGCTGGCATCTTGCCCACACAGTGCTCACGGTTCTATTGCTGCACAATAAAAACGTAAAGCTTTGTTTAACAAAAAGGCGAACCTGATCCACCAACTTGTTGACAATGTTTGGACAATTTGGGGCAATTTTTTGGCATTTTGCCAAGGCGCCCCTAAAGAACCCAGAAGGCACCCAGTTTGAAAAAGGCTAACCTAGGCTATGGACCACGTATACATCAATGCAACATGGTGCAGTGTAATTTTTGGAAGGGTGCAGGTGCACGGGAAATGGGAAAGTATGAAAAGTGTATGAAAAATGCACATCCATGCATATTTTGGTGGGTTTTTGGCAAGGTTTTGTTTTTAACTAAGAGTCTTCTCTTCCTACAAAAAAAAAAAAAAATGCACAAAGTATGAAAACATGCAGAAGCAGGCTACACAAATGCACTGAAAAACAAATGAATTGTGAACCTAAGCTTAAAGCTATCATCTTCTTTTTTTCTTTTTTATCATTTCTGATTTGATCTATAATTAACTGTTAAATTACCGCCAGGTTTCGACTTCTTAAAGGGGTTGTTCACCATGTACAACCACTTTTACCTACAGGTAAGCCCATATTAAGGCTTACCTGTAGGTGCTTGAAATATCTCCTAAACCAAGGTTTAGGAGATATTTACAAAAAAGCCCTGCGCCGATGACTACGGTGCATGCACCGATGCCTAAGGCACATGCGCACTTTAGAAAGGGCACATCGTGCCATTTCTAATGGAGTCGTGCTGCGACTGGCGGCTCCCGCGCGCATGCACGGGAGTGACGTCACATGACTCCGGCCAGTCACAGAGCCGGAGTTCACGGCCCTGGAAGGAAGAGGGGTGAAGATGGACACTCGCTGCTAGTGGGGACAACAGTGACATCGCAGGCTTCGATTTCAGGTAAGTGACATAGCAGCCCATTATGCTTTACCTTTGCAGGGAAATAAAGAGAAAGTAAAACCCACCAGGGTTTACTTCCTCTTTAACTGAATGAATTCTGATGGACAACCAAACTCTTAGGTGGTAGATTTCTTAGTTTCCGGTGATTACATCTAATCATATTTGCAAAATTAGGGAGAATGTGGTTGACATTGAATAAAAATTGCCACTTGTATGGCCATCTTAAAGTGTTTGTTACCCCATTTCATATTCCTGATATGTGCCTGCTGTATCATGAACTTGTACTGTATGAGAAAGTATCGTGTTCCTTTTGTATTGCTTCATTTGTGTGAAATCCCTGGTGTTCCTGCCAATCCTTCTGCTTTCCTATTAAAAACTGACCACACTATGCAGGAGAGCACACAGTGGTCAGTTGCCTAGCTATGCCGGGAACCCGGCCTGCTGTCCTCTAATGATCAGACTTGCCCTGACAGAACCCCCCCCCCCCCACCACCAGCACAGCCTTTCACTGTCAAGCTCAGTGTTCTGCTGTTTATCCTCCCCCAGCTCTTTTGCAGCTGAGAACAGAGGGGATGTGATCACTTATAAGAAAGGGGAAAAAAGTTATTTATAATGTGTTTTTAGATTCATACACAAATGTTTTGCCTTTCATTTCTATTTTAAACTGAATAGGTTGTTTTACAAGGTGATCGTTTACAATCACTTTAAGGTCTTTGGAATATCTTGTAACCTTATATTGGAAATTACACCTTCATTCATGGAAATGTGTTTATTACTAAAGTATAGGTGTGCTAGAAAATTAGTGTCTGCCTTTTTAGTTAGTTTTCAGAAATACGAGATATAAAAAGCACAATATAAATGCCACTGGTCTTGTACATTGTTATATTTTCTCAACTTTTATTTTGTTCCTTTCCACCCTGTCATTTGGAATTCGGTGTTTGTGTATTTCTTTTTTCTTACTAAAAATAGGCTTTTAACACAACTGGCATGTATTTTGTTCTACAACTGCGCACAATTGGACGTTGCTGAGCACAATACATTAGCGGACGAGTGCAAGAATTCATGACATGTAAAAACAAAAGGAATGAAAGGTAGGCTGAAGAAAACTGCAGTGCAAAGGATAATGGATATTTAATATACAAAAGGGTTGCAAAAGGCTGAAAACAACTTAAATGCCCAAGTTTATCTAAGACAAAAAAAATAAATAAATAAATAAATAAATAAATAAATAAATAAATAAATGTGTCCTTTGTGCTACTGTGTCCTCCCTTCACCAAAATCTCCTTGCTTCTATGCCCCCAACACTTCTCCTGCCCCCTCCATGCATAGATCAGGTTTCATTCACAGAAGCTATAGTACGGCTTCTATGAATAATGGAGCTGGGTGGAAAGGGCAGACATTAGACATGTTCAATTCACTATGCTGGTGCACAGCTGGTGACCCACCACCAGGCAGGGCTGGACTGGGACAAAAAATTGGCCCTGGACTTTATCCAGACTGTCCCACTTTGACAGGTGACAGGTCTCTTCCATGCAGGCCGGTCAAACTCGCCCCCCCCCCCCCGGCCGGCCAACTCCGATAGACACCGAAGCCTCCCCCTTCACTAGCCATTCTACTTTATTTCTCTTATAGGCAGTACCAGTGGGGAAGCTAGACGTTTTCCCATAATGGGACAAGATTAGGCAGGAAAGTGAGAAACTCCCAGGCCATAGCTGTTGAGTCAGCTGTCTGTCCCCTCCCCTGTGCTCCTTCTGTTCCCCCCATGCCTCTCTGTTCCCCCCCTGCTCCTCTGTGCCCCCCCCATTGCTCGCCCCTGTGCTCCTCTGGTCCTCCCCCTGCTTCTCTGGTCCCCCTGTGCTCTCCTGGTCCCCTACATGCTTCTCTATTCTCCCACATGCTTATGCGTTCCTCTCCTGCTCCTCTGTTTCCCCTCATGCTCATCTGGTCCCCCCATGCTCCTCTGTACCCTTGTGCTTCTCTTGCCCCCCCTGTGCTCCTCTGGTACCCCCTGCTCCTCTGGTCCCCCATATGCTTCTCTGTTCCCCCAAATGTTTCTGCATTTCTCTCCTGCTCCTCTGTTCCTTCCATGCTTCTCTGGTCCCCCCGTGCTCCTCTTTTCCCCCCATGCTCCTCTATTCCATCCCACACTGCTCTGGTCCCCTATGTGCTCCTCTTGTCCCTTGCATGCTTCTATGTTCCCCCATGTGCTCTGCTGGTCCCCCAAGTGCTCATCCGGTTCCTACAATGCTCCTCTGTTCCCCCATGCTGCTCTGGTCCCCCATGTGTTCCGCTGGTCCCCCGCATGCTACTCTGGTCCCCCCCGTGCTCCTCTCTTTCCCCCCATGCTGCTCTGGTCCCCTGTGCTCCTCTGTTTCCCCCATGCTGCTCTGGTCCCCCGTGCTCCTCTATTCCCCCATGCTGCTCTGGTCCCCTATGTGCTGCTCTGTTCCCCCCATGATGCTCTGGTCCCCTGTGCTCCTCTATTCCCCCCATGCTGCTCTGGTCTAGATTCCATCTAGATTCTCAGCAGACAGGGTGGAGAGCAGGGAAGGAAAGAGCAGGAGAACGAGTGCCGAGGAAGCTTATGTTACAGCTGTGTGTGGCTGCCCTCCTGAGCTTCTCAATGCTGACTCCTGAGGATCATGTCGATATTCAGTCGCACTGCATAACTAGCCAGGGAGAGGAGGTGAGCGGGGTGGGGGGGCAGAGGAGCGGAGGGGGGTGGTCCGTTATCACTGAAACTGGCCCACTGAGCCATCGGCCCACCGGGAATCTCCTGGTAGTCCCGATGGCTAGTACATACCTGCCACCAGGTCTTACCTGAGAACAAGGAACAGATGGATGCTCTGATCTCTTTCCTGAACAGAAAAAGGAATTGATCTGTGAAAAATAAATGTTGGATGCTAAAGATACCATAATGTCTAAATATTTTCAATACAGTTCTCAACGTGTAAGTCAGTGAAACTTGCTTTCCAAACTTAACTTTAGAAAATTGTTATTATTAACAAATTCCATGTATATGACCATACAAGAGATATTTTCACCCATCACTCCTATTTACACCCCCTTTGCATCCATTTCAGTATTTTTTTAAAAAAAAGTCTTCCAAGACCACTTTTTGTCTTACTTGTCATTACTGTTATGTGTCCGTTAATGGGGTCCCTTTCACTAGAAAAAGATTGGTGATGTAGTCCAGGCCCACCACCAATTAGTGCCGTGACATTACCACGCCACTGATGGAGTCTTTAGGACACAACGATGGACAGCAATGGGAAACATCTTTTCCTTCTGCAGTAAGGAAGACTAGGGACCATGTGGATTCAGGTAAGGCATTTAGATTAGAATTTTTTTTTAAAATTGTATTGTTGTATTGTTTGAGTGTATGTCTGGAGGGGGAATGGAAGGGCCTTGACTGGAGAACAACTTTTACCAAGTAGTCAATGGGACAGGATGTGTTGGGCACAGAGACAACAAGAAAGATACTTTTATTTTTAGTAGAATGGTGAAAAGTAAAGAACTCTACTGGGACTTTTTTGCTAAAGCAAGTAGAGAATAGGAAATTCACAATCACATGCAGGGAAAATTAGAAAAAAGACTTGTTGATTGTATATGATTAGATATTGTGAATTTAACAAGGCTTTATCTTAATCAATAATCTTAATCAATAAGCTATTCTTTTTGTGAAGGGAAAATTAAACTCCAAATAAATAATAAAAAAATCATATAATTTGACCTAGTAAACATAATAGATATTATAAAATCATAGAATCTCCGAATGACGATAGTAACAAATTCCAATGAATCAGAAAGAAATCATAATGAAGCTAACAAATCATTCATATTCATTTGTTTTTCTTCGGATGACATGATGCCATAGTTTGGGCCTTTTGTGAATGTTTGAAGCATTCTAAATAATGTAACTATATAGTGAATCATCCGAAAGTATTTGGATCCATTCATATTTATTCTAGTGAGCGTAACGTGAATATTCTAATAAGATTCTTTTTGTATTGGGGTTGAACTTGAGAGATCATCCATTTAATGTGTATGTGCATGGCCCAACAAAGTCAGTTGAGAATAAGGAAATGAATTCAACTTCATAACATAACAAATGAATATGTATTCAAAGAGCGGCATGGTAGTCTTTGACTCTTGAAAAATCAGCCAATTCTTTTTGTATTAACATATTTCATTTTTTTTTAAAGCACTACATATGAAATGGAAACAAATTTCAAAAAATACAGTGAGGTATAAAAGTGAAATAAGATGATCCCTATTTATTGTGTTTAGGTTGGATGGAGGAGAATCGATCAGAATCTCGGAATCATAACATAACAAATGAATCCAAAATTACTTTTGTTACATTTGTTACTTTCAGATGCATGCAATGTCAATATCATCCAATCAGCTCATTCCATTTCTCTTTGTGGGTTGGGCTAGCAGGGATATAGCCAGTCTTCCAAAATAACAAAAGAATAACAGAACTTTCTTAAAAAATGAATTATTTCGGAAAAACGAATATATGAAACAAATCCAAATATATGAAACAAATTCTGAAAAGAAATCATTCTAACATAACGAATATGACAAAAAAAAATAATTTACTTAACGAATGAAACCAAGATGAAACAAAGGTTTCCGTTGTGCATATCTCTAGCGAGTATAGACAGGCACTCTTGATGAGTGCCTATCAAAGCCAGGTATTAGCTCCTGCTGCACCAGAAGGTTACGACGGCAGGGCTGGGGGCATCAGAGGACAATTTCAGTGGCACAACAGCACAAGGGACGCACCTCACTGAAGGTAAGTAATGTCCCCTGTGCTGATGTTATTTTTTTAGGTAAATTTAAAATTTAAGAAGACATAAGTACAAAATTGTAGTCCTTTCAGCCTGCCTGATTGTTTGAGTTGCCATCACCATTTTCCTGAAACAGGCGCTTATTGCAACACCTCTACAAAGCCTGGTTGTTGCATGCAATGGGCAAATCATTTGCATCACTTGTTTTATCAGAGGCAAGAGTTACAAAGAATGCAGTTCAATATGATTGGGATAAAAAAAAAAAAATTGTCAACATTTTGTAGTATTTGAGTAAAACTGTATTAGCTTCCAATGTTTTTACAACTTCTGGAGAGAATGGGAAAACAAACTCAATTTACAATCCACAGGGCTGGTATAATTTCCATTGTTCTAAGAACGACAGCAGGACAGAGAGGACACTTGGCAACTTGGGCAGATGCTCCATAATTATCTCAACCTAAATTTACTGGCATTATTAAAAACAACATAAACAGCACAAACAAAGCGGAACTTTCCCATCAGGGGGAAATCACATATCACTGTCACAAGATCAAGAGTCCAAGACTGACAAGTTTAGACTCCCACCGCACAATAATACTCCCACTGTGCCAGTGCACAGCTGCTGACCCACCACCAGGACTCACCTGAGAACAAGGAACGGATGGATGCTCTGATCTCTTTCCTCAACAGAAATAAGAATTTGTCTGATTGGTGAGAAAAAGAAATGTCGGATGCTAAAGACACCATCAGGTCTGAATACTTTTAATGTGGTTCTCCACATTTAAGAAAGTCAAACTTGCTTTCCAAATGTAACTTTAGAAAATTATTATTATTATATTTTGAAAAGAGTAGAGAACCTCTACCAAACTCTATCTAACTTGCATTTTTCACAAAGAAGTCTTCCAAGGCCCCTTTTTCTCTTACTTTTCATTACTGCTACAAGTCCCTTAATGGGGGTCCCTTTCACTAAAAAAAGACTGGTGTAGCTCAGGCCCACCAGTGATTGGTCCTGTGAGATCACCACACCATTGATGGAGTCTTTAGGACCTTTAAGGACTCCAAAGATGGACAGCAATGGAAAGTGTATTTTCATCTTTGCAGTAAGGATGACTAGGGATCATGTGGATTCAGGTAAGGCATTGTTTTTAAATTGTATTGTTGTATTGTTTGAGTGTGTGTCTGGAGGGAAGGGAGAGGCCTTGACTGGAGTCGAATTTTTACCAAGTAGTCAGTGGGTCAGGATGTGTTGGGCACACAGACAGCAATAAAGGCACTTTTATTTTTAGTAGAATGGTGAAAAGTAAAAAAAAAATTCTACTGGGACTGATTTACTAAAGTAAGTAGAGAATAAAAAAATCACAATCACATGCAGGGAAAATTAGAAAAAAAGACTTTTTGATTGTATATGATTAGATATTTTGAAGTCAACGAGGCTTTGTCTTAATCATTAAGTAATCAATAAGCTATTTGCTTTGTAAAGGGAAAAATTAAACCGTAAATAAATACCGTAATTAAACATTTATATAATTTGACCTAGTAAACATAATACATATTATAAAAGACTCATTTTCTTTTATAGTAAAAAATAAAAATAAATTAACACTAAAATTGAGAAGCATTATGCTTTTTGAGCTTATTATGATTCTTTGGAGCCAGAACTTAGTACTAATTTGGGAAGAGCTAAGGCTAAGCATTTATCACAGAAAAGACTATGGGTACAGTAGTTTGTGGCTGAATGTAAGAAGGGTCACAGGGTTTTTTAAGAGTTTTGAACCTATTTTATCCACTGTAGGGTAACAGGGGCTCTGTTTTCTGATTGGTGAAAAGTTATCCCCAATTAGGAGAAAGGAGAAGCCCAATTAGGGCCACTCTTTAATGAAATGTGAAGGCCATGTGGAGGCAAGAGCCCAGAAAGAAGAATTTCCTTTGAGTCTGAGAGACACTAAAGGCTAGCCATGTGAGTTTGAGATAATGCTCCATGTTCTTAGGGAGAACCCTGAGCTCAGAACCACATTCCTCTATAAGCTTAAGAGACTTTTTTGCAAAGGGGTTCTTAAACGGAATAGAATATGTCAGTCATTAATGGTGCTTTTTGTGCCATTGAAGTGTATGCTTGGTCTGTGGATGGAGATGTTATTTAGCTCTATGACAGAAGTAATCATTAAGGGTTCCTGAGTATGCAGACCAATGAATTTCCATTGTTTTAGCAGGGATAAAAAAAGAACATGTGAAGTGGGAAATGAAGTGAGTATTTGTTGAGGGGAAGAAAGACCGAGCTTTAGGTTTGTTTTTAACAGGCTGCCAATCGAAATAAGTCTAGGCCCTGGGAATTAGTCGGAGAGGATTGGACTCCTGGACAACAATGTATAAGGACTTCTGGACTGACCAGTAAACCAAAGGCGCGAAGGTCGGTCTATGTCTACAGAGCAATGGGGTGAATCTCAGATTCCTCCCACTCAGAGAGCCTATCAATTGCCGCTGGCTGAGTGTGGCCGCTGGCCAAGTGTCAAGAAGCTCCTGGTGATACAAGTAGGGTCTAAGCTTTGAAGGCGTGGATGTACTTCAACATTAAAGGTCTTGTACTTCCAATCAGTTCTTACATGCACTTCAGTTGCATTGTTTAGATAAGAAGTTTTTTAGGCCCTTAAAGGTTAATTATACCCGTTGAAACTACATCATGTCAGAATTCAGGAGAATTGAAAAAAATAAGTAAATTTATGCTACTAATGTAACCGTCAGCCAAGTCTTTAGTATTCAAAATTTATATTAATTCAAGATCTATTCAGTGTCCATGGAAGGGGTTTTGACATCACATTCAGGTCAGGAATTAATCATCTTGAATGTTATAGGTAGAACTTCAAGTCTTGGTGACTCATTTTATATTGCAAGTAATTGGAATGTAACTTACTTACTGTACCATATTATTTTTGATGATTTTTTAGAACACTGTGAACTCTGGTGGCTTTTGAAATGTGGTTAAAGGACAACTAAACCCTGGAAATTAATTTCTCTCATAGGAATAAAATACAAGATTAAACTGGTCATACAATACATTTTACAGAAGGGATAGTTTTAAAATAATAGTGTATTAGAAACTTGATTTATTGAGGACCAATGGGAATCTGTAGTAAACTGAATTTACACTCTTATTTATAACAATGCACCCTTAAAGTAGAACTACAGACATTTATTTTTTTTTTTAATTTTGGATAGAGTAAGGAAGGGATATAACCCCTGTCTGTCAGATGTATTTATTTATTTATTTATTTTTGCCATCTGTGTTCCATTGAGGAAATGTACCTTCACTTCCTGACCCATAGCTAAAACAGGAAGTGAGAGAAAATCCCTGCAAATTAAGGGAATCCCCTGGGATGTCCCTATTGGAAGATTTCCCCTCTATTATTTTTCTGGGGACAACCCAAAATGTGGGTTTTTCTTTTACTTTCACTTTCAATGATAATAGTAACCAGGACAAACAAAGGGTGCATTTCCCTAACAGGGACACAAACAGCAATACAAACCTAATAGGTGTTCTAATCCATCCATCCATTTGTCAAAAACAGAAAAAAAGTTTTGTCCTTAGTTACACTTTAACATTCAGGAAATATTTGATTTTAGATGGTTTATTCATCTTCTCTCCCTGTCAGTGCAGACGTGCTTATGTAAAACTATAAGGCCATTATTTCTGTTGCCTGATATTAGTGTTAATAGTAGACACCCGACAACTTAAAAGAAAGTACTTTTAGGATTACATAAATGGAAACTGAAGATTTTGCTCATTACAATTTTACCCTTTTCCAGTAGCCCAGATCATATCAGTTATTCATCCTAAACTCAGGCAGGAGACAGGTCAGTCTTCATGGGGGCCTTACAGCCTGATACCATCTGGCTCATATGTGTGCATTACCAGGAAGAGAATACAAGGAAATATCAGCACAAGGTAGGGGTATTAAAACAACTAAGGGGTTGAGATTGATACTCTTATGAATTTACATTCCTGACCAGTTACGTTGAGTTGACTATACCAAGCTGAATCTTAGCATAATTGCTGGGCAGTTGCTAAAATTGGGTCAGAAGTTACATTTCTTCAATTTGCAAAAATCTCTTGGATGCTTGGAAACACTAATCACTAAGCTCAGCTGCTTTATGATAGGTGGCTTGCACAGATTTATGCCAGTCACAGACAAAATGCAAGCACCCGGTTATCATAACAGGGTCTAAACAAAAGTCTTCTTAACCGCAGGTCCCAGGCAGGCAGCTAACTATCCAAACCTCACAGGGTACAGAGCAGGGACCATTCTATTGACAGCAATGTAAAATCTGTTAATAAGATGGTGACAGGACACAAAACATGAAGGACGGATGGGGCCTTTCCTTGTAGTGGCTCAGCTTCAGTTCAATACTCTCTACCTTCCACAAATTCTTAAATGTAGTCCCAATTCCCACCCCCTCCCAATATGCAGCCCATCCAGTAGTAACCTCTATTGCTGTATAATTAATCATGAGAAAGCAGAGGAGGGAGTTTAGGTAGAACCACCTATTATCCTTCCAGTGATCTTTGTCTCAGGGCTGTGTCACTCTATAGATCATCAAGGAGCCTTCAGGTTTTTCTGCTGCTCCACTGATGTGATGTGCAACCTCCAGACCAATACAGAGCTGATAGAGGAGCAAGGGTGCAGCTCAACTGATTCTACATTTGGATAAATAAGGTTTTGGGGTCCCTGGTGAGCTCCAAAAAAGAACTTCAGGTATATGCAGACACCCTTAGGTGCCAGCTTTTAATCTAGACCACAAGTTTGGCACTGTAGTATTTTGACAGGTACACCTCAAAGGGAAACTATCAAATTACAAATAGGGCACCTGCCATTGTTAATTGGGATCTTTTACTTGCTTTGAGTCAAAGATATGAAACAAGTATCCCTACACCAGACATGGGCATGAATTTTCAAGGTCATAGACTCGGCTTAACTCAAAGGCACAAGAAGGAGCATTTCACATCAAAACTGAGTCAGTATTGGCAGATCCCACACTTTTATCTGGTTCTCTTAAAAACCTGAAGTGTCAAAGCTGAAGAAAGCAAGGAAGGTTATGAAGTCAATCAGTGTCTTTGACACTGAAACATTTCATTCAGCTGGCAATCATTACATGGTGAGACTCTGAATCTATGTGTTCTGCCAATGAGATGAGAAATGTTAAATGTGTCTGATTCATTCAGCAATATAGTGGAATGTATAGAAATTGTACACTCTGGCTCCTTCATAATAGGTCAGGGACTTGTTGAAAGCATGTGTCAGAGCGCAGAGACATAAAATCATAAGATAAGACAGAAGGAGCACCATGACCTTATTATACAGAGCCAAGATAGTATAGTAGATGACTCAATAAATGCAATAAATGCAATTTACAGACTCAGAGACGGCCAGGAGATTGCAATTTACAGTCATTCTGAATGGAGACCTTAAGACGACTCGGAAATGGGTCCTCACTGTCCATGCTTAACTACAAAGAGTACAGAGAGCTGTAATCACAGTGGACAAGCCTGGGATAGGTATATGTGGCAGGTCACTTAGCTGGCACCAGGCAAAATTCCCATACATGTACAAACAAAGCCAAGGATAAATCCAAGGGGAAAAAAACAAGCTTAACTCACCATCAGCCCGCAGACAACCAAATAACCTGTCTAACAGTATGCGTTAAAAGCAGGGGTTTAGTCTGCACACATTTGCAAATGCATGGGTAAGCCACAGAGCCTCGTCAAGGCACCTGGTATCTGTGGTACCTAACACTAATTTATAAGTGTCCCCACAGTGGAGGCAAATGCATTCTGATGGATAGGTGAGAGCAGGTGGACTGAAGGAGAGCCAACCCTGCTTAAAGGTACAGGGGCACACTGAACACCCAGCATATAGCACAATGGCTGCAATGGTGTCAGTGCGTTGCCTGACCAAAAGTATCACTGCCGTGTTTTTTGGTCATACAACGCACTGACACCTTATAAGTTAGTGTTAGGTACCACAGATACCAGGGTGCCTTGACGAGCCTCTGTGGCTTACACATGCATTTGCAAATGTGTGCAGGCTAAACCCCTGCTTCTAACGCATACTGTTAGACAGGTTAGTTGGTTGTCTGTGGGCTGGTCGGTAAGTTAAGCTTGGTTTTTCCCTTGGATTTATCCTTGGCCTTGTTTGTACCTGTTGTTAGCCTTCCAATGCTTCTTACTGCGATAGCCAGCTATAGATGGGAGCAAGTGGTGTCTTTTTTGTGTCACTGTCGTGTTTTTTAGTCAGGCAACGCACTGACACCTTTGCAGCCATTGTGCTATATGCTGGGTGTTCAATGTGCCCCTGTACCTTTAAGAAGGAGTGGCTCCCCTTTAGTCCACCTGCTCTCACCTATCCATCAGAATGCATGTACCTCCACTGTGGGGGGACACTTATAATTTAGTGTTAGGTACCACAGATACCAGGGTGCCTTAACGAGGCTTTGTGGCTTACATAAATGACAAAAATTCCGCGCTTAGGAATGTGGGAAGAGAGGACTGCTGCCCCCCTTATAAATGAAAATCACCGAAGTGAGATCCAAAGAATTAAAGTAGTTCTGAGAAGGGGAATTGGCGCTGTCCAACTAAGTGTGTGTGATGTTACTACCAAAAATAACAAATATGTCAAAGATCACTAAATAAATCACCTGTGAAGTAAAATGGAAAATGCAAGTTGCTCTAAAACGCATGTGAAAAAACCTCATATACAGTGAAATACGAAACGCGTAAGGCGTGGCCTCGTTGATACGCTCACGTTAGCATCTCTCTTCCTGTTTGTGTGAAGTCCCGGTTTCAGCTGTTGGGCGGTGGAACGCAAGCCTTACCACGCTGCCCCGCGGCTGTGAGCCGGTCATCTGAGCACTGTTTTTAGCCCTAGTTTATGGACTGTTTTTTAATATACGGATTTTCTAAATAAAACTCCCACTTTTTATGGATTCACACTATGAAGTGTCTTTTTTTCTCACTTCATATGGATAACCATCATTGGGGATAACATTGCGCCGGAGCAGGTTGCAGCACCCCTGGACGGAGGATCACTTCCCGGCCCCGCCATCGCAGGACTGTCTGCATATGCCTTTTACCCCTGCAGGGGTTAGGCAGTCCGGTAAGTGTACACACAAGTGGGGGTGTAGTGAAGCACGGAACATCTCAAGCTGAAAGCTGTGACTACGTTTTCCCTTCACCAGTGGGACATACCTTTTGGGACTTTTTTGCGGACTTTTTTATTTATTTAATTACTGGTTAAAAAAAAAAAAAAAAAATTTTTGCTTTTACACACACATGGATTGTTTTGCATAGACTGCTTTTAATGTGATTGTTTAACACACACAGGCGGGGGCATATTTCACTAATTTATATTAATTTATTAATTTATATTTCTAATAGTTCACAATTATATTAATTTATATTTCCATTAGTTCACAAAAAGTTTTTTTCTCTCAGGTCTCCACTTTCCATATGTTTTTATGTATTTTTACCACTGTTTATGCGGATCACCATAATTGTCTTCACGATTGTTTACATATTAGGTTGGTTCCCTAGCTATATACATTTTTTAAGACATACTGTAGGGACAACTTTCAAGATACAGATATTTATTTCACTGTATATGAGGTTTTTTCACATGCGTTTTAGAGCAACTTGCATTTTCCATTTTACTTCACAGGTGATTTATTTAGTGATCTTTGACATATTTGTTATTTTTGGTAGTAACATCACACACACTTAGTTGGACAGCGCCAATTCCCCTTCTCAGAACTACTTTAATTCTGTGGTTTACACATGCATTCACAAATGGGTGCAGACTAAACCCCTGCTTTTAACGCATACTGTTAGACAGGCTTTTTGGTTGTCTGCGGGCTGGTGGTAAGTTAACCTTGGTTTTTCCCTTTTATTTATCCTTGGCCTTGTTTGTACCTGTTGTTAGCCTTCCAATGCTTCTTACTGTGATAGCCAGCTATAGATGGGAGCAAGTGGCGTCTTTTTTGTATCACTTTTTTGTATAAAATTCCCATACACCCCCTTGAGGAGCTTTTATAGTGTAGTGTATGGACATTTTTAGAGTCATATCAGTTGGCAAGGTGGGTAAGGATCTCTATTAGATATAGTGTCCATTCTCCTTTGGTAATGGTCAGAAAATTAGTAGATTATTCAGGTTTTTGTGCATTTGTCTCCATGTCAGCGTGGTGCAGCTGGAGGCCTGTCTTTATGTTTTTGAAGGTGCTTTTGAAGGACCTTAGATCTAATTTAAATTGCGTTTGAACTGTATTAGTTATATACACATATATACTGTATATATTACACCTATAGCAAGGCCTTTATTCAACTTTATTTAAGGCTCCATAATCTGTTTTTATCTTCAGATGTCCCTTACCTGTACAGACAGTAGCTGCACTGTAGATTATGTTGATCACATTGACACAACAATGGCACGCCATTAAGGCTGTGATAGAAGGGCCTGTATTATGAATCAGTACAAAGTTTACTGTTACAGGTACTTACAAAACAGTTATTTGAACTCTCTCTTTGATTCCTAAATACTGTATTCGACGTAGGTGTGCTGCAGTATTCTGTGGCGAGGCCCCATGCAGTGAGAGAATTACATCTGACAAGACAACAACGAACTCCTATATCCATCGTGATGGTGTCATTTAAGAGAAGACAGTCTGATAGGAGGCAGCGGGAGGGAGCAGCAGGTAACAGATCTATGTATTGTGAGCAGGCCATGCTGAATTGCTGAATCGCAGACTTATATATTACAGGTGAAACATTCAGAAAAGCTTCTAGGCCACATAACTTTTTGCTGTAGATAAAGACAAGTCAAGTCAAGTCAAAGCAACTCGAAAGCTGGCCTGACAAAATTAGAATTTTGTTCCAAAAAGTTTTATTTGCTAATGGAGATTGCCAATTATTTTTGACCACAGTGTCTGGAAAAATCTTAGGCAAAGAATAGAAAATTTTGCTAATTTCCTATCTGACGAACAGAACTCTAATGCCCGTACACACGGTCGGATTTTCCGACGAAAAATGTGTGATAGGACCTTGTTGTCGGAAATTCCGACCGTGTGTAGGCTCCATCACACCTTTTCCATCGGATTTTCCGACACACAAAGTTTGAGAGCAGGCTATAAAATTTTCCGACAACAAAATCCGTTGTCGGAATTTCCGATCGTGTGTACACAAATCCAACGCACAAAGTGCCACGCAGGCTCAGAATAAATAAAGAGATGAAAGCTATTGGCTACTGCCCTGTTTATAGTCCCGACGTATGTGTTTTACGTCACCACGTTCAGAATGATCGGATTTTCCGACAACTTTGTGTGACCGTGTGTATGCAAGACAAGTTTGAGCCAACATTCATCGAAAAAAATCCTAGGATTTTGTTGTCGGAATGTCCGATCAATGTCCGACCGTGTGTACGGGGCATAACTGTTAGGCGGCCCTTACATGAATCATTTTTTTTTTGTTCAACCGAAAATTATCTGATTGCCTCATGTACACATTCTGCTGTGCTATTGTGTTCTGGAGGCGAGAAAACTTTCCTGGCGTTAGAATACACTGATCAGTGCTGCTGGCTATAGCCTGAGGTGCTGATCGACTGGGGAAAATCCAGCAGGCTGGTTGTACAGGAGTCGATCAGTAGATTGACTTCTATACAACTAGGGTGCCGATACATGGATCATAATGTGGCCAACCCCTGCTGAGCTGGATGAATTTTGATTCCATGAATGGCCAGCTTAGACCTGGTCCTCAGTCGAGGAAAACTGTACTTATTGTAATGTCCCGGATTTGCTGGGACAGTCACGCTTTTTAGTAAGCTGTCCCAAGATGGCCGTGTCCTGGGCTGCGTCCCATAAATCTGAGCTGCAGGGACAGCAGGAGCTCTGTCTGCTCTCTCTCCCAGCCGCTGAACCATCCATGTACTAAGAAAGAAGTCATCTGGAGTTAGAACTGACAAGGCTGTGAACCTTTGTTTTTTTTACACAATTATGTATGGTATCGGAATGTATTAAAAACAATACAAACAAGTTTCTGTATAGTGTCTAAATATGGATTTATAAGTGGATTCTAATAAATGGTGGCATTAAAGTGATATGAAAGTCTAAATGTTTTTTAACCTAATGCATTCTCTGCACCCCATTGCCTTCCCCACCCCTCCTTGTTCCTAAACATTTACCTGGCTCCATTCTCCACTCTCTGGCTGTAGCACCGCTCCCCTCACTTCCTATTTCACAGCAAAACCATAAGCTTCTGTCAATCAAACTCTTGTAATGAGGGAATGGAGGCATGGCATACCAGTGCTGTGTGTGTCTATAGCCATGCACGGATGCGTTCTTAGCACCTGGCTTGCTGTAGGAGGAAGAAGCGGACAGTATAAGCAAGAGATTGACAGAAGAGGAGGAAAATTATATTGCACAGAGCAGGTAAGTCTTATCTCTTTTTTTATTACAAAAAGTAAGCCTTTAACTAACTAACGTAGCCCCAGATAGCAGTGAAAACTCAAAGGGTTGTAATCATCCTCCACTTTATCAAAAATAAAATAAATAAATACATTCCAACATTAATGTGATCACTAGAATAAGAAAATAAAAAAATCCACATCTAAATACCCTCTTTAATTTACATTAACCCACGATCATGTAATGCCAAAGCCCCCAGGTCTTCTCCTTTTCTGTTCATTTCCTGCTTGAGGTCCATGGGACCGTATGCAGAACAATTACATTTACAATTATAATAATTAATCAATAATAAACCAATACTACAATGGATTTGAATGGCCGGGGCCCTTTATTATTGGTATTATAATTTATTTACCAACTTATAACAATAATAAACATGTCCATTTTCTTTAAAACATAACACTCATTTATTTATATTGTAAACCATCACTATAACTCAGCCATGACAGCTCGAGTTAATACCAAGACATGTTAAACAGTTCCATAACTGTCCCTTTTCCTGAGAAAAGGACCAAACCACATAACAAGGGCCTCGACGATGGGAGGGAGGGTGGGATGCTTCTTCTTCTCAGCTGATCCTCCGCTGTCTGTTGTTCCTACGCAGTATTAATTCCTTATATAAGGGTTAGCTCGTGCCACCTTAACATGTGACCTGCCTTTTTAGCCAATAATATTTAAATTATTTATTTAAAACATTTACTAAATAACTGTCATTTTTTCATGTAGTCTGCCCCGGCCCCATAGGTGGGCGGAGCAAATTCTTTTGCTCCTCCCTTTTCCTTCTTTAGATGTCAATCTCACTACCTTTATGATGTGGACACTTGCTATTGGATGACCACCAGTTGGGTCACCTTAGGATACAGAAGAGGACCGATGTCATCAAAGGGGGAACTTAGTGGACTGGTGGTCTCAAGGCACCATTTCAGTGTCCCCTGCACCAAAACTGGTGGCACTAAGGGACCTGGGTGTGGAACTTAGGTGAGTATTGTTGGGTTCACAAGGTAAAGCAGCAAAAAAGACTGTCAGTATTATTTAGAGGGGGGTAGGAGGTAGGGGTGATAGTTTTATCCCAGAGTAGCTTGAAACCTAAGCCATAAACCTCTGAGGGACCATCCAAGTGCCAGAGCGATGTAACTTCAGCGTGAATGCATAGGGGTTTACATCATTAGTGGCTGACTATTGGCCGAGTAAAAAAGACCAGAAAAAGATGGGTGCAACAGAGTGCGGCAGGAGAGCCCTTGTCATCCCTTGAGTTGGGCAAAATAATTGGTATGTCTGGCATAATGCATAATGGGAAGGTCCTGCAGCTGCCATGCTATGGGCAGTGGGTCACCTGCTGCAACTACCAGCTAACAACCAGAAAAGCACTTAGACTGCAGCATGCACCCCTCAACTGCATTCATTGTTTTAGTCTAACCTTCTCACTTCAAACTATTTCAATAAAACAATTTTTAACATTATAATGCGATTATTATTCCATATGTCATGCCAAAAGCACTATCAAATTCAAAACTAAAAGCCGCTAATGCCCCAATGCGCTGGCGGGTTACCGTGTTATCATTGCAATTGTTCAAGGCTGATGTGGAATTACACAGATCATCTTTAATTACAGACCTGCCCGTCAAAAAAGGAAACCGTGTCAAAGGGAGCGTCACAATTCTGGCAGTCCGTGTACTGCGTTTTTTCCCTTCAGCCATAAGCGGATGGAAATATACGGACTCATTTCATAAGGCAGTGCAAAATCCAATGTAACCCTAAGCAACCAATGAAATTGGATTGATGGCTATGATTAAATATAATAAATGATAGAAAACAGAGCATTCCTGCACTGGGAATGCATCCTCTGTATTCACTAAAAGCCTCGTTGGTGTGACCATATTAATGTCCTTCTTAAGATCATTGGGGGAGACTTACTAAAACTGGTGCACTCAGAATCCGATGCAGCTGTGCATAGTAACCAATCAGCTTCTATCTTCAGCTTGTTCAGTTAAGCTTTGACAATAAAGCCTAGCGGCTGATTGGTTACTATGCACTGCTACACCAGATTCTGTGTGCACCAGTTTTAGTAAATCTCTCCCACTGCGTGTATTATATTATTATTATTTTTTTTTTTATTACAGATACTTGTATAGAGGATTTTTTCTCAGAGAATAGGTGCAGGAACTCCCCCTTTCCAAGCCACCCCTTGTCTCCGCCCCCTACCCACCTCCGAGCACCATTCCTTGGATCCCCTCTCTACCCATCTCCCATGACCACCCCTTTTAGAGAATACAGAAGCATGTTAATGATAACAAGAAAAGAAGTAAAAGAGATCCCCTGCAACCAGCAACAATAGATCCCCCCCAGCAACAATGGACCACCCACAACAAAATACCCCACCCCAGCAACAATAGACCCCTGGCAGAAACCGCAGATCTCCCCGCAGCCAGCATCAATAGACCCCTCCCCAGCAACAATGGATCACCCCCCAGCAACAATAGACCCCCTGCAGCAACAAAAGATCTCCCTGCAGCCAGCATCAGTTGACCTTCCAGCAGCCAACAACAATAGACCCCTCCCTCAACAGTAGATTTCTCCCAGGAACAACTGACTACCAAGCAACATAAGACCCATCTCCAGCAACAATAGACCCCTCCCTCAACATTAGATTTCTCCCAGGAACAACTGACTACCAAGCAACATAAGACCCATCTCCAGCAACAACAGACCCCCCCTCCAGCAACAATAGATCCCTCAGAAGTCAGCATTAACAGACCCTGTAGCACAGCCTAGCACCACTTGCCATTACATACATTCAGTGCTTTCCCCCCGCGTTCCTGCTGGAAAAAAGCCCTGCTTATATAGCACCATCAAATTCATGCAGCGCTTTATATGCATATTGTACATTCATATCATTTCCTTCACATTTAGCTATTTATAAATTATTATTAATGTTTAGGGCCAACATGCTCCATCAGAAACTCAAATACTCAAACAGGCATTAATTGTAAGGATCGGGATCACAAGTAGGTGGTGCCTACACATTTGGAGCAGGGCAACCTGTAAAATGGGCATGATTTAGGGGCACCCACCCACAAAGTGGTCAGATGAAATGTAGACCATATAAATGTCGGCATGGTTAGCATTGCCCTGGGATCCAGGACCATAATGTAGAATACCTTATATCAGCCTATGCACAAAAAGAACTTACCATTGAAGGTCTTTAAAACAGTTTTACAGGAGTGACTATACGATCTAAGGCCAAATTGAATGGAAGCCAGAGTCCAGCTACAGACTTTTAATCTCTTTCTAAGTCACTGACCTTTTATATTTTTATACTATGTAAATATACACTATATTACCAAAAGTATTAGGACACCTGCCTTTACACGCACATGAACTTTAATAGCATCCCAGTCTTAGTCCGTAGGGTTCAATATTGAGTTGGTCCACTCTTTGCAGCTATAACAGCTTCAACTCTTCTGGGAAGGCTGTACACAAGGTCTAGGAGTGTGTCTATGGGAATGTTTGACCATTCTTCCAGAAGCGCATTTGTGAGGTCAGGCGCTGATGTTGGACGAGAGGGCCTGGCTCGCAGTCTCCGCTCGAATTCATCCCAAAGGTGTTCTATCGGGTTGAGGTCAGGACTCTGTGCAGGCCAGTCAATTATCTCCACCCCAAACTCACTCATCCAGGTCTTTATGGACTTTGCTTTGTGCACTGGTGCGCAGTCATGATGGAACAGGAAGGGGCTATCCAGGGCTGGTGCAATGATTTTTGACACCCTAGGCGGAACCTCATTTTGCCACCCCCCTGGCTTCACCCCTGACTCCACCAAATTTGCCCTGCCCATGTATACCCCACCTTTTTAATGAAGCACCCATCAAATGCAGCCCACCAGCGCCCATCAATGCAGCATACCAGCGCCCATCAATGAATGCTTGCTTGCTTCCATTCATTCGGGATTTGGGACACAGACACAGTCCTCAGTCGCCACTGCGCCTCTGACACTATGTGTGAACAGAGCAGCGGCTGCCTGCTGATGCTGAGACTTAGTTGCTTGCTGCAGAGAGAAGAAAGTAGGAACACCAGTGGCCGGGCTTCCTAGGCATCAGTGCACCCTAGTCGGCTGCCTAGTTTGCCTAGTGGTACCACCGGCCCTGGGGCCATCCACAAACTGTTCCCACAAAGTTGGGAGCATGAAATTGTCCAAAATATCTTGGTATGCTGATGCCTCAAGAGTTTCTTTCACTGGAACTAAAGAGCCAAGCCCAACCCCTGAAAAACAACCCCACACCATAATCCCCCCTCCACCAAATGATTTGGACCAGTGCACAAAGCAAGGTCCATAAAGACATGGATGAGCGAGTTTGGGGTGGAGGAACTAGAATAAGTAAGTAATTGCAGCCTTGATTTATCTTTATTTTTTTTAAGTTCTCTGTAAAGCTTAAAGTGTATCTAAACTCAAGCACAAAAATGTAGTATATTGCACCTTAACAAGCCATAGATGTGGTGGCTGCATTCATTTTCTTTTTTATGCTTTAACTTGAGGACCTTGCCAGTAACACACTGCCTGACCTAGGGTGACAACGCTTACTTATTGTACTGTATCTAAGAAGATGCAGCGTTGTCATTCTAGGACAGGAGCATGTTGTAACCATAGGAGACTACAGAACACTTCTTCCTTCCTTCATAACAGACTGGGAAATTGCAGCTCAGTTGTGCTGCATGCAAATGTTCTAACAAGGTACAGAGGTGTGAGCAGGGTTAAACTGCTGCTGGGTACAGGGAGGTTATCTAGCTATATTGCTTAAAGAAGCCCTGTCATCAAAACATTCATATCAACAACAGTCTTCCTATAAAAGTATACAGTATGTGCATTTCACGTGTTTTAGGCATATTTTTACCTGTAAAAGTTTCCCTTAAGGAGACATTCAAAAGCCCTAAGACTTTTGCTGTACACCTCTACCTTGGACATGAGGTCAGCAGCCCCAACAGACCCAGAGCTGTCACTTTATGGTAGCCCTTCTTAACCAGGGTTCCTTCAGAGTTTGCTAGGAGTTCCTTGAGCTGTGGTTGACTGACCTTCCATCTGATAGTGCCTTCATAATTCTGTAGGCAATACCATTTGACAGAACCAGCTGCATAAAACTGATGGTTGCTATAGCTGTGTGTAAGGGTGGGATTATGGTCACCACTTTAAGGGGGCATTCTTGCTATTGACAACCAAAATAAGGCCCAATTTACCACTGAATTCACCAATGTAAGGCATTTTTTAACATTAACCTCTAATGTAAGGGTCATTTTACCACTGACCCCCAATCTAAATGGTATTTTACCATTGACTGTCAATGTAAGGCATTTGTTAACTTTGACCTCTAATGTAAGGGCCATTTTTCTACGGACCCCCAATGTACTGTAAGGGGCATTTTACCACTGACCCTTAATATAAAGAACATTTTACCACTTACCCCAAGCTAAGGGGCATTTTACCACTGACTTCCCAAGTAAGGGGCGTTTTACCATTAACCCCCAATGTAAGGCACATGTTACCATTGACCCACAATTTAAGGGGCCTTTCACCACTGACTCCCAATGTAAGGAGCATTTTACCACTGCCCCCCAATGAAAGAGGCATTGTACCACTGACCCCCCAATGTAAGCGGCATTTTAACACTGACCCACAATGTAAGAGGCATTTTGCCACTGACCCCCAATGTGCGGGGCATTTTACGACCAACTCCCAATGTGCCTTCATAAATCTGTAGGCAATACAATTTTACAGAGCCAGCAGCATAACACTGATTTTTTTAGCTGTGTGTAAGGGTGGGATTATGGCCACCACTGTAAAGGGGGGGTTCTTGCTATTAACCACCAACATAAGGCCCATTTTACCACTGATCCCCAATGTAAGGCTTTTTTTACATTAACCCCCATTGTAAGGGGCATTTTACCACTGACCCTCAATATAAGGCACATTTTACCATCTAAGGGCATCTTACCATTGACTGTCAATGTAAGCCAAAGCCATTTGTTAACGTTGACCTCCAATGTAATTGGAATTTTACTACGAACCCCCAATGTAAGGGACATTTTACCACTGGCCCTCATTGTAAGGTGCATTTTACCACTGACCCTCAATATAAGGCATATTTTACCATCTAAGGGCATCTTACCATTGACTGTCAATGTAAGCCAAAGCCATTTGTTAACGTTGACCTCCAATGTAATGGGAATTTTACTACTAACCCCCAATGTAAGGGACATTTTACCACTGACCCTCATTGTAAGGTGCATTTTACCACTGACCCTCAATATAAGGCACATTTTACCATGTAAGGGCATCTTACCATTGACTGTCAATGTAAGCCATTTGTTAACGTTGACCTCCAATGTAATGGGAATTTTACTACTAACCCCCAATGTAAGGGGCATTTTACCACTGACCCTCATTATAAGGCACATTTCACCACTGACCCTCAAGCTAAGTGGCATTTTACCACTGACTGTCAAAGTAAGGGGCATTTTACCACTAACCCTCAATGTAAGACACATTTTACCACTGACCCCAATCTAAGAGGCATTTTTACCAGTGACCCCCAATGTATGGGGCATTTTACCACCAACTCCCAATGTAAGGGGCATTTTACCACTGACCCCCCCGTTAGTTTAAGTCTTGCAGGAGTTACCTGAGACCAAAAAAATAGTTTGAAGGGTTCCTCTGGGGAAAGAAGTTGCTCCATGGTATTCCCATTCACTCTTTCTCTAGCAGTTACTGTATATAAATTGTTATGCAGGGAGTTGAGGGAAGGCAGAGGATTAGAGGTGCTGGGCCAGCACAGACCGTAATTAGACACTCCCAGAAGATTAGAATGCTATGACGTGCAAGGAGGAGGGGGGGGATGTGCTAGAGAATCAACTAGTCCAATGTTCTAGTAAGTTTAGAGGCACATTGCAAGCTAATATAAAATTGTATAGGTAGAAAAAAAATCATGCTTACTTCTATGCTGCAGCTGTCAACTGTTAATGTCAACTGTCAGTCACTGCTTTCCGTTCTGCTCCTCCAGCACTCACTGGAGCGCAGAGCAGAGGAGGGGACAGGTGCAGCTGGTTTCAGCTCTCAGCCACATACCGGAAGGTAGAACCAACTGTCAATCAGGCAGCTAGGTGGATCCCAACATTATTGTTAGAACTAGGGTTGTCCCGATACCACTTTTTTAAAACCGAGTACAAGTACCAATACTTATTTTCTAGTACTCGCCGATTACCGATTACTGATACCTTTTTTTTAATGTCATGTGACAGCTTTCTAAGCACAATACAGATTAGGTGGCACTGATATGCAGCACTGATGAGCACTGACTGATGGCTGGCACTGATGGCTGGGCACTGAATGATGGGTACTGACTGATGGCTGGCACTGATAGATGGCACTGATAGGTGGCACTGACAGGTGGCTGGCACTGATAGATGGCACTGATAGGTGGCACTGATGGTCGACACTTATGGGCATTGGGCACTGATAGATGGCATTTATGGGTACTGATGAGCAGGCTCTGAAATGCAGCCAGCAATAACTGACATGAGAGAAAAGACTGCCTGCGACGCCCATCTTGGTACTCCTTGCACTCGGCCGCATAAAAGCAGCAGCAGACATCTTGTTACACCCAGCCCGAACTACCCTGTTTCCCCAAAAATAAGACCTAGCGTGATTGTCGGTGATGGCTGCAATATAAGCCCTACCCCCCAAAATAAGCCCTAGTTAAAGTCCTTGTAGATCTTATTTTCAGGGTAGGGCTTATTTTCGGGGAAACAGGGTAGGGCTTATTTGGAGGGTGGGGCTTATATTGCAGCCATCACTGACAATCACGCTAGGTCTTATTTTCGGGGAAACAGGGTATATGGGCTGGGTGTAACAAGATGTCCGCTGCTGGCTTACTGTGACCGAGTGCAAGGTGTATCAAGATGGGCGTCGGGATGTTCAACTGCTGACGTCGACATGGAGCGTCACTTGCGTTGTTCCGCCCGCTCACTTATGGTTGCGCCGCCGCTCCCAGTTATCAGATCGGGCATCAGGAGCATTTGTGTGAGCACAAGTACTCGCGCAAAGTGCTCAGTGTCGGTCACGATGCCGATACTAGTATCGGGATCAGGGCAACCCTAGTCAGAACCCTTCTAGAGTTTTAAGCTGCTCTTGCTTGTGAGCTGATTATGGAATATAGTCCCCTATCAGCTGATTCTGGGTCACAGGAGAGCAAAAGTAGGTGTACCCCTGTGACCCACAAGACAAGTACTACCAAAAAAGCTTTGGCCATACTTCTCTTTTAATGTAAAGGAAAAATGCTGTAAGTAAGCATTTTTTTCTGTGCTTTTACCTGTGATTTTTTCAGGTTGGTGATGGGTTTTCTTTAACTGCAGCAGAGAAAAGTCAGCTCACCGGACACTCTCAGACACGGCCAATGTTATCCTGATTTGGGGTCTTGCTCAGGCTGTAAGTATTGATCTCTGAGTACGATGTTTTCTGCATTCTATAGAGTTCCGTTATAATAATTTATACACACTCCACAGACAGGCAAAAAAAAGAATGCATACTAGTCAAGTAGGACATTCTGGTGTGACAGCAAAAATCAGCCCATGAATTTTTCTCACAAGGAAAAAAAGCGGGAAATATTGCATTTTTCAGCGAGGCTTCAGAGAACTAAGAAACAAGGAGAATTACCAAGTGAGGCCCCGTGTGACGACTAGATGAAGACAATGCCAGGATCTGAACATGAAACGTAGGCCAAGACAAGACAGTGTTACAGAGACGGCACGGCAGCAGACACAGATTCATGCATGGCAATCACATTGCTCCAGTATGATCAGAAAACAGAGCCGTCAATGACAAAGACTGGCAAATGACAACAAGTTTCACCCAAGGGGATAGACTGAATGAGGCATGTCGGTAATATACACTGTATACAAAATGTCTGTTTTGGCAATGAAACTTTTCTGATCTGTTATCTAACTTAACACATTTATACCCCGAAGGCAACCACTAAATATAACTCAATCCTGTGCATGATATACAGTATTTCCAGTGGAATACATCAAAAACAGAAAATCCCAGTACCAAGAAACAGCTCAGGTCCTGTTGGATGGTCCATTAGAGATGGGACGAACACCCCCCCTCCCCCGTTCGGTTCGCACCAGAACTCCCAAACAGAGAAAAAGTTCTGTCCCCGAACAGCGAACCCTATAAAAGTATATAGAACCCAAACTTGAAAAATCAAGAGTCACTATTTTGAAGGCTTAAATGTAAGTAATTGGCAATAAAAAGGGTATGGGGGTCCTGGTACTTCCCTGTGGGACATGTATCAAATGCAATTTTTTTTTTTTTAAAAAGATCATTTTTACAGGAGCTGTAATTTTAATGACACTTAAACTGCAACAATAAAAATGAAAAATTAATTTAAATATAGTGCCTGGGGGGGCCCTTAGTCTGCATGTAAAGTGGCGCATCTGTGGCACGTATAGAACATGCTGCAGCAAAAATTACATTTCTAGAGAAAGAGAAAAGAATGAAACATTTAAATTGCTGGCAATACAATACCATTGCTGGCAATAGAGAAATGTTTAAAGGGGCGTGGCTTGATGGTGGAGCGAGCGGCCGCATAGTCACAGCGCTCCGGCTCTCAACAACCATCCTACAGGCATCCTGAGTCCTATCTCCTCGCCGAAGGTCTCAATTTGTTCCCCACGGCAGTGGGCACGAAGCAGGCTGGCTAACATGGTGAAATACGGGCCGGCTTGGCCCCCATCTACGTCGGACCGTCTGGCGGGATTCCGGAGGCAAGATGGCGCCGGGAAACAAACCTCTTAGGCAGCCATGCTGCAGGCGAATATGTCTGATGACCGGAACTCTGATAGTGGGGTGAGTGCCTCTACTCCTGCTATCTTCCGTACACAGTCTGTCTCCCAGTTATCACAAGACCCCCAGACAACCCAAGACCCCCAGCAATTCACTGATGATGATGGAGAGCTAAATCCCCCTGCTGAACCAACCCTAGCCACTATTATGCTGGCTATACAAGATTGTAAGGCCTCCCTCACTACTCAAATAGCCTCCATAAGAATGGATTTCTCACTCCTCAAGCAGGATGTCCAAAACCTCCGTGACAGGGCTGGGGATATGGAGGAACGTATTAGCTCCGTAGAGGACACTATGCACCCCCTAACTGTTAAAGTGAGAGATAATACTGGGGAACTAGCAGCTCTCCGCGCCAAAATAGACGATTTGGAGAATCGTTCTAGAAGGAACAATCTACGTTTTGTTGGATTCCCTGAACGCGCGGAGGGCTCCCACCCTGAAAAATTCCTGTACTCCTGGCTGCGGGATATCTTTGGCACTGATGCTACAATGAATCAAAAAAACCTGGTATGGAAAATTGATGATAAAGAAGTAAACTTCCTAGATCTAAATATAAGCTTGGAGGGACAGAAAATAATCACCAAAACACACTTCAAAAATGTGGATGCCAATAGCTATCTATCAATAGACAGTTGTCACTATAAACCATGGCTGTATAACATCCCTAAAGGCCAGTTTACAAGACTTAGAAGAAACTGCACTAAAGAAGAGGACTATCGGAACCAAGCACAAATGATGGGAGAGAGGTTCAAAGTGAAAGGATATGATAGCCATTGGATACAAAACCAAATAGAACAAGTGAATCTGATTGAAAGGGAGAAAATGCTTGAAGAATGCACCAAAAAAAGATTCCAACAAGAAGTGCCTAACATAATATTGGATTTTAATATACAATATAAGGATGTGGCAAAAGTAATTCAAAAGCATTGGCACATTTTAAAGAATGATAAAGACCTCAAAGAAATACTACCAGAGAAACCGAATATAGTATATAAAAGAGCACCTACTATAAAAGATTTAATAGTCAAGTCGGTAATTGATCCTCCCTTAAAACCTGAATACACATTTTTTTCTGGAAAAGGCTTTTATCCTTGTCGTAACTGCTATGCGTGCCGTCATGCAAAGAAATTTCAGGGAAAGCGCAAAGAGTTTACAGCCACCAGTACAGGACAAAGTTTTAATATTAAAGACTTTAAAGGATGCCACACGGAAGGAGTAGTCTATGTGTTACAATGTAGCTGCAACCTACAATACGTGGGCCGAACCAAAAGAGCATTAAAAACACGCATTAAGGAACACGTACAAAACATAAAATCGGGTTTCCCGAAACATAACGTGTCTAAACATTTCGCACTAGTACACGATAAAGACCCCGCACACCTCCAATTCTGGGGTATAGAAAAACATAAACCATCTTGGAGAGGTAGTCATTTGGTCCGAGATATTAGTCGCAAAGAATCCAAATGGATACACTCCTTACGTACTTTGGTGCCAGGGGGACTGAACGTAGAGTTCGATTTAAACTGTTTTTAAAATAATTTTTAATATTTTAAATAAATATTAGATCTATTTTATAGGAGAACCAACCACTTTTTAACAATAATTTTTTAATAATTTTTAATAGTCTAAAAAAAAATTTTTTTTTATTTTATTTTTTATCTTTATTGTATGCGGAAATATATATATATATAATTTTAAATACTAATTAACCCACTATTACACAATAAGTCTCTATCACAGGTTAATTAGAAAATATATTGAAATTGAGTATAGTGGTGATGTATATGTACCTGATGTTCTGCAAATGCAGAACATCTAATAATCGTTTACTTGTCCCATAAATGTATCTCTTTGTATTGTACTTCAGATTACAATAACTGGTACAGTTACCAGAGCACTCTCGCACTTGCTTCATACATGAGGAAAAAGAATTTTATATTTACCTACATGAACTAATTTGAGAGTGCGATTGTATGAATTTACCATTCAGCATATATAACTCACACTTGTAGTTATTTAAAACAACAGCAGTAAATACTTTGGCAATAGAAATGGTCATTCTTCCCATAAAATTGTATAATATGATCAAGTTTACAACATTAAACAGCGGTAATATACTTGAATATGAAAGAACACCACCAAAAAAATGGCCGCGCACACTAAAGTTCAAACTATAGAGAAAGAAACCTCCTAAAACCAAAGAAAAATGGCCGCCGAACTAAAATCACATTTACCACAAGTAAAATGGCGGCTCCGTAACTTCCGGTTCTATTACATATAAGCATACACAGAACAGCCAATCCGGTTCCCCAGATGAAGACACGTGACCGTGTCGTAACGCGTAGGGATTGGCTGGAGCAACACACAGAGTCTGAAGCACAAGTGAGAGGGCGCTGAGAACGCCAGATCGTTTTTTACATTTACTTTGCCTGTTTACTATATGAGAAATGTAAGAGCAACACCAAATAAATATTCCTCCCTTAACTTTAAAAGTTTAATGCACTAGTGGAGCCTCTTTCTTCTCCCCCCTCCCTATTTTATCTCCTCCACACTGAGTTCACCAGAGCAAAGCTGCAGAGAGAGGAACACTGGAGGAGAGGAAATAACAAGAAAGATAAGGCTGCCAGAGACCACTCCCACACCTTAAAGACATATCACTAAATGCCGGATTATTACTTATGCAAGGTGAGAGTTCTGTGAGACCATACTGAGAGACAGCAGCAGCGGAAAGATACATTTTTACTACATCAAAATTCACAATACTAGAAGAACTTTTTACAGCTGACCCTTAAATATAAATATTCACCTACCTTCATGTAAACCACATTTGACACTAGAAAACCTGCACGAAATTGTATTAACAAAACGGATTTTTCACATAGTTTGGAATCTAATTTTTTAAGGTTGCACATATGTTTTATTGCACAGTTTGTTGATTGGGGATTTTAGAAGACTGTATTTATATGCACGTATTTTTATGCAGACTGCTATCTGAAAGTGAACCAGTGTCTATTGAAGACCGTATGGGTTATCTGAACCACAATAATATATCATTACTTTTGCATGCTAGTTACAGAGTGGTATGACTAGTATTTTAATATCTATTGCTATTTAAGTTTCACTTTTCAAGTATTAGCAGCGATCACTTTATTATTAAGAGGCACTTTATTATTAAGAGGGAGTTTATCACCCAGCAGTCAATAGTGTTCCACATTATATTCATATTCTTATTTTTGATTTTCACTTTATTCCTTGATTTTTACTCAATATTGTGCGAAATTCATTTTATTATTATTTTGGCACTGATGCGCCATCATTTTCATATGTGATTGAGAGGGCACACCGTACACCCCCGCGTCCTCCCCCAGAGGGAGCACCTCCACGCTCAATCATCGCCCGCATCCTTAATTTCCAGGATAAAATGGCCATTTTACGAATAGCAAGAGAGAAAGGTCCGCTTAAATACAACGGCAACAATATCTCTATTTATCCTGACTTCTCTGCTGAGGTGCAGCGCCAGCGCATATCTTTCTCAGCAGTGAAGAGTCGTTTACGTGAGGAAGGATTGAAATATGCCATGCTGTTTCCTGCCAAGCTCCGCATCATATTCGATGGTAAAGCTCACTTTTACTCCAACCCTAAAGAAGCCATGGCTTGGCTAAATGATCGCTATGGGCCCGCAGACAGGCGCAGAGGACACTGACAGCTTCCCCTGTGTAATATTCCCCTTGGCTGAACTTTTTCTGGATGAAACCATGCAGTCCCCCATTCACCACAGGCCTACGTCAACATATGGGACTACTCGCCTATACCTGTGGTCTTGTAATGAAAGGTAAAAGAGAGAGGAGAAGGAAGAATGATCTATAATCCTGCAACGGTCCTTGGCATTTCTGCTTGGCCCGGCACTTCAACTTCCTTTTTCTTCCTTTTGCTAGTGAGAAGGACTGATCCTGAATCAGGACATAACTTTATTTTTTTTTTCTACTATCAGTTGGGAGCCACACTGATCTCCACGTTACCTCCCCACCGGATAGTGGTGTGACCACGGAATAGTTGGACCCTCAATAACACTTTCTTCCCCCCCTTTTTTTTACGGGGTAGGAGGGGTATGTTTGGGTTTTGGGATCCAAGGCTCGCTAAGTTGGGGATGGCCGAGCGGGGCGGGGGTTACGGGTTTTTCAAACACGGTTTGCACCTTTTTGTGTTCTTTGGTACTTTTTCTTGCTTTTTTTCTTTTTTTTTCTTTTTTACAATTTATATAGATACTGCTCGGAACGGTTTATTGGCTTACTCGGGCCTGTATATTGACGGTACAGACTCGAGTAAACATAGGTATTTGAAATGTGTTATACATATCATTGAATGCATGTGGCCTGGCGCGGCCTGTGAGGTACTAGATGAGTATGTGCTTATATGTCCTTATGAACATGATATATTGTTTGGCATACAATGTCGGGGTCCCTAAAAATAGTATCATGGAATACTAGAGGTTTGAATGCCCCCCAAAAACGAGCTCTCATTTTTTCAGTCCTAAAGAAATGTCGCCCTCATGTGGTGTGTCTACAGGAGACCCACCTAACTGACACGAAGGTGAGGGCCCTTAAGCGTCCATGGCTGGCTCGGGGTTATCATGCTACGCACACAAATTACTCTAGGGGAGTTTCCATCTTAGTGGCAAAATCCCTCCCAGCAGAAACAGATCCAAACGGGAGATATGTTGTACTTACTCTACAAATCTCCTCAATAACGTTTACTATTGTTAACCTCTATATTCCTCCACCCTTTTCGGGAGAGGTATTATTGAAATTGTCACTGCACTTATTGGATAGACCCCCCGGACCTCTCCTTTACATCGGTGATTTTAATGCTGTACTTGACCCGGCCGTGGATCGCTTGGGGGGTGGGGGTAGACCCTTTCCCTCCCTTTTGAACTGGATGCAGGTTTATGACCTTACTGAACTATGGCGCTGGAAACACCCAGATGATAGTCAGTTCTCTTGTCATTCAGACTCATTTCACACCATGTCTCGAATTGATATGGCCTTTGCCCCAGCAGACACTCTCCCCTTTGTCGCTGCAACTTCCTATTTACCTAGGGGGGTTTCAGACCCCTTTCTGTGGACCTTACCATCCTACCAGGATCTACCCCCTCCATTTGGAGGTTAAATTCTTATTGGCTGGAGGATGAGGTGGTGCAGGGAACATGTAAACAAGGTATCAAGGAATACTGGAGAGACAATGTGGGGACAGTGGACCCTTCTATAGAGTGGGAGGCCTTCAAGGCCTCATTGAGGGGCACTTTTATGTCCATCACTGGAGTCTTGAGAAAAAATAACCAACAGCATACGGCAGAACTTGAAACTGCCATGGTACAAGCGGAGTCTGTATATACCTCTGATCCAACTCCAGACACAAGAGAAACATGGCTATTGAAACGTAGGGAGTATGAAATACGTCTTTTAGACCTTACAAAAAAGAAATTGTTACACACGGCACAGAAATCATTTGAACATGGTAACAAGGCCGGACGCCTTTTAGCATATCTGACAAGGCCTGATCACCCTTCAGTATCTATTCCTCGTATCTAAACTAAGACAGGCCAAATGAGTGAGGTCCCTGGGGATATTATGGAAACTTTTCTAAACTTCTACACAGAACTTTACACTTCTAGAGCTGAGTACACTGAGCCCCAGCTAAACGAATACCTTGCTGACATATCTCTCCCCTCCATTTCCACTGAGGGAAGGGAGATGTTAGACGCTCCCATCTCGGTTGAAGAGATTGCAGTAGCCATTACTCAAATGCCAGCCCACAAGACTCCTGGGCTGGATGGTTATCCCACTGAATGGTATTCACAATTTAAGGATTTACTGTGCCCATTTCTGCTACGTACATATAATAAGGCTTTGGATGCTGGTATCCTTCCCCCCACCATGCGAGAGGCCTTGATCGTGCTCCTGCTGAAACCCCGCAAAGATCCACTTAAATGTGAGTCATACCGCCCAATATCCCTCATAAATGTGGATGTTAAGATCCTAGCAAAAGTGCTTGCAAATCGTTTAAATACTGTAGTTACGTCCCTGGTCAATAGCGACCAAGGGGGTTTTATACCTGGGCGGTCCACAAGAATGAATATCCGCAGACTATTCCAAAACCTGCAATACCCTCATGAATGCCCCCGTACCCGTGCCATTGTGTCTTTGGACACATGCAAAGCATTTGATAGTGTGGAGTGGCCGTATCTCTTTCGTGTGCTGTAGGTGTACAGTTTCGGTCCTCGCATGGTGGCATGGATTAGGCTACTATACACATCCCCCCAAGCCCGAGTGCGCTTTAATTCCTCCATCACTAAATCATTCTCCATTACCAGGGGCACGAGGCAAGGATGTCCTTTATCCCCGCTTCTATTCGCCTTGGCTATGGAGCCACTGGCGGCTAGAATACGTACATCCTCCTCCATCAAAGGCCTGCCTATTGCTACCATTGAGGAACGCATTTCGCTGTATGCAGATGACACTTTGGTGTATCTGGCAGATACCAATGCATCACTTCGGTCGCTATTGGCTGAGATTAATAGGTTTGGGGATTTCTCTGGATTCCGGGTGAACTGGGACAAATCCAGCCTGTTCCCTTTGGATTCAGCGGCAATCTCCCAGATCCACCCGGACTCCAACTTACAGGTAGTGACTTCCTTTCGATACCTTGGGGTGTTGGTACAGTCGCCCCTATCCACCTACATTACTAATAACTTAGACCCCATACTGAATAGACTACAGGAACAAATTAAACAGTGGATGGACTTACCCCTAGATCTTATGGGAAGAGCAAACCTCCTTAAAATGATCTACTTACCAAAACTACTATACGTACTAGCTAACTCCCCTTGCAAAATCCCCAGATCTGTTTTTAAAAGGATAGATGCGATCTGTACAACGTTCCTGTGGAGTGGGGGGACCCCCAGGGTGGCACTGGAGACGTTACGGCTGCCGTCACATATGGCGGGGTTGGCGTTTCCAAACTTTTTTCTTTATTACTTAGCATCACAGTTAGTGCATGTGCATGATTGGCTATGTCCGGTCCCGGCAAATGCATGTACTACCACCGAGGGAGCCATTGCGTCTTCCATGGAAACTCTACATAACATTGTTTATAGAGGTGGGGTTCCAAATCGACCAGGCACCTCCATGCTAGCAACTTCTTTTTTACTTTTTTGATATATCACTACAAAAATATCTAAATCTTCCTGGTCCACATCCCCAAACAATCCCCTGTGGTTCAACCCTACTCTGCAGGAACTACACTCATTGCCCGACACTCAGAGATGGTACTCTAAGGGAATAAAATACCTATGTAATCTGTATGATGCCCAGGGGTTTAAAACTTTTCAACAGCTGAGACTGGAATTCGACCTACCACGCTCCTATTTACTCTACTACTATCAACTTAGGCATGCTATACGAGCTCAGTTTGGCTCCTTAAAGAATCCCATTAATTTGCCCCCACTGGAGAGACTACTAAGACAACCAGACCCTAATAAGCTTATTTCAACTTATTATGAGGCCCTAATGACGGACGTTAACCCCCGATTTAGTAAAGCACAGGAAAAATGGACATCCATGAACATCTCATTTACTGAGGAAGACTGGACTGAATTTAGAGACACATATAAAGCGACGGTCATTTCATCTAGAGATAGAGTTATACAGAATAAATTTTTTCACCATTCTCATCTTACCCCGGCCAGACTACACAAAATGGGGCTGAGGACCTCTGATGAGTGCTTTTGTGGTTGTGGAGGGAGTGCTGATTTTATGCACTGCTTCTGGAACTGCCCGGTGGTTCAGGACTTCTGGGTGGAAGTGGGCTCTTTCATTTCCTCAGCTCTAGGCCTTCCCAATATCATCCACCCAAAAAATGGTCTGTTGGGGATTTTTGGAGACTTACAGATATCCACACAGGCCAAAAGACTACTGCGAATCCTCTACTTTTATGTTAGAAAGACCATCCTGTTATCATGGAAGGGTGTATCAACACCCTTGAAATCTCTATGGCTAAAACTAATCAATGATGTGATACCACTGTATAGACTTACTTTCGAACTAAGAAAGCGGACAAAAACATTCCATAAAATTTGGGGCAGATGGCTTGCTAGCCCTCTGACCCTCACCTTGTAGGATATGTAGCTGGGGTGTTTACAGGTCGCGCCAAGATAATATATAATTTATGCAAACTATTGGTACCGTTATATACAGACGAATTGCTTGTATGAGTTGTTACGTGCAAATATTAGCAGATGTACCAATGTCTATCTCTGTTTATATGAGCTACATGTTATTGCTGTTTACCAATGACTGACCGAGCATACTAAGTGGATGTTTGTTGTGCTTGTTTTGTACAACTGATTTATAAAATTAATAAAAATATCTTTAAAAAAAAAAAAAAAGAGAAATGTTTAAAAAAAGCAGCATCCCCTCCGCAGTCCATACCAAGCCCTTTAAAAGAAAACGGCATGCCTAAAATCAATACCAGACCCTTATCCGAGCAAGAAGCCTGGCAGGCCAAGTAAGGGGAGGGGGGATAAGAGAGGGACCGCCCCCCTCCTGAACCATACCAGGCCACTAACCCTTAACATGGGGGGTGGGTCCTCATCCCCACCACCCTGGGCTGTGGTTGTGGGGGTCTGCAGGCAGGGGGAATGAGTATGGAGCACATAGTATGGGGGACACAGTTTGTTTTTTTTTAAATAAGGAAATTGTCAAAAACTGTCTCTGTCTTTTATTACTTTTTGACACTGCTTTGGTGGGGTAGGGGTAGGGGTAGGGGTACTATGTACCCCATACTTATTTACATAGGCTGGCCAGTCTGACAGAAGCCAACTGTTTGAGCGGTTTCTGTCAGACTTGCATGCTGGAAAACCAGCAGCCGACCGGCTCCCGATCAGCGCTTCCAGCCAATGACTGTGGGCACTGATGTTCTGGTGGGGGCATCCCCCTGTCAGAACACCACAGCTCGTCAGATCATTAGTACATCATCTCTGCATCTCTGACCGGAGCTGACAGTTTTTTGAATGGAAAAAAACGAATAGTGTGTACCAGATTTTTAACTTAGAAACTGTTGATAAGGAAGTTGGAGAGTGGCAGACAGTATGTGTTTAAAGACAAATAAGAGACTGTGCTGGTCTCATGCAATACCTTCAAAAAACTGTAACAATAAGTATTTTCAGATTCTCAAAATGTTAAGGTACAGCAGTCATCAAGGTATGGATCCCCTCAAGTCTTCAATGACCAGAGAAGGGACCATAGCAAGCTCTACTGTGAGATAGATACACACAGAAATCACCTCTCACACGTTTCGTCACAAGATGACATCCTCCTGGGATATATATATTAGTTTATTTTTATATATATATATATATATATATATATATATATATATATATATATATATATATACACACACACAGTATATATATTTATAAAATTCTGTTTTCACTATTTTCTCATCCTCGTTGCATCTCAGTGCTGCTGGACTCCTTCAGGCTCTTTTAGCCACTTCCTGTTTACACGCACACTCCCCAGGGTAGGCTGTAGTTCTATAGCTTAGTGCTCTTGGCCAAATTCCTGCCAATGTTAGACCATGGCTGCAAAATATTTGTTGGTGGTGTCACTTGCTACCATGGGGCCCATGTGACAGGGTGAAAATGCGGGAGCACAACTGGGAGCCAGTTGTCACACCATAACAGAAAGTGCCTGAACAAGGATCTTAAGCTCACATTCACATTGGGCCGATTTGGCATGCGACTTGACATGTCAAATCGCATGCCAAATTGACGGCTATTGCCAGCAATGGCACCATCCGAATAGGTGTGGCGCAGACTTTGCGCTGCCGCACTGATTCCCAAAAGTAGTTCCTGTACTACTTTTGGCGACTTCAGGGGTGATTTGAATAGACATCTGTGCAGAAACCCGCACAGATATCTGTCAAATCGCCCCCGAAGTCGGACTGCATTGCTGTTTTAAAATCGTGCGTGTTCAACTGAACTTGCAAGATTTCTAACCTGCAGCAGTGTGAACTTGGGCTCATGGTGGGTTCATCACTTTACAACTGCCTTTTTTTAAAAGATTGAAAATATATTTTGAAGTTTAATTAAGCCCTTGTTCACATTGGAGCGATTTGTCAAGAGATTTGACAGGTCCAAATGCATGACAAGTTGCAGCCTACTGCCGGCAATGGCACCGACTTTTCAGAGCTGCGCTGATTTGCAAAAGTAGTTCCTGCCCTAATTTTTGACAATTTTGGTTTGCGACTTCAATAGACATCTATGCATGAAGCCACAGAGATGTCTTCTTTTAAGTCACACCCGAAGTTGCACTGACATCGGGCTATGAAATCATGCAATTTCAAAGCCACGTTCAATGTGAACGAGGGCTAAAACATTAACGTCTAGATAAGATTTTATTGACTGAGTTGAGATCTACTTTAACCACTTGCTGACCAGCCACAATTATACTGGCACGGCTGCGCAAATCACCATAGCTGTACGTCGGCTGCTTTAAGAGCTCTAGGGGGTGCGTGATGTCCGCCGGCAACCAGCAATCGCTCCTCAGAGAGCCAGAATGGGGATCTGTGTATGTAAACAGAAAGTGATCAGGAACAGCGATCCCTCTCTACTCTCAGGCAGTCCCCTCCCCCCACAGTTAGAAACACCTCCTTAAGGAACACTTAACCCCTTGATCGCCCCCTAGTGTTAACCCCTTCCCTGCCAGTGACATTTATACCATAACCAGTGGCTATTTATAGCTCTGATCGCTGTATTAATGTCATGGGTCCCAAAAAAGTGTCAAAAGTGTCCGATCTGTCTGCCGCAATGTTGCAGTCCCACTAAAAATCGCAGATCGCCGCCATTGCTAGTAAAAAAATAAATAAATAATAAAAATGCCATAAATCTATTCCCTATTTTGTAGACTTTTGCGCAAACCAATCAATATATGCTTATTGCGATTTAAAAAATCGAAGATCGCCACCATTACTAGTAAAAAAAAAAAAATAATAAAAATGCCATAAATATATCCCCTATTTTGTAGAAGCTATAACTTTTGCGCAAACCAATCAATATATGCTCATTGCGATTTTTTTTTACCAAAAATATGTAGAATACATATTGCCCTGAACTGATGAAGAAATTTTTTTTTTTTTTTTTTACTTTTTTGCATATTTATTACAGCAAAAAGTAGAAATATTGTTTTTTATTTTGCAAAATTGTCAGTCTTTTTTTGTTCATAGTGCAAAAAATAAAAAACGTGGAGGTGACCAAATACCACCAAAAGAAAAGTCTATTTGTGGGAAAAAAGGACGTTGTTTTTGTTTGGGTACAGCGTCACACAACCGCGCAATTGTCAGTTAAAGCGACGCAGTGCCGTATCGCAAAAAATGGCCTGGCCATTAAGGGGGCAAATCCTTCCGGTCCTTAAGTGGTTAATTATACTTCCCCTATTCTTCTTTTTGTAGTAATAATATTAATACACTTAGGGTGAGCTCACTGGGTGGTAGCCTGACTCTGCATAGGAATGAAGAAGAGACAATTTTTGTAACCTATGTCAAAGCAATTAATTGCTCATCCAATGTCATTCATTTGGGTATCCAGGTCCTATCAATGGGGAATGCTGATACATAGCACATCCTTACAAAAGACTCATTAGTATCCTTCACTGCTAATTATACCAATTTGGCACAGCTGAACTAGTGAATACAATGTTCCCAAGTTATTAGGAACACCAGCAAAGCAGGAAGATACAGCTTGTACTAAATCAGCATCATTATCAGACAAGATACAAACCGTTCCCCTCTCCAATGAACACCCATCCCTTTCACTGTTGTCTATAGGGATAAATTGTCACATGGGGCTTGCATAACCCTAAAGGAGAACGCCAGAAAATAGAATTAAAGTAAACCCGTCACAAAACCTGGGCAATTCAAACTGAGCATACGGCGAAAAAAAAAAAAAAAACTGCTAGAAGGTCACCTTCAGTGAACACCGTATGCCGAAAAGATCAGCAGTTTCGGTGATATAGTTATCTGCATTTAAATGCAAATCTCGACATTTCCTTAAAAAGCCTGACTTTGTCTCCACCTATTCTTGGCTCCAAAGTCAAAGGTGCGGTATGATCTGTTGCGATGCGGTAATGCGCACGTTAGTGCAATGCGTGGAAACCCATGCTCTGCTGTGGGACCATTCCCAATAACTTCACTTTCATGGTAAGAAAAAATTGCATATACAAATGTGATACAAGTCATATTGTAATAGAATGTCCTTTCCTTTTCAATCTGCAGTGCTGTAATTTTCCATAAAATGCAATATGGCCACCTGGAGGCATTCTGTATACAGATAGCGTACACAAGACCCCCCCCCCCCCCAGATATTATTTTCTGCTTGTGTGATTGGCTTACCAATATTCTCAGAAGCAGTGGCGGCCCTTCCATTAGGGCCCCCCCAATCCATGCATCTGGCCCCCTAATCAACATGCAGGGCGTCGGCGGACGCATGGATTTTAATGGGGGGAGAGGGGGGGGTTGAAGCACGTGAGTAGAGCCAGAGGCTCTAATAGCCTTCAAAAAAGGGTGGGCTCGGGGCGCAGAGCACTTTGCCCCGAGCCCACCCAGTTGTGTGACACTAGCGAATGAATATTCGCAATTGCCACACTGATCCTCCTCTAGGCCAACCAGGAAGTGGGTCCTGAGACCCTTCACCCGATTGGCTGAAAGGACAGGCGAGCCTATCGGAAGCCTAGGAGGAGGAGGGAGGGGATATGATGCAGAGGAGAGGAGACGTGATAGAAGGCGCCGCTCGTCGTCCGTAGGAGTGCTGTCCGCCCACAACATAGATGGAGTAGGTGTGGGGCTGGATGACCGGGGCGGGGTTGTTTGCCGCCCCCCCCCCCTAAAAAAAAAGGGAAAAAAAACAAACACCAGTTGGCACTGCCCACAAGTGTGCACTAAGATACAAGATTTTGGGCATCCCCTGCAACGAACATGTCATTTTTATTGAGATTCTCCCAAAGAGAAATCACATCTAAAGGGTTGCAGACCCCAGGGCCACTGATAAGACAGTACAACTGATCCTGTGGTGTTGGGCCCAGGCATCATCAGTAAAACAGGGGGGCCCAGGGCACCTTTATTGTTCATTTCTGCCCAAATGAATACATTGATTTTACTAGGCCACAGCCCCACTCCTTCTTCCTTACCAGGACTTAAATTACATTTCTCTGGACCCCATTACATCAAGGAGGTGGGAGCAGAGGAGGGACTTAGATGTAAAAATAGATGCACTCCAGCAACAACAGATACCCCAACAACCAGCAACTCCAACAACAGTAGATCCCTTTCAGCAACAACTGACCCCACCAGCTACATAAACCCCCCCGGCGACAATAATAGACCTCCTCCATGCAAAAATAGATCCCCTCAAGGAACAATAAATCCCCCAGCAGCCAGCACCAATAGACACCCCAGCACCCTTTGCTATTACATTCATTCATTGTGTGTAGCACCCTGATGTTTAGGCAGGGTTGCTATCAAATTTATTTGCCAAGTGATATTTCCCTTGGCCAATTGATAGGAGGTCAATTGATTTCACCCTAATTCTGGAGTTGCTGCACTTCTCTCTTCTGTCACTGGATGGCCGGGTATCTGGTGGCATTAGATAAGACAAGGGCATTGCAAGGACATATTAGGAATGAATGGGGTGTCTCAGCCAATGGGCAGGGATTTTCTTGGGTCCCTTGGCCTGCTAGGAGAGTCTATTTATTTGGGTGGAGTCAGGTGATTGAGGTTCTGTGCCAACTGGACGGCTGTCTGAGGGCCTATCCAGAAGCAAGAGAGCAGCATAGGGTTGGGACTGCGGCTTGCAGTCCAACCAGAAGTCTGCCGGCCGGAAAACTTGTCATGGTTGGAGGTAGAGGGGAAGCTGTCTCCACTAAGGGACCATCCACCTTGCTACCGTAGACCACTGTGAGTAGCTGAAGCAAGTATCTGAGCATAAGTGTGGGTCATCGGAGCAGGATTCTTGGTGCTTCAAGGCATTGCTCCAAGTTATCCAACATTCCCCACTCCGCAGATCACTGTTTACACACCTCCTGTATACGTAGGGCTGTGGTGAATGTCTCAGCATGTAGGCAGGTGCAGTCTACTTTCTCTACTGCAGGTGGTGCTCTTCCACAGCGGCACTATTGTTGGTGAGAGAGTCAAGAGGAACAGGATAGCTATCCTATTGGATGCTGCTGCCCCATGTGACTCTAGCAGCCATCTTGGGTCAGGAAGAGCCTATTTAAGGCCCTGGCTCCCAGGCTTTGCATGCATTTTTTTTGCAAGTTGGTAAAGTAGGGACAGGTACCCCACCTGTTAGGTACAGTACTAGCACTAGGAAAAGGTTCCTAATGAGGAGGTAAAGAGTAGGGTTACAACATTTTGTCACCTTCTTGATTGCATACAAGATGGTCAGGCTGCATTCTGTCCCTCTCAACTCGTGCAGCCTGCCTGGAAGCCTGCTCGCCGGTTTATTATAACTGATGCTGAATTATTTCTGCCCTGTATCTGTCTGTGTGAATTATTGCCACCGCACAGGCTGCACCCCGCCTACAAGCAGCTAATGACTGGCCCACTACAGGTGACAGCTTCTTGGTAGGATAGTTCAGGTGGGTTCAGACTATGATCTGAACACACCTGAGCTTATCCATACTACCGATCACTACTATATACCAGACCACATGCCATGTTGAGTAAACAAGAGCCTCATCCCAGATCCTGTCCCTTCAGAAGTGATGTGGGTTTCCGGAATCTGGAGGCACCCTTTAGAATAAAGGGGCCCCCAGGTAGCCTCCCACATGAATGGATTCAAGATACACCACTTGTTACTCGTTCACAAAACAAATGAAAAAAGTCAATAAAAACAACCACATGAAAAAGTAAAATTTAAACATAATAGGGTTGATTTACTAAAGCTGGAGAGTGCAAAATCTGGTGCAGTTGTGCATGATAGCCAATAAGCTTCTAGCTTCAGCTTCTTCAATTAAGCGTTGACAAAAGCTGAAACTCTCCCGTTTTAGTAAATCAACCCCAATGTGTTGTTTTATTGAAAAATAAGTACATCAAAAGCCTGGAAGATTTAATACAATATAAGAACAAGACATAACATCTCTAAAGCAGGTGGTAGTTTTGAAGGGATTTGTGTTCGTTCGAGTTAAATATCACCGAGTGAGCAGGCAGCCCATGTGCAGAGATGGAGAGGTCCCCACGGGGCCCCCTGTAGCCTCCCCACCAGCGCTGGCTCTGCATTCTGCTCCTGCCTCGGGGATCAAGAGGGAGCGTTTGGTAGCTGGGCTGTATGCCAGGGACATTTAAGCACATGGCCGCTGGAGGCAAAAGGATGTTGTGTGCTGCAGCTGCACATTCCGCCTTTTCAACCTAACCGAAGAATCAAAGTCGGTCAAAAGGCAATTAAACTCCTTGTGTGAGCAGCTTGGCTGGACAGGTGGTGGTCATTGTTCTCTCAAAGAATTGTCATGTTAGGAAAGCATGAGGAAAAAAAAAAAATGTGTTTCTCGTTTTTGAATCCCAAAGCTAAGTCTTGTGCTTGGTTTCACTAACTGTTTTGGTTCTGTGATGGTCGATGTGTAGTGTCAGGGCTAAGAGCTACAGAGGACCACTGGGAATGCATGGCATCTCAGGCTATTGGGCCACTCCACATAAGGTGTATCTCCATGCACAATGCCTGTGGTTAAATGAAGCTCTGGGCACGCTTTTAGTTTTGCACAAATAGTAAGAACCTCGGACACACATTTTTTTTGTATTGTGACCGTCGGGGATATTTAGCCCTGACTGCACCTCATTTCCTCTCCTGTTGGCCACCATCCCTGGGATAGAAAGTCAGAAGGAATGTAAAGTTTGACAGTTTTCACCTAAATGGAAACAGAAGATTATGGATATCTGTTCCAGCGACATCCAATATTTTCCTTCAACGTGGGGATATTTTTATTCGATCTCTGTTGTGTCCATGAGGGGGGAAGTGTTGGAAAATATCTCAAATGAAGTAGCTGGGGGTAATATAAACATAGCTCAGCCCCCCCCCCCCTCAACTGTAAGTATAAATGAGGTTTAAAGAACATGTTACCCCAAAATTTCTTATTTCTGATATGTGTCCATACCTCCCAACATTTTGAGATGGGAATGAGGGACACCTACTACCAAACGCATGTAGGCATAGGACACGCCCCCTGTCACACCCCTTAAAGGAGAATTATCCCCCAAAAAAAGTTAATTAAATCCACAAGGGCTTTTTTTTTACCATTACTATTCCTTTATATTGGCTTTTAAAATGTACAAATGCAGCAATTTAAAAATTAGATGAAAGGTTTAGCAGTGGGAAACACTTTTTGAAAGATAAAAAGTGTATTTTATATACATCTATATAGATCAGACCAAAATGAGGGACAAATGAGGAGGAAAGAGGGACAGAGGGACATTGCTCCAAATCAGGGACAGTCCCTCAAAATCAGGGACAGTTGGGAGCTATGTGTGTCTGTTGTATCATGTACTTGTTTTGATCACTTAAAGGGATTGTAAAGTCAGAAGGTTTCTTTATCTTAATGCATTCTATGCATTAAGATAAAAAACCTTCTGTGTGCAGTAGCCCCCCTCGGCCCCTCTAATACTTACCTGAAATCCATCTCTGTCCAGCAATGTCCACGAGTGTCTTGGCCGTCCGGGACTCTCCCTCCTGATTGGCTGAGCCGCAGCAGTGCTTCTGTCAAGCAAAGTCAATTAGCCAATCAGGAGAGAGAGGGGGTTAGGTCGAACCACAGCTCCGTTTCTGAATGGACACACGGAGCTGCAGCTTGGCACGTGTGCCATCATAGCAAGCTGCTTGCTGTGGGGGCACTCAACAGGAGGGAGGGGCCAGAAGCATTGAAGAGGGACCCGAGAAGAGGTGGATCCGGGCTGCTCTTTGCAAATCCAGTGGAACAGAGCAGGAAGGTATAACATGTTTGTTATTTTAATTTTAAAAAAAAACAAAAAAAAAGACTTTACAATCACTTTAAGGTCCGCCCTATAGCAGTTTTACTGCTACAGGGCGGCACCTCTGCACCGGATCACGTAAATATATGGGATCCGACTCTTCAGGGTAGGGGGCATGCATGTGTGTGATTACACACAGCGGAAGCCAATCGGCGGGTACACGGAAACCTGATGCCCGCCGGCACCCACCGAACGTTAGGCAGAGAGAAAGAACAGCAATCTGCCTATGTAAACAAGGCAAATCCCGGTTCTGACAGGAGGGAATGGATGGCGTTTGTGTCCCTGCAAAGCAGGGAATAAATTTCATGTCTTACCCTAGTAAAACAACTCCCCCACAGTATAATAAAACACAGGCTAGGCACACAGTTAACCCTTTGCTCGCCCCCTGATGTTAACCCCTTCCCAGCTAGTGTCATTAGTACAGTGACAGTGTACATTTTTAACACTGATCACTGTATTAGTGCCACTGGTCCTCAAAAGGTGTCAGTTAGTGTCAGAATGTCCGTCGCAATATCGCAGACCCGCTATAAGTTGCTGATCACTGCCATTAAAAAAATGTATATAAATAAAAATATCCCATATTTTGTAGATGCTATAACTTTTACGCAAGCCAATCAATATACCCTTATTGGGATTTTTTTAACCAAAAATATGTAGCAGAATATATATTGGCCTAAATTGATGAAGTAAATCGATTTTTTACATTTTTTAAATTGTTTTCTAGCAGAAAGTAAAAAATATTTTTTTTTTGTTTTTTTTTAATTGTCAGTTTTTTTGTTTATAGCATAAAGAAATGAAAAATGCAGAAGTGATTAAATACCACCAAAAGAAAGCTCTATTTGTGAAAGAAAAAAGGATATACATTTTATTTGGGTACAGCGTTCCATGACTGCACAATTGTCAGTTAAAGTAACACAAAAAATGGCCTGGTCATAAAAGGGGTGGTTAATCTTCCAGAGGTCAAGTGGTTAAAAAAGTATCCTGTTGTCTTTGTATTTATTCCTTTGTGTAAAATTCCTGTTGATACTACTTTCTCATTTCAAACTGACCACACCAGGCATGAGAGCATCTCAGCATGCTCAGTTTTTTGGCTGTGCTGGGAGAACAGCCTGCCTGCCCTCCAGATTTGTACTGACACACCCTCCTGCACAGCCATTCACTACCCTGTTTCCCCTAAAATAAGACCTAGCGTGATTGTCGGTGATGGCTGCAATATAAGCTCTACCCTCCAAATAAGCCCTACCCTGTTTCCCCGAAAATAAGCCCTACCCTGAAAATAAGACCTACAAGGATTTTAACTAGGGCTTATTTGGGGGGTAGGGCTTATATTGAAGCCATCGCCGACAATCACGCTAGGTCTTATTTTAGGGGAAACAAGGTAGGACGATCACTGTACAGCTGTAAGCTGCCCTCCTGGGATGCCTTAACATTGCTAGATAAGTGAAAGTCTAGGTGAAAGCTGTTTGGAGATCTTGTTCTCAGAATCACTATCCTGATTCACTTCCCCAGACCACAATGTAGTAGGGCATTAACCACCACAATACTGGGCACTTACACCCCCTTCCTGCCCAGGCCAATTTTCAGCTTTCAGCGCTGTCGCTGTTTAAATGACAATTGCGCGGTCATGCTACACTGTACCCAAACAGAATTTTTATCATTTTGTTCCCACAAATAGAGCTTTCCTTTGGTGGTATTTGATCACCTCTGCGGTTTTTGTTTTTTGCTAAACAAATAAAAAAAGACCTAAAATTTTGAAAAAAAAAGTTTTTCTTTTGTTTCTGTTAAAAAATATTGTAAATAAGTAAGTTTTCTCCTTCACTGATGGGCACTGATAATGCGGCACTGACAGGCACCGATAAGGCGGCATTGATGAGGTGGCACCAATGAGGTGGCACTGATGGGCACTGACGATGGGCACTGATAGGCACTGGTAGGCGGCACTGATGGGTGACACTGATATGCAGCACTGATGGACATGGATAGGCGGCACTGATGGACACTCATGGGTGGCGCTGGTGGGCACTTATGGGCACCAAAAGGCTGCACTGATGGGCACTTATTGGTGGCCCTCATATGCGACACTGCTGGGCACTGATGGGCACTGATATGCGGCACTGATAGATGGCATTGATAGGCATCACTGATGGCACTGGCAGGCATTGGGGATGGGCACTGATTGGCAGCTGCCTGGGCACTGATTGGCATTTCCCTGGTGGTCTAGGGTGGCATACCTGGTGGTCCAGGGTGGTGCCAAACCCTGGTTTTCCTGGCAGCATCCTGGTGGACCTGGGTGGGCATCCGAGGGGGGGCTGCACTGATAAACAATCAGCACAGACTCCCCCTATCAGGAGAGCAGCCGATCGGCTCGCCTATACTCGCGTCTGTCAGACGTGAGTGAGGAAAAGCTGATAAACGGCTCTTAATGTTTACATCATGATCAGCCGTGATTGGACAAGGCTGATCACATGGTAAAGAGCCTCCATCAGAGGCTCTTTACCGAGATTGGTGTAGCGGTGTGTCTGACTGACACACCGCAACAACGATCGCCGCGATGCATGCCCCCACGGGCGCGCGAGAGCGGTCGCTCTCGGAGGACGTCATATGACGGCCTCCCAGAACGAGAGCTGCGCCACCTAGCCGTCATTTGGTGGCCGGCGGGCGTGAGGTAGTTAAGGAGTATTTGTAGGTTGACAGTGCACCCAGTGGTACAAATGTTTAGAGCAGGGACAAATGCTCAGTGTGTGTATGACAGGGCTGAATGATGCACCTGTGCCGTCCACCAGCAGCTAAACTCTAGAGCAGGGGTTCTCAACTCCTATCCTCAGGACCCACTAAGGCTGGATTCACACCTATGCAGTTTTAGTGCTTTTTGCATTTTGCAGATTTGCACTACAGTCCATTTAACATGGTTTCCTATGGAACACTTTTTGTAGTGTAAATCTGCAAAATGCAAAAAGCACTAAAACTGCATAGGTGTGAATCCAGCCTTAGTGCCGGTTCACACAGGGGCGACTTGTCAGGCGACCTAGCCGCCTAACAAGTCGCCTCCCATTCTGCACTACGGAACCATTCTAATAGGAGCGACGCAAGTCGCTCTGACTTAGAAAAAGGTTCCTGTAGTATTTTTGGGGCGACATCAGGCGACTTGCATTGACTTCTATACAGAAGTCATTTTGCAAGTCGCCGCTGAAGTCGTTGGGGCGACCTGCAAGTCATGCCGCCCCTGTGTGAACCGGCACTTACAGGCCAAGTTTGCAAGATATTTGAAATACATCACAGGTGATATCATTTTCTGCTCAGTGAATGCAGTATTGTAGTCTGTATCTCCCCCAAGGTAATACTTGGGTTCCACTCAAATTTTTAACCTAATCTTACCCCCTTCAGTTAATTGCATAGATGTACAAATGCCGGACGAAATTTTTTTTTATTGCTGTAATTACCTTTATATTGTACTTTATTGTGGCACTTCCTGTCTCTCCTCCCATGGGAGTAGGCGTGTTTATTGCCTTTCCCCGGCGCCGCACTGTCTCCTGGGAGCTTAGTGTCAGGCTTCCCAAGATTCAGTGCGGAAACAATGATCATGCGTGTGAACAAGCTGTGAATGAACAGCATTCACGGCATCCCGGAAATCAATGCTTGTGGGCTTCACATGCCCACAAGCAAGATGGAAACAGCCAGCATCACATTTTTTAAGTTATTCTTCAGTACGAAAACAGACAGAGGCGGAAATAATGCACCCAAACTGTGAGTATTATTTTGGGATTAGCAAAGTGTCTCAATGACCTAAAAAAAAACCTAAAAAAAAAAAAAAGATTGGTCCCGCTTTAAAAACTGGCCTGTTAGTGGGCCCTGAGGACAGGAGTTGAGAACCATTGCTCTAGAACCTCATGCATCGGGGCCTAAACAGGAATAAATAAGAATGACAAACTTTAAACTGACAGGAGAATGGGCCCAGATAAAACATATCAATGCTGATCTTAATTTACCGAGTCTTGGATACTCTGATCGACAAGGTCTGGAAAATGTACAGGGAAGGGGGAAGTATGTCCATCCTATAGTAGTCAACATAACCAAACACCAGGAATGTTTCCACTTTGACCAGTTTTTTTATTTAACCACTTCAATACCAGGCACTTTCACCCCCTTCCTGCCCAGGCCAATTTTTTGACACAACACCGACAAGCGTGTACACTCCGGTACATAATATTATGAGCAGACATTGTTAGTTTGCCTGGTACTAACCAACAACATGGCCGCCTCCAAGGCGGCGACAACTTTTCCCTCCTTAGCCACTGTAATGTTAAAACAAAAAACTCTTCGTGTCTCAGAGTCTACACGCTTGTCGGTGTTGTGTCAATACAGCAACTCGTCTAAATCTCCAATTACTGATGCTTTACATTAACCAGAAGTGACGTGATTGGAGATCTCGATGAATTGGTTATTTTGACAGAACACCAGTTATCGGCTTTCCTCACTTTGCGCGGACAAGATGCGAGCAGAGGAGAGCCGATTGACAGCTCTCCTGACAGGGGGGGTCTGCACTGATAATCAGTGCATTGATTATCAGCGCAGACCCCATCAGAGGCGCCAATTACACATGCTAAATATCGGATGCCAATCAGTGCCCATCAAAATGCAGATCAGTGCCCATCAAAATGCAGATCAGTGCCCATCAAAATGCAGATCAGTGCCCATCAGCAACGCCCGTCAGTGCCCATCACAGATGCCAATCAGTGCCCATCAGTAATGACAGTCAGTGCCTCCTCATCAGTGCTGCCTATCAGTGCCATCTGTTAGTGCCCATCAGTGCCACCCATCAGTGCCCATCAGTGCCACCTATCAGTGTCCATCATTGCCGCCTATCAGTGCCCATCAGTGCCAACTATTAGTGCCCATCAGTTCCACCTATCTCTGCCGCCTATAGTTGCCCATCAGTGCTGCATATTGGTGCCGCCTATCAGTGCCTCCTCATTAGTACCCATCAGTGCCACCTTATCAGTGCCCATCAGTACCACCTATTAGTGTCCATCAGTTCCACCTATCTGTGCTGCCTATAGTTGCCCATCAGTGCTGCATATGTGTGCCTCCTCATCAGTGTCCGTCAGTGAAGGAGAAAACGAAATATTATAACAGAATTTTTTTCTCAAAAATGTCGGTCTTTTTTAAATTTGTTTAGCAAAAAATAAAAAACCAAGTGGTGATTAAATACCATCAGAAGAAAGCTCTATTTGTTGGAAGAAAATGATAAAAATGTAATTTGTGTACAGCGTTGCATGACGGCGCAATTGTCATTCAAAGTGTGACAGCGCTGAAAGTTGAAAATTCGCCTGGGCAGGAAGCGGGTGAAAGTGCCCCGGTATTGAAGTGGTTAAATAAAGCTGTGGCCTGGCCCTTTCCAATGGATTCTGTCTACATGTCGTTTTTTGGGAAAAGTTACATGTTAAAGTGGGGTTCCACCCAAAAAAACAAACATATGTAAAAAATTCTAAAAAAAAAAACAAAAAAACATTTGGATATTTTTTTTTTTTTTACTTACCTCTAAATGCCTGTTGCTAGGTGGTCCCTCGTAGTCTGCCCCTTCGTCTGCCTGGGCTGGTGACATCACTTCCCCCTGGCACAGGAAGGGCTCGGCTCTTCTCCCTCCCTCCTGTCAATCATCTGGGACCCTGTGCAGGTCCCAGGTGATTGAGCGGCCAATCACGGCGCTCGGCGCCGCTCGCGCATGCGCAGTGGGTGCCAGGCTGTGAAGCCACAGCCCGGCGCCCACAGTTGAAATGCCGGCGCCGACGAGCGGAGGGGGGGGGACGAGCGGGGCTTCGATCCCCCGCACCGCTGGACCCAGGGACAGGTGAGTGTCCAATTAAAAGTCAGCAGCTGCAGTATTTGTAGCTGCTGACTTTTAATTTTTTTTTTTTTTAATGGCCCCACTGGGTGGAACTCCTCTTTAAGGACGGTATTTGTGGGTTGAAGCTATGCTCACCAGCAGTCATGAATATTTAACAGTCATTGTCATTCGTGAATGCAATTCTGAGAATTTGAGGCAAATTGATTCACAACATCGCTTGATCCTTATAATTGTGGTGGAAACAGGAAGCTCTGACAGAGATAAATGGTGCCCAGTCAGGTTAGATCTTTTGTCTGTCTTGTTTTGGACATCACGGGAGAGGGAGGAGAATAGAGTGTACACTTTACACAATTTCATTGCAAAAAAAAAAAAAAAATCTTTTATTTATCTCAATAAATCTCAGCCTGTGGCAATGTGTGGGTGTGTAATAATGGCACTCACTTGACCAGCCTCTGCTACCGGTTACACGTGGTCTCTGAGGAACGACTGCACTAGTCAGTCAGCTAAGGCAGTACTTTGTCAATGAAAGTTTTCCTTTAAATAAATAAAACTGTGATCTAGGGAAAAAAGTTTAAGTTTGTTGAAAGCTTATGTGCGCACAGCGAAACAAAGGAAGTCCCCTGGGATGGAGGGGATCATCACTTCTGTCACTAAACACTGAAGATATGAAGAAAGGCACTTCACTTTTTTTTTCAGGTTGAAGAAAAACCTAGAGCCACGGCACCCGCATTATTCTCCGTTACCATTGCTAAGGAACATTTAACACCTAACCGGCAGAATACTAGGACATCGGCACAAAGATTCCACTGCAGATGAAGGACAGCATTCTTACTTTCAATATTTTTATTCAAGTATAATGCAATAACAAGGTTCCTATAAAAGGTTCAAATAAGAAGTTGACAACAGCAGACAACATAATACAAGCTGAGCATATATGGAAGAGAGATTGGGAGAGTGGGGAGGAAATCAGGCCGAGCAGGTAGGGAGGATTATTAGCCTGGGAACAATGTTATGCTTTACTATTAGAGGAAGAAAGATATTTTAGAACCTGCACTCCAAATTTTTTGCCCCGAAGATTGATTTTCAATCACCTGAACCTAATCGCATTCTTTTGAAAATAACTAGAGAAGACTTGGGAGTGCAGGCTTCCCAAGCCTCACAGGCTGAGCTCCCAAGATGTAATTCCAGTAGTGGGTGGACTGGGAAGCATTCCATAACATAAAACCTCCAAATCTTGGGTATGCTTATACATATAATGCTCACCTACATAACCTATAGGGTCTTGAGAATACTTGAACATTGAGTAAAGCTGTGTTGTCGACCACGCTATGGCGTGAAACAGGACAAAGGAACCAATTAAGGGCTAGCAAAAGGGGAAGAGAGGAAAGCACAAGAGGTAAGGAGAGTATAGAAAAGTGGAGAGGAAGAAATACAGAGGACAACGTAGACAACAAGGGGGAGGAAGAAATCCTGGTCAGTTAGGATGAGGACAGGACATATTCAGTCCAAGGTGTCAAATCTTGTCAGATCGTGTCAAATCTCTTAACATTGTCTTGAATACTACTCATTGCTTTTTCCCAAGCCCCCGAGGCTGAGCTCCCAAGATGTAATCCCAGTAGTTGGTGGACTGGGAAGCTTTCCATAACATACAACCTTCCACTCTTAGGTATGCTAACTTATACATATAATGCTCACCTACATAACCTATAGGATCTTGAGAATACTTAAACATTGAGTAAAGCTGTGTTGTCGACCACGCTATGGCGTGAAACAGGACAAAGGAACCAATTAAGGGCTAGCAAAAGGGGAAGAGAGGAAAGCACAAGAGGTAAGGAGAGTATAGAAAAGAGGAGAGGAAGAAAGACAGAGGACAGCGTAGACAACGAGGGGGAGGAAGAAATCCTGGTCAGTTAGGATGAGGAGAGGACATATTCAGTCCAAGGTGCCCAGATCGTGTCAAATCTCTTAACATTGTCTTGAATAATACTCATTACTTTTTCTTGCGTTAATATCCAAGATATTTTCCTTTTCGTAAGGACAGATTCTTAGTAACCCCCTATGTATCTCTTCCCTCCTGCTCCTCATTCTATCCGCACAGCTGAAAAAGACACCATGTTGCCAGAAAGCTTGTTATTATCTGTTATCTTATCTAATGCTGCGTACACCCGAGCGGAATATCCGACAGAAAAAGTCAGACGGGAGCTTTTCATCGTAAATTCCGGTTGTGTGTATGCCCCATCGGAGAAAGAGAACATGTTCTAAATTTTTCCGACGGAACCAATTCCTATTGGGAAAACCGCTCGTCTGTATACTGTTCCGACGGACCAAAAACAACGCATGCTCTGAAGCAAGTACGAGACGGAAGCTATTGGTTACTGGCTATTGAACTTCCATATTCTAGTCCCGTCGTACGTGTTGTATGTCACTGCATTCTGGACGGTCGGAATTTGGTGTGACAGTTTGTATGCAAGACAGCTTGAGTGGAATTCCGTCGGAACTCTGTCGGAAAAACCTTCAGAGTTTATTCCGATGGGAAAACCAGTCGTGTGTACAGGGCATCAGGGTGCATTCACACTGGCAGTTGGTCAAGTTCATTTGTGTAGTGTTAGTGTGCCGAACCATGTCAGGTCACGGTTATATGTAACTTGCCGGGGACCACTTTGGTGTGGAGGACCCAGGCACGGTTCACGATGGGCTGGTAAAGAGTGCTTCAGTGTGAGTACAAACCATGCCTGAGCACAGAACTCTCCATAGATGACTGAGCACAGAAGCAGGGATCACTGTGGTCTGGCTGGCAGGTGATGATGTACAGTATCTCACAAAAGTAAGTACACCCCTCACATTTTTGTAAATATTTTATCATATCTTTTCATGTGACAACACTGAAGAAATGACACTTTGCTACAATGTAAAGTAGTGAGTGTACAGCTTGTATAACAGTGTAAATTTGCTGTCCCCTTGAAATAACTCAACTCACAGCCATTAATGTCTAAACCGTTGGCAACAAAAGTGAGTTCACCCCTAAGTGAAAATGTGCAAATTGGGCCCAATTAGCCATTTTCCCTCCCCAGTGTCATGTGACTCCTTAGTGTTACAAGGTCTCAGGTGTAAATGGGGAGCAGGTGTGTTAAATTTGGTGTTATTGCTCTCACTCTCCCATACTGGTCACCAGAATTTCAACATGGCACCTCAGGCAAAGAACTCTCCGAGGATCTGCAAAAGAGAATTTTTGCTCTACATAAAGATGTCCTAGGCTATAAGAAAATTGCCAAGACCCTTAAACTAAGCTGCAGCATGGTGGCCAAGACCATACAGCGGTTTAACAGGACAGGTTCCACTCAGAACCGGCCTTGCCATGGTCAACCAAAGAAGTTGAGTGCACGTGCTCAGTGTCATATGCAGAGGTTGTCTGTGGGAAATAGACGTATGAGTGCTGCCAGCATTGCTGTAGAGGTTGAAGGGGTGGGGGGTCAGCCTGTCAGTGCTCAGACCATACACTGCACACTGCATCAAATTGGTCTGCATGGCTGTCATCCCAGAAGGAAGCCTCTTCTAAAGATGATGCACAAGAAAGCCCGCAAACAGTTTGCAGAAGACAAGCTGACTAAGGACATGGATTACTGGAACCATGTCCTGTGCTCTGATGAGACCAAGATAAACTTATTTGATTCAGATGGTGTCAAGCGTGTGTGGTGGCAACCAGGTGAGGAGTACAATGACAAGTGAGTCTTGCCTACAGTCAAGCATGGTGGTGGGAGTGTCATGGTTTGGGGCTGCATGAGTGCTGCCGGCACTGGGGAGGTACAGTTCATTGACGGAACCATGAATGCCAACATGTACTGTGACATACTGAAGCAGAGCATGATCCTCTCCCTTAGGAGACTGGGCTGCAGGGCAGTATTCCAACATGATAACGACCCCAAACACACCTCCAAGACGACCACTGCCTTGCTAAAGAAGCTGAGGGTAAAGGTGATGGACTAGCCAAGCATGTCTCCAGACCTTAACCATATTGAGCATCTGTGGGGCATCCTCAAACAGAAGGTAAAGGAGCGCAAGGTCTCTAACATCCACCAGCTCTGTGATGTCGTCATAGAGGAGGGGAAGAGGACTCCAGTGGCAACCTGTGAAGCTCTGGTGAACTCCATGCCCGAGAGGGTTAAGGCAGTGCTGGAAAATAACGGTGGCCACAGCAAATATTGACACTTTGGGCCCAATTTGGACATTTTCACTTAGGGGTGTTGCCAGTAGTTTAGACATTAATGGCTGTGTTGAGTTATTTTGAGGGGACAGCAAATTTACACCGTTATAGAAGATGTACCCTCATTACTTTACATTGTAGCAAAGTGTCATTTCTTCACTGTTGTCACAAGAAAAGATATAATAAAATATTTACAAAAATGTGAGGGGTGTACTCACTTTTGTGAGATACTGTAAGTGTGCCCAGAACACTTGGAAGGGGTGGTCCTGGGCAAAGTTAACTTGTGGTCTGGTATGGTTCCCTTCAGTGTGAGTGCAAACCGTGCCTGAGCATAGAACTCTCCATAAATGACTGAGCACAGAAGCAGGGACCACTGTGGTCTGGTGGTTAGCAGGTGATGGTGTAAGTGTGCCCAGGAACATTTGGAGTGCAGACCAATGGGGGTGGGGGGGGGCAATCAAACTAAGGCATGGTTCAGTTTAACCATACCCAGTGTGATGGGAGAAAATAGACTGTAACTGCCTGAGTGCAATCTTACCTGAGCACAGAGCTAACTCTTTATAGATCCCTGTGGTCTGGTTGGCAGGTGATGATGTAGGTGTGCCCAGGAATACTTGCAAGAGGTGGTTCTGGACATAGTTCACTTGTGGCCTGATACTGTTTGCATCAGTGTGAATGTAAACTGTATCTGAGCACAGAAGTCTCCATAGATGACTGAGCACAGAAGCATTGATCACTGTGGTCTTGTAGGCAGATGCGTTCTCCTTTCTTCACTGCAGGTGGCGATTAACCACAGCGACCTTGCAGAGGGAGTGGAACTTAGTGAACTTATGGTTTCCTAGGTCACAGAGAGCAGCTATATGATTGGATGCTGGCACCACATGTGACTCTAGGCAGCCATCTTGTGCTAGGCAGAGTTTATTTAGACCTAGACTCTAGGGCTTGGTGCACATTTTGCATGTGGCTGGAGTAGGTCACTCGTCTCTCAGGGATAGTACTTAGAGTCAGGGAAAGCTGTCTTTGCGGTTTGAAGTGGAACTTCACCCTAGAGTGGGAGTTCCACTTTATGCCCTCAAGCCCCCATCCCTCCTCTTCTTCTTTTGGAATTTTTTTTTTTGGGGGGGGGGGGAGTGGGTACCTGGTTTTGACAGGTACTTGCTCTAACTTCTGGTCAGATTGCCTAGGCTCCTCCGCTTGTAACCTTCTGGGAAACTTCATAGGTTCCAGAAGCCTGCGGGACCATTCACAGAGTAAGTGCCGATTCACACAGGGGCGACTTGTCAGGCGACCTAGCCGCTTGACAAGTCGCCTCCCGTTCTGTACAATGGAACCGTTCTAATAGGAGCGACGCAAGTCACTCCGACTTAGAAAAAGGTTCCTGTATTACTTTGGGGGCGACTTGAGGCGACTTGCATAGACTTCTATACAGAAGTCGTTTTGCAAGTCGCCATAGAAGTCGTGTGCAGGTCGCCTCGGTGAGACGACCTGCAAGTTGTGCCGCCCCTGTGTGAACCGGGGCTAAACAGTGAGAAGCCAGCTGCGATTTAACCTCCAACTATAAGTTTAAACTAGGCTTTAGTAATTTGGATGAGTGGACTTTTTGGAAGACACAGGCGGTTCATGAATTCATATTTATGTCTTGTATTTGCATTGATGTGCTGCCTTACATCTTCAATAAAGGTAACATTGTTCAGCATTTTGTCCCCAATACCGGTTTATTAGATTATATCCTTTTAGACATCCAAACCTTTCACCTTAATTTATCCAGTGTTTTGTGTACCTTTTTTCTTTCCTTTTATCTGCTCAGACTCACACTGAAATTCTTTTGTGTTGGGCAGATTAAAATTGTACTCCCTGAAAAAAAAAAGACAATCCAATGTCCTTTCAATCAAGGGCATTGCAGCAGTCTCACTTAAATGACTTAAGGGGATGGATACACTACAAAAAAAATAGAAAAAATAAATAAATAAACAGATTTATTTGATTTGATAAGGTCTAGTAAAATCAGGACCCGTGCAGCGAAGCATGGAGGAGGTAAGTAGAGAGAAAATTATAGTCTCACTGCATCATTGCCTCTCTTTCAGAATTTTAATCCAATTCTCTACATTCCATTTATTTATTTATTTTGATCCATCGGTTTTTGTTAGGGAACTTTTTTTTTTTTTTAACCCATAATGAAAAGTCTAATTTCCGGGGAAGACAACACTATCAAATATTTTACACTTTGCAGGTTTGTGCCTTAACCAGAACCTGGCTCCTTATAACTGGACTCCTGTAACACTTCGCTGTTCAACCAATAAACAGACATTACTGCAGCCCACCCTAAGCTCAGCTGCTCCATTAATTCATCTCCTCCTTCCTCTGGCTGCCACTACCCCCTTCCTCCATACTGAATTCAATTTTGTATCAACCTCTTTCAATTCTATGTACGGCAGAACTCAGGCTGGGAGAGGGAGAAGCAGCAAAAGACGTAAATCAGTTAATTTGCTGATAGGAGGAGAAAGCAGAGAGGCAGAGAGAATACTTCATTACTGAGCTGCATCTGTGCAGTCACAGGTTGGGGGAGGGTCCATGGCCTGGAGGGAAGGGGATTAAAGGATACTGGCCGTCATTCAACCTGTAATACTGAGGGCCTCTTGTGGCAGAAAAGACGTACTTCAGGGTCCAGTTTAGGATTGACAACAATCTTCTCATAGTGTGCATTAGAAGCTGCAGCAAGTTAGATAGAGCCAGGGCTTTTTTGCAGCAGGAATGCAGTTCCGGCACCTCCAGCACTGAATGTATGTAATTGCAAGGGGTGCTGGGATGTGCTGCATGTTCTGTTAATGCTGACTGCTGGGGGATCTATTGTTGATGGAGGGGGGGGGTCTGTTGTTGCTTGGGTTGGGTCTTATGTTGCTGGGGGGACAGTTGTTGCTGGGAGGGATCTACTGTTGAGGGAGGGGTCTATTGTTCTTGGCTGCTGGAGGGTCAATTGATGCTGGCTGCAGGGAGATCTGTTGTTGCTGGGGGGGTATTTTGTTGTAGATGGTCCATTGTTGCTGGGGGCATCTATTGTTGCTGGGGTCTCTACTGATGCTGGCTGCAGGGAGATCTGCTGTTGCTGCCAGGGGTCTATTGTTGCTGGGGGGGCTATTTTGTTGTATATGGTCCATTGTTGCTGGGGGCATCTATTGTTGCTGGGGTGTCTATTGATGCTGGCTGCAGGGAGATCTTCTGTTGCTGGCAGGGGTCTATTGTTGCTGGGGTGGGGTATTTTGTTGCGGGTGGTCCATTATTTCTGGGGGGATCTATTGTTGCTGGCTGCAGGAGATCTATTTTACTTATTTTCCTGTTATCATTAACAAGTTCCATACAAATTGCTTAGTAACACAAATCTTACATGCTTCTGTATTCTCCAAAAGGGGTGGTCATGGGAGGTGGGCAGGGGGTGGAACCAAGGAATGGTGCTCAGAGGTGGGTAGGGGGTGGAACCAAGGAATGGTGCTCAGAGGTGGGGAGAGGGTGGAACCAAGGAATGGTGCTCAAAGGTGGGTAGAGGGTGGAACCAAGGAATGGTGCTCAGAGGTGGGTAGGGGGTGAAACCAAGGAATAGTGCTTAGAGGTGGGTAGGGGGTGGAACCAAGGAATAGTGCTCATAGGTGGGTAGGGGTGGAACCAAGGAATGGTGCTCAGAGGTGGGTAGGAGGTGGAACCAAGGAGTGGTGCTCAGAGGTGGGTAGAGGGGGGAGACAAGAGGTGACTTGGAAAGGGGGGAGTTCCTGCACCTATTCTTTGGGAAAAAAGCCCTAGATAGAGCCCATCTTATTCTTGACTGGGGCACATCTAGCATCATCTAGCTCTCACTGTCACTGACCCACCTCTTTCATGGATTGGTTTTCAGTTCTTTCAATCATGGAAATTCAGCATCACGTGTGGGTGTTACTTAGGGCCATCTGAATGCTTAAATTGATATCCAGCACTAATCCTCTCACTGACATCAACGATGCACTGTTTTTCCCCCGAAGCTGACAGTGGGGCTCAATTCCTCCAGCTAACACCAACGATGGGGCACTATTCCTGCCACTGACACCAACTATAGGGCACTGTTTTCCCCCCTGATGCCAACGATGGGGCACCATTCCTCCCACTGACACCAATGATTAGGAACTGTTTTTCCCCCTGAAGCCAACGATGGATCACTATTCCTCCCACTGACATCAACATTGGGACACTATTCTTCCCACATTGACACCAATGATGGACATTATTCCTTCCACTGATACCAATGATGGGGCACTATTGTTCCCACTGACACCAAAGATGGGGCACTATTCCTCCCACTGACACCAAAAAAGGGACATTATTCCTTCCACTGATACCAACAATGGGGCACTATTCCTCCCACTGACATCAACGATGGGGCACTATGCCTCCCATTAGCATCAATAATGGGGCACTATTCCTCACACTGGCACCAATGATGGGGCATTAGTCCTTCCACTGATACCAACAATGGGGCACTATTCCTCCCACTGACATCAACGATGGGGCACTATGCCTCCCATTAGCATCAATAATGGGGCACTATTCCTCACACTGGCACCAATGATGGGGCATTAGTCCTTCCATTTATACCAATGATGAGGCATTATTGATCTTTTATTAAAAAGAATCAAGCAACCAATTTATGATGAGGCATTATTGCTCCCACTAACACCAAAAAGTGGGCACTATTTCTCACACTGACACCAATAATGGGGCATAAGTCCTTCCACTGATACCAACAATGGGAAACTATTGCTCCCATTGACATCAACAATGGGGCACTAATCCTCACACTGACACCAATGAGAGGGCACTATTGCTCCCACTGACACCAATGAGAGGTCACTATTCCTCCCACTGACACCAACGATGGGGCAATATTCTTTACACTGACACCAATGATGGGGCATTAGTCCTGCTACTAATACCAATGATGGGGCAGTATTGCTCCCACTGACACCAACAACGGGGCACTATTCCTCCCACTGACACCAACAATGGAGCATTATTCCTCACACTGTCACCAATGATGGGTCAATAGTCCTTCCACTAATACCAATGATGGGGCACTATTGCTCCCACTGACACCAACAATGGGGCACTATTCCTCCCACTGACACCAATGATAGGACATAATTCCTCACAATGACACTAGCGATGGAGCACTATTCCTTCCATTCAATAATGGGACACTATTGCTCCCACTGACGCTGATGATGGTTCACTATTCCTTCCACTGAAACCAATGATGGGGCATAATTCCTTCCAATGACACCAGCAATGGGGCACTATTCCTTCGACTGACACCAACAATAGGGAATTATTTCTTCCACTAACACCAATGATGGGGCATCATACTTCCCACCAATCATGACACCAGTTATGGAACATCATTTACTCCCACTGGTGCCTAGGGCATTTTAATCTCCCGCTGGACATAGTCTAGTCCATCTAAAACCTGAAGGACAGTAAACTGGCCCTTTATTTAGAAAGATTGTAGAACTCTACTCTATCAAAAAAAAAAAAATGTTTGGCCTTTACATATATTTTATTGTCCAGAAACATCACTGATACTTCACAGAGACATTGTCCCTGGTAAGATTGAAACCCAGAAGCCAGAACTGCCAGGCAAACGTGTTTTCACCACTGCATAATCATACGGCACAAAGGTGTAATACTCCACAGATAAACTTCCTATTATGTACAATAAATAACTAGAAAGACCACCTAATAGTGGGTGACCCCTTTTCTGTGGCCTTGTTGGATGGAGTGGTGACATCAACCTACTAAATATAACTCGGGAAGTTTCCATCACAACATGCTTCTAGAGGCCTATCAAGTATATCGAAGAGACAGAAACCACTTGAACATCCTGAATAATAACACAATAAAAAAAGAATGTCATTTTAATATGACCTACATTGTCTATCCACATAAAAAAGAACAAATTATGCTTTCTGACAAACACACGGGAAGGAAATTACTGCTAAGATTAAAGAAGTCATATTAAATTTCTTCTAAAGGAAATCTTGAAGAGACTCGTTCAGATGACTGCATTGAGGGGGAATTAAATTACTTTTTTTTTTTTCTCTTCTTCTTTTTTGCTTTTGGTGTTTTTTTTGTGACTGAAACATGGCTGATTGAAAGGGAAGGCTTTGATTTATTGTTACAGTGAGTTTAGCTCTATCAAACCAAGTGTGGTGTGTGTATAGATTTCTTAAAATGCTGGAAGAAATTTGTATTTTAGGCTGGCCACTTACCTAAGAGTTAGACAAAGTTTCACTGACTTGTAGAGAAGTTTTCATGTTAATGGAGATACTGAAGACCCAATCCAACCATAACGACTGGATGAGGACTTATCTAAAATTGATTGGATGTGGGCAGGATTTTCCATTCGGCTATAGGCTGCAAAGGTAAAGGGGCAGCTTTGCCTTGTAGAATTTTTGGCTGCACATAAAGTGACACAAAACAATATTCTTATTCTTCAAAAATAATCCATACACATACACTATTTAAAGTGGAAGTAAACCCTCCTATCCTTCTCAGCCAAGGAAGCTGCTATCTTAGCCTCTGTTTAAGTAGCCTCTCCGTCTCTCTGTTAGGAGTTTGACTATGGAGAAGTACTATATATGGCTACATCAATAGCTACTGATATTAACAATGGCGTACACATGACCTCCCCCATCCAGGAGAAAGGAGGGGTAAATCCACCTCCCCTGCTGGAGGAGTCACTTACAGTATCTCACAAAAGTGAGTACACCCCTCACATTTTTGTAAATATTTTATTATATCTTTTCATGTGACAACAATGAAGAAATGACACTTTGCTACAATGTAAAGTAGTGAGTGTACAGCTTGTATAACAGTGTAAATTTCCTGTCCCCTCAAAATAACTCAACACACAGCCATTAATGTCTAAACCGCTGGCAACAAGCGTAAGTACACCCCTAAGTGAAAATGTCCAAATTGAGCCCAAAGTGTCAATATTTACTCTGGCCACCCTTATTTTCCAGCACTGCCTTAACCCTCTTGGGCATGGAGTTCACCAGAGCTTCACAGGTTGCCACTGGAGTCCTCTTCTACTCCTCCATGAGGACATCACAGAGCTGGTGGATGTTAGAGACCTTGGGCTCCTCCACCTTCCATTTCAGGATGCCCTACAGATGCTCAATAGGGTTTAGGTCTGGACACATACTTGGCCTGTCCATCACCTTTACCCTCAGCTTCTTCAGCAAGGCAGTGGTCGTCTTGGAGGTGTGTTGGGGTCGTTATCATGTTGGAATACTGCCCTGCGGCCCAGTCTCTGATCGGAGGGGATCATGCTCTGCTTCAGTATGTCACAGTACATGTTGGCATTCATGGTCCCCTCAATGAACTGTAGCTCCCCAGTGCTGGCAGCACTCATGCAGCCCCAGACCATGACACTCCCACCACCATGCTTGACTGTAGGCAAGATGCACTTGTCTTTGTACTCCTCACCTGGTTGCCGCCACACACGCTTGACACCATCTGAACCAAATAAGTTTATCTTGGTCTCATCAGACCACAGGACATGGTTCCAGTAATCCATGTCCTTAGTCTGCTTGTCTTCAGCAAACTGTTTGCAGGCTTTCTTGTGCATGATCTTTAGAAGAGGCTTCCTTCTAGAACGACAGCCATGCAGACCAATTTGATGCAGTGTGCGGCGTATGGTCTGAGCACTGACAGGCTGATCCCCCCCTTCAACCTCTGCAGCAATGTTAGCAGCACCCATACGTCTAGTTCCCAAAGACAACCTCTGGATATGACGTTGAGCATGTGCACTCATCTTCTTTGGTCGACCATGGCGAGGCCTGTTCTGAGTGGAACCTGTCCTGTTAAACCACTATATGGTTTTGGCCACTGTGCTGCAGCTCAGTTTCAGGGTCTTGGCAATCTTCTTATAGCCTAGGCCATCTTTATGTAGAGCAACAACTTTTTTTTTCAGATCCTCAGAGAGTTCTTTGCCATGAGGTGCCATGCTGAACTTCCAGTGACCAGTATAAGAGAGTGAGAGTGATAACACCAAATTTAACACACCTGCTCCCCATTCACACCTGAGACCTTGTAACACTAACAAGTCACATGACACCGGGGAGGGAAAATGACTAATTGGGCCCAATTAGGACATTGTCACTTAGGGGTGTACTCACTTTTGTTGCCAGCGGTTTAGACATTAATGGCTGTGTGTTGAGATATTTTGAGGGGAAACAACTGTTATACAAGCTGTATAGTCACTACTTTACATTTTAGCAAAGTGTAATTTCTTCAGTGTTGTCACATGAAAAGATATAATAAAATATTTACAAAAATGTGAGGGGTGTACTCACTTTTGTGAGATACTGTATAGTGTGTACCACGCCAGCTTTATAGAACAAATTTTCTCCTACATCACACTGCTCAACCCTTGTTAGCTTATGTACGGTGTAGTACATGCAATGGAGAAAACCAACAAAAGAAAAGCAAACAGATGAAGAGAATGGAAAGAAGAAGTAGAAAAACAGGGTGAAGAAAAAAAAAAAAGAGGAAAATAAGTGCACCCTCTACTGCCAGAACACAGGTTTCAGTCACTCTCAAGAGGAACCCAAAATATATTCAATCCAGGGGAACCCAAAATTTCTCAAAGAAGGCCAATCCGTCATGTAGAATTGCAGACAAGCATTCATTTTTCATGATCCATGTTAACTTGGCCTTCAAGAGCTCAAATGGGATTATGAGAGATTTCCAGGATCTCGCAGTTGAGATTCTGACTGCTGTGGAAATAAAAGAAATGAACTGTCTCACAAGCCCCAGGCTCCCCTCCACTGATCTTCCCAGTAGGGCCTGTTGTGGAGTTTAAATTAGGTTCACCTGGGTAAGGGAATAAATTAAGTTGTACATGCGGATCCAGAACCGCTTGACATCGGGACAAGTTCACCATGTGTGTAATATCATTCCCTTCTATCCACAGCCTCTGGATATTGGGCATTTTCAATGTTTCAATATACGTATTTATAAAAAAGCACTGCTCCTGGCCAAAAGGAATAAGTATTTTTTTTTTATCTTTTTTTTTTTTGCATTGGTATATGTAACCCAGGGCAATGTTCAATCTCCATGCCTACTAGCCCAGAAATGGAAAACGTCATATTTGGCAGATTCAGCTCACATTTTTTTAACTGGGGCACGGATTGCAGGATCCATTCACTGAACAATTCTCAAACTGAACCTGGGCATCCCTAAAGCTGATAATCAGACATCTAGAGGCAAAAAAAAAGTTCTGTTGGGTAAATCTCTGGATTACAGCTAAATTTCGCAGCAAAAGCTGCTTTTGTTATTTTCTTATTTTCTTTTTCCTATTGCCTATTTATTTTGTTATTTTTGGTTGGATCTCTGCTTTAAGCAAAGTGTATCTAAAGCTATTTTTTTTTTTTTTTTGTAGAGAAAACGGGGAAAGACTGGAGCCCTTGTTTTTTCTGCTGACTGTACCCCAGATACGAAGATTTACCCTTTCTATGTGCCCTTTTTTGCTATTCTGGGAAAGAAAATGGTATGAAATTCAAAATACTATGGTTGTCAGTAGAATAGGCAGAGAGCAGAAACCTTCCAAAATCTTCTCCAAAACTTTGGAGAAATTTCCTTAAATTTTCCAAGGGGGAGGGGGGGGGGTGTCACAAACAAGAAAGTGACACAGGCAGAAAGCAATCGGGCAGTGAAGAAACACCTTGATTGGATGCACCCTATTATAAATATTATAAAATACGCAAAATAAAACAATATAAGTCGCAAAAAAAAAAAAGATACAAAATATTAGTGTGTAGACTTAATGTACAATAAAGCTGTCCACACACTTTCACTTTACGAAAAGAATAAAAAAAATATAAGAAAGCAGCTTGACCATAGCTATCAACTGCTGAACATAATGTGTCTTTACAGCCTGAAACAAAAGATGAGAAATAAGAACCATTTATCCTAATGAATCCATTTTAACCCTTTCCCACCCAACCACAGCCGGCGCCATAAATCCTCCTCCACTCTTATCTGTCCTCATCCATCTCGTACACAATGAACAGTAAAAAAAAAAAATGAAACCCCGGTCTAGACAATTTCATCTTATCCTGAGTAATCTAGTTAGCACATGGCACAGTAACTAATCAAAAGTTTTGCATTTTTGTTTGCTAATTCAGTTTTAGGATACTTTTTGATATAATTAAACAAGCCGGCCGTCTTGATTAAGATCGGCTTTGAAGTCATTTTTATCAGTCTCAAATCAAATTAAAGTAACAAAATTAGATAAAAGGAAGCGACAAGTGGAATGCATACAAGCATGTAAGTGTATTTTTGGGAGAAAAAAAAATACTGTTATAATTACATAGAGCGTTTTGGATAAAGTTATGCACAATTTTACTTATTGAGAAAACAAAACTGGAGAATATTAATTGCTTTTTGAATAAAAATATACATGTTAAATTTATTTTTTTTAAGTCTTAGTGCACGTTGTTCTGGTAATCTTTATAAATGATTGTTTATATGGTTTTTGCATTGTGTGTACTCGTAGCAGTACAAACTGTAGCCGGCAGAGGGTAATCTTCAGCCAGCATCTAAAAAGTACCATCAGCAGTCTTACTGAAACCAACTTCTTTCAACCTCTCAGTGTTCCTCTCTCAGAACCTCTTAAATAATTTTCTGGTCTTTGGAGCCCAAGCTTAAACCAATTCAATTGATCAGGGGTCAATGGGAAAAAAGCCTCTTACAGAGGAATCAAACCCTTACGGAGGTTAGGAAGAATCCAACCTTTATAGTGGTGGTCATTAGGAAGAGTGTAACAATTGCAGTGGTGGTCATCAGGGAGAATCGAACCTTTACAATGGTGGTCATTAGGGAGATTTGAACCCCTATAGTGGTGGTCATTTGGAAGAATTTAACCGTTACAGAGTTGGTCATTAGGGAGAATCCAGGCTTTACAGTAGTGGTAATTTGGAAGAAACAAACCCTTACAGCCATGGTCATTAGGGAGAATTGAACCCTTAGAGCCCATTCACACAGGGGCAACTTTGGATCCGACTTCAAGTCGCCCCTAGTCGCCTCAAGTCGCGCTACATGAATAAATCAATGTAAGTGAATGGATCTGTCTTAATGCACACTACTGCAGTCGCTCTGACTTCAGAAAAGGTTCCTGTACTACTTCAATTCGACTTGAAGGCAACTTGTACCCATTGATTTCAATGGAAGTTGCCTCCAAGTCTGATCACTGTTCATACTGAGGCAACTTTACAGGAAGCAGAAAGGAAACAGAAAGTAATTTTTTGCATATTGTGAAAGATGATGTTACGCCGAGTAAATATATACCTAACATGTTATGCTTTAAAATTGCATGCACTCGTGGAATGGCGACAAACAACGATACTTAAAAATGTCATGACTTATGTATGTGTTTTCTTTTGTGCGCAAGCTCACAGGGACGGGAGTGCTTTAAAATGACTTTTTTTACGTTCTTAATAATTTTATCTTTTTTATTTCATTTAACACTGTCTCTTTAAAAAAAAAAAAAAATCGGATCACTTTTATTGCTGTCACAAGGAATGTAAACATCCTTGTAACAGCAATAGGTAGTGACAGGTACTCTTTATAGAGGGATCGGGGGTCTAAAAGACCCCAAATCCCTCCTTTGCACTTCAAAGTATTTAAAACGCCAAAATCGTCATTTTGGAATACTGTAATTTTTTTTTTAATTGGCGCCATTGGCAGCCGAGTAAACTGAAAGTGACATTGTGACGTCTCTTCCATGTTTTTACATCAGAGACCCGATCAAAGCCGTTTCCAGCTTTGTTTTGGGACTCCATACAGCCGGCGGACGTGCCGGATGGTCACTCCGGTCTCCTGGATGGAAGACCCGGGCGGGAGGAGGCCTGAGGGGGGGGGGGGTATAACCTTCCGCTCCTTATGATAACGTCCGAGCGGCTCATTAGCCGCATTGGTTGTTATCATGAGATAGCCGACCGCAACTGCAGGTATAACCATTTTAATCGAATGACGTACATATACCTGATTTTTCCTGAAGTGTTTAAGAAGAATGCAACCCTTACAGTGGTGATCAGAATGCCAACCTTAAAGTGGATGTAAACCCTCACATATACCCAGTGAAGTGAACAGCCTCATATGATACACAGAGAAAAAAATCCTCCTACATACGTTTTACATGTTTATCTGCTGTCTTCAGCTTGATATATTCTTTAGAAAGTTCTAATCGGGTTAGAGATTTTCTCTTCCTGTTCAGCACTGGAAGTGAAGTTTGGGCATACAGACAAGATAGCTGATTGGAGGAAAGGCACTCACCCCCACTCCACATAGGCAGAGACTTGCATGGCTGTCCTGTGACACGACAATATCTCTGCTAATCTATAGCAACTTCCCCCGTAACAAATTGCAGGTTGGTTTTATCACAGTCGATGGAGAACGTGTCAGAAGTTATTATGCTGATACCAGAAGAACGGAGCAGGAGAAATCCACGGGACTTAGTGCTTTGAAGAGAGATAAACACTGAAGATATATGTGCCCAGCTCAAATTTCATGAATGGGGTTTATATCCACTTTGAAGACATGTAAAAAGGTAACTTGAGTCATGCTGCTGACTTTATGAAGTGGTGTTGGCCCTGGCACTATGCAGGCACCATCAAATGAAAGTCTGGCAAAGCTCAAGGAACCCCTGGCAAGCTCTGGAGGAACCTTAGAGTTCTATGGAGCCCTGGTTGAGAAGTGCTGGTTTAAACCCCAACAGTTATACAGTTTCCCATAAAATACTGTTTTTAGCTTCTTCTTTTTTTTCATCTCAGTGCTCCTCCAGCCTCTTTCAGCCATTTCCTGCCTATATGCATTCACTCCATATTCAATAACACATTATTGCTCTGGACTGTCTTCGATGTCTGCATGTCCCCACCAGGGCAGCATGTAATAAGAAATCACTGAAGGAGGACCCTCATGGCAAAATCGCAATGAAATTTGAGCTGTGGGTGGTCCTGCAAACAAAACGCGACTCAAAAAAAATTGATTTAAAAACCAGCTTAGCTGAGTGAAAAATTATCAGTTCAACAGTTCAGTGGTGCCCCTGTACTTAGACTTCCTAAATACTAAATAGCCTGCATTGGAGATACCTAATCCATGCCTGTTCATCTCCTGTTTTAACCATAAAATTGCCAACCCACCATGCCAAAACCCCATGCATTGCACTCGGTTGAAGGGTGCTTGCTGTGCAGCCATCCTCATTTGCATAGGTTGTGTTACGTCTTGGTACCGCCTGCCAAAAGCAACACGCCGTTTGGTAGCACTGCACTGTGTGGTGGCAAAGCATTGTAGCCCTGGCACATGTTCAGCCCTGAGCGGCTGTATACCATTGTTCAGGCAGGCAGTCAGGAGGTGGTAAAACCACATAACATGGAATAGCCGCTTTTTCGGACATCTACTCACACCACATTCCCAATCTAATCACATCAAGGCTGTCCTCTTTCTAAAAATACAAGTTGCCTGGCCATCATAGAAGAAATGAATCACCGCTCAGGTAGACCTGATTCCAGGTGTATGTTAGTAAATCCTTCAGAGGAGGGGAGTCCCAGGTGCTGGCTAAATGCAAATGGAAGCAAGGTTTGGAACAGGAAAATCTGGATGCCGCACACTGGATGAAGTTGAAAAATCTTCTTTATTGTAAAACTTGGATCATCAAAAATACAGGACAATCAGGCAGATAGTACAGACACAGCTGACGCGTTTCGTACTCTAAATCGAGCGCTTACGCCTGATTGTCCTGTATTTTTGATGATCCAAGTTTTACAATAAAGAAGATTTTTCAACTTTATCCGGTGTGCGGCATCCAGATTTTCCTGTTCCAAACCTTGCCTGGCCATCATGCCTCTCCTTTGGCTTCAACACTTTCCATTCACTGACCCAGAAAAGGATGCTGTACTGACTTCCGGAATCTATGCCGTTGACCCAGAAAATAGAATCAGCCATTGCAATTAGCATTTCCAGAAGGAGGTCAGCAGTTGGAAATAATCAAAAATTTGAATTTTGGGTTCCTCCATTCATTTCCAGTGTGGGTTTTAATCTGATTGGCTGCTGTGTGTGTGTGGACATGGGCATTTAATATATTCAGACAATGAAATAAATGAGGTCCTATGTGATGAGAAGATAATCTGAATTCTGGCAGAAACTTTTTCTTACAATCTTGGTGAGCCGCTGTCCTCATGGGGCTCGCAGCGTGCTCTCTGTTCTAGGATCTGAGCTCAGCTGAGATTTGCTTCTTGCTGATGCAGACACAAAGACCAAATTAGCAGCTGCAATCAGCACAAATCTATCAGTGGCTTTGGGGATGTCATCTGTTTTCATTTCTTCTCTTCCCATGCTATTAATTCATCCATCAAATAACGGCGCATAGAGTCAGGACGGAGATGTCTCTTACAAAACTGTCTGTGCGTTAGAAGCTCAGCCATTCCACAATTTACATGTATGGAGCTTCACGAAATATTATATCGATCTAGAAACAGAGATACTGTTCCTTCTTCTTGTGTTTACATGTGTCGGATTTTGGAATGCATTTTAACCTCATCGTGCCGGTGTAACTCGTATATGCGGTGGCAGGGCTGTTGGTTTGAAAATAGTCGCAAAGCTCTGAAACGAAAAATTAACAAAGCATATCCTTCTATAGTGTGCGCTTCCTTCAGTCCAAAGTCTCCTTCTTTTGCTATCTGCCTGAGTCCCTTTTTGACAGGTTATGCCAACTCCAAGCAATCATGGCTGATGGAGGTGGGTGGCTCCAGCACAAAGCCTGTGATTGACAGCATCAGCTGTGCATGTTTCCCTATGAGACTGTTTGGGGGGGCACACTCCTAAACCTTGTGGACAGCCTTCCCAGAAGAGTTGAAGCTGTTATAGCCGCAAAGGGTGGGCCAACTCAATATTGAACCCTACAGACTAAGACTGGGATGCTATTATAGTTCATGTGCACGTGTAGGCAGGTGTCCCAATACTTATGATAATATATGAAGAATGCAATCCAGCCACTCCAGTTTTCTGGTCCCACAGCTTTTTGACGTACAAGTTAGGTTGGCCATACAATCATAGATTTTCTTTGCTTGGCCTGCACCTTGCTTATTCCATATGGCCCTTCAATTAAAGGGTGTTGGGCAGGAGATGGCCACTCGTTAAGCAAATTTTTGCATAGTGTATAGCCAGCTTTAATTTCAGTTTGTAGAAGAAGTTCAGAAGGCAATAAATCCACATTGCTAAAACAAAAACCCGAATACTTCTTACTGCACAAAGAGGGATCTGTGACTAGAGAGGATCCTGAGGTCTGTCTTCAGCCCTTCTATACCAGAAACTTCACAATTTGAGTTTTCCCCAAATGGGGGCCCCCATCTTATCCCAGGCCCCATAGCACCTGCATGGGCTGCTATGGCTATTGTTACGTCACCGTGCCAATGTAGTCTGTCCGTGGTTCCGATTGGGCTTCAGAATTATTCCTCTTATCAGACCTTGGCAGTGGTTTCTTTACACTCTTTCAGAACTTGATCTCAAATGTGGATTTTTCTGCCAGCTGACTAATTAAGTATTATTTTACGTTGGGAGCTTTCTCCACAAAATACACATCATATAATCGCAGGAGCTCTGTCACAACAACAGGGTGGAAAATGGAACTAAGTACTGTGATTGCGAGTATACTGATAATTATGTTCAATTAAACGTACACGTACACCCACCGAGGACAGCGACTTAATGTATAGTGGCTGTGGTTGTTTTAAGTAATAATGGCTATAGATAGCAAAGCGGATGTTGGGAGGGAGAAAACAATTACATGGTAGCAATGCGAGCTTAAGATGTTGTTGCCATAGAATTTTTACACGTAGGTTTATCCATGTTTAGCTCGTGACGAGCCATACTGTCCTGCAAAAGCTGAATTACCTGCAGTACTTTGAGCGAATCAGTGGCGGTGTGTCCATAAGGGCACACGGGCGCCGCCCCCCTTTCTCCTGCCACCCCCTCTATCATCAATAGATAGATTCATGCATTGCATGAATCTATCTATGGCTGCCGCTGCCACCCCCTATTTAGGCACCTTTTCGGGCGCCGGGCACCTGAATTACAGCTTTTTTTCTTTAAGCACCTGATTAGAGCCATAGGGTCTAATAGGCGTCAAAAAAGGTGACCTGTGAGCCCCATGCTTGGCGCTCGCAAGCTACTCAGCTGTGTTAGAAAAGCAAATGAATATTCACTTTCCTAACACTAAACCGCCTCTCCGCCAATCAGGTGCTTAGATCTGTTACCCATCACCTGATAGGCTGAAACGACAGGCGCTGTGATTGGACGCCTATCAGGCGTCCAATCATAGAAGAGGACGGGAATAGAGGATGGGAGAAGAAATCGAGGAGCTGCCCCACTGCCACCAAGACAAGGTAAGTACAGACAGCGGGCGGGGGGCACACTGGCAGAATTTTATATGGCACAGTGGCTGCGTTTGATGGGGCACAGTGGGAGCATTTGATGGGACACAGTGAGGCTGCATTTGATGGGGCACAGTGAGGCTGCATTTGATGGGCACAGTGGCTGCATTTGATGGGCACAGTGGCTGCATTTGATGGGCACAGTGGCTGCATTTAATGGGCACAGTGGCTGCATATGATGGGCACAGTGGCTGCATTTGATGGGCACAGTGGCTGCATTTGATGGGCACAGTGGCTGCATTTGATGGGCACAGTGGCTGCATTTAATGGGCACAGTGGCTGCATATGATGGGCACAGTGGCTGCATTCAATGCTGCACAGTGGCTGCATTCGATGGGGCACCTTGGCTGCATTTGATGGGGCACAGTGACTGCATCTGATGGGCACAGTGGCTGCATTCAGTGCTGCACAGTGGCTGCATATGATGGGCACAGTGGCTGCATTCAATGCTGCACAGTGGCTGCATTTGATGGGGCACAGTGGCTGGATAAGATGGGCACAGTGGCTGCGATTGATGGTAAAGTGAGGCTGCAATTGATGGGGGTTTTTTTCTGAATTTTTCAGTTTGCACACCCCCCCCCAAAAAAAAAAAAATTTTGAGCACCAGCCGCCACTGAAATATACAGTAAGTGCAAATGCCTAAGACAGCAATATTTTGAGAGGCAGAAAAGATACAGTTAAAGAGGAACGATAATGGTTGGGGGTATTTTTTCTTAAAGCTAAACTCTAGACATGTAATAGGGTAGCACAGTGGCTTAACTACTTCAGCCCCGGAAAGGTTTTGCCCCCTTAATGACCAGGCCATTTTTTGCAATACAGCACTGCGTCGCAATAACTGACCATTGCTGGGTCGTGTGACATTGTACCCAAACAAAGTTGATGTCCTTTTTTTCCCACAAATAGAGCTTTCTTTTGGTGGTATTTGATCACCTCTGAGATTTATTTTTTTTTGCACTATAAACACAAAAAGACTGACAGTTTTGAAAAAAACACAATATTTTTTACTTTCTGCTATAATAAATATCCCCCCCCCCCCCCCCAAAAAAAAAAAAAAATGTCTTCATCAGATTAGGCTGATATGTATTCTTCTACATATTTTTGGTAAAAAAAATCTCAATAAGCGTATATTTATTGGTTTGCGCAAAAGTCTACAAAACAGGGATTAGATTTATGGCATTTTTATTATTTTTTTTTTTTTTTTACTAGCAATGGCAGTGATCTGCGATTTTTAGCTGGACTGCAACATTGTGGCAGACAGATCAGACACTTTTGACACTTTTTTGGGACCATTGACATTTATACAGCGATCAGAGCTAAAAATAGCCACAGATTACTATATAAATGTCATTGGCAGGAAAGGGGGCGATCAAGGGGTGATCAAGGGGTTAAATGTGTGTCCTAGGGAGTTTTTCTAACTGTGGGGAGATGGGACTGCCTGGAGGAGGAGACCGATCGCTGTTCATAACCAGTAAGAACAGAAGATCTGTCTCCTCTCCCCTGACAGAACGGGGATCTGCGCGCCCCCTTAAATCGCCCGCCGTACACCTATGGCGATTTGGGCAGGGGAGCCAACCTGCCTGGACCCTTATTCAGTAAATATTTTTGTATATCAATGGGCCACAGAGGAGTATCAACGATATCATATGGCAACGTTCAATACTGGAGAAACACCCAGATAGTATGATGCATCTAAAATGCTATGTAGATGCAGGTCAATCGAATATTTGTCAAGGTAAGCATCTTAGGGAAGCATCTTACTCCAAATGGATCACAAAAGTTCTCCACACTGTCATATAAAAGGTCCATCACCTTAGGCCTGATTCCCACCTATGCATTTTTAGTGCTTTTTGTAGATTTGCACTGCAAAAAGCACTAAACATGGTTTCCTATGGAACATGTTCTGTAGTACAAATCTGCAAAAAAAAAAACAAGAGCGAAAGAACTTCAGTAAAACAAAGCACAGAAATTCCAAATCAACTTGAGCCTATCAGAGTCTACCAAATACTAGGGATTTTTTGGATATATCAGGCTTTGCAGGGAGAAAATAACAGCCACATTGCTGCTCCGTGTACAGAGCCCTGTGTTGTTAGCAAACACAGGGCTCTGTATTGTGATTCGTTAAGCTGATCAGCAGGTCCTGGCCATAAATCATTGTCTGGGACCTGCTGACCAACTTGTTCTGCACCGAATCATAGCACATATGGGGAAGCTAGTGCTCCCTACTTGGATATGCATGTGCACGATCCGACACAGAGCGGCCGCCCTGTCGCAGTCTTTTTGCTATGGGGTGGTATGCTTGTGGTTGTTGGATTATTGGATGTTGGTACCATAACCTTGCTTGATAACACTCATTCTAATTTTGGCTGTAGCAGGAGGTTAAGGGGAGAATGTCTGGATGTGGGAAGTAAAGTCCATCTGTGAATACTGGGGCAAGCACATAATTAGACCCAAAGACAATGACAGCACAGCCGAAGGAACCTGCTCTGGAGACCAGAGTGACTGTGGATTGTTGGGGATTGTGGATGCTGGGGAGAAACCTTAGACTGAAATGAAGACCTATGTGAGAGGTCACTAACCCTCACTGCGGGCCCACAAGCCATATTTTGCAGACCCCAGAATTAGGCCCTGTGACGGACAGCTTGACACCCCTCTTGGGTGTTTCCTTCAAGATACAGCTTCCTCCAGTCTGGAACCAGGAACCAGGTATTTTAGCTGAGCATTGCACCCAACAACTAGAAGACACTAGCTTAGGTGCAAACTGGAACTCACTTTATTGTAAACGTACACAGAATATGTATACTACACAAAATCAGATAAGAGCTTGATCAAGTTGTGCAAACTAAACAGTTACCGTATATACTCGAGTATAAGTCGAATTTTTCAGCACATTTTTTTGTGCTGAAAGTACCCCCCTTGACTTATACTCGAGTCAAGCACTTTTCTGCAGCAAAAAATTTCATTTTCCGAACCGAATTTGGGGCCTCCTATCTAATGGCCACTTGGTGCTAAGAACCCCAAATTTGGTGTGCTAACCCAGTGGAACTGGGTCCACAACATATCCAAAGCTGGAGTTCCTAGCACCAAGTAGCCTAAAGATACAGGGCCCCAAAGTAGGTTCGAAAAATGTCATTCTCTGCTGCAGAAAAGTGCTTGACATTTTCTGAACCAACTTTGGGGCCCCGTATCTCAGGGCCACTTGGGGCTAGAAACCCCAGCTTTGGATATTGTATGGTGCTACTGGGTTTGCACACCAAATCTGGGGTTCCTAGCACTAAGTGGCCCCGAGATATGGGGCCCCAAAGTCGGTCAACTGTGACCATCTGCAGCAATGTCATTTTGGGACCCTTTGGGTTCAGAGACCCCACATTTTGGCTGCAGCTAGGGGGCATCTAGGAACATTTAACTACCGAGTTTGAAGTTCGGGGGACCTATGGCTGCAAATGGGCACAGTGAGGCATGCAAATGGACACGGTGAGGTTGCAAATGGGCATTGTTGACCCTCTTTTCCACTTACAGTAGCTGTGCATTTCTCACCTTCGTCTTATACTCGGGTCAATACGTTTTTCCCATTTTTTTGTGGTAAATTAGGGCCTCGACTTATCCTCGGAACGACTTATACTCGAGTATATACGGTAGATAATTAACATAGCTAAGGAACAGCCAACATAAACAGTAATCACATTAAACAGTAGCTAACTAGTCACCTAGACAAGCCTAGGTAACTCAGTGCCCACCCAGACCGTTCGCCATTTGTTCCCCAGTAAGAAGACCTAGGGCTGTCCAAATCTCTAAAATAATCAGCAGACAGACAGAAACAATAGGTGACTCAATTAATAATGGGAATTCACACTTAGGAGGCACACAATGGGGAAATTACACCATGGGAGAAAGACACCTTAGTAAACAGATTATAGCAGGAAACCCCAGCATCAGGTTGTTTTGAGCTGGTTATATTAACATCTGCTCTGAGTCTCACAGTCTAGGAGGGGGTGAAGCAGCCATTGCCGATTTGGACACCAAGGCCCCAAATCTGTTCCTAGGTCCTAGATGCCCAGAGTCTGTGTGTTTAAGGAGACATGGACCCAAATCTGAAGCAAGACCACTCCAAGGGTCCCCCAGGAACACCCCCTCCAAGAATAAAGACCTGCCAAAAGCCAGGGCCCATAGTCAGTAGGCTACCCTGCAGTCCCCTGCAAAAGCCCCTGTCCTGGTTGGGTCTGTCACAGGCCCCTTTCACACTGACTGACCAATTGGGTCCACCTATCAGTTTTTCAGGCAGATCCAATCGGACCATCTATTGCTCTCTATGAACGGCGAATGTCAATGAACACCCCCAACATTCGATCCAATCCTGTCTGCTAAAAACAGGTAGATGGGGATCTGTCCCCATCCGTCTGGTGGATCGGATGACAGTCGGATGGAACCAGACAGGCGGTCCATTTCCATCTGACCACCCCATAAAGAAAAGTGGGCTGTGTCATGGACACAGACCTGTGATCCGCTGGCACAGTGGGGATCCACTGGAGGACTCTGTGAGTGTGCAAGGGGCCTTAGAGCATACAAAGCTGACATGTGTAAAAAGCTAATTATGTTTTGAATATTAACCACTAGCCTACCGCCCACCGTCATATGACGGCCGGACGGTAAGCCTATTGTTCTGACTGGGCGTCATATGACGTCCTCGCCCTCCCGAGCCGCTAGGGGGCGCGCGCGCGCCGCCGGCGGCGCGCGCGCGCGCCCGCTGCGTCACTCGGGACCCGGTGCGCGTGCCCGGCGGCCGCGATGTCCGCCGGGCACCCGCGATTGCCGGGTAACAGAGCAGGAGCGTGGATCTGTGAATGTAAACACAGATCCACGTCCTGTCAGAGAGGAGAGGAGACCGATGGTGTGTCCCTTGTACATAGGGACAGCGATCGGTCACCTCCCCCAGTCAGTCCCCTCCCCCCACAGTTAGAATCACCTCCTTAGGTCATACATTAACCCCTCGAGCGCCCCCTAGTGTTAACCCCTTCCCTGCCAGTCACATTTACACAGTAATCAATGCAATTTTATAGCATTGATCGCTGTATAAATGTGAATGGTCCCAAAAATGTGTCAAAAGTGTCCGATGTGTCCGCCGCAATATCGTAGTCACAATAAAAATTGCAGATCGCCGCCATTACTAGTAAAAAATAAATAAATAATAAAAATGCTATAAATCTATCCCGTATTTTGTAGACGCTAAAACTTTTGCGCAAACCAATCAATATACGCTTATCGCAATTTTTTTTTACCAAAAATATGTAGAAGAATACGTATCGGCCTAAACTGAGGAAAAAATTTGTTAAAAAAAAAAAAAAAAATGGATATTTATTATAGCAAAAAGTAAAAAATATTGTGTTTTTTCAAAATTGTCCCTCTTCTTTTGTTTATAGCGCAATAAATAAAAACCGCAGAGGTGATCAAATACCACCAAAAGAAAGCTCTATTTGTGGGGAAAAAATGCAAAAAATTTAATTAAGGTGCAGTGTAACATGACCGCGCAATTGTCATTCAAAGTGCGACAGCGCTGAAAACTGAAAAATGGCTTGGACAGGAAGGGGGTGTAAGTGCCCTGTATTGAGGTGGTTAATAAAAGTTGGATTTTATCCTGAATTTTCTTTCAAACCTCATATAATGAACGCCATTAAAATCCAATTTAATAACAAATTTCTCTTGACATAATATTCGCTGATTTTTGCTATTTGCATTTACAGTTGACATTTTCTTTTCCAAGCGTCATTTTCTAATTACAACTAAATTTAGGTGCTTTTTCCCACTTAATGTTTTTTAAAAGCTAAACATCTCCAGAGTTGGGATTCAAATTCTTTGCCCGTAAGCGCACTCCTCTTCTGGTTTTAGGATCATCTTACTATATTTTGGTTCTAATTTTCCTTTAATTAATAACTGTTTCATGATTGACTTGCAGGTGCGCCTCTCGGCGTCCTGTTTAAAATTCACAAATTAGCACATTCTCAACAAGGTTCAGTGAAGGTAGGTTTAAAACTAAATTTAATTACTAAACTCCTCCACATGAATGGATTATTCAGATTAAGGGATTTTACAGAGCAAAACCTGAAGAAGAAAACATGAAATATACTACATACACTTTTCAAAGCTTTCATTTTTTATTTTTTTTTTCAAAACAAGAAAGTGAACACATTTTGTTGGCTTGTCTTAAGAACATTTGTTTCTTTGGAGATACTTATCTTAAAATGAAATGGTAATTAAAAATACGGTAAACTTTTTAGGGACAAGTTTTTAAGGGACAGTCGCTCTTTTCACATTTAGTATTTATCTATAGCCATTTTTTTTTTTTTTTTTTTAGATTGGAACAGGTGAAACAGTGCTACAACCTCTTCAACCCCGGAAGGTTTATCCCCCCCCACATGACCAGGCCACTTTTTGCGATACGGCACTGCAGTATTTTAACTGACAATTGCGCGGTCGTGCGGCATTGCACCCAAACAAAACTGACGTCCTTTTTTTCCCACAAATAGAGCTTTCTTTTGGTGGTATTTGATCACCTCTGTGGTTTTTATTTTTTGCTCTATAAACAAAAAAAGAGTGACAATTTTAAAAAAAAAGCATTATTCTTTACTTTTTGCTATAATAAATATCCCCAAAAAATATAAAAAAAAACAAAAACAAATTTCTTCATCTGCATATTTCAAAAAAAATATTTAAAAAATCTACATCTACATATTTAAAAAAAAATTTGCAAAAAATACGCGTATATTGATTGGTTCGCGCAAAAGTTATAGCGTCCACAAAATATGGGATAGTTTTATGGCATTTTTATTATTATTATTTTTTTATTAGTAACGACGGCGATCTGCGATTTTTATCGTGACCATTTTGTGACCATTGTCATTTATACAGCGATCAGTGCTATAAAAATGCACTGATTACTGTCTAAATGACACTGGCAGGGAAGGGGATAAAAACTAGGGGGCGATCAAGGGGTTAAGTGTGTCCTGGGGAGGTGTTCTAACTGTGGGAGGGATGGGCTACCACTGACATGACAGCGATCACTGCTCCCGATCACAGGGAGCGGTAGATCTCTGTCATGTCACTAGGCAGAACAGGAAAATGCCTTGCTTAAATAGGCATTTCCCCATTCTGCCACTCCGTAACACGATCGCGGGCCCCCGCGGACATCGATTCCGCGGGACGCGCGAGGCACGGTCATGGAGTACGCGGTGCGTGCATGCGCCTACAATGCCACGGTTTAAAGGGGACGTACCTGTACTCCCATTTGCCCAGCCGTGCCACTGTGCCGACGTACATCATCGTGCACTGGTCGGCAAGTGCTTAAAATCCCCCCCCCCCACATGACCACATGACCAGGCCACTTTTTGCGATACGGCACTGCAGTATTTTAACTGAAAATTGCACGGTCGTGCGATGCTGTACCCAAATTAAATCGAGGTCCTTTTTTTCCCACAAATAGAGCTTTCTTTTGGTGGTATTTGATCACCTCTGCGGTTTTTATCTTTTGCGCTATAAACAAAAAAAAAACAGACAATTTTGAAAAAATAAATATTCTTTACTTTCTGCTGTAAAACACATCCAATAAAAAAATGTAAAAAATCAAATGCCTTCATCAATTTAGGCCAATATGTATTCTGCTACATATTTTTGGTAACAAAAATCCCAATAAGCGTATATTGATTGGTTTGTGCAAAAGTTATATGGTGTACAAACTATGGGATATATTTATGGATTTTTTTTTTTTTTACAAGTGATCAGCGATTTTTAGCGGGACTGCTACATTGCGGCGGACAAATTTGACACTAAGTGACACTTTTTGGGGACCAGTGACACCAGTATAGTGATCAGTGCTAAAAAAATGCACTGTCACTGTACTAATGACACTGGCAGGGAAGGGGTTAACATCAGGGGCGATCAACGGGTTAAATGTGTTCCCTGGGATTGCTTTCTAACTGTGTGTGGGGGGAGGGGGGTGCTTTGACTGTGGGAAGACAGAGATCCGTATTCCTGCGTAACAAAATTACAAAATCTCCATTTTCCCCTCTGACAGAACGGCAATCTGCCTTGTTTACATCTTCCATTCTGTCTGCCTCAGGAATGATCAGGGGATCCACCGGTGACCTACTCCTACTGTGATTGGACACAATGGGATGTCCTTCGGACCATCTGATCGGCTCCCGCTGTGTCCAACCACAACAGAAGTGGGTCACCGGTGGTGCGCACCCCAGACCCAGCAATTGAAATCATGTACAGGTATGTGATTTCGAGCTGAAGGGCCGCCCTGCTGCAGTAAATGTACGTGGAGCGGACCGGAAGCGGTCTATATCTGCAGCTCGGGATACCGGGTGTTTAAGCAAAGCAGCTTCTGATAGTCTCAAGTACTATGCAATCCACAGGGAAAAGACGGAACTCCGATATGTCAGCACAAATGGTTATCTTCAATTGTAAAATGGTGGGGTACAGCTGATAAAAAAACTCAGGCCGAAACGCGTTGGTGTTTTTCTCAGCTGTACCCCACCATTTTGCAAACGAGGATAACATTTGTGCTGACATATCAGAGTGCCGGCTTTTTCATGTAGACTATGGAACTACCTTGGCAATTGCCACAGTCACGTTTGACAAACAAATGCACGAGTTGAGCGAGTTGACATAAAGACTTAAAAATGTCACACTGCGAAGCAATGCATCACCTGTCAACCATTTAAGACAGGTGCAATGTAACATTGTAGGTGGCCAGTTTTTCTTGCACTTTCCCACTGGCCACCCTTAGTTTGTGAAAGTCCTTTTATTCCAAAATCATGTAGACTATGGAACTACCTCGGCAATTGCCACAGTCACGTTTGACAAACAAATGCACGAGTTGACCGAGTTGACATAAAGGCTTAAAAATGTCACACTGCGAAGCAATGCATCACATGTCAACCATCTAAGACAGGTGCAATGTAACATTGTAGGTGGCCAGTTTTTCTTGCACCTTCCCACTGGCCACCCTTAGTTTGTGAAAGTCCTTTTATTCCAAAATCAAATGTTAAAGCAAACACAATTTTGATGTACATTTGAGCAGCATCCATCAATTCATCAAATGTACTGATAATGTTAATTTTTCCAGCCTGTTCCCTTCCCGTTCTTTGCAACCTTCTACTCCCTTCACTTCCTCGTCACCCGTCCTTCCCACCCCCTTTTAGTTTCTAATCTTTCCTTGTTTTTCCCCCGCGGTCTTCCTACTCCTGGCTCGGGCTCCTATCTAGGCCTGCCCCTTAGTATTCCTTTATTGCCCACCCTGACCTACAGTCTCCCAGTACTCTTGTGCTCTTTGGTACTCTCCCCCATGGAGGTGCCAAACTGCTGCCTCTGGTATTATTTGGGCATGGCCTGGCATGCCTATTTATATACATTCCACCTTATCCCTCCCCCCCCACCCCCTTCTCTACCCATGCTATTAATAAGTTGTATACGCCTAGCATTTCAGACTATCCCTTGTCAATTTTACATTGTATTTTTTAAATGTAACTGCCTACTCCCAAACTATCATTTGAAGTAAAACACATAGCCAAGTATTATTCTCCAAAATTTTTTTTATTGTGCATTAAAAAAGAAAACAAATAAAATTAGACATGTTATCTGCCAATAGAACTTAACCAAACAGTGCATTCTATGCATCCAAAAATATAGAAAATATACCAAATCAAATCATTATTATTCAACCAAAAAATAAAATAAAAGCCTCATGCATGTGTCCTGCTTCTTAATATAGGCAGTCAACAATGCCAAGAGTTGGTGGAAGCAGGGGTCCGTCATCTGGAGATAATTCCGAAAATCATCCGGATTATTCTCCTGGAGCTCCCGCAGCAAAGGCATATGACATAATTGGTCACCATTAATAAAGCAACCAATTGTTGGTCCAAGAACTCCTCCTCCTCCTGTTACTGGACTGGACTTGGGTCAAAGCAATAACTCCAAGGCCAATAATAAATAACACGTTATCTCCTCCGATTCCACAACATGTCTGGTTGAATAACGGCCGTTCAGAAATGAACTGAAAAGCACAAAATGAAAAGCGCAAACTGAAAAGCGCTTAATGAAAAGCGCAAAATGAAAAGTGCAAATCAACACTCACCAAACTTCTACTAACACGAAAATTAGCAGAAGGAGCCCAATGGGTGGCGCTAAAGAGCTGAAAAACCACGTAGTACGTCACTACATTTGTGTTTGTTGGCCGACAATTCCTTGCCGTTTGTATGCAAGACAAAATCCAGGCACAAAAGTCCGAGGTTTTGTCTGCGAAAAATCCGATCGTGTGTACGAGGCTTAAGACTGGGATGCCATTAAAGTTCATGTGCGTGTAAAGGCAGACGTCCCAATACTTTTGGCAATATTGTGTATAGATAGACAGATTAAAAAAAAAAAAACTTAAAAATGTAAACATTAAAAAAAAAAAATAGAAACGTAAAATCAGAAACTTTTTTTATTCCCATTACACCTTAACTGAAAATGAACAATTTGACAGTGGATTTGGTTACTGCCAAAAAAAAATGTTCCATTGTGAAAATCACTTCCTGTACTTATGTCTAAAATTTCCACCAGCAATAACTTTGGAATATTCTTAGACTGCAGTCACCTCACATCATTTTACGTATCGTTACCTTTTGCCATTTTTAAAACTGCAAAGACACTTATCTTTGATCTTCTGCAAATTATCCATGATTAATCTCTTTCATCCCCCCCCCCCTCAAAAAAAAAACTTACTTAAATTTAAATGCAAATGCAATTTTCCTAAAAATGTAATTCACAGCACCATTAGTTTCCTGATATTTTTACCACACATTTTCAAGGTTATTACCGAGTGCTATAACTTAGGCAATTAAAAATAAAAAGTCACCTTTTTTGTGTAGACCATTGTGTGTCCTTCTATATATTGAATGGTTAATAAAAATGTCATTCATAAAAACAGGTGCCCATTTTTCCTGTCTGAAATTGAACATTAAATTGCAAAAAGGAGATTTAAAGGGGATTGTTCATTTAAAATAGTTGTGATAATAATAATGAAAAAAAAAATGTTGCAGCCCCCCCATTTATCTTTTTATCAATTAAAAAAAAAAATCGAATTACTTTTAAACTTTAATATCTTGTTTACTTCTTTTATTACTAAGAGTCATTAACCACTTCAGCCCCGAAAGGATTTACCCCCTTCCCGACCAGAGTACTTTTTTGCGACTTGGCACTGCGTTGCTTTAACTGACAATTGCGCGGTCGTGCGACGTTGCACCCAAACAAAATTGATGTCCTTTTTTTCCCACAAATAGAGCTTTCTTTTGGTGATATTTGATCACCTCTGCGGTTTTTATTTTTTGCGCTATAAACAAAAAAAAAGCGACAATTTTGGAAAAAAAAGCAATATTCTTTACTTTTTGCTATAATAAATATCCCCCAAAAAATATATTAAATAAACAAACAAATTTCTTCATCAGTTTAGGCCGATATGTATTCTTCTAGATATTTTTGGCAAAAAAAAAATAGCAAAAAATAAGCGTATATTGATTGGTTTGCGCAAAAGTTATAGCGTCTACAAAAAAGGGGATAGTTTTATGGCATTTTTATTATTAATTTTTTTTATTAGTAATGGCAGCGATCTGCGCTTTTCTTCATGACTGCGACATTATGGCGGACACGTCGGACACTTTTGACACCATTTTTGTGACCATTGTCATTTATACAGCGATCAGTGCTATAAAAATGCACTGATTACTGTGTAAATGACACTGGGAAGGGAAGGGGTTAACACTAGGGGGCGATCAAGGGGTTAAGTGTGTCCTAGGGAGTGATTCTAACTGTGGGGGGGATGGGCTACCACTGACATGACAGCGATCACTGCTCCCGATGACAGGGAGCAGTAGATCTCTGTCAGGTTGCTAGGCAGAACAGGGAAATACCTTGTTTAAATAGGCATCTCCCCATTCTGCAGCTCCATGACACGATGGCGGGCTCCCGGTGGACATTGAGTCCGCAGGACCCGTGAGGCACGGTCACATAGAAAGCGGCGCGCGTGTGCGCCAACAATGTCACGATTTAAAGAGGACGTATCCGTACGCCCATTTGCCCAGCCGTGCCATTGTGCCGACGTACATCGTCGTGCGCTGGTCTGAGCCTAAAATCGAAATGAGCATGCCAAATTTAGCAGGGGCAATGTATGCATTCATTAATTTGATAATAAATCATTTATTAATCTAATTTTATATAATGTATAAACCACGACCAACAGTCGGTGTTGATGGGGGGGTTCCCTCTCGCGGAGCCATTGTGTTCTCCCGATGGGGGGGGCAGGGAAAGCCGTTCACTGCTGGGAGAACACAGTGATTATTGTTAGCGGCGACAGCAGCTGCTAGCAATAATCGCATTTAAAACCCAACAGGCTGGCTGAACCCAAGTTAATCGCTTGATCAACTTGGGTACATTCAGCCTGCCCATGCATAGGTAGAATCTCAAGAAAAAGAGAAATGGAAGGCGCGCACACCTACAGTAGTGCATTAGCAAAGATAATTTAATAAGAAATCTTTGTATAAAAGTGTGTACTCACAAAATGCAACTGACAGAAGGCCATAAACACAGTGCATGGACATGCACAGAATACAGGGTACAGCTAACGCGTTTCGGGGGTGCACCCCTCTTCCTCAGAGCTAGGCCTTGCTATGAGGAAGGGGAATGCGCCCCCGAAACACGTTAGCTGTACCCTGTGTTCTGTGCATGTCCATGCACTGTGTTTATGGCCTTTTGTCAGTTGCATTCTGTGAGTACCCACTTTTATACAAAAAATTCTTATTATTAAATTATCTCTGCTAATGCACTAGGTGTGCGCGCCTTCCATTTCTGTTTTTCTTGCAGTTCCTTTCGGATTACCCCGTCTGAGGAAGGCAGCATCCACCCAGTTTTGGGATACTATATGTTACTACACATCTTGGAAGACCTATTAGCGCTGGAAGTGACTATGGTTAGAGTCTCAGCCTGTTCTTCCTGAACCGCCAGGATACGAACCGTCCATGGCCATCTTTGGTGTTTCTAAATCTGCTAGTGCATCTAAAGCCTCGTACACACGATCGGACTTTAAACAAACTTTTCCGTGGATTTCTGTCCAAAGGGCGTTGGCCGCGAACTTGTATTGCATACACACGGCAGGACTTTTTAGGCAACAAACACGAACGTAGTGACGTTTCAACGTACTGACGACGCTTCAAAAGAGGGAGTTCAATTCTCCGGCGCCACCCTTTGGTCAACTTCTGTATTGTTGTCTGGTCTTTTGCATTGGTTCTGAGCATGTGTGTTTGTACCTTGGACTAAAGTCCGATGGTTTTGTGTACACACGATCGGACTTGACGACGTCGGACTTTTGTTGCAGCCAAGTTTCTCTGTTCTCACAGCCAACATTTGTCCGATGAAAACCGAAAAGTTTGTCCGATGGAGCGTACACACGATCGGATGTTGCCTTAAAACAGCTAATTTGCATGTTTGTTGTCAAAAAGTCCGATCGTGTGTACGCGGTCTTCATACTCCGCTCTCCCCCCCGGTCTTATAGGGCGTACACACGGTCGGACTTTGTTCAGACATTCCGACAACAAAATCCTAGGATTTTTTCCGACGGATGTTGGCTCAAACTTGTCTTGCATACACACGGTCACACAAAGTTGTCGGAAAATCCAATCGTTCTGAACGCGGTGACGTAAAACCTGTACGTCGGGACTATAAACGGGGCAGTGGCCAATAGCTTTCATCTCTTTATTTATTCTGAGCATGCGTGGCACTTTGTCCGTCGGATTTGTGTACACACGATCGGAATTTCCGACAACGGATTTTGTTGTCGGAAAATTTTATCTCCTGCTCTCCAACTTTGTGTGTCGGAAAATCCGATGGAAAATGTCCGATGGAGCCCACACACGGTCGGAATTTCCGACAACATGCTCCGATCGGACATTTTCCATCGGAAAATCCAACCGTGTGTACGGGGCATAATAATGCTTCTGTCCAAAGGTGCCCCCCTGTGCTCCTTCATCCAGACTGGGGGGGGCGCTCTATTACAGGAGGTGTGTTACTGGCCAGATCACCAGGTGAAAAGAGTGAGAAAAAGCCTAAAAAAGAAAACGAATGCAGCCACCGCATCTAATGATTAGTAAACTGTAATATATGACATTTTTTTGGTTTTGGGTTTATTACCATTTTAAATCTGGACATAGCAGGATTTCTTTTTTTGCGGAGATTTATTTAAAATAAACGATGAAATAAATAGAAATAGATAGGAAATAAATCACCTCGCCAAAGAGGTTCTGTGTCCCCGAACATCTTTTTCAGAATCTGTGTGATTATTCATTTTCTTGTATTTACCGGCTCAGCAATATTAAAAAAAAAAAAAAAAAAAGTTTGCTTGATCTGTTCTAATCCAATATTCCCATACTTTGTGACATCTGCCCGTTTTGTGAGTATTATATTCTGCAATAGGGTATGTGTCCTGATCAAATTAGCAATTTAATTAACTCAGCAGCGAGAGGGTCAGCAAAGTTCACGTTCCATTCTTTAATAACGTTACATTAGCATCGGTTTAATTTAAAGACAACGCTTCGGGAACACGTCCACTCCAAGATGTGAACTGCCGATGTTAACCAGCACACTGTGCTAAGAACCTTCACATGAAATACCTTGGTCTGTCCAGCCAGTATGGTCACCATCCACAGGCAGCTTAACTCTCCAGTAGGACACAGAAGTTTAAAGTGGATGTAAGCCCAATTTTTTTTTTTTCTTATGTCATAATGTAGAGTATAAGATTTCCTATCATTTGAGCCCAGTCTTGCCACACAGAGTTAATCCATCTCTGAGCAATCCTCTTTTATTGTTCAGTGAGATAAAACTTGACAAACAGAGAAAAACTTTGTCAAATCCTCCCCCTTGCTGTGAGTGACAGGTGATTTACATATCTCGTGCACTAGCCTAAGACATGCATTATTTTTTAATTCCCTCCCCCACTCCTGTCTTCAGCAGCTCTGCCAGGATTGGCTGTTCCACACCTCAGCATGATTGGGCATGCTGAAGTCATGTGGTTACTTTCCTGTCTTTTCACTGGATGTTAGAGATCATAGCAGAAGTTCAGTGTAAGAAATACACAGGAGAAAATGCATATTGACAAGGGGAGTGTAGAGGTGGGCGGGGAGTCTACTGACATCACGACTCCACCCACCGAGCTCCAGACAACAGACCCACCCACAGAATCTGCAGTTTTTTGGGTCTAATAACAGACAGAGGGGAGACATTTGACAGGTAAAGATACATGCAGGAGGCATGTATATCCTTATAGATAACCCCTATGGCAGGAGTTTAGAAAGGATGACATTGGGTTTACGTTCACTTTAATTCAAGATAGTTTTACCTTTTGACCACTTCAATACTGGACACTTTTACCCCCACCCCCACCCCCTTTCTGCCCAGGCCAATTTTCAGCTTTCAGCGCTGTCACACTTTGAAGGACAATTGTGCGGTCATGCAACACTGTACCCAAATGAAATTTTTATTTATTTAATTTTTTTTTCACAAAAATAAAGCTTTCTTTCGGTGGTATTTAAAGTAGAACGAATGATTCACAAGGAATCAAAAATACACCACCGATCAACCCTTTACAGTAAATTTTTTTTTTTAAGCCGCAACCGATCAGGGGCCAATTGAAGCCGTTTATCAAAGCATTTGGGACATGCAAAATGGATCTTTATCCTTTGTGGCTATTGAGGAATATATTTATATGAAATGTTGCTGTCCGGAGTTTAGCTTTAACCGCTTCAGCCCCGGGAAGATTTTACCCCCTTCCTGACCAGAGCACTTTTTGCGATTCGGCACTGCGTCGCTTTAACTGACAATTGCGCCGTCGTGCGACGTTGCACCCAAACAAAATTGACGTCCTTTTTTCCCCCCACAAATAGAGCTTTTTTTTGGTGGTATTTGATCACCTATAAACAAAAAAAGAGCGACAATTTTGAAAAAAAAAAAACAATATTTTTTACTTTTTGCTATAATAAATATCCCCCCAAAAAATATATAAAAAATATTTTTTTCCTCAGTTTAGGCCGATATGTATTCTTCTACATATATTTGGTAAAAAAAAAAACAATAAGAGTATATTAATTGGTTTGCGCAAAAGTTATAGCATCTACAAAATAGGGGATAGTTTTATGGCATTTTTATTTAAAATTTTTTTTTTACTAGTAATGGCGGTGATCTGCAATTTTTATCAGGACTGTGACATTATGGCGGACACATCGGACAATTTTGACACATTTTTGGGACCATTGGCATTTATACAGCGATCAGTGCTATGAAAATGCACTGATTACTGTAAAAATGTCACTGGCAGGGAAGGGGTTACCACTAGGGGGTGATCAAGGGGTTAATTGTGTTACCTATTGTGTGTTCTAACTGAAGGGGGGAGGAGACAGTGTAGGGAAGATGACAGATCGCTGTTCATACTCTGTATGAACACACGATCAGTCTCTTCTCCCCTCAGAGAACTGGAAACTGTGTGTTTACACACACAGATCCTGGTTCTCCGTGTGCCCCGAGCGATCTCGGGAGCCCAGCGGTGATCACGACCGCCAGGCACTCACATTGGCTCCGTGGGCGAGCAGTGGGCATAACGCACATAACGTTGTTTAGCCCAGCCGTGCCATTCTGCCGCAGTACAACTGCGGCGGATGGTCGGCAAGTGGTTAAAGTGTTACTAAACCCACAACAGTAAAATCAGTCTGTATATGCAGTAAAGCATGCTTGTTATACTCACTGTGGAACCTAAGGCGATAATCCTCTGCATTGTGTAAAAAGGCTGCTTGATCCTGTCTTCTCTGCTCCTCCCCTTCTATTACTGCCCCCAATCCATCTCCTGATAACAGAGCCTTGGGGGGGCACTCTGCACATGCTCAGTTTGGTGTGTATTACTAGTTTTTTTTTTTTTTTTGGGAGGGTGCATGTCATCAGCACAGAGCCAATCAGCACTGTCCAGTCAGAGGGTCAGGGGTCCTGCAGCCTCATAGAACAATCCGTGGAGAATAAAAACTCCTCCTACAAGCTTTAACCAGACACTGATAGAAGTCGCAAGATTGCTCTATACCACTGATGAGAAAAGGTATTTAGCAGTTTATATTTACTAAAATAATTGCAGTTCCATGTTCTGTGTACTGTGGGAGATCAGATATAGTGAATGCAGAGTCCTGGGATTATAACACTTTAAAGTGGTTGTAAACCCTAAAAAAAAAATTAAAAAAAACCTGCAAGACAAAGGCATAATGAGATAGTATACATAGCATACTAGCTCATTATGAATTACTTACCTGAGATCGAAACCCCCTCAGTTCACTGCTCCGGCGACCGACATCGCTCCCGGGGGTTACTTCCAGGTAACGCAGCTCCGGCGCTGTGATTGGCCGGAGCCGTGATGATGTCACTCCCGCACTTGCGCTCAGGAGCCGTCAGTAATGGCACAGTCTAACTGAGGTAACGGCACATACACGCCGTTGCTTGAGTTTGCTTAAGTGCGCATGTGCCGATGACGTTGGCACATGCAAATACAGGGGATATCTCCTAAACCGTGCAGGTTTGGGAGATATCCAGTGTAGCTACAGGTAAGCCTAATTATAGGCTTGCCCATAGTAAAAGTGGTTGTAAAGGGTTTACAACCACTTTAAGTGGTTAAAGGCCATAGAAACAAATTTTGGATGCCTGCCTTTGGATAGCAATTCTACCTTTTTCATTCCTGGAGACACAATGGTTAAAGTGGTAGTAAACTCTGTTTTACCACGCATAGCTACAGGTAAGCCTATAATAAGGCTTACCTGTAGGTACTGTGAATATCTCCTAAACTTGCACTGTTTAGGAGATATTCAGAGAGCATGCAGTCGGTGACATTGTGTCGTAAATGTGACATCAACGCGCACCTGGCCACTTATGTAGCCACGTACCCAGAAGGAAGACCAGGTGAAGGTGGAAGCCCTCTCAGCATTTGAAGGTAAGTCTCTCATAATGTGCTAGTATGTAATGCATACTAGCATATTAGGACATTGCCTAACAGGGGATTTTTTTTTCTTCAACTGTGGTTTACTACCACTTTAATAGGTTGCATTCGTAGATCTAAACACCTCTGCCGTCGCCAACTCAAAGACGGTAAAGATTGCAATATTTTTAAAGTACGGGGGGGAAAAAATGTTACAATTGAAAGCCGCATGATACAATTTCAGTTCTGTATTTCCAGGTCTCTAAATATGCTGGAATATTTCCTATACGCCACGCTGAGAGGTCTAGGTCAATCGAGGCTTATTATTGTATATATTATGTTCAATTTTGTGAAATGCAGATGCTTTCATCTGCAAAGGATTCTGTCCATTTTCTCTAAGTGGCTATTCAGGAGCCTCGATCTGTCAGTGGCACTCCCTCACATCCAGGGCACAAGACACTTCTAAATGGAGAGCCAGCTGCCTGCCAGATGGGGCACAATCTGCCGCTCTCCCTCGGCCGTGCCACACTCGCCTCTCGCAGATCCTCGGCACCAACCTCTGGACCTTGGGGGTGAGACCTGGAATATATTGCGGCACCCTAAATTGTTTAATGAGCATGTGTTGGACGTAATGACGGGAGATTGGAACAAGCTGTACTCTAATGTAGGGAACATACGCGCTCAATGAAAGGCCCTGCGTGGGATTCTTTTTCCTGATTCTTGCCAAGAAGGCGTCCATCTTTGCCTGCAGAAAAATCAGTCGGATTGCTGACTCGTGGATGAAGCCTTTTGCAGTTTTAATATTCGTTGTTATAAAAAGAAAAAAAAAAAGTAAACTGCATTCCAGGAAAAAAGTAGTCAACCATGAAATCATTAATGCCATTTATTTATTTATTACAGGTACTTAAATAGCGCTGTCAATTTATGCAGCACTTTATATGAGTCCCTAACTCATGTAGCACTGCCCTGGAAGGGGTCGCTGAGTATAGATTTCCCTGGGCCTACCTCTGATTATCCTGCAGCCAGATGATTGGGTATTTTCACACCAGGTGCACACTCATCCGCTTATTATCCAATGACCAAACTAGGGGATTTGTTTTTTTGTATTTATTGGTAGAACTTGGATAGGAGAAGGGATTAATGGGATACTATACCTTTAACTATGCACAAATGAGGACAACTCTCACTCGGCCTCACTTGGTTGAACTAAATAGCAGACCCTCTGCTGAACCATACAGCATAGGTATGGAAGAATAAGTCCTTGGCTTGCTCTGGTAGCAGACTCAATGAACTCTGATTCTTCGGAACACTAACCAGTATCCCCTTTAGCTGGCGCCCATCCACTGACTTTACTAGCTTGCAGGGATGGCCCTCACAGAACAGGCCCCTAGACTTAGGTCTATACTCACAGTAGCCAGGAACAGATCCTTCTAGGTGTGTCTCCCTCCCAGTCAGCTCTGCAGGACATCTGGGCTGCAGCTTCTGCGACTCTGGCCCTCAGGTAGGGTTGTCACGTCATCCCTTTAATCCAGGACACATATTAATTACACAGGTTCTGAGGCTGATTTAATGCAGATAAGGCACCAAGTGAGTTTAATTACCACCTTAATCAGCCACAGAACCTGTGTACTTAATGTGTGTCCTGGATTAAAGGGATGATGTGGCAACCCTACCCTCAGGTCGACTACCTGAAGCCACAGGGTAGCCTGTACAGAGGAGGGGCAGCCCCCCCATCCTCCTGGACCCCGCTCTCCAGCCAAAGACCCTGTGCACATGTGCTCTCTTGGAATAAATACAGTCACCCAGCATTCCTTGAGGCACCTTCCTCTGCCAATAGCCAGGTCTGTATCTACACCCATGCTCCCATTTGTCAGGTTTCTTCCCACTGTCCAATATCCCCCTTCCTATTGGACCAGTGTGAAACAGGCAGACAACATGAGCAGCATCTGTTCACACTGAGCAGACCCTATCAATGGATTGCTGCTCCCTGTAAGGCAGAGAACACCTACATTTGCCTGACTGTCCTCCTGTTAAGCAGGGAAACCCTGTACTCTCTAGCACCTACCTAGGAGGGTGTTGCATCCACATTCATACATACACATACTAGGGCCAAGTTAGATAGGAGCCAATTAACCTCCCAGCATGTCATTGGAGTGTGGGTGGAAACCCACGCAGGCACAGGGAGAAAATACAAAGTCCAGGCAGGTAGCGCCATGGTTGGGATACAAACCAACAACCCTAGCACTGCCAGGTGGACATGGTAAACACTTAGCTACTGTGCTGCCCTCGCCGTTGCCAGCATTTTCTCTCCAGGGTTCTGCAGGGTGCCGGTTTTCAGCAGTTGGATTGACCAGAGCAGGGTGGCAACACTCGAGCATGCATAGGATTGCAGTCATACCATCACACTGGCAGTGTACTGGAATGTAAACTGAGTTGTGCAAGTGCAGTTCAGTATCCATTCCACAGATCATTGTAAATAGGCAAGCAAGTGTACTTATCAAATCTCAGAAAAAAATCTGCGCTAGGTCAAAGTAATATAAAAGACAAGCAGCCACTTAACCAACTGTGATACCAGCTGTGAAAAAATGAAAAAAAAAAAAAAAAAAAGCAGCGCTAAACCATCAACTTAAATAGAAATACAAAAGTGCAAAGGACATATATCATATTCTCTCCAACAATTATATACATTCATATAGTCACACATGAATTAAAACAAATAAATCCAAACACGCATCAAAATGATCCCTTCCAGGAATTCAGCAAGCTCATATATTTACACATAATGCCGCGTACACACGACCGAACTTTACGGCATACTTGGTTCGGCGGACCGGAGTCCGTCGGACAATTCGATAGTGTGTGGGCTCCAGCTGACTTTTTTCCCCCAAAAGTTCGACGGACCTAGAAAAGAAACATGTTTCAAATTTTTTCGACGGACTCGAGTCCGGTCGAAAAGTCCGCTTGTCTGTGTGCTAGTCCGACGGACAAAAACCGACGCTAGGGCAGGTATTGGCTACTGGCTATGAACTTCCTTGTTTTAGTCCGGTGTACGTCATCACGTACGAATCCGTCGGACTTTGGCTGATCGTGTGTAGGCAAGTCCGTTCATTCGGAAAGTCCATCGTAAAGTCCGTCGAAAAAGTCCGCAGGACAAACTCTGCCGTAAAGTCCGCTTTTGTGTACGCGGCATAAGTTATGCAATTCCATATACTTTCATATTAAAAAACATGTGAAAGTGTGTGGAAAAGTCCTTCCAGTATGTGAAAACAACTTAAAAAGTCCAAAAAATGCAAAGGTGCAACGAAAATTGATAGAAACAAAAAATATCCTGAAGCATAGCTCCCAACTGTCCCTGATTTCGAGGGACTGTCCCTGATTTGGAGAAATGTCCCTCTGTCCCTCTTTCATCCTCATTTGTGCCTCATTTTTGTCTGATCTATATAGTTGTATATAAAATGTGCTTTTTATCTTTCAAAAAGTGTTTCCCAGTGCTTAACATTTCATCCAAATTCTAAATGGCTGCATTTGTAAATTTGAATAGCCAATATAAAGGAATAGTAGTGGTAAAAAAACTCCTTGTGGATTTAATTAACCTTTTTTTTTGGTTAATTCTCCTTTAAGGGGGTGTGTCAGGGGGGCGTGTCCTATGCCTACGTATGTTTGCAAGTAGGTGTCCCTCATTCCCATCTCAAGATGTTGGGAGGTATGCTGAATCGCTACAAAGGTCTGTAGGGTTATGTATAATTGGATATAGCTGTGACGTAAACAATCCGTGGTTGATAATGATCAAACTCAGTGCAGCTGGCACAACACTGGAATAATGTGGAACAAACAAAAAGAACCATAAGCAACGCTGTATGAGTAAGATCCAAAGTGTAGTAGTCATAAAAACAGACACTTGTAACCGTGGAATGATGATCCAACAATGTTTATTCCATCATAGATATAATGAGCTGATGCAAAGTCTAAAATTAAAGTCTAAAAATCAACTGGGAAACGGGTATAAAAGCAATGATGTAATGGACAGATAAAAGTTATTCAACATTACCACAGGTGATCTCAGATGGGCAAGAGGGGTGAACAGATATCTGGGGGGCTCGCTGGTATCACATGGGGGGAGTCAATGCCCATCTTGAAAAGGATGGAACTCCAGTCCCAAGGAGCCCAGAGGCTGTAGAAGATGGTGATATAGCCAGATCCAAGATGGATAATGCAGCTAGGAGCAGGAGGATGGGGGGCTGTGTATGTCCGGACTGGAAAGGTGTGAGGTTGCCTGGATGTGGCCAAATCACAAGGCTCAGCGGGTCAGATCACTTGGTAGTGACACCACAACTGAGGGGAACCGGAGGAGTCGAGCAGAGCCAAGAACAACTGACGCTCCTCGAGTGACGTCAGTGGAGAGAGAGGAAGGGACGTCTGTGGTCAGCTTGTGGAACGCAACTGAAATTGATTGATGAGTTCCACCACCAAACACTAACAATTAGCATACGCCTCTTACCAGATGATGTGGACCAAAAATGATAATGATCATTGGTGCATGTGATAACTCAAGGAAAACTGGCATCCGAGGCAAGCGATGGCTACTCGCTAATGACTCCAAATTAAATGAGGAGTAGAAAAGCTTGTGGAAAGACAAAGCTGCTAGTGTCGTCTCAACATGCGTGATGTCGTCAGTGTCTGGCCAATCCCGACGGCAAGCAAGTGTACTTCATTGCATGTTTCTTCTGCAGTAAAAAAGCCTGTCTGTTCACAATTTATTTATTTTTTACATTTAGTTATTTTTTTTTTTTAGGGGCCACTTTTCATCCATGTATTGTGGCAACACAAGCAGTAATGTATATTACCACAAAGCACGTTACATGTGTTGTAGCATTGCAGTTCATTTTTGAATAGCACCCCAATGAACTTTTCAGCATGTTGGAACACATGGCAATGCACCATTTTGTGTTGCAGTACATTGCGGTGAAAACTTTGTGAGCTTTTTTGTGGATTTTTTTGGTGCATTTGAAGCCCATTGGTTTCAATTGGCTGCCTTAAAGCAACACACATTAACACGCAACATAATGCACGCTAACTCACATGTTTTTATGCACCACAGAAATGTAAACTGGACCTCAAAATTTTAGGTGACCCGGTCACTATTCTAAAACTGGAATCCAAAAGGCAAGCCTGCAAATAAAAGACTTGGTTATAAACCCTTACTTACTGTATACCCTGTGAAGTGACTGGGCTCAGGTGATACACAGAGATGAAACAAATCTGGATATCTGCAGTCTTCTCTTCTTTACATCCATTCAAATACTAGAATTTCTATAGCTTGTCTGAGCTATCAAAAAACAGGGGGCAGGGAGCTGAAATTACACTTTGCATAGCTCAGTGAGTAGAGTTCTGACACCTGATTGGAGGAAAGGGGGGGGGACACCTTCACACAGGTACAGAGCTGAGGTTGTCAATCACAGGCTGTGTACTTGAGATCCCTCTCTATCATCCTTTTTCTCTTGGTGTCAGGAAATCTTATCATTTCCTCTTCAACTGAAGGTTAAGGGTCACGACTTGTTCAAATTTTCTCTCATTCTAATGGGGATCAGAGTTCAGAGCTCATTTATGATAGGTTTCTACAGAGTCCATGTTTACAGTCTGTACAGGAGATGCAGCACCCAAATTAACTGCAGCTATATACTGAGGCTTGGGAAATCTGTCAGATTGCTGGAACATCATCTGCTGACGGATGTGTATTGAAGTGGTACTCACTCAGCCAAGGGCGGTCCCAATCCCAACTGCAAAAAGGAGGAGGGTGGTCTCTCTGCCGTGGTGACCAGAATTGGCAAAGCAGCCATATGGACATTCAAACAAAGTATGTTTTTTTGTTAAACTAGCTGTGTTGGTGGTCTCACAGCGCTCAGGGGCAGTGAATCTTTCACTTTATTAATAGCAGATACAAAGGTTACTGATCCATGTGCCTTTATACCTTTAGTTTCCAAAATGTTAGTAGTATGATAGGCAAACATTGGCTGAATATGTATCTATGTCTTGCCAATTTGGTGGTCCAGCTCTCTGGGGATCATATATAATATGCTATAAGGAGGGTTTCCAGACCTTTACTCAACCCTCCCCAATTGCTTGGCTTGGGGCCAGCATCCAGAATATGATAACACACGTGCAGAGCTCATTTGTACACACATACTAGGACCAATTTAGACCACAGCCAATTAACCTATCTGCATGTCTTTGGCCTGTAGGAGGAAACCCATGCAAGCAAAAACAGGACACGCAAATCCCATATACATAGGGCCAGGGCCGTGGATAAGGGGGGGCACCACCAGTCCTCCCTTTCTCGGGCCCCAGGCAGCAGGTTGAATTAGATGTGGGCAGGGAGGGTGATGGGGGGTGGGATTACTGGAACCGATCCCCTGTATGGCTCTCTCTGCAACAGCTGAAAGTTGGTATCTTCTCCTCTCCCTCCTGCCGGCTTACACAATCAAATTCTTGAATATGGAGAGTAGTGGAAGAGCCCCCTCCTTTCCTGGATGAACACAATGAGTGAGTGGTACCAACCACTCACTGTGTTCATTTGTAATTGAAGCATAGTAAACTGTGCTTACTTGGGGGGGGGGGGGGGGCGTGCCCTGTCAGGTTGGCTGTATAGGGCCCTGTGGTTTCTGACAGCAGCCCTGGATAGGGCCATATGCTAGCTAGTAGCAACTAGGGCATTAGTGGTAAGTAATAAGTGCTGACCACTAATCATTGTGCCGCTCTTGCTTAATATATCTGTTTACATCTGCATCTCAGAAAGTGTTCACATTGCTCTTCATATATCTGTGAATCATACAAGGCACCTTTTCATATTTATTTTTCAGTTGCTGGATTAGCCTCCCTTTAAATCACAATCAGGTTTTTTTTTTTACTTCTCCTTCACAATGGAAAGAAAATATCGAAAGTGGCACTGACAAATTGCGTGTCCACAGCTTTCTCTAATAAGTCACTCAGTGCTTAGAAAATAATTGAACGGCCAACGACAGCAGAGAAAGGGGGCGCCAGCGATGGCTGTCCTATACAGGTTTATTTTTTTGCGGAATTTTAACCTATTGAACGCAGAAGGAAAAGTCGGTGCACGGATCTCATTTACATATTTATTGAAACCCTGGTTTTATTGAAAAAGCTCTCTGAACGCATTTATTGTGACATCTGGAAGTTCCAACAGGTGTTTTCGGAGGAATATGAAATGTAATTTGCCACATCAAAAAACCTAAATCATGTAATTAATTTCTTCAAATCTAAATGGGATGAAATGAAATCTTTTTATTTTTTTATTTTTCCCTCGGCTTTGATGGCTTTATAAACTGGCTAATGTAACAGGTTTTAATTATTTTGTTGCTGGAACAGCAGCGGGTCAATAATACAAATTAAAAAACACCGGTTCTCAAATCTGTCCCTGGGAGTTGTGTGTCTTTTGGATGTACTGAGTAAAAACCGATTTATAAAGAAGTGAGAAGGGAATCTGAAAACGGTAATGGAACAGCAGCTGCCTGCTTGTGGTTGGCTGAATAGGATGAATGATATACGGTAAAGTATAGTTAAAGCCCAACTTTTTTTTTTTTCAATTTCAGATACAGTATGGAATAGTTAATACGCCTATCAATTTTTTATTTATTTTTTGCTACACTTGTTAACCCATAACCTACCCTTTTGCAAATGTTCCAAACAGAAAACCACAGATCTATCTGGTATCTGCTTATCCATGCCATTTAAACATAGTCACAATTTCTGACCCTCCCTAAAAAGATCTCCTTTAAACTCATGGAAATCAGGTTAGAGAATGATCCAGCAGCTCTCCTTCATTTTATACCCTTGCCATTGAAACATTACTGGAAATCTTTCTTGATTCCCTTATTAAATGCAGCTAAGATTTGTACAGTAACTACTGGAAACTGGCATCCCCTCCTCCAATTAGTGCACGGTTGGGTAAGGTCAATGTGGTCAAAACTATGTTGCAGGTCTCAACCAAAAAAGGGAATAATTCCACAAAACTTGGCTCTTTTGGCTGGATTTTACATGAACACCTGAATTCCGCATTCTTATTGGGCAAGTATAAGTAATCCTCACATGGTTGGTCATGCACCTCTCAATACGTACTCTTTATTTTTTCATAAATCTTTTATTTTGAAAAATTGTTCAAAAAAGATTCAAAGAAATAAGACATACATATCATGGCTTCCAACATTGCATCAATAACAATAAGAGCAGCATAGTAATCCAGCCATGCTGTGGTGGGTGGGCAACTTCCACAAGAATAGCCAGACAGTAGTGCAAAATAACAAACAATCCACACAGGGCAATGAGTTATAATGGCATAATGTATCATAGATTGGATATAGAGTAGTAAACAATACAGCTGAGGATCCCTGAGAGCTTAGAGTATACATTTTAGTCATAATGGGGCTTTAGGTCCTAAAAAAGGAGGTGGAAACAGAAGTAAATGGTGAGGTGAAGCTAGGAGACTGAAAAATTCCTGTTGTCTGCCAGCCACAAGGCCCATTGGTCATGACATTTAGAAGCTTTGAGATAGGCTTTAGCATAAGAGAATTCCAGCAGGAGATGGTCATTGAGAATATGAATAACATCTTGTAGATGAGGTGGCTGTGTGGTTTTCCATAGTTTTGCAATAGCTAGTCTGGCAGCAAGGGTATGAGTTGTGAATCACTGTATATGATAAAGCATGGCCTGCATGCCTACTCCTAGGAGAACCATGTACGGTGTGAGAGTCATCGTGAATACAGCACTCTTATGGGGAAAGTATGAAGATCCCTCCATGCACACCTGAATGCTGTATTCTTATGGGGCATGTATGAAAATCCCTCACGTGGTGGCTAATGCGCACCTGAATACTATACTCTTATGGGGCAAGTATAAAGATCCCTCACATGGGGGCTCATGCAAAGACTTTTACCTATGCATTGGTAAGGGTTTCTCAGTAAAGCACTAGATAGACTCCCCCTTAATGGCACATAGCTCATGACTCTATCCCATGTTTACCTCCACCCCTTCCTTAGTTCTTTACTCTCCTCTTTTGATTTTTGTATCAGGTGCCATGGGAAGATGGTTCAAATATATAGTTGTTCTCATTCTTCACACCCCATCCATTGGTCTAGTGGCACCAGGGAAGAGTTCAGTTGGTGGACTTGGAAGTTCTATAGGTTAGGTCTATGGGCCCTTCTGTCCTGAGGGGAGTCAAGTACAAGCGTAGCTATTTCCTTAAAACTGTCACAACAGAGGTGCTTGAAGACCTGGCATTCCTGCCAGTACTTTGCATGGCCACAGGAATTTGCACAGGCGCCAAACGGCCTTTATAAGGAAGCCAGTCAGTCTCTGAAGTTGCTGGTTGATCTCCAGCTCTCCAATGTGTTTGTTCCTGTGTTCCCTTTGCCTCTATGGATTCCTGTTACCAACTCGGCTTGCCCTTGCACCTGTCTTCTGTCTGCCTCCTGACCTGACCCCAGCTTGTCTTGTCTAACAAATATTCTCTCTGCTCTCCTGTTTATGTCCCCGGCTATCCACCTGACTACGCTTGCTCTGATCCCTACCTGGCACCTGACTTTGGCTTTAAACTGACTCCTTTTCTGTTCTCTGCTCTAATAAAGACCTGCTGCTTCCCAAGGGTGCTACCTGACTGCAGAACACCATTCCAATGCACCGGCTGTATACTGGGTGTTCCTATGACAAGCATCCTAGTCAGATCATCCCTGTAAGCATTCCAGCAGGCGGCATGTGCTACTTTCCTGATTCCTTCTGTTCCATCTTCAGGGGAGTCTGGAACGTAGCCGCAAGGGAAGCCTTCTCTCCATTGGCCTTCAACACCAGGAACATTATACATGTGTTTCTGTAATGCTCTAAAATGGAAGGAATACCTCTCAGCAGGATCACCAGCAGGTGTGTTCCAACATTACCAGCAGGTGTGTTCCAGGATTATCTGTAGCCATGTTCCAGGATCATGAGCAGATACTGTTTGTTCTAGCATTACCAGCATGTGTGTTTGAGTAACACTAGCAGGTGTGTTCCAACATCAACAGTAGGTACAGTGGGGCAAAACAGTATTTAGTCAGCCACCAATTGTGCAAGTTCTCCCACTTAAAAAGATGAGAGGCCTGTAATTGTCATCAAAGGTATACCTCAACTATGAGAGACAAAATGTGGAAACAAATCCAGACAATCACATTGATTTTTGAAAGAATTTTTTTGCAAATTATGGTGGAAAATAAGTATTTTGTCATTATCAAAAGTTCATCTCAATACTTTGTTATATATCCTTTGTTGGCAATGACAGAGGTTAAACGTTTTCTGTAAGTCTTCACAAGGTTGTCACACACTGTTGCTGGTATGTTGGCCCATTCCTCCATGCAGATCTCCTCTAGAGCAGTGATGTTTTAGGGCTGTCGCTGGGCAACACGGACTTTCAACTCCCTCCAAAGGTTTTCTATGGGGTTGAGATCTGGAGACTGGCTAGGCCACTCCAGGACCTTGAAATGCTTCTTATGAAGCCAGTCCTTCGTTGCCCGGGTGGTGTGTTTGGGATCATTGTCATGCTGAAAGACCCAGCCACGTTTCATCTTCAATGCCCTTGCTGGTGGGAGGAGGTTTGCACTCAAAATCTCACGATACATGGCCCCATTCATTCTTTCATGTACACGGATCAGTCGTCCTGTTCCCTTTGCAGAGAAACAGCCCCAAAGCATGATGTTGCCACCCCCATGCCTCACAGTAGGTATGGTGTTCTTTGGTTGCAACTCAGCATTCTCTCTCCTCCAAACACGACGAGTTGTGTTTCTACCAAACAGTTCTACTTCATCTGACCATGTGACATTCTCCCAATCCTCTTCTGGATCATCCAAATGCTCTCTAGCAAACCTCAGACGGTCCCGGACATGTACTGGCTTAAGCAGGGGGACACGTCTGGCACTGCAGGATCTGAGTCCCTGGCGGCGTAGTGTGTTACTGATGGTAGACTTTGTTACATTGGTCCCAGCTCTATTCAGGTCATTCACTAGGTCCCCCCGTGTGGTTCTGGGATTTTTGTTCATCGTTCTTGTGATCATTTTGACCCCACGGGGTGAGATCTTGCGTGGAGCCCCAGATCGAGGGAGATTATTAGTGGTCTTGTATGTCTTCCATTTTCTAATTATTGCTCCCACAGTTGATTTCTTCACACCAAGCTGCTTGCCTATTGCAGATTCAGTCCTCCCAGCCTGGTGCAGGTCTACAATTTTGTTACTGGTGTCCTTCGACAGCTCTTTGGTCTTCACCATAGTGGAGTTTGGAGTGTGACTGTTTGAGGTTGTGGACAGGTGTCTTTTATACTGATAACAAATTCAAACAGGTGCCATTAATACAGGTAATGAGTGAAGGACAGAGGAGCCTCTTAAAGAAGAAGATACAGGTCTGTGAGAGCCAGAAATCTTGCTTGTTTGTAGGTGACAAAATACTTATTTTCCACAATAATTTGCAAATAAATTCTTTCAAAAATCAGACAGGCCTCTCTCATCTTTTTAAGTGGGAGAACTTGCACAATTGGTGGCTGACTAAATACTTTTTTGCCCCACTGGATGTTCCAGGATAAGCAACAAGTGTATTTCAGGATCATCAACAAGTATTTTTCAGGATCACCAGCAGGTGTGGTAAAACATTACTGTTATGTGTGTTTCAGCATTAGGGTTATATTTATACCAGAATCCTCAGCAGATGTGTTATAGGATCATTTGATTATTACAGACAAGAGGGAGTGGGGTACAGGCAGCTGAAGCAGTGCAGAACCCTTAAGATGTAAAACTGAACTACAAAGGTTTTAGGTTATTCTTCCTGTATGCATCACAAGATTTATTTTTCAGTTTTGACAAAACCGTATCTCTAAGGTCCTGAGTTGGTCGCATATTAGGTCAGCCAGTTCTTTTCAAGACCAAAGGATCTCCCCAAAAGATCACTGGTGGATTTTGGTCCTGGTAGGCTTTTTGCATTACTCCCCACTAAGTCCTAAGTACCACAAACCTCTGAATCCAGAGGTAGAGCTGCAGACAATCACTGATGTACATAGGACAAATAAAGGTGACAGCCACAGCACAAAGAAATTATCGGTGAAATTATCCAACACGACATTTCTTCGCAGCATTTTTAATTTGGATTTAGTATTGCTCTTGACAAACAGCAAATATTTTTCAAATAATTATGTTTGATCGGAGTGTTCCTTCACAGGTTTTCTTGGAAATTCCTCTTTGATCAGTAATGTACCACTAAGATCTTTCCACTTATCTGTGTCACAAAAGCATACAAAGCAGACATTATCAGATCAATATGCACACCATTGAGCATTTCTATGAAATCCTCCATGACTGTAGAACTCCCCCCCCCCTCCAAGTTATATTTACCATATAATATACATCCATGCATTACCAGTGCCAAGATGCGCACACTAAAGACATGGCCTTTTTAATGCTTTCTACAAATGTGTAGCTAGCATTCAGAGGGCGGTCATTTCAGCACAATGCACCGCTAAATTTGCAATAAGAAAGCATTGTACAGAACATAATCCAATACTATTAATATTGTTAAGGCTATGACTGTTCAGCAGTTTAGTGCCCATGAATGAAGTGTTTAAAAGCACTTTGAAGCAGATAACACAGCTGGATCAGCTATAAATAATATGCTGATAGTAGGCAGAAGAAGGACGAGCATAGGCACCCTCTGTGAATTGCTCTTCGCCTTTTTGTAACCAAATATCTGCTGTAATGTTGTGTACCAGTTCTGTTTCATGTATGGTTTTGTACGAATGCAGATTTTTCACCCATTGCTAGATCAAGAAGGGTCTGCATCCACTCTAAAGGAGTGGACATTATATTTCCATCTCATACTTTCCACTCTTAATTACCATTTCATTTATGTCCTCACATTTTTTATTTTATTCCTAGCTCCTTTAAATTCACACAATTTTATTGTTGCCTTGCTTGTTATTTATTTATTTATTTTTTTAACGTTTTCATTTACTTATATGTTCTAACTATGTTTCTTCTGTCTTTTCTTCAATGCCTTTTTAATATTTTCTTTAATGAATGGTGTTGTTTTTGTGTTTTTATTTTTCATTTTCAGTTTTTTTTATTTTTTTAGGTTTTCATTTCTTGTTTTACCATTCATTTTATTTTATAATTAATTAATTCATAATTAATATTATTATTATTATTATTATTATTATTATTATTATTATTATTATTATTATTATTATTGTTATTAAATAATAAGAAGAAAAACAATAACTGTTGTTGTTATTAATAATAATAAAAATAATAGTATTATTATATTATTGTTATATTATCATTATTATTAAGATGAAGAAGAATTATTATTATTATTATTATTATCATTGTTATATTAATATTATTATTACTACTATTATTATTATTAAAGTGGAGTTTCACCCAAAAGTTGAACTTCTGCTCATTTGTCTCCTCCTCCCTTCTGGAAGCCACATTTGGCACCTATTGGGGGGAGCGGATATTTGTCTTTGACAGGTATTCTGTCCCTACTTCCGGGAGAGCGTGCCGTGGTGAATGACGTCAGCAGCTCAGCTCCTTCTTCCTCCCTCCTCCTTCCCTCACTACTGGGTCAGTAGGAGAGAGCAGTGGTGCCTTGCACATGTGCAGTAGGGACCCAACGTGAAGCCGTAATGCTTCATTACCGGATTTCCCTTACCAGCAATGGCGGCGGCAGCACCCGACAGTTGATGGAAACATCAGCTGCAGTGCCGACATCGCTGGACTCCAGGACAGGTAAGTGTCCTATTATTAAAAGTCAGCAGCTGCAGTATGTGTAGCTGCTGGCTTTTAATCTTTGCAGCGGTGGGTGGACCTCCGCACTGCATACTAGCTCATTATGAAATATTTACCTTAGTTCGAAGCCTCCGTATAGCAGCCCGGTCCACGCCGAGGGAGCTGACATGTTGCCCTCTGCGTTTCTTCCGGGTTCGCGGCTCCGGCGCCGTGAGTGGCCGGAGCCACGATAACGTCACTCCCGCGCGTGTGCGTGGGTGTCTTCTTCCCGGCCATGTCCAGCAGCGTCTGCCGGGCATTCAGAGCGTATGTGGAATGTGAATATCTCCTAAACCGTACAGGTTTAGGAGATATTAATTTTACCTACAGGTAAGCCTTATTATAGGCTTGCCTGTAGGTAAAAATTACAAATGAAGATATACAACCACTCTAATATTAAAGCAGTTCTTCACCCTGTTTGAAAAGAAAACATAAAAGTCAGTAAATACAAATACTGTAGCTGCTGACTTTTAATAAAAGGATACTCACCTGTCCCAAAGGTCCAGCACTGTCCTCACCTGAACTGGATTTTGCCAGTCTTTTGGTCCCCGGCCCTGGCATGTTTATTGTGGGCAGCCAGCTATGACTCTTTGTGGCTTCACAGCCAGCTGCCCACTGTGCATGCGTGAGCCACGCTGTGCTTTGTGAATGGTCCTGCAGCCTGAATGTTCCTGCTGCCTTCTGGGACCTGTGACGTATCCCAGAAGGTTCTGGGCGGCGTGGGGAGGAGGACCTCCAGTGGATCCAACCGGAAGTGGGAGTGGGTACCTGTCAAACTAGGTACCCGCTCCCCCCCCCCCAAAAAAAAAGTGGCAAAAATAGAGGGAGGAGGGCATGAAGTGGAACTTCCCCTTTATGGTGAAGTTCTGCTTTAAGAAAAATAAAAAGAAGAATTAATATTATTTAATGTTTTAATTTTACTACTATAAAGCAGATTTATAATGAATAATAAACTGAATAAAGTGCCAACAAAACTGGATAAAATATAATAGAAAACACAGTAAAGTATTTACAGATCTGTATAACTATTCACATGTTATGCCAGCATCTCCTGGCTTGGACAAAGACTATGGCATCCTTCTATATTACCAAACATAGTACAAGTCTCTCCACTACTTATTTCAAATGACTAATTCCCTTTCTGCGCCCTATATATTGTTTCATGTTACAACTGAATCTCCTGGCTGGGCCAAAGTTGCTTGCATACAGAATATATTAATAAATTGTGCTATGGTGGCAAGAAAAGCCCACATTAATCCTCATACCAAACACAGAGATAAACAGCATCAGAGATCACAAGTTTAGGCATTGGCAAAAAAAATCACTAGTAGTTATTATAGCAAAACTGATTTTTGCCTGCTGTTCTGTAGCCTCACGAGGTCACATATAGAGATTTGCAGATTCTCACACTGCAATTAACACATAAACTCAAATACAGAGTGCAGCAAGCTCTTTAATGTGACAAATCAATGGTTCAATATACTTACAGATCTAGAGGAAAAGCAAGAGTATAGAAAGCACACATGTGGCCATATTGAGCAAGTGCCCCCCCACAGCCAGGATGGCAAGAAACCCAATCCCATAGTCTCTGCAAAAAGACTTATTTACTTAACGCCTACATAAAGCGGTCTGAAATAACAAGAAAAAAATGAATATTTCATTGGTTGATACCTGGTCACAATTAGATACTTACATTAGGTCAATCTTTCTCATCCAGGGTTCCATGGAATCCTAGGGTTCCTCTAGTGCAGTGGTTCTCAACCTGGGGGTCGGCTGACGATTTGCCAGGGGTCACCAAATCCTGGGCTGTTCCTAAAACCCGCACCACTCTCCCAGCTTTTTCGCGGCCACCCATCAGGGCTGTCCCTGGAGCCTGTGGAAACCTAGCTGAGCTGTTCCTGGAGCCCGCGGTCGCCCACTCAGCCTCTTCCCAGCCACTCATTCAGTTCACGGCATGGGTGGGGGGCAGAGACTAGAGGTCAGATGACTGGTGAGGAATGTAACACGTTAGTTGCTGCGAGACACCACAGAGCTAGAGACACAGTGAAGCCGGAAACACAGTGAGTAACACTACCTGTGATTAGAGTTGCCATTAAAAGTCCCCACTACAGTTCTCAGATCAGCAGATGACCTTGATCAAGAACACCCAAGTTGGCTGATCAGCACTCCCCCCAGCACTGCCACTCATCCCACCCCCCCCCACCAAGGAGTAAGAGAAGGAATAAAAATAGAGAATACATGGAAGGGAGAGGAAAAGAGGGGGAGGAACAAAGAAAAAGGGAGAGAAAGAATAAGAAAAAGATGGCTTGAGAGAAATGGGGGAAAACAAACAAGAAATTAGGATAGAGAGAGATAAAAGGGAAAGAAAGGAGAACAAAGAGAGAGTGGTACATCCTAAAATGTATCATAAGGGGTTTTATTACTGTACAAGTGGAAGGGACTAAGGGAGCGCTAAATGTCCGTGGGTTAGGGGCGCAAATGAGTTGTCTTGCCTTGGGTGCTGACAACCCATGCTACGAAACTAATTTTACTGTTAGGGGTCCCCACAACTTGGGAAATTTTATCAAGGGGTCACGGCACTAGAGGGTTGAGAACCACTGCTCTAGAGGTTGTTCAGGGCTCCTTGAGCAATGAGAAATGTCCTCCTCTCAGATAAGTAACCTCTTACAACCAGGACTTTTTTTCAGCAGGAACGCGGGGGAACGCAGTTCTGGCAACTCTAGCACTGGATATATGTAATGGCAAGGGGTGCTGGGATATAATGGAGGATCTATTGATGCTAGCTGCTGGAAGGGGTCTATAGTTTGGAGGGTCTGTTTTTGCTGGTGGGGGATCTATTGTTGAGGGAGGTGTCTTTTGCTGCTTGGGGGGATCTACTGTTGATGGAAGGGTGTATTGTTGCTGTGATGGATCTACTGTTGGAGGGGTGTATTGTTGCTGGCTGCTGAAGGGTCTATTGATGTTGGCCGCTAGGAGATATCTTTTTGCTGGAGGGGGTCTATTGTTGCTGAAGTGGGTCTATTGTTTTAGTAGGGGCATCTATTGTTGCTGGGGGATCTATTGTTGGTGTTGGAGTCTATAATTGCAGGAGATATCTATTTTACTGCTTTTCTTGTTATAATGAACACATTCTATACAAATTACTTGGCACCAAAAAAAAAAAAAAAAAAAAAAAAGATACTTGGTTCTGTATATTCTAAAAGGAGCAGACTGGGAAGTGGCTAGGGAGTGGTACCAAGGGATGTGTTCAAAGGTGGGTAGGGGTGACTCGAAAGAAAGGGGGACTACCTGCACCTATTCTCTGAGAAAAAAAGCCCTGCTTACAACAATTATTTTTGTAGATATAGTATTTATTGCCAGGGGTTCCCTGAGACCAGAAAGTTTTTTTTAAGGGTTCCTCCATGTTAAAACAATTGAAAAATACTGGATTAGGTAATACATTTAATGATGCATTAATGATTACAGAGCTGCACTAATTTGTAATTGTATATCTGTCTACGATTCAGCTCATAGTCCTGGAGAGCATTGGCACTGGGTTAGAAACAAATGGGGAATCTTAGATTTTAAAGCTGTCACGGTAACAGGAATAAAGGGAAAATCTTTCAAAGTGGGAGACTACCACTTCCTAAATGTGTCACCAAGACCAAACTAGGAAGCACCTTAAGTGGGGACACAATGTTCCCTATTCTATCCAAAACTAAAAAAAAGATTTTGACTTTAGATATACTTTAATGTAAGGCAGCCCTTAAAGGAATACAGGAGGCTACCATTGTTGACCAGCTTCTGAAAATGGAAATTGCCTGGCTGACTGTGTACTTTGAATCACTGACAGGAACAAGTATCAGCAAATACAGAGAAAAGTAGGAAGTATTTGTCTGCATACTTGCTTGAAGTCAGTGCCTCAAAGTTTTGAAGCCACGAAGGACCGCTACTTGAAAGGGGTAAAGAATCTTCTTATTGCTATTGGGTACACTTCTGTGCAGGACTAAGGGTTGGTGTGCTTTACTAGGACCCTGTATACACTAATGTTTTCTGGCAGGGAATAGCTTAAAGTACGGGCCATGTGATGGACATCTTTGGTTGTTACAAGTTATGCACCATACTGTATAGCACAAGTTTTTACTTATTCCTTTACCCCTGATGAAGCCATGGTCTTTTGTTGAAACGTGTAATTGTTGTTTTTTACGTTCCCTGTAGCACAACTTCATGTTGGTTTACCAACCCTTCGCTCACCCATGGCAAGAGGGTTGGGTCAAGTGTTCCCCTCTTTTTTTCCCTGCCAAAGCTAAGGATTCAAACTAGAGTGTATATCCCTTCTGTTACCATAAGCAATAATAAGGATATCAGAATATCTCCACTATCCTTTTCCCAGCCACCAACCAGTATTCACAAAGCTGCCAGATTATTGGGATACATAGTTCCAGATCAGTGACCCACATCACCTGGCCAATGCTCAGAAGGAGGTTGATGATCATTTGAGTGATATTTTTTCTCCTATTCTAATGCACTGAAACTCCAATATATGCTAAAATAAGGTTAGAAAGTTGCATTGAGGGCAAAAAGAAAGCATTCCTGCATACTGGAACTAAGTTTGAACAACCTTCAAGATGAGGACGTGGATTTACAGCAAAAAGCTGTTCATGTGCTTTGCAAAGGAATTTTCCCCTACTGAATGTGGTGAGATTTCACTTTGAAAAGTCAGTCAGCAAAGCTTTTCCCCATTCACTAAGCTTTGGTGAAAATTCCCTTGAAAAGTGCAACTTCACTTGCAAAGTGAACAGACTATTTGCCTTTAGTAAATCAACCCAGAGGTATCACCCACACAGGTTGTACATTTATCTTAATGAGTGAGCTGCCACAAAAGGGGACTTTTCAAGGAAAGTTTCACTTAGCAAGGGCATGTTCCCGAGAGCTTAGTGAATGTAGTGAAATTCATATCGCAAAAAAAATACCCAATCATATGTAAGGGGAAAAAAAAAATGCATTTTTGCTTGCACATGATTGGATGCGGGAATCTCAATCACTAAGCTCTGTAGAAATTTTCTTTATGGAGTGGAACTTCCCTTGCAACGTAAACAGCCTATTTGCTTTTAGTAAATCAACCCCAAGGCATCAGCCATACAGGTTGTGCAAACCAGGAAGGAATGGATGAATATGGTTGCCATCATATATAATTACAAACTACTGTATAAGACATGAGCTTTATATATATATATATATATATATATATATATATATATATATATATATATATATATTTATATACATACATTTTTTTTTGAACATGCATTTTTATTGGCTTGATTTAGATATTTAGTTTCCAAAGATATAAATTTACAAATTTGTTTCCATAAATATAGTTTGTAATTGTATATTTATATGGGGATAGCCCAATTATTGGGTCTTAACCCCATGCAAGTGTATCAGTCTGATTACACTTGCAAACGCCAAGGACTAAAAGACTAAAATGTAACTTTACATTTTTTACGTTTTTTTTTTTTTTCGTAAAAATGATCACCTTGATTTAAATATTTTATTTCGATGCTTAGGAACAGATAAGATAGCTGTCACAATAATGTTATGCCAAAACTTTGTGTTTAGGAGTGTTTGTTAAGTTTTGCATCCAACACAGCTTGTAATATATTCTTAGGGATGCATAATTCAGATGATATGTAGAACCTTAGAATATGGAAAACAATCTGATATGAAAGTCCAAAAATAAGTATGTGCATTGTTTTTAACGGCACCTGTGTTTTGCAAGAATTTCAAGCATACATTTACGCCTGTTCATCCAAAAATAAGAATGGTATTGGCAGCACAGATAACATGGTGACGGAGAGATGAGATTTTGATATGATGGACCAGCTCCATAAAATGAAGGTTGGATTTCAGATCATATTTTACACACTGTACAGGCACTCACAATGTTCTTCTGCCCAGAACTGTTGCCTATGAATTGTTCCTTTAGGAAACTTGGTGGATACAAGTAAATAATCTATGGGAGAGGGTTAGACCCTATATCTAATTTTCATTAGTGTTGGCGTCCCGACTGGGGGAGGAAATCAGCAACAGGGCCACAGACAGAAATAAAAATCTGACAGGGTTATAGTCATTCTTTAATTTCCCCACTCTGTCTACAGCTAATTGTGTGTTCCGATCTGGATGACGCGTGAACAAAGATAGCTACATAGACAACCAGATGAAGGCATTGTCATGAATGAGTACTGTGATCTCCAAGAGGTAATACAGTGGGGATGGAAAGTATTCAGACCCCCTTAAATTTTTCACTCTTTGTTATATTGCAGCCATTTGCTAAAATCATTTAAGTTCATTTTTTTCCTCATTAATGTACACACAGCACCCCATAATGACAGAAAAACACAGAATTGTTGAGATTTATTAAAAAAGAAAAACTGAAATATCACATGGTCCTAAGTATTCAGACCCTTTGCTCAGTATTTGGTAGAAGCACCCTTTTGATCTAATACAGCCATGAGTCTTTTTGGGAAAGATGCAACAAGTTTTTCACACCTGGATTTGGGGATCCTCTGCCATTCCTCCTTGAAGATGACAATAGTTGGAGTCCATGTCTGTATGGATCATTGTCTTGGGAATGTAATAGATAGGCAAGGCCTATCCTAAAGTTAATCGTTCTATCGTCCTATCCTAAAGTTAAAAGTTCTATCTTGGTCTCATCAGACCAGAGAATCTTATTTCTCACCATCTTGGAGTTCTTCAGGTGTTTTTTTTAGCAAACTCCATGTGGGCTTTCATGTGTCTTGCACTGAGGAGAGGCTTCTGTCAGCCACTCTGCCATATAGCCCCGACTGGTGGAGGGCTGCAGTGATGGTTAACTTTCTACAACTTTCTCCCATCTCCCGACTGCATCTCTGAAGCTCAGCCACAATGATCTTTGGGTTCTTCTTTACCTCTCTCACCAAGGCTCTTCTCCCCCGATAGCTCAGTTTGGCCGGATGGCCAGCTCTAGGAAGGGTTCTGGTCGTCCCAATCGTCTTCCATTTAAGGATTATGGAGGCCACTGTGCTCTTAGGAACCTTAAGTGCAGCAGAATTTTTTTGTAACCTTGGCCAGATCTGTGCCTTGCCATAATTCTGTCTCTGAGCTCTTCAGGCAGTTCCTTTGACCTCATGATTCTCATTCTGTGAGCTATAAGGTCTTATATAGACAGGTGTGTGGCTTTCCTAATCATGTCCAATCAGTATAATCAAACACAGCTGGACTCAAATGAAGGTGTAGAACCATCTCAAGGATGATCAGAAGAAATGGACAGCACCTGAGTTAAATATATGAGTGTCACTGCAAAGGGTCTGAATACTTAGGACCATGTGATATTTCAGTTTTTCTTTTTTAATAAATCTGCAAAAATGTCAACAATTCTGTGTTTTTCTGTCAATATGGGGTGCTGTGTGTACATTAATGAGGAAAAAAATGAACTTAAATGATTTTAGCAAATAGCTGCAATATAACAAAGAGTGAAAAATTTAAGGGGGTCTGAATACTTTCCGTTCCCACTGTACATTCCTAGAGGTTTTATGCTTACTTACATTACTTAGCATGAATGCACTTAACACGAAAAAAAAATATCTGATGTCAACTCCACTTAAAAAATATATATATAATTTCAGTTAACTGAGTAACATAAAGTCAAAGGCAGCTGTCAATATGTATTGCAAAAATAATCCCATATAATTTGCAGAAATGTAGGGGGTAGGAAATAAAGACGTTATAGCTTTTGCTGGGCTAATGGCTTCATAAAACAAGCAAAGTAAATCTGTAGCTTGCTAATGTGCAAAATACAAGCATGTAAATTCATAATGGTGTAAAGGCTTATGCCGCGTACACACGAGCGGACTTTCCGGCAGAATTGGTCCGGCGGACCGGACTCCGTCGGACAATTCAATCGTGTGTGGGCTCCAGCTGGCTTTTTTTTTCCAAAAGTCAGACGTACCTAGAAATAAAACATGTTTCAAATCTTTCCGATGGACTCGAGTCCGGTCGAAAAATCCGCTCGTGTGTATGCCAGTCCGACGGACAAAAACTGACGCTAGGGCAGCTATTGGCTACTGGCTATCAACTTCCTTATTTTAGTCTGGTCGTACGTCATCACGTACAAAACCATCAGACTTTGGTTGATCGTGTGTAGGCAAGTCCGTTCGTTCGAAAGTCCGTCGGAAAGACCGTCGGACCAGTCCGGTCAAAAAGTCCGCCCGTGTGTACGCGACATTAGTCCACCTTTGTCAGCATGTTTTATGTTACACGCTTCCCCATTTACCTGAATTGCGAGGTTCTTCTTCCTGTAGCATTCTGTTTGCATTCAAAAGGATCGATAAATGGACAACTACAAATCCCATCTGCCACCGCAGCAGAGGTACTTGTAGATTTCAATTAAGAGTACAAGGGCGGTGGCGTCACTGCACTTTTAGTCCATTGACTACTTCCTCCAGCTCCATAATGGTAGGTCTGTACCAACCTGGGGCGAGGGAAAAAGTCTGTAGATGCCTGTCCATTGCACCCATGATCTACTAATGCAAAAAAATGAATACATGCACATTTTTTTTCTTTTATCAGTATGGAAACATTTACAAATTTTTTCCCCAAAAAGTGGACTATGTTGTCAACTCTAGGCTTACTTTGACAAAAATATCAATAGCTAAGGCATGGAAGACCTCTGTGGTTAATATAGCTGTCATGAAACAAGTTTACTTGGATTATAAGATTACAATAAGAAAAGAAAATACATACTACAAGATCGAAAAATAAAGTCTGGAATATTTGGAACCCATGGATGCATTTTATACAGCCATCCCCTTAAGTGTGACAATCGGGAGGCAATTGGAGGTGGGTTTTTGGTCGGGACGACCAATTCTTCTCTTTTCTACCTTATATCACCGCTTTATTCTCTGTCTGTTATGGATATATTGTTCTGTACATTTCTCGGAGAAACTGGGAGATTGTCTCAGTTGCTGTGCTACCCCATTATTGGCGACAGATGGATTTTTACTATATGACACAGTCGCTGATACAATAAGTAAACTTTATCCAGGAGTAATATTGCACTGAAATTTATGAAACTGTTTGATTGTGAAAGAATTTTTAAACTCATGTATATACATGTGTTTCATTGGTATGCTTTGTCTACTACAGTCAACGTGTTTGGTATCATACTAACTTTTCTGCCACACACTCACATTCCTTAGGCTGGCCGTACATTGTGTGAATTTATTTCCTGCAACCAGGGGTTGCAGGAAAGAAATTTGCACGATTCCTCCTTCAACACAGACAGTGCTAAAAGGGGAATCAGCAATTGTTTTCTCCTGGTGGGGGGTGTGGGGCGAGTGGGGGGGGGGCGTCCCTGCCGGGAGAAGACAGTGATAATTGATATCAGCTATAGCAGCCTCTAACGATAATCGCAAGAGAATCCGGCAGACTGGTTGTACTCAAGTTGATTGAATGATCAACTTGTTACATTCAGCCTGCCCATTAACGGTTTGAATCTGGACTTTTTCCTGCTGAACGGGCTGAGATTTGAACCAGTATGGCCGGTCTTAGGCCTTGATAAGAAATCCCCCCAGTTACAATTGTAATGTCAATGTGATACCTATGTAACCCTGTTCACACGAACAAAAATCTCAAAATCCCCAAATAAACAGTAGTTTTTGGAAAGATGCTGAGTGTACCATTTTGCATCTGTTCCTAAATAGTAGTTGCTATTAACAATAATATTAATATATAATAAGATTAACTTTAGGATAGGCATTGCCTATCTATTACATTTCCAAGACAATGATCCATACAGACATGGACTCTACCTATTGTCATTAAATTACACCTAATGTTAGCATTCGATTTAGACCTTTTTTTACAAACCCCAGGCAAAGTCAAAAGAAAATCGTGTGAATTTCTGTTTGTATATTTCTTCTATTAAATTTAATTTAAAAACTATTTGAAAATAAAAATTGGCTATATCTTGGAAAACAATTGTTGCACCAGATTTAACAGGCTTATTGTCTATCTTTTTGGTGGGGTTGCTGTTTCTGATCATATGGTTCAGTGAAACCTCTTTAAAGTGGTTGTATACCCTAATTTGTCATTCTTACCTATAGGTAAGCCTATAATAAGGCTTACCTGTAGGTAACATGAATATCTCCTAAACCTGTACAGTTTAGGAGATATTCCCTATGCATGCAGCCGTTGACGTCAGCGGCGCATGCGCTCTGAATGCCCGGCTGAAGGTCCGGCAGACGCTGCTGGACCCTGCTGGGAAGAAGACTCCTGGCATGCGCAGGAGTGACGTCATCGAGGCCCCAGCCACTCACATCGCCAGAACCGCGAACCTGAAACAAACGCAGATGGCAAGATGTCAGCTCCCTTGGTGTGGACCAGGATTAGATACGGGGGCTTCGATCTAAGGTAAGTATTTCATAATGAGCTAGTATGCGGTGCATACTAACTCATTATGCCTTTGCTTTGCTTTGAGACATCTTGGCACTACATCCATAATTTCCAATTTGCGAAAAATTAGAACAAAAAAGGTATAGGACTTTACTGGTTGACAACCATAAGCCCACAATGTCTATAGTCATACTCAATTTGCACATGTTTTTTCTGGAAGTAATTTTAACCGATTGATGTTACTAATAAGCTTTTATATATTTTATGAACTTATGAAGTACTCACGTCTTTGATTTTGGGGTTATGGTTGGCAACCGGTAAAGTCCTACACCTTTTTTGTTTTAATTTTTCCCAAAATTCTTGTAAAGTTAAGGAGCAGGCAGTGCTGATGCCAGGGAACATCCCGGTTCCTCTTCAGGGCCATTTAGAAAATACAAATGCTGGAAACTAGACAACCAGCTGTACAAGATGATTTCCGAGGTGAAAGTAAGAGGCAATGTAAACACAAAATTTTCATGTCTGATTGCAATGTTCCTTTAAGTAAATTTAAAGTTTTCAGCTGGACCTAATTGGGTGTTTGAGTGAACACAGGTTTGCTGGCCCATTATAAAAAGTATTTCCTTGAGTTTTTATTCTTTTTTTCTTTTCTTTTCTTTTTTTTATAATATGAACTCTAAATTTAACTTTACAAAAATCCAGTTTTCAGAACCTATTCTCTAGTTGCCTCTGGAGTTACAAGTACATTTTTTCCTGCCTGAATATGTTATGGAGAGCAAGAGGTCTACTGAAATAATTGAATACATAGGTTGCTTTGATCACACAGGGGCTCACTATCCCAGTTCAATTATCTGAAGAACTCTGCAATAACTTAGGTGAATAAATAGGCCGTTGTCAAGCCCCTTGATTAGTTAAAAAGGCTTTTTATATTGCACTCGTAACAAGTATTATACCCACAGTTCTTGTATAGGTGTCAGTCAACAGCGCTATAAATAACATATCATTTTTACATTGGAGAAGACCTGCGTTCACCTTTTGCTCTGGAGACAAATAAGGAGAGGACACTGTATATTTTAATGACAGCGACCGTTTATTTTACATGCAATGCAAATAGGCACATCTTGAGTCGATCGTCTGTGCCTACTTATTTATGGCCCATATTTTTACAGTGGCAGCATATTATTCAGTGCTCTACAGAGCATCCGCAGAAGTAGACTAAAGTCACTCACTTCCACAGGCCACAGCAGGCTCTAATCTTTTTTTATTTAGTACAAATGGGATCATCCATAAGAAACCTTATAGGCAGAAAATAATGGGCAATGCTGTCCTGGTGGGATTTAAGTACAGAACCCGGGCGCAATAACATATTAGAATTAAGGCATAGCTGTGTTTTGCCTAGGCAGGGCAAAGTCGCAGATTCACTTTATTAGTGACCCTACCAGAAGCACATCCTCACCTTTCTGGTCTTTCTCTTTCTTCCCAGCCAATCAAATTTCCAGGTATGGGGGCATATGACTTGCTCCCCTTCCTCACATTTAACAGCATGTATGCTTGGTAGTTAAATATATAACAAGGGTCCCCTGAAGAAGTAGAAGACGTAACGTGTAGGGTGGTGTCTACACGTGCAAGACCTGTCACTTGCAGTTTGTCAAGGAGAGAGGGAGAACGGTAGCAGTACCAACCACCAGTCTTCAAATACTGGATCCCGGGTGGTGTATACAAAAGCGATGAGTGATGTGAGCTGTCCCTTCTCTCTGGATTATTCCATGTGTGACTTTTGGAACTTTAATTCTGCATTGAAATTTTATGTGTGGTGAACCATTCAGAGGAAACAGAGAAATCAGAGGTCTTTTATCTGTTAGAGTCTGATTAGCCTTATAGGGGACTATGCGCAGTAGACCTTTTATGATTTAAAGGTTCAGCATTTAAGTTGCGCGTAGGTCCATCAGTGTGGTGGTGGTCACATGCACGGATTTGTCCTTTCATAAGCACCTACCTATAGAGTTTAACATTGTGGCAGAGATTTTTGATTTCACATGGACTTACAGACAATTTATTCATGATGACTGTTATTATGATATAATTTTATTGGGTATTTTAAGTTTGAGCACAGTAAATACTTTTTGATGTATTACGTTGTTTTGTAGCACTGTGACACTCCTTTTTATATGTATATTCTTGGTGTTTGGCTGCTTAGGCACCTAGCTGTCACATGTGGGGAGGGAATTCTTAGCCTTGTGTAAACTACTGTACATATATATATATATAGATAAATATATATATATATATATATATATATATATATATATATATATATATATATATATATATATATATATATATATATATATATTATTGGTTAGATCTAAAGCACTATTAGCTTTGATTTCCAGTCCCAGCAGTGAGCTTTAGAGATGCCACTAGTGTGGAGCTCAATGTTCTCCTTGCTGGAGGCTCTGAAATGAGGAAACAAAGCCCAGCCACTACCAAAATGGCCACCTCCACATAGAGATACAGTACAGAACAAGACATGGTAAATCAGTAATGGGGAAAGAACAGCTACAACAGCTACATTTGTCTCTATCTGCCTTTTTGGGGAGCAGATTTCAGGTCCTTTTTAAAGGTAGGCTTTCTATAAAGGGCATGATATTTGTTAAGGTGGCTTTTCGAATAGCACAGCGGCATCATGTCACATGTCTCTTTGCCATCTCGGTCTGTGACAATCACCAAGAGTGATGCCTGTCCCTGAGAATGCACATGCTCACATTCAGTTCAGAGCTCTTAAGAAAATAAGGTATGCTGTGCCTTTTAAATATGGCTGGATGCAAAATCTTCACTGAGTGAGTGTTCCTTTAAGATTTGCATTTAGGAAATATATATCCCTCTTTGCCTTACAGATGTCTTTGTTTGAAAGCTGCTTTGTTAAAAAAAATACTGTAACCATTTGCTATGATTCTGTCCAATACCAAGCCAAAACCAGCTCATCCAGCCCATAGCATAAAAGGACATTAAAAGAGTGGAGTTGGCAGCTATGCATGATAAATTCTTAATTCTTTTTCAATCAAACAAACAGTAACTTGGGTTATAACATCTTGCAGTCGCAAGATGTTAGAAATTCATGCAAAGCAATTTTCACAAAATATATTGTCTTCTGCACATCTCCTCCATAAACTGGCAAATATTAAGGATGTTTTCAGCTTCTGAGAATTAAAGAACACACCGGACAGATTTAGTAACACTGTAAGTACTGAAATGTTTCGTCCTTCCTAATTTATTTCCGCTCAAGATGGCAAAGAATATTAATGCAGCAAAAAGGATTTCATGACTTTCCTCTGCACAAGATGTACTGCGTGGCGAGAAGACACTTTTGTAGCTGGCTTACAATGACATTGGACATGTAAACTGTGGCGTGTTAAAGTTAATTAAAGCTCCACTCCAACAAAAATATATATTTTTTGTTAAATTTCCTATAGTGTGGTAAAAGGCTGGAACCTCTGTCAGGCTTGTATTGATGTCTTGGTCTCCTTTGGGAAGATTTCCCTCCACTTGCCGTTCCAGTGATGCCTTGCATTCTCAACACAAAAGCTAAAGCCTAAATTCCTTTGGGAACATGGTTTCATGATTACCCTTTCAGCGGGGTCCCTTTATGATACAAGGGCTAAAATGCTAATTTCTAGTGGTAGAGGAAGAGGCTAAATTGCTTACCACTAAATTGGTTTTATTGCACACAAGGCTGGGATAATACATCTTTACAGCTGGAGATAAAGACATTTAACCTGCACATATGGAAATATTTTTTCACAGTAAATGCTGTGAAAATGTGGAATAGACTACCTCAAGAACTAGTTCTGGCCAACTCAGCAGAGGTCCCGATGCATTCCAAATACACAAAATTTAGCTGGATATTAACATTTATAGGTAAGAACACAAGTAACCGTTGACCAAGGAAATATCCAGTTGCTTTCTGGGGGATCAGGAAGGACTGTGGTAAATTTGCAATTCATTTGGTCCCAGAGTCTGGAGGATGAGTGGAGGGGCACAGAATCCAAGTTGCATGAGGTCCAGTGTGAAGTTTCCGCAATCAGTGATGATTTGGGGAGCAATGTCATCTGCTGGTGTTGGTCCACTGTATTTTATTAGGTCTAAAGTCAGCGCAGCCCTCTACTAGGAAATTCTAGAGCACTTCATGCTTTCCTCTGCTGACCAGCTTTATGGAGATGCTGATTTTATTTTCTAGCAGGACTTGGCACCTGCCCACACTGCCAAAAGTACCAATACCTGGTTTAATGATCATGGTATCACTGTGCTTGATTGGCCGGCAAACTCGCCTGACCTAAACCCCATAGAGAATCTGTGGGGTATTGTCAAGAGGAAGATGAGAGACACCAGACCTAACAATGCAGATGAGCTAAGGGCCGCTATCAAAGCAACCTGGGCTTCCACAACACCTCAGCAGTGCCACAGGCTGATCACTTCCATGCCACGCTGCATTGATGCAGTAATTCATGGAAAAAGAGCCCTGACCATGTATTGAGTGCATACTATAATGTACATGAACATACTTTTCAGTAAGATAACATTTCTGTACAAACAAATCCTTTTTTTTTTTATTGATCTTATGTAATATTCTAATTTCCTGAGATGCTGAATTTTTGGTTCTTACTAGCTGTAAGAAATATTCATCAAAATTAAAAGAAATAAATGCTGGAAATATATCACTCTGTGTGTAACGCATCTATACAAAATATATGAGTTTACATTTTCTCTTAATTGAATTACTGAAATGAATTTTTGATTATATTCTATTTTTTGATATATATATATATATTATATATATATATATATATATATATATATATATATATATATATATATATATATATATATATATATATATGCATTTGCCTTCGTCTTTATCAGCTGTGGATATATGGTTCCATACATGAAGGAGGAAGAGACAAGCATGTGACTGCAGCTGCTACCCTGTTTCCCCGAAAATAAGACCTAGCGTGATTGTCGGTGAGGGCAGCAATATAAGCCCTACCCCCCAAATAAGCCCTAGTTAAAGTCCTTGTAGGTCTTATTTTCAGGGTAGGGCTTATTTTCGGGGAAACAGGGTAGGGCTTATTTGGGGGGTAGGGCTTATATTGCAGCCATCACTGACAATCACGCTAGGTCTTATTTTCGGGGAAACAGGGTAGTGCTTTAGAGAGGTGGCAGAACTGGATCAGTCACATAGATTGAGGAAGTATGCTGGAGCCAGGAACAAGGTAAGTATTACTCCTTATTCCTGTACCCCCCTAGACTTAACAAGCATGTAACTCTTGGACTTGGGGGGAAACCTTTTATTTCTAGCACAGGGTTCAGATTAAAAGTGCATATAAATGCTCCTGTATAACTCTCTAAACAAGCCCCAAATCCAATTACTATGATGCACAAGCCTCATAAACTAAACCAAAAACATCCTATAAGGCTACGTTCACATTATGCGATGCAGGAAACGCATCAAATCCTGTGTGTTTCCCACATCGCATTGCAATCGCACAGAGTCCATCTGCTGCAGGTGTCAATGTTATCTTAAGGACACCCGATAATAGATTGCAAAATGCAAGGCGATTGCTAGACTCCCATCACATGGATGTGAACACCCATGTGATGCGATTCAGGTGCGGGGGAAAAAAAGGGTCCTGCACCATTTTGGTGCAGATGTGATGCGATTTCAGCCATACAAACTATGGCTGAAATCGAACCGCACAGACATTGAATGTGATGTGCACAAGAATGCTGTGCAATTCCTGCCAGAATCACATGCGGTGTCTGCATCGCACCAGTGTGAACCTAGCCTTAAAGTGCAACTCCACTTTTGTTGGGAAAAAAACATTCCCTCAGGGTGATCCACGTACATTGCAAGGATTTTAACAAACTTTGTTGCAAATTCCTGCCTTTTTTTTTTCTGAAGAAATCCCTGTTTGTTCCTCTGTGCCCATGTGCCTGAGTGAGTCTAATGGGATTGATTTCATAATTATTAATCAGCTGTGGCACCTGCAGGGCTCTAATGAGGAAAGCTGATGAGTCTGCATTCCTTTAGACGTGATTTCCTACTGGGAGCATCTCACCAAAAATTACATTTTTGACGCAGGGGGTGCCAGAAATCGGATTTGTATTTTAGTGCAGACTTCTGGGAAAATCAATGAGCCAATCACACAGGCAGGAAATGATGCTTCTCGGGGGGGTGGTCAATACACATTCTGTGTACGGAACACCTCCAGGTAGCCATATTGCATTACATTTTCAGAAAATTACAGCAGCTGCAGATTGAAAAGGAAAGGTCATTTGTAACTACCTCCCACCCCCCGGCCACTGCACATAAAGGGCCGGGTGGTCCTTTGCTCGTTCTGAGTGGACGTTCAGGAGCGTCCCTCAGAAGGAGTTCTCGTATTCTGATCACAGGATCCAGCTGAGCAGAGATGGGGATATGGGCGCTGTGATTGGCCCTCCCAATCACATGACGGCTGTGTCCAATCACAGCCGTCACAAAGTAAACAGAGATGCGTGTCTCTGTGACAGGTCTCCCCGCCGAGCTCAGTGAGAGAGAGGGGGAATCTGCAGATCTGTGACAGCTCTCTGTGTGAGGATGATTTTACACAGAGAGCTGTTACAGATCACCCCACAAAGTACACCAAGCACCACTGATATACCCCTGTCCCTATACACATTTCAGTGTCCCAATAAAAAATCTGTCTGTCCCCCATCACTGCCAACACCAAATAAACACTGATTTGGGTTATTTTTACCAAAGAAATGTAGCAGCAACATTTTTGGTCAAAATTTATCTAAAGAAATTACTTATTTGCAAAATTTTATAACAGAAACTAAGAAAAATGCATTTTTTTGGAAAATTTTCGGTCTTTTTTTATTTGTAGCGTAAAAAAATAAAATCCCCAGCGGTGATTAAATACCACCAAAAAAAAGCTCTATTTGTGTGAAAAAAAAATGATAAAGATTTCATTTGGGTACAGGGTATTACATGACCGAGCAATTGTCATTCAAAGTGTGACAGCGCTGAAAGCTTAACCACTTGCCGCCCGCCCTATTACAAAAGGACGGCGGCAAAGTGGGTTGATATTCCTGACCGGACTTCATATGACGTGATCAGGAATATTGAGCCGCTGCGCGCCCCCGGGGGCGCGCATTGCGGCGATCGTTGTTGCGGTGTGTCAGTCTGACAACCCGCAACACCGATCTAGGCAAAGAGTCTCTGACGGAGACTCTTTACCACGTGATCAGCTGTGTCCAATCACGGCTGATCTCGATGTAAATAGGAAGAGCCGGTATTCGGCTTTTCCTCACTCGCGTCTGACAGACGCGAGTAGAGGAGAGCCGATCGGCTGCTCTCCTGACAGGGGGGGTCTGTGCTGATTGTTTATCAGCACAGCCCCCTCTCGGATCCCGCCCAGGACTACCAGGGAAGCCGCCCAGGACCACCAGGGAAGCCATCCACACTGGACCACCAGGTATGCCCCTAGACCCCCAGGGAAATACCACTATGTGCCCAGGCAGTTGCCAATCTGTGCCCAGGCAGCTGCCAATCAGTGCCCACTCCAATGCCTACCACTGCCAGTGCCACCAGGGATGCCGATCAGTGCCTCATATCAGTGCCGCGTATCAGTGCACATCAGTGCCACGTATCAGTGCCCATCAGTGACGTCTATAAGTGCCTATCAGTGCCCAGCAGTGCCACCTATCAGTGCCACCCTATCAGTGCCCATCAATGCCCAGCAGTGCCGCCTTTCAGTGCCCATCAGTGTCGCCTATCAGTGCCATCAGTGCCAACCAGTGCCACCCATTGCCACCCATGAGTGCCCATCAGTGCCGCCTATCAATGCCCATCAGTGCTGCATATCAGTGCCACTCATCAGTGCCGCCTACCAGTGCCCATCAGTGCCGCATATCAGTGCCCATCGTCAGTGGCCGTCAGTGCCCGCTCATTGGTGCCACCTCATCAGTGCCACCGTATCAGTGCCTGTCAGTGCCGCCTTATCAGTGCCCATCAGTGAAAGAGAAAACTTACTTATTTACAATTTTTTTTAACAGAAACAAAAGCAAAACTTATTTTTTTCAAAATTCTCGGTCTTTTTTTATTTGTTTCGCAAAAAATAAAAAACGCAGAGGTGATCAAATACCACCAAAAGAAAGCTCTATTTGTGGGAACAAAATGATAAAAATTTAGTTTGGGTACAGTGTAGCATGACCGCGCAATTGTCATTCAAACTGCCACAGCGCTGAAAGCTGAAAATTGGTCTGGGCAGGAAGGTGTCTAGGTGCCCTGTATTGAAGTGGTTAAAATTGGTCTGGGCAGGAAGGGGGTGAAAGTGCCCAGTACTGAAGTGGTTAATAACATTCAATTGCAACATGACTTGTGTCGCAGCTGTATATTCTATATTATATATTTTTCTTTATTTGCTATTTTTTTCCCCCACGAAAGAGGAATTAAAGTTACCTTTTAATGCAGAGAAAACATGAAAAAAATTGTCTCCCAGTTATGGAAACAAAGTAGAACCTGAACACAAGAATTAATGATCACTGGTTTTAAATCAATTCATTAATCTGGTAAAACAACAATTCTGAAAACCAGGCTAGAATATGGAATAAAGATACTAAAGTGAAACTTCAGAACAGAGCACTAAAAGGAAAATTCTCGACAGTAAAATGATAAAGAAAAAAAAAAAACATTTAATGCACTTAACCAGCTAGGAGACTAGGAGAGTTCCTGACATCAGAAAAAAATGTTTTGCAGTGGTTCGCCGAGGCCAGATATCTCACCCCATTTTGCTAATGAACTCCTATTAGCCCTTTTGCCCTTTCATTTGGAACGATTGCGAACGATTTATCTGTTCAGCATGTGTATATATTTTCTACTCAGCTTTTTATACTCTCACCTGTCAACATGCCGTAAAAAATTACTCCTTGGTAAACTTGCATTTTCAGATTTCTTTTTAAGCTAGCTATTACAAGAGATAATTTTCACAATATTTTTTGTATTTTCTTCTTACTTTTTCTGCCAAGCGGTTCTTCGGGAAAAAAAAAAAAAAAAGACATAGACACTATGTAATTAGTGATTCTTATAGTTTTTTCGTTACTAAATACTAATTTTGCTTTTGGCCTGCAATTATCTTTTAAAGAGAGATATAATAGTCAATATTATTTTTATTTATAACATTTACACTTTTTAAAGTGGTTTTAGATATGCATATTTTTTACAAATGATATATAATCTTTGTTTTACAAAAAAACATTGAATACAGGGTGCGTACAATGATGCATGATTCATGAAGTATGAAGGGTTTTCCAAGTAGAGAGCACAAAGGAAGCTGTCTACTTGCTCTGTTTGAAACTCGATCGTTACGTATGGCCAGGATTGTGGACCATTGGTGCAGGCTGCAAGAATGGTGGAAGTGTAGGCCCTAAGATAGACTGAGCTGGCCTTTGGTAATGGACTTTGCTGCAAAACGTTGTTGTACGCATCCTGTATTTTGTAAAACAAAGATTATATGTCATTTTTAAAAAATATACATATCTAAAATCACTTTAAAAGGTGTAAATTTTATAAATAAACATAACATTGACTTGAAACTATTACATCTCCCTTTAAGATAATTGCAGGTCAAAAGAAATCCTTAGACACACCCCTTGCAGATGGAAGCTGACCTGGAAAAAAATGGAAGTGTTGTACAAAATCAAGTGACAATGTCAGAAATGGGGACAGGCCGAAGGTTAGGGTAGGCAGCGCACAAGCAAAGTCAGATACAAAGGCAAGGTAGGAATTTTGGAACATGGAAATACCTGGAGAAACAGGTACTTGAGGATATTGGGTGACACAGGGGTCACTTGACAGAGTCTTAGGAGACACAGGAGTGCAGGGGACACTGGAGGCATAGAGTGCAGGGGATACAGGAGACATTGGAATCCAAAAACTAGTGTAGCCCCCTGAAAAAATGGGGCTATAGTGTAAATTTTGTTTTTGGCTGAGCTGTAAACAGCTCAGAATTGATTGTATATTGGTTCTGTTCTAAACTTGACTGAGTTGTGTATTTCTCACTTTTGCTAGGTGTCACTGGTACCACAGGACAGTATGAGAATTACAATTAGGTTGAGCTGTAATGAATATTCTCTTTCCAGAAACAGCCCAGTAAGAGGTTCCTGGCCGCTGTGCATTCTGGGAGGGGGTATATATTGATCAGATGCCATGTGCTCTTAGTCAGTTTGTTACCTTCGGGGCCCTCCTGGCCTGAGGATGTGCTGCTGCAAGTAGGCCCAGAAGCCTGTCTAGGGCCTACTAATCCTGAGGTGGTCCTTACGCTGTCTTGCCTGTGTGGAAGAAGCGGAGCCAAGCTGAGGAGATCCAGGGGAGGACCCTTGTTGGAAAGAGCCAGGATGAAGGCTGGTCTCTCAGGAGGGCCTGGTGACTCGAATGGAGGATGCACCTATATCTAATCCTGTTTGCAGTATCGCTTGGTCGGCTCAAAGGTTCTGGTACTGTCAAGCAATTCTACAATCTAAACAAGGTAACTAGCTCCTGGCTGCTAAGTCTGTGAGAGAGACTTATCCAAGAGTTCTACTGGCTGCTAAGTCTGTGAGAGAGACTTATCCAGGAGTTCTACTGGCTTCTAAGTCTGTGAGAGAGACTTATCCAAGAGTTCTACTGGATGCTAAGTCTGTGAGAGAGGCTTGTCCAGACATTCTACCGGCTGCTAGGTCTATGTGAGAGACCTATCCAGGTATCTAAGATCTTACAAAAGAAAGCATTTTTTCCTTTAGGATTCAAGGAGTCTGTAAGTGATATGCAAAAAGGGTATATGAAACCTCTCTCAAGTTCTCATTTAAGCATTGAAAAATACTTAAAATGACTGGCGCCCAAATTCTGTTCTGACTTCCCATTATAGCCATGGACTCAGCCCTGGGGTGAATGTAAGCTTGCCCCCTGCCTCTGGAGGTACCTCCCTGATCCCAGTAAACCCAGGGGTGGGGGGCGCTACACTAGAAACCCTGGAACTAGGAACTTAGGGCTTGGGCTAGAAATAGGGTCTAGTTTTCAGGAAATTAATGTAGCTTAGATATGGAGGTCAATTGCCAAGGTGGGCAAGGACTGGTCATGTAGCTAACTAAGTCCCCTTTCACACATGTTGGTTTCATCAGTTCAGTCACATTTTTTCAAAGAAAAAAACTATGAAGTTTACATCAGTTTGTCATCAGTTTTTCATGCATTTGTCATCCGTTTTTCCATAGTTTTTTTTACATCAGCCAGCTAGATTCCTTAACCACTTGAGTCCCAGAGCTATTCTCTCATGCAAAGACCGTTTGTCCATTTACATCCATTTTTCTTCAGTTTTTTTAATGGAAGCAAAATAGGGATTTGAAACGTTCCAAAAAACAGATGTTTATCAAACAAACACACAAACAAACCGTCAAATATTAAAATGTGATATTTCATATAACCTGATTAAAATAAAAACTATTTTGAAAAATTGTCCCTAAAGTAACTGAACTATGACCCCACATACAACAAAGACCCGAGAGAATTAACAGAATTTCACAAATATACTGAACTTACTACCTGAGACACGCTATATATATATATATATATATATATATATATATATATATATATATATGAACTGTCTATATGTTACCCAAAATATTCTAAGGAGGAAAGCCAGTAAACCAGAAACCCAGGACACCATGCATCTGCTGAACAAAGTAGACCATGGACATAGCTCCAAACTGTCCCTGATTTTGAGGGACCGTCCCTGATTTGGAACAAAGACCCTTTGTTCCTCTCTCCTCCTCATTTTGACCCTCATTTTGGTCTGATCTATACAGTGCTATAAAATGCACTATTTATCTTTCAAAAAGTATTTCCCGGTGCTAAATCTTCCATCCAATTTTTAAATTGCTGCATTTGTAAATTTCCAAAGCCAGTATAAAGGAATAGTAGTGGGAAAAAAAGTAAAACTAATATTTTTTTTTGTATAATTCACCTTTTAAGGGCAGGGGGGTGTGTCCTATGCCTACATACTTTTGCTAATAGGTGTCGCTCATTCCCAACTCTAAACATTAGGGGTATGCATGTGGTTGATATACTAAAACTGGAGAGTGAAAAACCTGGTGCAGCTCTGCATAGAAACCAATCAGCTTCCAGGTTTTTTGTTAAAGCTCAAATGAACAAGCTGAAGTTAGAGACTTATTGGCTATCATGCACAGATGTTCCAGGGTTGGCATCCCTCAGTTTTAGTAAATTAACCCCCATGGGTCTGTTAAAAAATAGCAAATACATTATTAACTTTTTTTAAAACATGTGCCAGCAAAACCTTGGTCACTTACAGGTACAGTTTTCCTTTTCAGGGTGTACTTTGCTACTAACAGCCCTTGTTGCCCTCCCTTTAGAATAGAGATAGAGCATTCTCTGTCTGGAACTTTCCTATGTTCCTGACTGTAGCTTGTACATGTGCTTTTGCCCCTTGACTTGACTCTTTTCCCAAATGGTTTTCTGCTGATTTGTTTATGGAATAGCACTGGTTGCACCTGTCAGGCTACAGTCCTAAACCTTATCATATCTCTGGAATTGTAAATGCTTGTGTGGTATTCATGAAGGTGGCAGCAGATGGAGAACATTGCATCCATAATAATCCAGTCTGAGCAACAGTGACACTATTACAAATGTCAGGATATTAAAACAGACCAAGAGAACATGTTGTCAAATACTGCACAGAAAGGACAGCAGGACTGTGAATAACCAGATAAAACTATACTCATTGCTGGGAGCAAGAACATGCCAGCAGAAGGACAGTTTATGGGGATAGTAGGCCTAACCAGTGTATACCTAACTTTTATTTTATCTGTGGGGATGAGGGGGCGCTGTGAATGTGAGTGATATAAGGTGAGATGGTTTAGGTGCACTCTGTTCTTGCACTCATTTTGTTTTCTTGTGTTTTTTTTTTCAAACAATGCAAAAAAAGGGAAAACACTAATAGAAAAAGAAGCTAAGGTGTTGCAGATAGACCTTTATCCTTAAAAGAATTTTGGGGTGTACAGACATATGCACACAGGCAGGGTACTTAAGAAAATGTTCCCCAACACTGCACTAAAAAAAACATGGGGTACATTTACTAAAAGCACTCAGAATCTGGTGCAGCTCTGCTTTTTAGCCAATTAGTTTCTAACCTCAGCTTGTTCAATTAAGCTTTGGCAATAAAACCTGGAAGCTGATTGGTTTCTATGCAGAAGTGTGCCCGATTTTGCACTCTCCAGCTTTGGTAAATAAACCCTCATGAATGAAAGACATGGCACAACATAAATTTGTGTATGGTCAGAGTTAATCTGTTCTCCTTTTCATTCAGTTTATCTAAGTTGATTTGCTAAAGGACTAATATTCAGTCTTATTAGCAGAACTAGATCTTTTTTTCAGTCAAGGAAGCTGTCATCTTAGCCTCTGTTGGATCTGAAACTGCCATGATGCTGCACATGTGATTCATTGTGACACCAGCCATTTGATGGTTTGACAGTTTGGTTGAGGACACAAGTAAATGTGACAGTTAACATTCCTGGCATGCTGGGAATGTAATTGTCTTTTGAAACCGTTAAATCGATGGGTTTAGTTCTGCTTTAAATGCTTCCCACAACAGTTGCATCTAAGGCATGCCATTACTGATAACTGTCATTAGTGCCTCTGTTCTCAACCAAACTGTGAAGCCATCAAATGGCTGGTGTCAAAACTGATCACATGTACAGCACCAAGGCAGTAGCTGCAGAACAAACAGAGGCGAAGATGGATACTTAGGGTACAAACAAATGGCAACTTCCCCAGCCTACAACTGGCCTTAAAATCAAGGAGCACATGTAAGATGGAAGCTTCCTTGGCTGTAAATGATAGGAGGGTTTAGTTCCACTTTAGGATCTAGATTTTCGATATTTGCCCACTAGGCCAACATTCCTGCTTTACATGGTCTTGCTACAGTACCATGAGATCTTGAAGATTAATGTCAATTATAAAATTGGCCCTTTCATGTGGGAGAACCACACATTGGGCCTTTATTAAAGTGTACTTTTGAAAATGTTTTAATAAAAATGTAAATAAAAAAATAAGTACTGGAGAATTTAAACTGGAACCTCACCTACCTATTGTTGGATGGAAGAATCAATTAAGAGTGAATATTACCCCTTTATGTCATGACCTGAATCTCAACCTGCAATCTCTGCTGTGTCTGTCAGTATCTCTTATCGCTGAGCCACCTGCGATGCTGGACAGTGCCGTACCTGATTCCTTAGACAGCCTTGCCGTGTGTCTTGTTTCTCTTGAATCTTGAACCCTTTGCTCCTCCCATGAACTTCCTATTTTAGCCATACCTTTGCACTTCTGGTTTACCAGATTTTTGTGCTCCCTAAAGCCAATATCTCTCTCGTCACTGCTGTTGCCACCCTTAGCTTTGCTACCACTTGTTACCAACCTTTGGCTTCTTCCTCGACTGTGCTTCTGCTTCATCCCAACCTGCAACCACTTGTTACTGACCTTTGGCTTGTTTACTGACTATGCTTCTCTTTGATCTCTATCTACTATATCTGCTATTGGACCCCAGCTTGCTCACCTCTTAGTGGGGTGATTCTGAGGATCGTGACCTGGTGCTAACAGCAAAATCCATCTCCACCATCAGAAGCTCTGGTGAATGCTGGTCAGTGCTTAGACACCACACCTCGGGTAAGCGCACATCATCTGCTATGGTAACCTGCTTTTATACCTATCCTGCTGGTCGGTGGGATCCTTTCTACTGGTCTCTGAATCTGACCACTGACCATGACACTTTAGTAAAAACAATGGTTTGTAAACATGCAGGGAAATGGCTCACCCTCCTATCTTGTTAATGGAGTATATTTTTAAAATAGATGTGCTTATCATTGGAAATGTTTTAGACCCAACTCTAGGCTTCCTTAACTGGATGCCCCCCAATGTTATATGTTCCTTTAACTTACAAAATGACTTAAGTAGCAAAGAGTGGCAGATGCTTGGAACAGTCTTTTTAGCAGAGGTAGTGAGTGAATCAAGAGTCTTTTTTTTCTTTTTATGTCATTAATCCTCTATGTTGTGACTAAATATATTATTATTTTATGTTTTATTTTAAGAAACATGTTGCTTTAAATATAATTTTACTAAGAGACAGGGCTAATGCATACAAAATGCCGTAAATGCATTTAGCAACTGGTCAGCATCCAATTGACCTTTTTTTTACAGCCCAGATTTAAACACTAATCAAGGATACTGATTGGCAGAGGGATTTTTTTTTCTTTTGCATGTTGTTCATACATCAGCCATGAAAGTGTTTTGTTGACTGAGAATTTCCAGTGAAATAAAAAGGAGACTGGAAGTGAGAGATTAAAGGTCTTTCTTCTGCCCAGAACAGAAGACAGATTTCAATTCCAGTCACATTTTCCTCTCTCCCAAATCATTAGGCGACATACCAAGCTGCAGACCCAAGTTGGCTTAATTTGCTTTCTTCCCCGTGTTAATCACTTAGTAGTTTTTATTACCCAGCTCAGAAGGCTTTTGGCTGATGCTGACACACTCGTAATGCCGCCCTTGCTGTGTAAATCATTGCCGGTATAGCGGCTGCCCGGTGATAGGCTCGATCCAGGTGGTTAGAGACAAACATAGACACGCATTCTGACTCGCCGGTCACCTTCAGAAGCACCACCTAATTAATGATTATTTTATTCTGCTCAAAGGCTCAGATTTCAGGGATAAATGTTTATTTATGGAATTTATTTTTCGTGACCGCGCAGCCTGCAGCTTCATCTGGCTGAGCCGAAGCCGTTTTCATGTGTTGACAACAAACAGGGTGCTTTAACATATGGAATGTTGACAAGGTAGCTGCATTCGATTAGAACCTAATTCCTGTGTTTTTGTTTGACGTGGACGACGTAAATGCAGGCAAATGTGCCACTTTCCCTGTCAGCCCTTAACCGCCTTGTCTGCTTGTGGAACAGCTAGGCAGAATCTATAGGACAGATTTCAGTGAGTATGCATTTTCTATGGACGTGGGATCGAGGTGTTGGTTCTACCTGTGTGGATATACAGTAAATGCTGACACTCTTTGGATTTAAAGAAGTGGCACATATACATATACTTAAAGAAGTATACATATGGTTCAGTTGTTATTAGACCATTTGCCTGTTTAGAGCTACCCACGCAGGAGTGGCTGGTATTGGGACTATCCCCCCCCCCGCTCACAGAATCAACAGCTAGGCACATGGCATTTTCCTCCACTTGCTCAAGAATCAGTCTAGGGCAGCAGTCACCAACCAGTGGTCTGTGGACCACTGATGGTCCACGAGAAAATTATGGTAGTCCGTGGGAAATTTTTGGTGGTCTCCAGGGGGGTTATACCGCAAATCAACTTGTGGCAGAAGTATACCACCCAATGTTGTTTCCAGTGTTGTTCTCAATGCGTGCTGACAGTCAATACTACCAGTGCGCATTGATACCTTATCTAGTTCCAGCTTCTGTGAACTTAAAGGGAGGCACTGGGAATAGTGCAGAGAGCGGATGGTGAAGGAGGAGACTTTTAATGGCAGGGAGGGAAAGAGCACGGAGCCTGAACACATGGCTGGATAAGGAGGTGAGATTCAATGATGAGTCTATGTTAACAGCGCTGTGATGCAGAGTGCAGAGTGCGGGGGGGGGGGGTGGTGGATAAAGAGCCGGAGCATTGTGTGTACAAGGCAGCAATCCAGGGGGAGGAGGGCAGAGAGCCGAGGCATTGTGCGTATAATGCATGTAAAATTCATGATAGTAGTCCGTTGGATTCAAAATTGTGAGTTTAGTGGTCCGTGAGGTCCACTGCTCTATGGGTTTCTTTTTCAGGGTTTTTTATTGAACAGGAGCTTGGATAGAGGTGGGAACCATGGGATACCCCGGATTGCAGAACTGTAGAACTTGAAGACTGCTAGGTGTATGGCTGCTCTGTACAAATTGCAAGTATTGCAGTTTTCTAATGGTTATTTAATACAACTCCTGGCTGTCTTGCATGGGTTCTGGCTGCACTTAGCACTTTAACAACATGGCACGTTCTTGGTTGTCTTGCACAAATCCTGGATGCACCAAGGCTTGTAAGATTAATCACCCCACAGTCACTTCTCCACTGTGTAGCAAGATCAAGCACTCACTCAGTCACAGAATAGTGGAGCTTCCTCACTCTTGTCCTCCTGGCTCTTATCCACACTCTGACCCAGGCTCTCTCTCTCTGGTTGGGCCCCCAGCTAAACCTAGCTAGGGCAGTGATGACTTCCAAAAGTAAGGACTCCTGAGGCTTCCTCTCTGCCCCAGGGGAAGAGCCCCCAGCACAGGGGTTTCGATAAGGCTGGATCCCAGCACTCTGCAAACTGGCTGCCAGGTCACAGAATATTTATAGGCTCTCCAAACACCTAATGGGCACCCCTCCAGGAATTGACTGGAGATTCAAATATTTCAGGCATTCAGGCTGCTCTCCCTCCATCTATACTTCCAGAACTCTCAAGAAGACAGGGGGAAGTAGAAGAAAAGCAGCCTGTGAGACACTGAACAGCCCTAAGCTTGTAACCCCTGGTTCTCTGTTTACAGAGGAGCTAACAAAATTTACTTAGAAGCCTACTCTTTACTTCTCAGTCGGTCACCAGTTCTATAGAAGGGACGGACTGCACCTAAATGAGGAGGGTGCAGATGTGCTGGGAGTGAAGATAGCTGAAAAGTTAGAGGGGTTTTTAAAATAGGCGATGGAGGGGAGGGTCCAGAGGAGATGTGTGAACCAGCTCACAATCTCCTGTCATGTGAATTGGAATGCGAGGAAACCCGCATTCAATTCGCAATAGTGTGAACCCAGCCTAAATCTTTACCTCATTTACTAGGCTCTGGAGCAACTGCACTTGCAGAGTGCAACTACACTTTGCAAAGTGCACATTCTATGAGCACTATGGGAGGTTGGGTGGCACTGCGGGAGGTTGATGAGGGGCAATGTAGAGGCTGAGGGTTAGAGATAGTCAGCAACGAACATATTCCAGATGGTAGTATTGGGGGTATTAGTGGTAGGTTGACTAAAGCACATAAACCCGAGGTAAGTATAGTAACCAATCCTATTTGCATTTTCAGAACACCCAATAAGAAGACAGTATGCGACCGGTCTAAACTGTGTAGGGTGTTCGCCAATACCACTGGGTGGAGGGAACCATGCATTTGTCTAAGGTTTGCCAGTTCCTAAATGTCTTGCAGGACAATTTCATGGGTTAGATGGTAGGCGCACCAACTAGAAACAAGGCGTTACTAGATCTACTGATTACCAACAATACAGACATGATCACGGATGTGGTAATATGGGGCAATTTAGGAAACAGAGATCACATGTCAATTGGCTTCAGTATAAATCACACAAATAGGAAACATAAGGGGAACACAAAGACACTGAATTTCAAAAGAGCCAACTTCCCTAAACTACGAACCTTGCTAGAGGATATAAATTGGGATAAAATCTTAGAAACAAAGAACACGGAGTTGAGATGGGTTTGCTTTAAGAGCATATTAAATAAGGGCATTAGCCAGTGCATCCCATTGGGAAATACATTTAAGAGTGAACAAAAGTCCTGGATGGCTTAACTCCAATGTAAAAATGCATATAAAAGCAAAGGAGAAGGCCTTCAAAAAATGCGAGGTTGAGGGATCATCATCAGCATTCAGACTTTACAAAGAATGCAACAAGATATGTAAGGTGTCAGGGCTGGGCTCAGCCCTTCTTTCTCAGAGCTGGCCGCTCAGCTGTCGGCTAATTGCCATCTCCTATCTCTCACTCTTTCCTGGGCTGAGTCGTCCTTTGAGATACAGGCTCTAATCGACTCTGGGGCTGCAGGCCTGTTCATTGATGCTTCCTTTGTATCAAAGCACTCGATTCTGCAGCAGTTGCGTGACACTCCACTTGCCATTGAGGCTCTTGATGGGAGCCCTCTACAGCCTGCGCATGTGACTCATGAGAGATAGGAGCTGGCAATTAGCCAACAGCTCAGCGGCCAGCTCTGAGAAGGAAGGGCTGAGTCCAGCCCTGACATAAGGGCGCAATTAGGGCGGCTAAGATAGAACACGAAAGACACATAGCGGAGGAGAGCAAAAAAAATCCCAAGGAATTATTTAAGTATATAAACAGTAAAAAAGGGAGGACAGACCATATTGGCCCCATAAAGAATGAGGAAAGACATCTGGTTACAAGGGATGGAGAGATGGCGAAGGTATTGAATTTATTCTTCTCCTCAGTCTTCACGAGGGAATCAGGGGGCTTCAATACTGCAGTGTTTTTCCTCATGACACATCACAGGAAGCACCCTCATGGCTAACAGAGGACAGAATTAGAAATAGACTTGGGAAAATTAACATTAATAAATCACCAGGACCAGATGGCTTGCACCCGAGGGTACTTAGGGAACTAATTTTTACTGACAGTCTACTGACTGGAATGGTACCAGCTGATTGGAGAAAAGCCAATGTATCACCAATATTTAAAAAAGGGCAAAAATGCATCCCTGGGAATTACAAACCAGTTAGCCTAACATCAATAGTATGCAAGCTCTTGGGGGGATGATAAGAGACTATATACAAGATTTTAGTAATGAGAACGGTATCATTAGCAGTAATCAGCATGGATTCATGAAGAATCGTTCTTGCCAAAACAATCTATTAACCTTCTATGAGGAGGTGAACTTCCATCTAGATAAAGGAAGGCCCATAGATGTGGTGTATCTGGATTTTACAAAAGCATTTGACACAGTTCCCCATAAAGGTTTGCTGTACAAAGTAAGATCCGTTGGCATGGACCATAGGGTGAGTACATTGATTGAAAACTGGCTACAAGGGCGAGTTCAGAGGGTGGCGATAAATGGGAAATACTCTGAATGGTCAGGGGTGGGTAGTGGGGTTCCCCAGGGTTCTATGCTGGGACCAATTCTGTTTAATTTGTTCATAAACGATCTGGAGGATGGGGTAAAACAGTTCAATCTCTGTATTTTTTGGATGACACTAAGCTAAGCAGGGCAATAACTTCTCCGCAGGATGTGGAAACTTTGCAAGAAGATCTGAACAAATTAATGGGGTGGGCAACTACATGGCAAATGACGTATAATGTAGATAAATGTAAAATAATGCATTTGGGTGGCAAAAATATGAATGCAATTTGCTCACTAGGGGGTCAACCTCTGGGGGAATCTAGGATGGAAAAGGACCTGGGGGTCCTAGTAGATGATAGGCTCAGCAATGGCATGCAATGCCAAGCTGCTGCTAACAAAGCAAACAGAATATTGGCATGCATTAAAAAGGGGATTAACTCCAGGGATAAAGCGATAAGATACAAGACTTTGGTCCAGCTGCACCTAGAGTAATCTGTCCAGTTTTGGGCACCAGTCCCCAGGAAGGATGTGCTGGAAATGGAGCGAGTACAAAGAAGGGCAACAAAGCTAATTAAGCAGTGGTTCTCGACTCCTGTCCTCAGGACCCACTAACAGGCCAAGTTTTAGGTATTACCTTGGGGAGATGCAAACTAGAATACTGCAATCACTGAGCAGCAAATTATATCACCTGTGATGTATTTCAGTTATCTTTCAAACCTGGCCTGTTAGTGGGTCCTGAGAACAGGAGTTGAGAACCACTGTAATAAAGGGTCTGGAGGATCTTAGTTATGAGGAAAGGTTGCGAGCACTGAACTTATTCTCTTTGGAGAAGAGACGCTTGAGAGGGGATATGATTTCAGAATATAAATACAGTACTGGTGACCCCAAAATAGGAGTTTAATAAGACACGTGGCCACTCATTAAAATGAGAAGAAAAGAGGTTTAACCTTAAACTGCCTAGAGGGTTCTTTACCGTAAGAGCGGCAAGGATGTGGAATTCCCTTCCACAGGCGGTGATCTCAGCGGGGAGCATCAACAGTTTAAAAAATCTATTATGCTTTGTACACATGAGGGGACTTTTCGACAGCAAAGGTCAGATGGAACGAATCCGCCGGACAATTCGATCATGTGTGGGCTTCATCGGACCTTTGCTGTCGAAAAATCAGACGGACTTTAGAAATAGAACAAATAGAACAAATCTTTCCGACGGACTCGAGTCCGGTCGAAAAATACGTTCATCTGTATGCTAGTCCAACGGACGAACAACGATGCAAGGGCAGCTATTGGCTACTGGCTATGAACTTCCTTATTCTAGTCCGGTCGTATGTCATCACGTTCGAATCAGTTGGACTTTGGTGTGATCGTGTGTAGGCAAGTCCGTTGCGTCGGAACTCCGTCGGAAACTCCGTCGAAAGACCGTTAATAAGTCCTTCGGAGTTCAGTCCGTCGAAAGTCCGCTCGTGTGTGCACAGCATTACTGTAGATAAGCACCTGAACAACCACAACATACAGGGATATACAATGTAATACTGACATATAATCACACACATAGGTTGGACTTGATGGACTTGTGTCTTTTTTCATCCTCACCTACTAAGTAACTATGTAACTAGGAGGATGCTACGCCTGAAAGGAATTTGGGTGTGATTTACACCAAAACGCAACACGCCAGGCACATTTGGCGCTTGAGCATTTATTCATTTCAATCCAAAATACAGTTGTGCCGGCACTCAGTGTAATCCATAAAATGAAGATACTTTATTGGCTACATGTAAAACACACTGGTAATATACTAACGCGTTTTGACTGTAACATTCTTCCACATAGCATGTATCTTCATTTTACGAATTACACCGAGTGCATAGCATATGATTGGGAAAGAGGGGTGGGGGATAGGTAGATTTCTGTACTCCAACAGGCAACAAGTTATGAGCTCACAGGATTTCTGTCAGATAACTATTTTTTTGTACTTGCAACATTCTTAAAAGGAATAAAACACAGAAAAATGAACTTGTATTGTAGAAATCCAATGCAACATACAGACCACACCACCTATGAATCCTTGTGTTTTTGTTTTTTTTTAATCAGTAAACTTTATTTATAATAAAAAAAAAAAACAAGGATTTGTTGGTGGTGCGGCATATACTTTGTGTTGGATGATTACAGGCAACCATGCAACCGGGGTCAGCGGCGTAGCCAGGGCTTGTTTTAAACAGGATCATCTTTGGTAATATTACAGAGATGTACTGAAAATTATTTATTACATACACTTCAAAAATGATTTAAAAAAAAAATTATCAGTCAAATGTTTTGCTTTTTTTTTTTTGCCAGCAGATGGGTGCATTACCTGTGGAGATAATTTTCAACAATTAACCCACCTCTAATCGCAAGCTAAATTGGTGTATTTAGCCTGTCACAACCCCTTTAATCTGATAATATTTTATTTTGCTACCAATGTATTAAGCGACACATTTTTTCAAAGTATCGGGCCATGAATCATAAATCCACCCAGGTCCCGCTCATCTCACTTACAAACAATTTCACGTTTATCCACCTCTAGCAAGATTTCTTAATTATCACCCCCTGAAACTCCTGTAACATCAGAGTATAAATTACTTTGCAGTGCCAATTATTGCATTAACAGTGCTGTCATGGAAGTAGAAGTGAGCAGTTCAGCACCGAGCTTTGGGTCATACACCCGAAGTGGAAGGAAACAAAGACACCTGAGGGGTAGATTAATTGGAATAAATTTAAATATTTATGATGGTAAACTTTCAAATGTATTCGGATGAGCCCAGAAAAACTACACATTGCTGCATTGTCTGTCTGCTGCATATATGTATGTATGTACAGGAGTATGTAAAAAAACAGCACAGCAAACAGGCTACAGGTGTAAATAACACAGTGCCTCTTACATTGCTGGTCAGTGGGTGCAATAATGACCCAACATTGCTGTCTGAGAGAAATGCCCTACTGTTTGGTCCGACTGACCAAAAAAGACGCATGCTCTGAAGCAAGTATGAGACAGAAGCTATTGGCTACTGGCTATTGAACTTCATTTTTCTAGTCCAGTTGTACGTATTGTACGTCACCGCATTCTGGACGGTTGGACTTCAGTCGGAGTTTGGGTTGACCATGTGTAGGCAAGACTGCTTGAATGGAATTCCGTCCGAGTTACATCAGAGAAACCGTTGGAGTTTATTACGATGGCTAAACCGGTCGTGTGTATGCGGCATAAGTGGGAAAAGTCCCATTGTTGTGTCAGTGGGCATAAAATTAACTTGATTATTGGTATCAGTGGGAGAAAAATGACACTTAACATTGGTGTCAGTGGGAACAAAATGACCCTCAATGGCAATATTACCCTCAACATTGGTATTAGTCGGAGCAAAATTAACCTCGGCGTGTCAGTGAGATCAAAATTACCCTTGACATTGGTATCAGTGGGAGCAAAATGACCCTCAATGGCAATATTACCCTCAACATTGGTGTCAGTGGAAGCAAAATCATCTTCAATGCTGGCATCAATTGGAGCAAAATGACCCTCAACATTGATGCCAATAGCAGCAAAATGACCCTCAACATTGATGCCAATAGCAGCAAAATGACCCTTAACACTGGTGCCAGTGGGAGCAAAATGACCCTCAACATTGGTGAAAGTGGCAGTAAATGACCCTCAATGGCAATATTACCCTCAACATTGGTGTCAGTGAGAGCAAAATGACCCTCAATGGCAATATTACCCTCAACATTGGTGTCAGTGAGAGCAAAATGACCCCCAATGACAATATTACCCTCAACATTGGTGTCAGTGGGAGCAAAATGACCTTCAATGCTGGCATCAATTGGAGCAAAATGACCCTCAATGGCAATATTACCCTCAATATTGGTGTCAGTGGGAGCAAAATGATCTTCAATGCTGGCATGAATTGGAGCAAAATGACCCTCAACATTGATGCCAATAGAAGCAAAATGACCCTTAACACTGGTGTCAGTGGGAGCAAAATGACCCTCAACATTGGTGTCAGGGGTGCAACGTGACCCACAAGGTTGGTATAAGTGGGAGCAAAATTACACTTAAGTTTAGTGTCATGAAGAACAAAGTGTAACTTCAGCTCAGTTCTGGTGTTTAGTGGAGCCACATACCTAACCACACTCTCCCAAGTTTCGGCCTCGCTGCCATAGTCAGATCATTACTTGCAAAGATAAAGCTCAGGATGTTTAAAAAGGGTTCTAAAAAGAAAACTTCTTGCAGCTGCAGCCCACATCAACCAATCAGAATCCCTGTTTAATTCTAAAACTACGGACTACTGACAGCTGTAAGCGGACTGGTTGCTCTGGGCAATGAGACATTTTCTTGCTAGCACTCTTTTCATATAAACTGAAACTGTATAGAAGCATAATATCTCCAGATTAACAGCAAAAGTGTAGGCATGAATAGAAATGAACCCTGGAGTTTATGATCTGTGTTCCCCACAGTTATTTCACTGCTTGATCTTCAGATGCATGTCACAGCAAGTCTTTTTAACTTTTAGGATCCGTTCACACCACAGTCTACCTGTTTTCCTTGCATTAATGAAAGTGCATGTACGTGTATTAGGATGAATTTATAAAAATGAGTTGCATCGCATTGTATTGCATTTATTCATACATTGCAATGTGGTTTTATAAGCTTTTTTTTTTTTTTTTTAAATGTATTGTGCTTTAATTTTCATTTTTTAGTAGTTGCAATGCACTGCAGTTTATGTGTGTTGCACTGCTAAAAATGCATCCCACAGCACTTTTTTTTAGCCCACTGCAGCGTAATGCATTGGTGTGAGCTTTTAACTGTCTATGCATTGGAAATGCATTAACAAGATGCATCCAAGCGCATCTTGTGTGGACAGGACCTTTAGGCTAGGTTCACATGTGTGGGTCAGGAACGTGCATGATTATGAAAAACACACTGCTTTTAGCAGACGCCCAAGGTTGTTATTAATTCATATGTCACCCCCCATGAATTGGCAAAACGCTCATGTTATTGCGTGTGTGAAACGTGCTTCCCCTGCGTCGCATTTTTCAAAAAGGTTTGGGGACTTCTTTTTCCACATTTCCCGCAAGTACAGCAGCCCGTTCAGATGATTGGGCTGCTGTACTGGCAACATGCATGCACAAACGTGCATGCACGAGTGTGAACTAAGACTAAAGAAAGTCTATAGAAGCATAAGATACCCAAGCTCAACCGAACAATTGAAAAGATCCGGTGCTCAGGCTGGGGGATCCCCACTCCCCTGTTCAAACATCCAAAGCAGAAATTTAGCTGGCAATTCGATAACTCCTTGGTATTATCCTTTATTTGGCTACATCATATACATGTAGCATCTTTGTCCTAAACAGGGCTGCTAGTAAATATAGTTGTGCTAGGTGGTATTCAACCTGGCTAATTTGTTGTCTTTGTTCAAATAGGTTACTCCTAAGCTTGGGTTTGACTGTGATTTCTCCCTTTTGTCAATAGGTGGCACTGTTGCCTTTGGCATTAGTATGATGAATTACAGTGAATTCAGGTTATAAGGGAGTATACAGTACTTCTCTCAGCCTATCAGCAGGGGTTTCTTTGGCCGCTGAGCATGCTGGGTAAAGGTATTTATTTGGAGGAGGTCAGATGATCGGGATTCTTTCCACCCAGGCTTCGGTCTGGGTGGGTGTGTGTGTGTGTGTGTGTAGCTGCAGCAGAGGTGTAGGCCTGAAGCCTGAGGCCTAATCATGTGTAAAGGGGCTCGGCCCAAGGGGAGCCTGACCATTGCCAGGAGGCAAGGGAGAAGTAGCCAAAAGGTCAACCACTCTTGTTGCCGGAAGCAGGTGTAAAGGAATGGAGTTCTGAAGGAATACCAGAAGAGACTCTTCAACAGCCGGGGACTGTGAAGTGGCTGGGAAAGCTTCAGGAGAGACTCATTCAAAGAGGTACAGTGGGTAGCTGTGAGCTAAGCTTGAAGAAGTACAGCGGGTAGCTGTGTGTGTGATGAGCTTGCTGCTATAGGAGACAGCAGTTGCTACGAAATACAGATTGCTGCATTCAGCTTAAAGGCCCCTTTTCTGTATTGCTGTCTGCCTAGTCCTATTTTTGTCTAAGGAGTCTGCCTATTTGCTATTGCATTTGCCTAAGGGTGTCCTGTGCCCTACCCCTCTCTACCAGAGTTCTTTTTAAGATAAATAAAAATCTCTTTGTTCATTTTTAAAAGTGGCTGGCGCCCATCTTTTCACCTTCAACCACCATGCCTAGGAACCTGCACCCTGAGGAGTAATGTCAGCCCTCCCTGACTCTGGGGGTCACCACCAGGCCTCTGGAGGTCGGGGAGAGTGCTACTTTCACAGGATCAATGCTGTATTGAGTTATGGAGTTATCTGTGGACGTCTTTATGTCTGCTATGGACGTAAAGAAAGTCTACGTTTACAGCATACACTTTCATTTTATAACAACAACACTGTAATAACAACACAAACAACAAGTATATTTGACAATCCAATATAATCTTGCTTGAAAAATCTCCTTGCATGTTTTGAGTTCTGCTGCTTCTCTTTTGCTGTTTACTTTTCACGTGTTAAGATTCCATATCCCATGGTACCGTGCTGTCTGTAAGAAGTAATTTCTGTGCTGGCTCTGCCTCCTGAGACTCCTCCTCCTCTGTAGATCAGAAGGCGGGCTCTGTGAAATGTGTGACACAACAGTGCCTACTCACAGGACATAGTGACTACATGTCATAGAGTTTAAGGAAGTAAATGTGTGGAGATCTTCACAAGGTAAAGCTTGTCATAGACAATTCGAATCTCATCCGGCTTCAGCATGAACCGGCCCAGATTCAAACCATATATGGGCAGGCTGAATGCACCCAAGTTAATTGATCAATCAACTTGGGTACAAACAGCCTGCCTGATTTTATATGCAATTTTTGCAATTGGCTGTTATTTTGCCCGAAGGCGTGTGCCTGGATTTTGTATTGCATACAAACGGCAAGGAATTGTCGGCCAACAAACACGAATGCAGCAACGTACTACGTGTTTTTTCAGCTCTTTAGAGCCACTCTTTGGGCTCCTACTGCTAATTTCGTGTTAGTAGAAGTTTGCTGAGTGTTGATTCACGCTTTTCATTTTGTGCTTTTCAGTTAGTTTCTGAACGGCCGTTCGGCAACCAGACATGTTGGGAATCGGAGGAGTTAATGTGTTATTTATTATTGGCCTTGGAGTTATTTATTTGATCCAAGTCCAGTCCAGGAACAGGAGGAGGAGGAGTTCTTGGACCAACAATTGGTTGCTTTATTAATCGTGACCAATTATGTCATATACCTTTGCTGCGGGAGCTCCAGGAGAATAAACCAGATGTTTTTTGGAATTATCTCCGGATGACGGACCCCTGCTTTCACCAACTCTTGGCATTGTTGATCCCCCTATATTAAGAAGCAGGACACATGCATAAGGCTCTTATTTTATTTTTGGTTGAATAATGATTTGATTTGGTATATTTTCTATATTTTTGGATGCATAGAATGCACTTTTTGGTTAAGTTCTATTGGCAGATAGCATGTCTAATTTTATTTGTTTTCTTTTTTTAATGCACAGTAAAAAAAATTGTGTAGAATAATACTTGGCTATGTGTTTTACTTCAAATGACAGTTTGGGAATAGGTAGTTACATTTTAAAAAATACAAAGTAAAATTGACAAGAGACACCAATATGGTTGTATCTTTGATCTTAAAAACTACGGGATAATGGTGTTGTGGTAACTTGCCCAAAAAAAAAAAAAAAAAGCATAAAAATATTATTCTTGATACTACTAGAAAAAAAAGCCTTTGAAAAATAGTTTGCAATAACTCCATCAGTATCACCAGCAAAGCAGCTTCATTATTATCCCATTAAAGAAGAAGAGAATTGTGCGCTGCATTTGGAGATTTCATAATTTGCCACGTCACAAATGTTAATTCTCCATTACAAACGCTAGTTTACAAGACCAACCGCTTCTGGCTTGTCCTTGCTTCCGAGCATGCGTGTTTGTACTTTGTACTTTTGTCCGACGGACTTGTGTACACACGCTCGGAAAATCCTACAACAGACATTTGTCCGCGGAAAATTTTAAAGCCTGCCATCCAACATTTGTCTGCAGAAAATCCAACAACAATTGTCCACTGGAGCGTACAAACGGTTGGATTTTCCGGCAACAGCCTGTCATCACACTGTTCCCGTCAGAAAATCCGATCGTGTACGAGGCTTTACACTCCCCCCCATAGCACCCATCAAATGCAGCACATTCAGGTGCTTTTGCAAGCACCCCACGCCTGCGTAGACTGCACCTAGTTGCTACGTGCTAGTGTGGGGTGCAAGGGGCTAAAGCAGGTGGTGAAGAGGCGATAAAGCACCTCCTCGTCGTCTGACAAATGTTTGGATTGTTTTTCAGAGAGCCCCATTAGTGTGAACAAGTCCTAAGTTGAAGTAGATTCAATTTACAGGTAGTGTTTTTTTTTTTCCCCCCCAAAGTGATTATAATTCAAAGTCCTTTCTAAATATTCCTCTGATGTAGAGAATCCTCTAGCGAGATTCTAGACCTCTCACACCCCGCAGCGGCTGGCGGAAACGTCAAAATTAAAGCAGAAAATCTTTTGACAATATTGAGCGCTCAGCCCAGGAATCCGGCATCTTGCGAAGGTAAAGAGAGCAAGAGTGCCCTCCAAAAATATATGTAATAATCTTTCAAAGATGACATTTGCAATTCAAAATGTGACTACCCGCTTAATGAGTTTCTTTGTTGGAGAAAATTAGCTTTCTTGCCACTCATATAACACAATAGTTTACACTCCATTTTTTTTTCTCTATTATTTAGCTGTGCTTTTCTGATTTCTGATCCAGAACAAGGCCTTTCTGAGTGCTTACACATCGTGGGGTGGGTTCTCTAATCAGCACTCATTTCGGAGTGAATTGTCACGTTGAACGATTTGGAGAAAAAAAAAAAAAAACCTGTGCGCGCTCCTAGTTCCTGTCTGTGTATCTGTTCTCCGGGGATGTTTGATCTGCATTAATATGGCGGTTCTTGTGCTTATGAGTCTTTTTCTCTAGGTTACAGCAATGTTGTGTCTACCTGCATATGATTTGCTGGAATAAAACATACAAGTAGCTGTATTTGAGATAGGACTGCAAAAATCCCAGAGGAAGGGTGGTGGTTAGGAGACAACTGCCTCCCAGGTATAATTGTATCTTTGGGATTGAGGGTAACCATAACCTATGGTTATCTGATTATGCCTACCTCCATAGCCGGTTCTAGGGGGGTGCTGGGATGGGCTGTGCCCCTCCCCCAGCCAAGATTTTATTTTCGTCCCCCGTGCCCTGCTGACATAGGCGTGCGCATAGGTGGGCACACCTTAATTAATCCTTGTGGTGTAGATTCCCCCAGTTTAGACCCCTGATATTTCACCAAAGCCCCCTAATGGAACTCCGAAAAAAATTGTAAAAATAAAATTTAAAAAAAAGCTAAAATTGTAAATAAAAATACAATAATACAAATTAAAACTCCTGACACCGTCCACTGTCCTACTAACACCAATCTCTGCCATACTGACACTGTCAGTATATATATACATGCATATACACATATGTGTTTGAGCTTTGGGGTGCACACCCTAATGCAATAGGCTGTTCACACCTATGCCTGCTGATCTTCCATACTCTGCCCCCTTGACATTTTTTACTGCACCCGCACATCAGACAGGTTAGATCCGATAAATCCTCAATTATGCTTCTGGTTATCTGATTATTACAGCAGATGATGATTAAATATTTATTAATTGATGATGATGATGACGATGATGACGATGATGATCATTCTTCTTATATTTTGCCCTACCTGGTTCCCCTTTCCACACTTCATCAACATGCTAATGAAATTTTAAATACCACATTTATTGGCGTATAACACGCGCTGGCGTATAACACGCACCCCAATTTAAAAGGGAAGATTCAGGAAATAAAACCTTTTTTTTTAAAATAAACCACTTTGAAGCAAAATAATGGTCAGTGAGCATCAACGCAGCCTGATTAGTGCCCATCTGCAGACTTAATGCAGCCTGATCTGTGCCCATCTGCAGCCTGTTCTGTGCCCATCTGCAGCCTGTTCTGTGCCCATCTGCAGTCTGTTCTTTGCCCATCTCCCCCATCAATGCAGCGCAACATCTCTCATATAAAGTCATCATCTGTTTCCTCGGCTCTCAGTCGGCGGTCACACGCACAGTCCCGCCTCCGCCATTGACATTGGACCAGCTCCTGTGATAGACAGAACACTGGTCCAATACCGGTGGCGGAGGTGGGACTGTGTGTGTGACGTGCGAGCCGAGTTAGAGCCGAACGGAGAGCCGAGTGGAGAGGAGACGACGGCTCAGTGTTTTCCGGCCGCACTCGTCCCCCTCCTTCCCCTCCGAGGTGCGCTGTCGGCATATAATACGTACCCGGGATTTTCCCCCTATTTTCAGGGAAAAAAAGTGCGTGTTATACGCCGATAAATATGGTAAAACCCTTTTCTCTTTTCAATTACATACCTTGAGACCCAGTAATGTCAACACTGTGTGTCTATGCTTCTCTATGCAATGCAAGAAAATCATGGCTGATGGAAGGGGCAAGTGGGGGGCGCTGTACATAGCTTAACCTAACATCACAGAACCCAGCCAGTACTCCTTTCAAGAGCCCCAGCCCTGATGCAAGCAATGGATTGGCTAATGGGAGGAGTTATGCAAAATGCCTTGATGGGCCAATGTCTGTCTGCAAGAGTGGGCGTTCTCATGTTGGCTACATTTCCATGCAGACTGCCATTGGTACCACTCACATGTGATGCTGCTGAGTCTCCAAGATAGAAAGAAAATGAAAGAGATGGGCCAGGGACAGTAAGGCTAGGGGGGGAAAAAAGATGACGATGGACATCCTCCAGGCAGGAAATATCACAATGCCTTGATGTCAGTCAAGGGAGACATAACACTTGCACAAAGTCAGGGATTTTGTAGGATTTGAGTCAGGTGTATAATTAACCATATATACCAAGCAGGTGATAATGATCATCAATTTCATATATAGGAAACAGAAACAGTTATGTAGGAGGCTTAAAACTGGGTGAGGAACAGCCAAACTCTGCGACCAAGGTGAGATTGTGGAAGATGGTTTCATGTCACAGGTCACATATGATAGAAGACTGAGCATAGCTACAAGACAAAAGGTAGTTATACTGCATCAGCAAGGTCTCTCTCAGACAAAAATGTCAAAACAGACTGGGGTTTCAAGATGTGCTGTTTAAGTTATTTTAAAGAAGCGCAACAAAATGGACAATGTTGAGGACCGTAGACACAGTGGTCGCCCAAGGAAACTTAAAGCGGAGTTCTATCCATTTAAAAGTCAACAGCTACAAAAAGTGTAGCTTCTGACTTTTATTAATCAGACACTTAACTGTCCCACGGTCCAGCGATGCGAGCGTACGAAGCCCCACTCCTCTCCAGAATTCTAACTGTCAGGCACGCACTGCGGATGTGCGAGCCACGCTGCGCGCTGTGAATTGCTGGGCAATCTTCTGGGACCTGTGACGTGTCCCAGAATATTGCAGGGAGGGAGGGGGGAGAGGTGATCTTCCTTCCAGCACTGTGGCGCCAGGGTAGGAAATGAGAGCTGGGTGCCTTTAAAAACAGGGTACCTGCTCCCCCCCCAAAAAGATGACATGCCAAATGTGGCATGTCAGGGGGTCACCAAAGTGGTAGTTCCATTTTTGGGTGGCACTCCGCTTTAATGCCGCAGATGAAAGACACAACATGCTTACTTCACTTCAACGTCGGAAGATGTTCAGCAGTGCCATCAGTGCAGAACTGGTGGAAAGCAGTGGGACCCAGGCACACCTATCTACTGTCCAGAGAAGTCTGGCCAGAAGTGGTCTTCCTGGAAGATTTGTGGCCATAACTCCAACTTTGAAACAAGGCTAAACCACTCAATTATCCATGAAAATATAGGAACTGGGGTGCAGAAAAATGGCAGCAGGTGCTCTGTACTGATGAGTCAAAATGTAAAAAATTTGGCTATAGCAGGAAGCAGTTTGTTCACCGAAGAACTGGAGAGCAGTACAGTAATGAGTGTCTGCAGACAACAGTGAAGCCTGGAGGAGGTCCCCTGCAAGTCTAGGGCTTTATTTCTGCAAATGGAGTTAGAGATTTGCTCAGGATCAATGGTGCCCTCAATGCAGAGAAATACAGGCAGATACTTATCCATCCATTATGCCAAACCATCAGGGAGACGTGTGATTGGCCCCAAATTTATTCTGCAGCAGCAGAACAATCCCAAACATACAGCCAATATAGTTAAGAACTATTTTCAGTGAAAAGAACTAGGAGTCCCGGAAATGATGCCGTGGCCCCCAACAGAGCCCTGATCTCAACATCATGGATTCAGTCTGGGATTACACGAAGAGACAGAAGGATTTGGGGATTTGATTAGTTTTCCAAGATGTTTGGAACAGCCTACCTGCCAAGTTCCTTCAAAACATGTGTGCAAGTGTACCTAGAAGAATTGATGCTGTTTTGAAGGCAAAGGGTGGTCACACCAAATATTGATTTGATTTGGATTTCTCTTCTGTTTTTTTACTTTCCATTTTGTTAAAGCGGGGGTCCACCTATCTATCGTTTTTTTTTTTTTTTGAGTTCATTCACAAACTTTTCTTCTCAGCATTACATACTCACATATTGTGTGTAATATGTCCGCCTGTGTCAGATTTCGTCGGAAAGAATAACTTATATTATTCACTGCAGGCGGTTTCCATCTTCATTGTGGGCATTTGAAGCCCACAAGCATTTATTTCCTGGATGTGGTGAATGCTGTGCTCCCAGCATTCACTGCTCGTTCCCGCACATGCTCAGTGGCATCCTGGGAAGCCTGAGACTAGCTCCCAGAAGTCTGGGAGAGGCTAGAAACATGCCTACTCCCACGGAAGGAGAACCAGGAAGTGCAAAGAAGAATAGAAAAATAAAAGGTAATTACGGCTATTTCAATTTTTTTAAACGGCATGTCAGCATCTAGGCAAGGAAGAGAATACATACAGATATTGTTCAAAATTTGGGTGGAACCCCACTTTAATTGATAAAAATAAACTATTAAGGCCCCTTTCATACATACGGACCGTTCATTTCATCAGTTCAGTTCATCTGTTTTTCATCAGTTTTTTTGTACATCCACTACCAATGCAAAAATGGATGAAAAACTGACCATTTGTCAGTTTACATCCGTTCTTCATCCGATCCGTTTTTTTGACGGATGAAAAATAGGGCTTTTATCCGTTCAAAAAAACGGATGTTGACGGAAGCAGATGAAAACGGATGAAAATAGATGATCGTCCGTTGTCGTCCGTTTTTCCATTGATGTCCGTGTTTCATCCGTCAACGAATGAATGAAAAACGGACTAACGGTTACACTTCTATTTCTGAAATCATTCTTAAAGTGGAGTTTCACCCACTTTTACAACTCTTCAGCATCCCTCTCTAAACTGTGCACTGTAAACAAATTGGATATTTTTTAATTTTTTTTCTCAGCACCTACTGTATATCTGCTGTATTCATTTTTCACTTCCTCCTCCCTGGGCCGCGGCCCATCGCATCATTTCCTGTTTGCAATGCCTTCTGGGAAGAGGCAGCAACTTCCTCTGAAACTGCCGTTGCTATGGAAACCTGACCTGAAACCTATTACACTGCTTGTGCTGCACTGAGCATGTGCGAGATCTGAAAGGATGAGATCCAGGAAGAAATACAGTCTGGCTTCACATGCCCACACTTAAGATGGCCACGGCCTGCTGTAAGTTTATAAAATAACAAACTACTGCTATAAACTAACAAAACAGACCTTAGTTTACAGACTAACTTTACTAGAATACATTAAGCTTGTGTATTATAGGGGTATTTTTATTTAAAAAGTATAATTTCGGCCGGAACACCACTTTAACTGACAGCATTTTTTCACACCTGCCTTAAACTTTTGCACAGTAGTATAGATGGCCAAAAATTCAAAAGATTTCACCTTTCGTCTAAACTCCCTGGTAGTTTTATTATCAGTTTATTGGTGAAAAATGTTTTAAATTGGCTTTAGCGAAGTGAAGCACGAAGGTAATCAGGGATTCGGCAGTTGCAGCAGAATGTGCGCTTTTTCCCCAGGAGAACACCTTCTCTGAAGAAATTCTTGAAGTGATTACTGACAGCCAAGGTCAGACACATTGGCCTTTGAGCACAGACTGTTGGTTTAGCGGCGATGATTGGCTCACGGGTAGAGGAAAACCCAGGGGCCATCTTAGCAGAAGTGGAAATCAGTGAGCAGGCAGGAGATATTCCTTCTCTAATGCCGAATAAAAGTTAGGAGATGAAAATGGGTGCGTTAGAATTCCTGTACTCAGCGCATTGGATGGAATTACCTATTCAGCCTCATATTACATACTTAGGTTTATTAAATCCTAACTGAATGTTAAACTGGAATTAGATACATACATTTCAGGTGCATAAGGAAGGGTGGACAAAGTCCTACAGTTCATTTTCTTTAGAAAACAGTCATAACCTGAGTTAAAAACCTCCGTCCTGCCAGCATTTTCTCTGTGTGGAAGCCTTGGTCTCTCTGGGGAGGTCCAACCTGCCCCCTGCTGAGTCAGAGCTAGAGCTCTCCAGCATGCTCCCTGCTGAATGGAGCTGTGACTCAGCAGAGATACCACTGCTTCCACACAGAGTGCAAGGGTCCTTCTCTGCAGCATGCCAGCAGCAGCAAATAGGCTTTTCTACTGTGGTGTCACCCTATGAAAATGAACTGTAAGACTTAGCATACCTTTTGTTTTTAGAGCTGAACTCCAGGGAAAAAAATGTACCTCCCTCCTTTGTAGGAGTTAAAGCTGAATTTCAGGAATTCAGCTACTTTGTAAAAACTGTGGGCATACCATGAGTTTGGTCTAACGAGATGCCTGACACCTCGTAGACTTATCTATATTATTCACATGTAGCACCCTGGTTCTGAACAGGGTTGCTATTAAATCCAGTTGTGCTAGGTGGTAACTAGCCTGGCTAATTGGTAGTCTTTGATCCACTGATTTCTGTCCTAAGTCTGAGTTTAATTTGTAGTCTCTCTCTTCTGTCAATAGGTAGAACTGTTGCCTTTGGCATTAGGATAATGGATTACAGTGAATTCAGGTGATGGATAAATAAGTTGTCTCAGCCAATCAGCAGAAGTTTCTTTTGGCTGCTGGGCATGCTGGGATAGGCTATTTATTTGGGAGAAGTCAGAAGATCAGGGTTCTTCCCGCCCGGGGGGCTGCGGCCTGGGTGGATGTGTGTCAAACAGCTCCTGGTTGCTAGGCCTGAAGCCTGAGGCCTATCCAGGAGTCCTACTGGCTGCTAGGTCTAAGTGAGGCCTATCCAGTAATTCAAGGGTGTGCAAAGGAGGAGCAACAGAGGTTAAGCCCAAAGCCTGGGGCAGAACCACGTGTATTAGAGGCTCAGCCAGAGGGAAGCCTGTTCGTTGCCGGAGGTAAAGGAGAAGCAGTTGCTGGAGGGACAACCACTCCTGTTACCAGAGGCAAGTTCGGAAGGGATGAAGTTCTGAAGGAGTACCAGAGCAGACGCTTCACTAGCCCGGGACGGTGAAGTAAGTGGGAAAGCTTCAGTGGAGACTCATCCAAGAATACAGCGGTTAGCTATGAGAAAAGCTTGAAATACGGGGGGTAGCTGTAAGTAAAGCTTGAAGATAAATACAGCAGGTAGCTGTGGGTGAAGCTTGAGGGATCCAGCGGGTAGCTGGTACCTGAGTCCAAGAAGTCTAGTGAGAGATGGCGAGCTGAGCTTGAGGATCTACAGTGGCATACTGTGAGTTAAGCTGGAAGATCTACAGGGGATATTGTGAGTTAAACTGGAAGATCTGCAGTAGAATACTGAGAGAGAAGTTGTTGCTATAGGAGACAGCAGTTGCTACAAGATACAGATTGCTGCATTCATCCTAAAGGCCCGTTATCTGTATTGATGTCTGCCTAGTTCTGTTTTTGGTCTGCAGAGTTTTGCCTAATTGCTATTGCAATTGCATTTGTCCTGTGCCCTAACCCTCTTTCCCACATCTCCTGTTAAGAGAAATAAAATCTCTTTGTTCATTTTTACAAAAAGTGACTGGTCCCCAACCTTTCCAACTTGCATCACACCAACTATGCCTAGTAACCTGCACCCTGAGGAGGAATGTCAGTTCTCCCTGGCTCTGGGGGTCACTATCAGGCCCTTCTAAGCGAGGGAGAGCGCTACACACATTTGGCATGTTTATTGTAATCCAGGAAGATAACTTCTGGAGCCCCGACTGTGATCTCAGTTCATTTAAGAGCCGGGGCACTGGAACCGATATGCCCGCTTTACCCCTCCTTCTGCTCATTCACAGAAGCCATTGTATCATGTGAACTCATTCACAAAATACAAAGGCTTCTGTGAATAGGCAGCAGAGGGGAGGGACAGGCATAGCTGTTCTGTGTGTTTTTCTCCTCTCACAGCCAGAGTGTATCCTCCAAGAGTGCACTAAACCTGTCACTAAGTAATAGAAATAAGTTCCGGAGGTGACATGCACCTAATTAGACTTAATTCATAGTGTGCCTGCACTTTTTGCAAAATTGCTGAATTCCTAGAATTCAGTTTTAACTGCTCATTTTACCTAGGGGATGACAAATAATGTGATATACTTACCTTATTCCTCACTCCCTCAACACCTAGTGCTCTCCTCCGCTGTCCAATGCTCCAGATTGTGGACAGGCCCTAACCATCCACTTGTACAATGTTGGATAGCTGGACCTGGATTGTACAGGATCACATCAGAGAGCTGTGACCAGAAGAGGAGGAAGCCTGCAGGAGCACTGAATATAAAGTAAGTACTGTATATCACCGTATTCATCATCCCCTGGACAAAATGAGCCGTGGGAGGAATAGTGCCCCCTTGTTGGTATCAGTGGAAGGAATAGTGCCTCATCATTGGTGTCAGTGGGAGGAATAGTTCCCCATCGTTGGTATCAATGGGAGGAATAATGTTACATCATTGGTGTCAGTGGGAGGAATAGTGCTCCATTGTTGGTGTCAGTGGGAGGAATAGTGCCCCATTGTTGGTGTCAGTGGGAGGAATAGTGCTCCATTGTTGGTGTCAGTGGGAGGAATAGTGCTCCATTGTTGGTGTCAGTGGGAGGAATAGTGTCCCATTGTTGGTATCAGTGGGAGGAATAGTGCCCCATCGTAGATTTCACTGGGAGGAATAGTGCCACATCGCTGGATTTAATGGGAGGAATAATGTTCCATCATTATTATCAGTGGGGGGAATACTGCCCTATCATTGGTATTAGTGTGAGGAATAGTGTCCCATCATTGGTATCAATGGGAGGAATAGTGCCCCATCATTAGTATTAATGGGAGGAATAATGTTCCATCATTGTTATCAGTGGGAGGAATAGTGCTCTATCATTGGTGTCAGTGGCAGGAATAGTGCCCCATCATTAGTATTAATGGGAGGAATAATGTTCCATCATTGTTATCAGTGGGAGGAATAGTGCTCTATCATTGGTGTCAGTGGCAGGAATAGTGTCCCATCATTGGTATCAGTGTGTGGAAAGTACTCCATCATTGATATCAAAGGGAGGAATAGTGCCCCATCATTAGTATCAATGGGAGGAATAGTGCCCCATGGTTAATGTCTATGGGAGGAATAGTACCCCATTGTTGATGTCAGTGGGAGTAGTAGTGCCCCATCATTGGTTTCAGTGGGAGGAATAGTGTCCCATTCTCGGTGTTAGTGGCAGGTGTCGGTGTTAGTGTCCCACTGTTTAGATGTATGCGAACACCTCTCTAGGTCAGTCTCCCATCTCCACCTCCACTAACACACAGACCAGGTGCTGGCCTGTCCATCACGGATTCCAATGAGCAAAAAATAATTCTGGTTGGCCGTACGTCCATTAAAATCACCTTTATTTCAGCAAGTCCATTAACACATGTCCAAAAACACAAATAGAAGGGAACAGGATCACCAACTAACGCGTTTCACGATTTGTTAACTGTTGCTAACAGTGGGGGGAATAATGCCCCAAGGGCCACATAAAAGAAAACAAAGGGCTGCACCCGGCCTCCGGCCACTCCTTTACAGCACTGTGGTGACACACCCTCGCACCCTCGCGGGGTGGTCCTGACTCTGCAATCACAGTATCTCCTCAGTCTTCTGGGTAAATGGTGCTGAACATTATTCAATCTAGAGGACTGAGGACATCAAGTGGCAAAAGCGGATTACTGCAGGGGACAGCTCCAGATGAAAGGCAAGGATTGCAGGCTGAGCTGCCTTATTATTCAAAGCACCTGCCAGGGTCCTAATTTATTTTATGTTTTTTAAATGTTGCCTGGGGTTGAACGTTAACCCCTTACTCTCTGTTGCAACTTTGTATAATCACAAACCTGCTCCAGTCATATCTGATGGCAGGTTTACCTTAATGCAAAGGAATCATAAAGGCTTCAGTGTGCCATGGTCAATGCAAATAGCTTTTTATTTGACGCCACTTCTACACGGGAAGGCCGAGGAAATATGAGTGAGAAAAGGTGAAGTAATAAAACGGGGATCATGCTGCGGATGTGTTAGTTCGGCACTGATGCACATTAATAAAATACATTACTTACAAATCTACCATGATCTAGTCCTACCTTGGTTTGCATAATGGAAAAATAGCCAGCCTTTCATCTGAATACACTTACATAATTATTCTCTAAAATGCTGAAACATACGCCTGCAAAACACTGGTTTGCACCGCGATTGTATACATTAGCCTGCGCGCCACTTAAGCTGTGTGAAATGAATGTACAAAACTAGGTGATCTGTAATGGAACTTATTGTATACAAAACGTTATCAGATACACATAAATCCATTTACAATAGCTCTGAGATAAGGAAAGTAGAGGAAATAAAAAAGTAGCGCTATGACTAATAACAACCAATCAGATGCCCTGTGAAATGACAGATGTAAATTGATTGGTTACACATCTGTCGGTGTCAATGGACAGGCATCAGCACACAAGTGTTTAAAGGGAAAGTATGATAGTTTACAGCAGTGGTCTTTAACATCCAGCCCACTACGAGATTTTATCCGGCTTGCAGATTGGGTCAGCGATGTACACTATATTACCAAAAGTATTGGGACACCTGCCTTTACACACACATGAACTTTAATGACATCCCAGTCTTAGTCCGTAGGGTTCAATATTGAGTTGGCCCACCCTTTGTAGCTATAACAGCTTCAACTCTTCTGGGAAGGCTGTCCACAAGGTTTAGGAGTGTGTCTATGGAGATGTTTGACCATTCTTCCAGAAGCGCATTTGTGAGGTCAGGCACTGATGTTGGACATGAAGCCCTGGCTCGCAGTCTCCGCTCTAATTCACCCCAAAGGTGTTCTATTGGGTTGAGGTCAGACCAGTCAAGTTCCTCCACCCCAAACTCGCTCATCCATGTCTTTATGAACCTTGCTGTGTGCACTGGTCCAAATCATTTGGTGGAGGAGGGATTATGGTGTGGAGTTGTTTTTCAGGGGTTGGGCTTGGCCCCTTAGTTCCAGTAAAAGGAACTCTTAAGGGGCTCAGCATATCAAAACAATTTCATGCTCCCAACTTTGTGGGAACAGTTTGGGGATGGCCCCTTCCTGTTCCAACATGACTGCGCACCAGTGCACAAAGCAAGGTTCATAAAGACATGAATGAGTGAGTTTGGGGTGCAGGAACTTGACTGGCCAGCACAGAGTTCTGACCTCAACCTGAAAGAACACCTTTGAGATGAATTAGAGCGGAGACTGTGAGCCAGGCCTTCTCGTCCACATCAGTGCCTGACATCACAAATGCGCTTCTGGAAGAAGGGTCAAACATTCCCATAGACACACTCCTAAACCATGTGGAAGGCCTTCTCAGAGGAGTTGAAGCTGTTATAGCTGCAAAGGGTGGGCCAACGCATTATTGAACCCTATGGACGAAGACTGGGATGCCATTAAAGTTCATGCGCGTGTAAAGGCAGGTGTTCCAATACTTTTGGTAATATAGTGTATGTATAATGTGTAAAGATTGAGAAATAACATCAGCTGCATATGGTCTCCAGCTCAACCTCCATCCATGTAGCGGGGGATTGTGATGGGGATTCTGATGTATGAAGGACTCTGATGGGGATCCTGATATAAGAGGGGCTGTTGGGGACTTTGATGTAAAGCTGCCCATACATGGACCCAAATTTGGACTTTTCAGCAGGGGTTTGGCAAATAACAAGGCCTTAAAGCAGATTTTCCCTTTTTGGGTGGGGCTCCGCTTTAAACCATAACATGCTTGGTAGGAACTTGTATACAAGGAGGTCATCATTTTGAAATGCCTAGAATCCGCCAGGACAGCACTGAGGATGGAAGCTTTCCTGTGACATAATATGGCTTTATCAATCTATCATCGTGGTGAAACCGCACCTCATAATATCCTGCTTAACTATGCAATCATGCAACAAGAAGCTATCGATTCCTCCTCTCTTTTTTTTTAATCTAGAAAAGAAGAGAATAGGCTTCAGTATGACAGCCTGTCCAAGTTACTTAATTAAAATCCTTTTAATAAAATGTATGTCAATCACCTTATTGTATTACTCAGACATGACCCGACAAAGTCTTGCTGCCGGTAGTGGCTTGATTAATAGAAAGAAGGATTTTATAAGCAGATACAGCACAGCAGTATTGGATATTCTGCTGGGAGTTTTGACTATTGTGGAGACCTTTCAGAGCTATTAGCAGGAATATGCTAAAATAGGCTTTGAGGTCTGAGACATTATTTCTCCTAAAGCTGGTTCCTTCATCAGCTGGCCTCAAGAAGCTGCAACAAGCTGCATAGACTAGACATTTTCTGTATGACACTGACTCTGAGGCTGGCTGCAAAAAATTGAAATGGGCCACACAGACCAGACATTTTCCATATAGCATTGACCATAATGTTGTTTATGACTGCATTCCTTCTTCAGCTGGCCTCAAGAAGCTGCAACAGGCCACATAGAGCAGACAGTTTCCATTTAACATCGACCTTGAGACTGACCTCAAGAAGTTGCATTGGGCCACTTAGACCAGACATTTACAAATTAACATGGACCGTGATATTGATCATGGCTGGGTTCCTTCTTCGGCTGGACTCAAAAAGCTCCCACAAGCTGTATAGACCAGACATTTTCCATATAATGCTGACTGTGAAGCTGGCCTCAAAAAGCAGCAATGGGCCACGCAGACTAGACATTTGCCATAAAAAAATGACCATAATATTGATCATGGCTGGGTTCCTTCTTCAGCTGGCCTCAAGAAGTTGCAACAAGCTGTATAGACCAGACATTGCCTGTATAACACTGACTGCCTGGCCTCGAAAAGCTGCAATGGGCCACATAAATGAGATATTTTCCATATAATATTGACCATAATATTGATCATGGCTGCATTCCTTCTTCAGCTGGCCTTAGGAAGCTGCAACAGGACACATAGATCAGATATTTTCCATATAACATTAACCTTGAGGCTGGCCTCAAGAAGCTAAAACAGGCCACAAAGACCAGACATTTTCCATATAACACTGACTGTGATCTTGATCATGGCTGGGATCCTAATTTGGCTGGCTTTAAGAAGCTGCAACGGACCACATAGACAAGACATTTTTCAAATAACATTGACCTTGAGGCTGGCCTCAAGAGGCTGCAACAGGCTCAATAGACCAGACATTTTCCATATAACATTGACTGAGGCTGCCTTCAAGAAGTTCCAATGAGCCACATGGATCCGACATTTTTCATATAACATTGACTGTGATATTGATCATGGCTGGGTTCCTTCTTTGGCTGGCCCCAAGAAGCTGAAACGGGCCTCATAGACAAGATATTTTCCATATAACATTGACCCTGATATTATTTATAACATGACTCTCCTATCAATGGCTACACTGTCAAGAGAATTTATTTGCAGGACTTTTCTCAATGACTAAGCAATTTCACCTGAATGTAGTGCTGTTCATGGAACTACAGTGCTGGCAGGGGCAAAATCTGATAACTAAATAAGAATTTTTTTAAACATTCATTAAATTAAAATGGAACTACAAACAAATGCTCTCTGGGTCCCCTTTGACAGATATTGCCTCACTTCCTGTCTCAGGAGCAATGTGGCAGGAAACAAGGGTAGATCACAGCGAGAAAACAGCCAAAAAAAAACAAAAAACAGACAGAGGTGGTCAGGTGTCACCTTAATAGTCTGAGAAAGTGGCTTTTTTTGAGATATCCATCCAGTTGAATATGACTGGCAGGGATTCTAGGGCCCAGTTTTAAAGGCTCACCTCATTTAGAGAATGCAAAGTCTTCTCTGAATGGTGCTCGTGTCGAGCAAGTAACCTCCTGTGTTCACAATAAAGCAGGGCAGTCGCTCGGCACAGGACCCAGAAGCAAGTGGAGATCACTGGAGTATGAGGTGCCTACTGTGATTTCCAGCTTCCATGGGGATCCCACAGGTATAGCAAATACATACACACTTGAAAAAAACACAGCTCAACCCTATCCAGTCTAAGTGGTTAACGTGTATAAGCTGGCCTTAGCCTTGCACCACTCCACACGCAATGTCCTTTGACATGTTTCGCCCCACCCACCTGGGCTTAGTTATAGAGGTCATACAAACATACACACATGGATCCAGGGTGGATTAATGTCACTATGTAAAAATTGCCAAAACACTAAATAGGGACGAGCTTGGGTTTGGCTGAGGGTTTGGTTTTAACTTTTTCCTGTGAGAAATGAAACAGCTCTCCCAAGTACAACACTTTCCCTATGCAGTTCTACCCCAGTACAACTCTCCCCCTGTGCAACTCTCCCTCAGTACAACTCTCCCCCAGTACAACTCTCCCCCTGTGCAACTTCCCCCTGTGCAACTCTCCCCCAGTACAACTCTCCCCCAGTACAACTCTCCCCCAGTACAACTCTACCCAGCACAGCTCTTCCTCAGTGCAGCTCTCCCAATACAGATCTCCCCAGTACAGCTCTCCCAAGTACAGCTCTCCCCCAGTCCAGCTTTTCCCAGTACAGCTCTCCCTCAGTATAGCTCTCCGCAGTGCAACTCTTCCTCTATACAACCCTCCCCAGTACAGATCTACCCCAGTACAGCTCTCTCCAAGTACAGCTCTCCCCCAGCACAGCTCTCCCCCAGTACAGCTCTCTCTAATGCAACGTTCCCTAGTACAGCTCCCCCCCCCCCAGTACAGCTCTCTCCAAGTACAGCTCTCCCCCAGCAAAGCTCCCCCCCCCCCCAGCACAGCTCTCTCCACTACAGCTCTTCCCCTGTACAGCCAACCTCAATACAACTCTCCCAGCACAGCTCTCCCCAATACAGCTCTACCCAGTACAGCTCTCCCTCAGAACATGTCATCTGTGCTGGGAGTTAGGCCAAAAGTTGTCCTCGGAAGGTCTCCTGTCATGATTGAGGAGGAAGCTGAACCAAGATTGAGGCCCAGGGGGAGGACATTGATAGAGGAAGAAGTCCTCTATCCAGCACAGTGGTGTAGTGCTTAGCACTTTCACCTAGCAGCAAAAAGGGTCGCTGGTTCGAATCCTGACCATAGCACCATCTCCCTGGAGTTTGCATGTTTTCCCTGTGCCTGCGTGGGTTTCCTCCGGGTACTCTGTTTTCCTCCCACACTCTAAAGACATGTTGGTAGGTAAATCAGATCCTGTTTAAATTGGGCCCTAGTATGTATGAATCTGTGTTAGGGACCTTAGGATGTAAGTGCCTTGAGGGTAGGGACTGATGTGAATGTACAATGTATATGTAAAGTGCTGCATAAATTGACGGCGCTATATAAGTACCTGAAATAAATTAATAAAAATAAGTCAGGAAAAGGGCTGGTTCTCTTGCAGAGGTCTTAGGAGAATGTAAGGTTGTCTTATTTTATAGCTTTTATATTCAAAATAACATATATCCCACTGCAACGATTAACGGCAATATGTATTCTAGGTCTGATAGAGCAATTTATTCCTGCGACAGCAGGGCGTACTTTGGTGGGGCTGCTTTTGTTCTATGCTCGTAAAGCTATAGCTCTCAGCTGGAAGAAAACCCCCCCCCTCCATCACTGGCTTTGGGGAAACAACTCGTTAACAATAGCTTACCATTATACAAAGAAACATATATAAATAGGGGCTATCTCCTCAAATATGAAAAGGTTTGGTCCAAATGGCTCACGGACCCCTCTACAGCCTTTATAGCTTCTTCAATTGCTAAAAATTATTCATTCTTTTTCTTTTGTTTTGTTGTCTGTTTTTTGAAAATCAATAAAAGCGTATATATATATATATATAAAAAGACAAAAACAATATATATATATCTATGAGAGCCCCCACCATTCTTACACTTTCTTTTTCTGCTTGCTGGTGGGCGGTCAGCCAAACCAAAGCAGAGTTTCTTCTTCCCGATCAGAACTTCAGAACTTCATAAAACAAAGGCATTACATCATTTCTCTTTTTGTTTCACTGCATTCTGAATAAAATAGTTTTGCTCTCAGGTGTACCCACCACACTCCCGTTTGATCGTAATCCTATTTTCTGTAGTTTGGGTCCCGCAGATACCTTAGATTACTTTTTTTTTTCCTCCACTTTGTTTCGGTTTATTAAAATGTTCAAGGAATACCAAAGTCAATGAATCCTATTCTAGTTTCACGATTCCGTTATTATGGGACAAAAAAAGTCAATATGGTATCACCATGGTGAAACAACCCTAATCACATTGTGATTGATTAGAAAGCACTTTATGAAATCTTTCCAGCAGAGCTTCAATATGTTTTCTGGGATGACAGGAAGGGTGATGAGAGGAGGTGAGCTCTGTCAAGAGCATCATCTTCTGGTCTAAGCGATGACAAATGCCGAGCCGCAAGATTTTTGTGCTGTAAGAAAAGGCGCTCTTTGATTTTTAGCGAAGGAAGGATACCTGTTGCTTTTACCTATAATTTCATGCTGTTATTTTCTGGATGCATTGTATTCCATTTAATAAAACTTGGTCGGAGAAAAATGGCAGTTTTAGAGACCAACTTTAGGAGATAAGTTTTCTTGTTTTTTAGGAAGCTTCTTCTTATTTCTTTTTCTGATCCCTTATATCCCCAGTGAAATTGCACACCTTCTTTTGCACATTTTAGGTTAGGAGAATAGGTAAACCCCTCAAATAGTATGTATTTTCTGAAATCAGAGACCCTGAAAGTAGAGAACGGCTTATTAAACTTATATTTTTAATATTAAAAATACTAAAGAAAATTTAAGTGCAAACGGGGCACACAATGGGGCAATGCTCTGTTTGGGCCATTCAAGAACAGTCACGGAGTTGTTGTGAAGCCACTCCTTCGTTATTTTAGCTGTGTGCTTAGGGTCATTGTCTTGTTGGAAGGTAAACCTTCGGCCCAGTCTAAAGTCCAGAGCACTCTGGAGAAGGTTTTCGTCCAGGGTATTCCTGTACTTGATCGCATTCATCTTTCCCTCGATTGCAACCAGTCGTCCTGTCCCTGCAGCTGAAAAACACCCCCACCCCCACATGATGCTGCCACCACCATGCTTCACTGTTGGGACTGTATTGGACAGGTAATGAGCAGTGCCTGGTTTTCTCCACACATACCGCTTAGAATTAAGGCCAAAAAGTTCTATCTTGGTCTCATCAGACCAAAGAATCTTATTTTTCACCATCTTGGAGTCCTTCAGGTGTTTTTTAGCAAACTCCATGCAGGCTTTCATGTGTCTTGCACTGAGGAGAGGCTTCCGTCGGGCCACTCTGCCATAAAGCCCTGAATGTTGGAGGGCTGCAGTGATGGTTGACTTTCTACAACTTTCTCTCATCTCCCAACTGCATCTCTGGAGCTCAGCCACAGTGATCTTTGGGTTCTTCTTTACCTCTCTCACCAAGGCTCTTCTCCCCTGATAGCTCAGTTTGGCCGAATGGCCAGCTCTAGGAAGGGTTCTGGTCGTCCCAAATGTCTTCCATTTAAGGATTATGGAGGCCACTGTGCTCTTAGGAACCTTAAGTGCAGCAGAAATGTTTTTGTAACCTTGGCCAAATCTGTGCCTTGCCACAATTCTGTCTCTGAGCTCTTCAGGCAGATCCTTTGACCTCATGATTCGGATTTGCTCTGACATGCACTGTGAGCTGTAAGGTCTTATATAGACAGGTGTGTGGCTTTCCTAATCAAGTCCAATCAGTATAATCAAACACAGCTGGACTCAAATGAAGGTGTATCTCAACTATCTCAAGGATGATCAGAAGAAATGGACAGCACCTGAGTTAAATATATGAGTGTCACAGCAAAGGGTCTGAATACTTAGGACCATGGGACATTTCAGTCTTTTTTAATAAATCTGCAAAAATGTCAACAATTCTGTGTTTTTCTGTCAATATGGGGTGATGTGTGTACATTAGTGAGGAAAAAAATGAACTTAAAGGATTTTAGAAAATGGCTGCAATATAACAAAAAGTGAAAAATGTAAGGGGGTCTGAATACTTTCCGTCCCCACTGTATATATATATACAGTGGGGACGGTGAAAGGAAAATGATGAATGGTTTTCAACATTTTTTACAAATAAATATATGAAAAGTGTGGCATGCATTTGTATTCAGCCCCCCTGAGTCAATACTTTGTAGAACCACCTTTCACTGCAATTACAGCTGCAAGTCTTTTTGGGGATGTCTCTACCAGCTTTGCACATCTAGAGAGTGACATTTTAGCCCATTCTTCTTTGCTAAATCGCTCAAGCTCTGTCAGATTGGATGGAGAGCGTCTGTGAACAGCAGTTTTCAAGTCTTGCCACAGATTATCAATTGGATTTAGGTCTGGACTTTGACTGGACCATTCTAACACATGCATATGCTTTGATCTAAACCATTCCATTGTAGCTCTGGCTGTATGTTTAGGGTTGTTTTCCTGCTGGAAGGTGAACCTCCGCCCCAGTCTCAAGTCTTTTGCAGACTCTAACAGGTTTTCTTCTAATATTCCCCTGGATTTGGCTCCATCCATCTTCCCATCAACTCTGACTAGCTTCCCTGCTGAAGAAAAGCATCCCCACAACATGATGCTGCCACCACCATGTTTCACGGTGGGGATGGTGTGTTCAGGGTGATGTGCAGTGTTAGTTTTCTGCCACACATAGCGTTATGCATTTGGGCCAAAAAGTTAAATTTTGGTCTCATCTGACTAGAGCACCTTCTTCCACATGTTTGCTGTGTCCCCCACAGCTTGTCACAGACTGCAATTTGGATTACTTATGGCTTTTTTTTTCAACAATAGCTTTCTTCTTACCATTCTTCCATAAAGGTCAGATTTGTGGAGAAGACGACTAATAGTTGTCCTGTGGACAGATTCTCCCACCTGAGCTGTGGATCTCTGCAGCTCCTCCAGAGTTACCATGGGCCTCTTGGCTTCTTCTCTGATTAATGCTCTCTTTGTCTGGCCTGTCAGTTTAGGTGGGCGGCCATGTCTTGGTAGGTTTGCAGTTGTGCCATACTCTCCATTTTCGGATGATGGATTGAACAGTGCTCGGTGAGATGTTCAAAGCTTGGGATTTTTTTTTTTATAACCTAACCCTGGTGGCACATAATTGTGAAGTGGAAGGAAAATTATAAAAGTTTTTCAAATTTTTTTTACAAATAAATATATGAAAAGTGCGGCGTTCATTTGTATTCAGCCCCCTTTACTCTGATAACTAAAATCTAGTGGAACCAATTGCCTTCAGAAGTCATTTAATTAGTAAATAGAGTCCATCTGTGTGTAATTGAATCTCAGTATAAATACGGCAGCTTTCTCAATGAAGCTGGTTCACACATGTGCGGGGCGGCTACGGTGCAGTTTTAAAAAGAGTCCTGTGCGATTCTGGGTCCGGTTCAGGTGCAATTTCAGGTAAAAATTCACACCTGAATTGCACCTGAACCACGAACAGAACCGCATCGGACTCCCGCACTGAAACCGCGGCCGCACATGTGGGAACCCAGCCTAAACAGGCAACCTGTAAAGGCATTTAAAACGTAGCCTATGGAGCTTTTTAGTACCGTATTTTGTCGCCATTCCAAGAAGATTCCTCATTTTAAAGCATGACATGTTAGGTATCTATTTAGTTGGTCTAACATTGGGGTATATGTTGTTTTTTTTTTTTTTTTTTACTTCATTAAGATTGTTTGAAAAACCGCTGCACAATATACCGTGTGACATAATAAATTGCAAGGGCCGCCATTTTATATATATATATATATATATATATATATATATATATATATATATATATATATATATATAATGTTTGGGGGTTAGAAGTAATTTTCTGCACAACGTTATTTGTGATGAAACACGTAGGAGGTGCGTCACGCTGACTTCACCATCCCCCTTGTGTCCCGGAAAAACGGGTTTGTTTGGTTGTGTGACGGGCCGCCACACCATACTTAAGGTGTGATAATCTACACGTCGTTGTAAGTGTAATTTTTATTATTTTAATAAACATACAAAGGATTTTACACTATATGGAGTTTTCTGTCTTTTTTGGTGAATCTTCATATCCAATTCATCGAGTGATAATTCTTGAAATGTGGATGAGCCTTGCGATGTGGAGAAAGGCCCGGGCTGGGTTATAAGCCACAAGCACAGATTGACCCCCTGTAATAAGGGGTCTACAGGAGCTGGTAGGCAGTTTTCTCAGCTTTTGGTGGAGGCACTGCGGCACAAGGTGATGGATGGTGAAGATTGACACTAAAAAGTTTTAGACCTACTGTCACAACATTTGCGGATTCACCTATGGACATTTTGTTTTGTTTTTAACTTTTTTTATCATGATTATGTAGCTCGATTCTCTCAATTTTTATAAGTAATTTTCTAGCAAAAAATACTAGAAAAGGCCTAGTCTTCAAGTGGAAATGACAGCAGTTGGGAGGTCACATGACCCATTCTATTCATTTCTTCTGTGCATACTTCAACTTCAGGACATTGGCAGCAGTGCCAGAACAAGATCATCTAGTGCCCAGGGCAAAGATGCCAAATTGTGCCCACCCCCATCATGATGTGCAAGCTTATGAGGAGGGGGGGGGGAGAGAGCACAGCCCGCACCTCCTCCCAGCTCTCTACTCCTCTCCCTGCTGCCACCAGAGCTGGGCTGACAGAAGTAGTTATGCTGGTGTCACTACTCCTGATAGCCTTATAGTAGAAGGAACTTGTGGCGCCCCCATGCCTACAATACATGCTCCGCCCAGGGCAGCCGCCCCCTTCTGCCCACCCCTTGTCCCAGCCCTAAATGGCAGCTAATAGATACAACACATTGTTAATAAAATGGATTTTGCATTCAATAGTTCCAAAAAAAACCTTCTAGAATTAAAGAGATTACAAACTTACACATACAAATATGAAAAAAAATATGCTGAGACTTATAGTATTTTAAGACTGTGGAGATGGCGTCTGATCAGATTGGATATATAAAAACCCGGCACAATCAGGTAGCAAAGAGCATTATATATAAGCTAGAGAGCTGTGCGATGTCAGATCCAGACTGTACGCTGCCACCATTATTATTCTGTACCACAAAGTGCCCGATAACCATCAGGCCATGACCGCGTCCGAAGGGATTTCTGTAGTCAGAGCCGCACAGAAAACTACACGCAAAGATGTGCATTAAATGCAGAAAAAGCCTCCGGGGCTCCATATTTCATCTGTAAGGTGAGGCTGAAAAACCATTTTATTTTCAGGTGAAGTAAGGGCCTCAGTCTATGTGCCAAATAAATAATAAATATGCCACATGGATCTAGCTGTGCACAAATTGTCGGCTTTACAGTAGCAACTGGAGCAACATGCAGCTTAAAAAAAAAAAAAAAAAAAAAAAGATAAAAAAATGAAACATATGAACAATATAAGAGCATTTTATATTTATATCATGAAAAACAATAATACAAACATTAAATGTAATGCTAATACTAATATTTATTGGGACGGTAAAAAAAATGTGTTTTGATACATGTTATTTGTTTTCAGAAATATACTTTCCTGACAGACTCCATGGCAGCCTACGTATGGGTTAATCCCGCCTCTCATACCTCATAGGACCCCACTCCCATAAATCTTTGCTTCTAGACAGAGACTGTGTTCCTTTTTTGTCCTCCTCCTAGGACCAAGGTGTATCTCTTACCTTATGAAGTTTTGTTGATCCAGTCCTGGTGGTTCGCACGTGTTTGATGATGGCGGTGTCTTGTTGGAGTCCAGCGTCCCCAGCTATTAGCAGGGCGGACATACGGGGTTCACTCTGATGCCTGAAGAGCTGATTATACCGGCCATTGGCTGGGGAGCGGCATCTCGGCCAATCGTCCCAGCTATTAGCGGGAGGCCTCCCTCATTATTACCCCGGTCGTGCGGTGAGCGCTCCTCTTGCTCCCATTCCAGGATGGATCCCCTCAGGTGCCGTGGTAATGTATACTTCTGTTTATGAATTTTTTTTGGCAGCCTGTTGTGTGTGTTTGTTTGTCCGAAATGCCTTTTTTCCTATGGCCATGGCGGCTGGGACGCATCTGCGTTCCAGTCCGCCGCTTCCCCGCTCCGACTGCGCAGCTGCGAAGTCTCGATTGAGATCGGGGCTTGGTTCGCACCTGCGCAGTCTGCGCGCGATGACGGCAACTGTGCATGCGCGCGAGCGACGTGGAGCGGCGTCGGTCACAGCGTAGGGACGCTGTGGCCGCGATGACGTCATCACAGGCGGCAGATTCAAATAGCTGTCACATACAGCTATGCTTTGGGATGCTCTTTCGCTCAGGCAGCGGCTTCCCTGTGTCCATCTCTCTGGCTTCTGAGGTAAGGAGCTTGTTGTACCTTCCTGTGTCTAGGTCTCTTTCTCCAAATAGGGGAAAGAGAAAGTGAAAGTATACATAGGTAGTTATTGGTTTCTTATTGATTGTGTTTGCAGTCCTTTGTTTCTGTCGCCATGGATGTCTCACCGCCCCCTAGTGGCCAACCCTTACACCGCAGGTAGGATGAAGTATTTTTAAATTTTTCATTCTGCCTGTATTGTTTGGAGTACTATTTAGGAACAAGGTATTATTTTCTTCCCCTTCAGCCCTTCTAGGTCTGAACCACAGCTATCGGCACATAAAGAAAAAGACCAGTCTAGGTCTCATCATCACCAGTCTACGTCAGGTTCTAGACGTACTAGGTCATCTTCCAGACACCGCAAAGAGGGGTCAAGGTCTAAATCTAGCCATCATCCCCCCCGCCATTCCAGCCGCCCTGAGAGGAAAGCTTGCTGGGGATGTAAAACTCAGGTCCCAGAGGGTAAATCTCTCTGTGAGTTGTGCTTTTCGAGAGCCACAAAGGAAAGAGGAGCTGATGACCAGCAAGTGGAGGCTCTGGTCAGGAAGGTGGTCCAAGAATCTCTTAACAAAGCAGATCTTGACCGAGCAGTAATTCCTCCTTCTGTTATAACTCCAGTTGCTGAAGATATGGAGTCCGAAGTTCCAGGCCCATCTCATCATAGTCTCTCTTTTAGCGGCTCCTCGGACAGCGAAGCAGAGATAATTGAACCTGGTGCAGGTTTTGACTTTTCCCTGGTTCCCCAACTAGTCAGAGCGGTTAAAGACGCATTGAGATGGGAGGAACCAGTAGAAGCACCCTCTAAACAGAGGAAATACTTTAAACACCTTAAGAAGGATCGCCTGAACTTCCCCTTCCTGGGTGAACTGGGTGAAATTATCCTGGATGAATGGGGTAAAGTTGATAGGAAAAACTCTTTAATTTCCAAGATTGAGAAGATGTATCCTTTCAAGAATGATGAAGTAAAACATCTTGAATCAGCCCCCCTTGTTGATGCAGCTCTCATGAGGCTGGTGAGACATGTTACGCTCCCTCTAGAGGATACCGTCTCTTTCAAGGATGGTCTGGAGAGGAAGATTGATACGGACTTGAAACGTATCTATATCACGGCAGGGATGGCTTGTAAACCGGCTCTGGCCCTCGCAGCTTTGTCAAAAGCCATGGAGTCCTGGACGGATGATGTGGGTGCAGCTCTAGGAAGTGTGTCTGAGGACTTATTCAAGAGCTCTCCAATACATGAGCTGAAACTGGCTTCGGTCTTCCTGGGAGAAGCATCCATCGACATTATTCGCCTCGTGGCACGTGTCATGCTTTCATCAGTTACAGCAAAACGTGCCCTCTGGTTACGCCCATGGGTTGCAGACCCTGCCTCTAAACAGGCCTGGTGCAGGATTCCTTTCGAAGGCTCCTCTCTCTTCGGAAATAAACTGGATTCTGCTATCTCCCGTGCTACTGGGGGCAAGTCAGGATTCTTACCCCAGGACCGTCGTATCCTTAACCAAAGAAGGACTCAACCTAGACAAGAACCAGAACGCGCTAGAGATGCTCGTCGCTACAGACCTGGTCGGGAGTTTAGGAAAAACTGGAGGAGAGGCCAGCTTTCAGGCCAAAAATCCTCAAAGTCAGCCCCGTCAAGTGGTCGGGACACTTCCAAGTCCTTTTGATACAATGCCTGTCCAGGTAGTGCAAGTAGGGGCTCGTTTACTCCGGTATCAGCACGTCTGGGCAGCCTCGATTCAAGATTACTGGACCGTCAAAACGGTCTCCTCAGGTCACACTTGGGTTTTCACCAATCCACCCAGTCACCGGTTTGTGCCTACGGTCCTTCCGCTCTCAGAAGAAAAAAGACAAATTCTTCTATCTTATACAGAATCCCTGATTGCCCAAGGGGCCGCCATTCAAGTTCCATCAGAAGAAAAATTTCTTGGAATTTATTCCCCCCTTTTCATGGTCCTCAAAAAGAATGGCTCTTGGAGGCCAGTAATCGACCTGACACATCTAAATTCCTTCATCAAGAAGGAAAAATTCAAGATGGAAACCCTGCTGACAATCCGACAAACAGTTCAACCAGGAGATTGGCTGGTCTCCATAGACCTGAAAGACGCCTACTTTCATGTGCCGATCGCAAAAGATTTCCAGAGGTATCTCCGATTCGCAGTAGGCCAGAGGCATCTCCAATTCACTTGTCTCCCATTCGGGCTCACAACATCGCCTCGAGTGTTTTCGAAGCTCTTATTGGCGGTAGTTGCTCTAATCCGAGTAAGAGGCATTCGGTTACACCATTACTTGGACGACCTACTCCTACTGTCTCAGGACAGGGAACAGATTTTGTCACATCGGGATCAAGTCATATCTACTCTGACAGAGTTCGGTTGGCTATTGAACAGGGAGAAAAGTCACCTAGTTCCGACACAAACTTTAGTATTCCTCGGGGCCCTATTCAACACAGTGGAGAGCACCATCTCTCTTCCTTTGGAGAAGATTCTGGTAATTCGAGAGAGAATTCGCCTAGCATTGTCAGCAACTCTCCTCAGAGCCTCTCAGTGTCTCAAAATAATCGGCACTATGGTAGCCACAGCCCCCATGGTGAAGTGGGCGCAATGGAAAATGCGGCCCTTTCAGAAGGGTTTTCTCCAGCAATGGGATCCAGGGTCTCGAGACCATCTGGTGCGGGTAACCACCTCCATGCAGGAGAGCCTCCCTTGGTGGCTGCTACGGAAAAACCTCCTCAATTGTCACTCCATAGCTCCTGTCTCCTGGATTACAGTGACAACGGATGCGAGCAACAGAGGTTGGGGCGCTCTCTGTCTGACGGAGATAGCCCAAGGCAGGTGGGACTTCCCATCCCAAGGGATAGTCTCAAATGTCCTGGAGCTCCGAGCTGCCTTCCGTGCCCTTCAAGCTTTTCTCCATCTGATATCAGGAGCCTCAGTCCTCCTGAGACTGGACAACACGACCGCAGTGTCATACATCAAGAGACAGGGGGGCACCCGCAGTCTCGCCTTACTGAGGGAAGTAAGCTTGATCATGTCCTGGGCCCAGATGTACTTAACAAATCTATCCGCTGTTTATCTTCCAGGAATTCAAAATGTCCAAGCGGACTTCCTTTCAAGAGTCACCCTGGACAACAACGAGTGGTCCCTCCACACCGAAGTTTTCGATTGGCTCCTGTCTCTAGGGATGATGCCGGAAGTGGATCTGTTCGCATCCCCATGCAATTTCAAGCTGGGGAAATATTACACGAGGTGTCGTTGTCCCCAGGCCTTCGGAGTGGATGCCCTGACGGACCAATGGAAATTCCACAGGGCCTATGCCTTTCCCCCAGTTCCAGTCATTCTTCGTTTCCTCTCGAGGCTCAGGTGGGAGAATGTCAAGGTACTGGCAGTGGTCCCGTTTTGGCCCAACAGGCCATGGTTTCCTCTCCTGATGCAGCTCAGTTACCGAGAACCGGTCCCTCTCCCGTCCAGACCAGATCTCCTGCTGCAGGGAGCGTCTCTTCACCCTTGCCCATCCCAGCTCCATCTAATGGCTTGGTGGTTGAGAGGAGAAGGTTGGAAGCTCTAGGTTGTCCTAGTACAGCTATTGCTACATTGTTGAATGCCAGAAGAGCGGGCACCAACAGAGTATATCAGAGGATTTGGGCGAAGTTTGCGGACTATGTGATTTCCACCAATGGATCCTGTAGTAATCCAAGGATTCAGGATATTTTAGGTTTTCTACAAACTGGCCTGGATCTGTCCCTATCGGTGAGTTCCTTGCGGGTCCAGGTTTCGGCAATCTCAGCCTTCACAGGCGTATCATGGGCCAGACACCCCCTTACTAGGCAGTTCTTCAAGGGAGCAATAAGGCTTAGGCCTCAGAAAAGACCAAGATTCTCTAAATGGGATCTCCCTCTCGTCTTGGATTTCTTCTCAGAAAAGGAGATACGGCATATGGATCAGTCATCAATTAGAGAGCTTTCTCTCAAAGTGGTCTTTCTAGTGGCCATAACATCGGCCAAGAGAGTTTCTGAAGTTGGATCCCTAGGATACAAAGAACCTTTTCTTACCTTCTTCCCAGACCGGGTAGTCTTGATCCCCATGTTAGGATCGAATCCTAAAGTAACAACCATCTTCCATGAAAATCAGGAGATTGTCCTCCCTACTTTCAGATCCACTGAGGACTCTAATGTTCACCCTCTAGATGTTGGGCAGGTTCTGAAACAATACCTAGAAGCCACAGCTTCTTTCCGCCAGTCTGATTATCTGTTTGTGCTTTTTCACGGCAAGAACAAGGGTTTACGGGCTTCTTCTAGAACCATCGCATCATGGATCGTTCAAGCTATCCAATGGGCATACAGGTCTAAGGGTTTGGCTCCTCCGGAGGCGGTAACCGCTCATTCTACCAGAAGCGTCTCTACATCATGGGCAGCATCCCGACATGTGTCTCCAGATGTAATCTGTAAAGCGGCCTCATGGTCATCAATTACCACTTTTATGACACATTATTGTGTAGAACCGGCTTCTTTGTCTACGGTTAACTTTGGTTTGCACGTATTATCTGTTGATGGTGCCAATTAAACCTTTTTTTCTTTAACCAGCAATTGCCCACCCGGGTGTGTATGGCTAGTTATTTCCCATACGTAGGCTGCCATGGAGTCTGTCAGGAAAACAGAAAATTTATATCAAATACTTACCGTAATTTTCCTTTCCTGATGGACTCCATGGCAGCAGGAGTTCCCTCCCAGTTGCTGGAGTAGGCTAAGTTACGGAACACAGTCTCTGTCTAGAAGCAAAGATTTATGGGAGTGGGGTCCTATGAGGTATGAGAGGCGGGATTAACCCATACGTAGGCTGCCATGGAGTCCATCAGGAAAGGAAAATTACGGTAAGTATTTGATATAAATTTTCCGTTTAATTCCCACTATAGATTGTGCATGAAAAAAAAAACACTTAACTACAAAAAAAGGATAAAAAAATTAATATATGAACAAAATAAAAGGTTTTTTAAAAAATGAATAAAATGCATAACATATTAATGAAAAAAAAAAAACAATCAAATGAACATTAAATGTAATTAGCTAATACTAATATTTATTGTTATAGTAAAAAAAAATGTGTTTTGATACATGTTATTTATGTTCAGAAATATGCTTTATATTTATATATATATATATATATATATATATATATATATATATATATATATATAATCTCCACTATATATTGTGCTTGAAACCTAAAAAAAAAAGTATATATACATATCACTTCACCACAAAAAATATACTTAACTTCCACTATATATTGTGCGTGGAAAAAAAAAATCACTTAACCACAAAAAAAGGATAAAAAAAATAAAATATATGAACAAAATAAAAGTTTTTTTCAAAAATGAATAAAACTCATAACATATAATCACAAAAAAAAACAAAAAAAATATTAAATGTATTATTTATTGTGACAGTAAAACATGCGTTTTGATATGTTATTTATGTTATTTATTTATACTTCATTTCTACTATATATTCTGTTTGGGAAACATGATAAAAATAAACATATAAACTAAGTAGAAATATATCAAAAGAAAAAATGTAACATATCACGAAACATAAATAAAGCAAATATTAAATGTAATTAGCTAATACTAAAATGTATTGCCATTGTAGAAAAAAAATGTGTTTTGATGAATGTTCATAAATGTACTTAATTTCCACTATATATATTGTGCGTGAAAAAAAAAAATCACTTAACCACAAAAAAAAGGATGAAAAAAAAAAAAAAATATATGAACAAAATAAAAGTTCTTTTAAAAAAAATGAATAAAACGCATAACATATATCATGAAAAAAAAAAACAATCACATATTAAATGTAATTATCTAATACTAATATTTATTGTGATAGCAAAAAAAATGTGCTTTAAAACATGTTATTTATGTTCAGAAATATACTTAATTTCCACGACACATTTTTTTGTGGGACTTAAAAACATGATAAAAATAAACATATAAATAAATAAATATATATACAGTGGGGACGGAAAGTATTCAGACCCCCTTAAATTTTTCACTCTTTGTTATATTGCAGCTATTTGCTAAAAACATTTAAGTTCATTTTTTTTCCTCATTAATGTACACACAGCACCCCATATTGACAGAAAAACACAGAATTGTTGACATTTTTGCAAATTTATTAAAAAAGAAAAACTGAAATATCACATGGTCCTAAGTATTCAGACCCTTTGCTCAGTATTTAGTAGAAGCACCCTTTTGCTCTAATAAAGCCATGAGTCTTTTTGGGAAAGATGCAACAAGTTTTTGACACCTGGATTTGGAGATCCTCTGCCATTCCTCCTTGCAGATCCTCTCCAGTTCTGTCAGTTTGGATGGTAAACGTAGGTGGACAGCCATTTTTAGGTCTCTCCAGAGATGCTAAATTGGTTTTAAGTCAGGGCTCTGGCTGGGCCATTCAAGAACAGTCACGGAGTTGTTGTGAAGCCACTCCTTCGTTATTTTAGCTGTGTGCTTAGGGTCATTGTCTTGTTGGAAGGTAAACCTTCGGCCCAGTCTGAGGTCCTAAGCACTCTGGAGAAGGTTTTCGTCCAGGATATCCCTGTACTTGGCCGCATTCATCTTTCCTCAATTGCAACCAGTCGTCCTGTCCCTGCAGCTGAAAAACACCCCCACAGCATGATGCTGCCACCACCATGCTTCACTTTTGGGACTGTATTGGACAGGTGATGAGCAGTGCCTGGTTTTCTCCACACATACCGCTTAGAATTAGGCCAAAAAGTTCTATCTTGGTCTCATCAGACCAGAGAATCTTATTTCTCAAGATCTTGGAGTCCTTCAGGTTTTTTTTAGCAAACTCCATGCGGGCTTTCATGTGTCTTGCACTGAGGAGAGGCTTCCGTTGGGCCACTCTGCCATAAAGCCCCGACTGGTGGAGGGCTGCAGTGATGGTTGACTTTCTACAACTTTCTCCCATCTCCTGACTGCGTCCCTGGAGCTCAGCCACAGTGATCTTTGGGTTCTTCTTTACCTCTCTCACCAAGGCTCTTCTCCCCCGATAGCTCAGTTTGGCCGGAAAGGCCAGCTCTAGGAAGGGTTCTGGTCATCCCAAACATCTTCCATTTAAGGATTATGGAGACCACTGTGCTCTTAGGAACCTTAAGTGCAGCAGAAATTTTTTAGTAACCTTAGCCAGATCTGTGCCTTGCCACAATTCTGTCTCTGAGCTCTTCAGGCAGTTCATTTGACCTCATGATTCTCATTTGCTCTGACATGCACTGTGAGCTGTAATGTCTTATATAGACAGGTGTGTGGCTTTCCTAATCAAGTCCAATCAGTATAATCAAACACAGCTGGATTCAAATGAAGGTGTAGAACCATCTCAAGGATGATCAGAAGAAATGGACAGCACCTGAGTTAAATATATGAGTGTCACAGCAAAGGGTCTGAATACTTAGGACTATGTGATATTTCAGTTTTTATTTTTTAATAAATCTGCAAAAATGTCAACAATTCTGTGTTTTTCTGTTAATATGGGGTGCTGTGTGTACATTAATGAGGGAAAAAAAGAACATAAATGATTTTAGCAAATGGCTGCAATATGATAGATAGATAGATAGATAGATAGATAGATAGATAGATAGATAGATAGATAGATAGATAGATAGATAGATAGATAGATAGATAGATAGATAGATAGATAGATAGATAGATTAAAAAAGTAACATACAGTCAGGTCTATAAATATTGGGACATCGACACAAGTCTAATCTTTTTGGATCTATACACTACCACAATGGATTTGAAATGAAATGAACAAGATGTGCTTTAACTGCAGACTTTCAGCTTTAATTTGAGGGTATGTACATCCATATCAGGTGAACGGTGTAGAAATTACAACAGTTTGTATATGTGCCTCCCACTTTTTAAGGGACCAAAAGTAATGGGACAATTGGCTGCTTAGCTGTTCCATGGCCAGGTGTTTGTTATTCCCTCATTATCCCATTTACAAGGATCAGATAAAAGGTCCAGAGTTCATTTCAATTGTGCACGCCATGAGAGTGAAAGGAGAACCCGGGTCACATGACATGGTGACATCGATGCATTTCGCTCACCGGTGTCTTCCTCAGGACACTATGGGAATCTATCCTGGGGCTTATATTGGTACCTCCCCTTTTTTGGGGATTTTCATTCACCACAGTCCTAAGAATCCACATCATGGATTAATCAATAAAAAAAGTAATGGTATGTGTGTCAAGTGGATCATAAATAATATATTATTTATTCCACAGGTGTACATATAATTTTTGGTCATTAGTTACACTAGATAATACATCCAGAAAACCAAAAAAGATTAGCATCTACAGCAAGTCAACCAACCTAAAAATATATATATGAACAGAAATAGTCTAGTTACATTTAATGGGAAAGAAGGAAGAGGGGAGGTTGGGGGTTGTTTTTTTTTGTTTTGTTGTTTTTTTTGGGGGGGGGCGGGTATTCTGCAGGGTAAACCCAGCCATAGAGGGATTTTCAACATCTGCAATAATTTTTTCAAGTAATACAAATAATACAACTAGGGATCCAGAAACATCTGTAAACTAAGCTTAAGGAATATACTTAATTTCCGCTATATATTGTACGTAGAAAAATAAACTCTTAAAAATAAATAAATAAATACATAATTAAATAACACATACATTAAATGTAATTACTAAAAATGTTTACGTGTTTTGATACATGTTATTTATGTTCAGAAATATACTTAATTTCCACTACATATTATGTGTAGGACTTAACATGATAAAAATAAAAATAAACATGATAAAAATAAACCTAGGAACAAGGTAAATATTTAAAACGTATAACATATATCATGAAAAAAATAAATATATAAAGCACTAACATTTATTGTTAATATAAAAAAAATGTGCTTTGATACATGTTATTTATGTTCAAAAATATACTTAATTTCCATTATATATTGTGTGAGGAACTTAAAAAAATGATAAAAATACATTTATGAACAAAAATACTTAAAAAAAAGAATAAAAGACATCACATATATCATGAAAATTTCAAATGTAATTAGCACTAATATTTATTGTGATTATAAAAAAAAAAAAATGTTTTGATACATGTTATTTATGTTCAAAAATATACAGTACCTAATTTCCACTATATAATGTTGGACTTAAATTGAATCTAAAGCCACACTTTTTTTTTTTTTTTAAGAGTTTGAAAGTATTGAAACCCAGTTGGGTTTATATTGCAATCCTTGTCCCCTCGCAGGGGAGAATCACTCTCTGGTGGCAATGGTCACCAGGACAGAAAGTGATAGAAATTGAACCACTTAAATCCCTGGGCCATTTTTCTCCCTTGAGTCCCAAAACATTTTCTTTTTTCCAAATAAATATATACATTAAAAAATAAATAAATAAATAAATAACTGTTAGAACTGCAACATGTTTCATTTCCAAAACAGAAATAGATGCACAAGCAAACACAATCTGATTTATTCCCAATTTTAGAAAGGAATGAGTGAAAAAAAAATGAAACAGAGGAAGTCCCTGTGTATATACTGTAAGAGATAAAATGAAGAATGCAGTGAAATTCACTACAGCAACAAAATATTTTTTTTTTAAAAATAGTCGGCTTGAGTAATTACAATGGCCGGTGAGATTTGGTGAGTCCGTCACACAGAAGTCTTTACAAGTGCCGTGCTCTTCTAATGCAGGAGAGTCTCCTGTCTTTCATGGGAAATGTCCACAGATCCTGGATAATAAGCCACTGTCATATCTGAAGGGAAGTACAGCCGAGACATTTTTAACGAGTCTGCAAAAGTAACTCCTGTTATATGTGACAAGGCTCTGATCCCCGGACACAACACAACCTGTCACTGGCTCTGCAGCCATTCACCGGTGCCCCCGAGAATATTCCAGAGATGGAGCTGACACACAGGCCACATTTAATTACCGTCCTCTGTAATTTGCTAGATAAACCTACTCAAGCGTCCAAGGAAGGACCAATATTTGGCTTGCCTTTACATTGATTGCATTAGCATAGAGAAGTTCCTTCATGAATATAATTATCTATCTATCTATCTATCTATCTATCTATCTATCTATCTATCTATCTATCTATCTATCTATCTATCTATCTATCTATCTATCTATCTATCTATTCATCTCATCTACACTATATTACCAAGTATTGGGACGCCTTTACAAGCACGTGAACTTTAATGGCATCCCAGTCTTAGTCCATAGGGTTCAGTATTGAGTTGGCTCACCCTTTGCAGCTATAACAGCTTCAACTCTTCTGGGAAGGCTGTCCACAAGGTTTAGGAGTGTGTCTATGGGAATGTTTGACCATTCTTCCAGAAGCGCATCTGTGAGGTCAGGCACTGATGTTGGAGGAGAAGGCCTGGCTCGCAGTCGACATTCAAATTCATCCCAAAGGTGTTCTATCGGGTTGAGGTCAGGACTTTGTGCAGGTCAGTCAAGTTCCTCCACCCCAAATTCGCTCATCCATGTCTTTATGGACCTTGCTTTGTGCGCAGTCATGTTGGAGCAGGAAGGGGCCATCCTCAAACTGTTCCCACAAAGATGGGAGCATGAAATTGTCCAAAATGTCTTGGTATGCTGACGCCTTAAGAGTTCCCTTTACTGGAACTAAGGGGCTAAGCCCAACCCCTGAAAAACAACCCCCACACCATAATCCCCCTTCCACCAAATGATTTGGACCAGTGCACAAAGCAAGGTCCATAAAGACATGGATGAGTGAGTTTGGGGTGGAGGAACTTGACTGGCCTGCACGGAGTCCTGACCTCAACCTGATAGAACACCTTTGGGATGAATTAGAGTGGAGTGAAGCCAGGCCTTCTCGTCCAATATCAGCACCTGACCTCACAAATGCGCTTCTGGAAGAATGCTCAAACATTCCCATAAACACACTCCTAAACCCTCCCAGAGGAATTGAAGCTGTTATAGCTGCAAAGGGTAGGCCAACTCAATATTGAACCTTATAGACTAAGACTGTAATGCTATTAAAGTTTATGTGCATGTAAAGGCAGGCGTCCCAATACTTTTTACAATATAGTGTATGTTCCAGGTAAGCTACTGCTAGGCCTCAGCAGGTGCCATGTGCTGGGAGCTTGAGGCAAGTTACCTGTAGAAGCTGGAAAGGGTAACCCTCACTGAGTGTTGCAGGGGAGGTGGAGAAGTGCTGCACTGAAACATTCTGAGTAGGACCTCACCTATAGCTCCCAGTACAGAAGTACTTCTCCAAGTTTGGGTTTGGGTATTTTGCATTATACAATAAGAAAGTCCCAACAGACCACAAGTAAGAGAAGTGGGATGGGTTTTGTTTTTGTTTTTTAATGTGTCACAAACACCAATATCAAAAGAACAAAAAAAGATACACATTTATTAATACATTATAGTCTACACTAAACACATCAGCTACCCTCTAATCTGATAAAAAAAAAGGCTACATAAGTCTTTCATGATATGCAAGAAGACAAGTAGATCAACACATTTCACTTGGCATTACGCTTCCCCAGGATCTGTCAGGGCTAATTGCCAGCTCCCATCTCTCCACAGTGACTCACCTGTTGATGATATCCTGCTCATCAGTCCTGCCTACTTAAGCCGTCCAGCCCAGATGATCTTGCTTTCACCTTGGTCAACGTCACATAGACTATCTCCTGCGTTCCTGTTAAAGACTTGCTTGGCTGACATTCCTTCTGGCACTAGATCATACTTGCTGTTCCACTATGCTGATCCCTGACTTTCTGGCTTGTCTGACTATCCGTTACGGTTACCGAACTTTGGCTATGTTTTGACTATGTTTGTTCTATTTACTTTTATTATTAAACAAGTGTGATTTAACTGTACTTCTGTCTCGGCCTGATTCATGGTTTCTGACAAGATCCAAATTGTTGTCTCAATGTATTACATGGTAGCTGACAAAAACATATAAGGTTACACCACAAATAACACAATCAATCTTAATCTTACTTTACACCCTCAACCTGCATTTTTTGGCTGAGACCTTCAATAAACCTTAAAATACCTCTAGACTGGAGCCTGAGTTTGTCAGTATGCTACTGGAGCTGGAAACAGGGCAGACAACCTCTGAACAAGTAGGGGGGACCCTTTAATTTCCAGCAGCTCCTTCCAGGGTCATTGCTGCATATCTATCTATCTGCCTATCTGCCTATCTATCTATCTATCTATCTATCTATCTATCTATCTATCTATCTATCTATCTATCTATCTATCTATCTATCTATCTATCTATCCTCCCTCGCTATCATATATTATTTTTTTTATCCTTCTGTATCCTTCAGATATCTAGCAGTTAGGCATATTCAACTGGACTTGTTCTGTAATTTGAACCACTTCCTGTCCATAGGACATACCCATACGTCCTTGGATGGGCAGGGTGATAGCAACTGAACTTGTTCTGTAATTTGAATGACTTCCTGTCCATAGGACATTCCCACATGTCCTTGGATGGGCAGAGTGATATCTCGGTCAGAAATTATTGAGATATAAATTTTTTAGAGCCGGCGATTCCCTTAATTGTATAAGTAATCCCAGCAGCTATAGAGGCGCTAGATTACCTTTGCAGAGGACAGAAAGGGACCCCCTCCCGCCACCGCCTTTACCAGGCTCTTAAAGTCTATGGAGAATACTGTAGTTTGGCACCATTCCATGGAGATTTTTCAATTCCGTCGTTTCGTGCCGTTCCATTGAGGTATGCAATTTTAAAACATGACATGTTTACTTGGTGTAACATCATATTGTATATTTTACCAAACAATTTATATTATATTGCTTTTTTCTACATTATTTTTTCAAAAAGATTTGCTTGTGAAAAAAGGATCACCTATGGAGACTTTTCGATACTGTAGTTTGGCGCTGTTCCACAGAGGTATGCAGTTTTAAAGTGTTTGGTAATGTTTGGTAACTACCGGTATTGACTTGGTGTAACTTCATGCTATATATATAAAAAAAAAACTATTTATATTATATTGTGTTTTTGTGCATTATTTTTTCAAGGAAAAATTGCTTATAAAAAAAGTATCACCTATGGAGATTTTTCTATACTGCAGTTTGGCACCGTTCCACGTAGGTATGCAATTTTAAAGCATGACATGTTTGGTATCTTTTTTACTTTGTGTAAAATCATGTTGTATATTTTATCATACCATTTGTATTACATTGTATTTTTGTGCATTTTTTTTTTTAAATTTGCTTATGAAAAAAATATTGACTATAGACATTTTTACCGTAGTTAGTTCCACAGAGGTATGCAGTTTTAAAGCATGACATGTTTGATATCTATTTACTCAACATAATATAATCTTTTTTTATTTCACCATCCAATTGGGTATTATATTTTTTTTGAGCATTAAAATTCATTAAAGTGTATTTAAAAAAAGAAATTGCTTTAAAAAAAAAAAAGGAAATATTGTGTGACATAAAAATAAGGAACACTCACTATTGTATTCTCTAGGGCAGTGATGGCGAACCTTGGCACCCCAGATGTTTTGGAACTACATTTCCCATGATGCTCATGCACTCTGCAGTGTAGTTGAGCATCATGGAAAATGTAGTTTCAAAACAGTCCCGACTGCTGAAAAATATCCCCACAGCATGATGCTGCCACCACCATGTTTCACTGTGGGGACGGTGTTCTTTGGGTGATGCGATGTGTTGGGTTTGCGCCAGACATAGCGTTTTCTTTGATGGCCAAAAAGTTCAATTTTAGTCTCATCAGACCAGAGCACCTTCCTCCATACATTTTGGGAGTCTCCCACATGCCTTTTCCCAAAATCAAAATGTGCCATTTTGTTTTTTGCTGAAAGTAATAGCTTTCTTCTGGCCACTCTGCCATAAAACTCAACTCTATGGAGCGTACGGCTTATTGTCGTCCTATGTACAGATACTCCAGTCTCTGCTGTGGAACTCTGAAGCTCCTCCAGGGTTACCTTAGGTCTCTGTGCTGCCCCTCTGATTAATGCCCTCTTTGCCTAGTCCATGAGTTTTGGTGTGCGGCCGTCTATTGGCAGGTTTGCTGTTGTGCCATCTTCTTTCCATTTGGTTATAATAGATTTGATGGTGCTCCTAGGGATCATCAAAGATTTGGATATTTTTTTATAACCTAACCCTGACTTGTACTTCTCAACAACATTGTCCCTTACTTGTTTGGAGAGTTCCTTGGTATTCATGGCAGTGTTTGGTTAGTGATGCCTCTTGCTTAGGTGTTGCAGCCTCTGGGGCCTTTCAAAAGGGTGTGTATATGTAATGACAGATCATGTGACACTAAGATTGCACACAGGTGGACATCATTTCATTAATTATGTGACTTCTGAAGGTAATTGGTTGCACCAGAGATTTTTATGGGCTTCATAACAAAGGGGGTGAATACATACGCACATGCCAATTATCAGTTTTTTATTTCTGAAAAATAGTTCTATGTATATATTTTTCTAATTTTACTTTATCAATTTAGACTATTGTGTTCTGATCCATCACATATAATTCAGATTTAAAAAACATTGAACTAAAGGCTATAATGAACAAAATAGGTAAAAAGCCAAGGGCGGGGGTGAATACTTTTGCAAGGCACTGTATTTAGATTTTCCTGCAGAACAGCTACAATAAGAAGCTTTCCTGGACCGATGTCTGGTCCTCTTTAAGTCCTTTTACGCTAGATAAATTGTATGGTATGTATTTGTGAATGGAAAGCGTATTTTCTATACTGGGAAAAGAACATGTCTAGCAGTCGGGTAAATGGGTCACTAAGCCTGGGCCACTTAGAGAAAATTAATGATTTTGTGTTTCAAGGCTTGCAGAGGTAACCAGCAGCCTGTGATTACAGAAAATTGTCTGTCTTATTCTTGTACTTCGTGCACGGCCCGCATGTTACACGGCTAACAAAAAAGTTATTTTCAGTCTGCGTTTTACCAGGAAAAAAAACATTCTGTACAGGGTATATAATATATAAGCTTTGAGCTCAGACGTGGGCAGATAGGAACCAACGTGCTATGTTTGTTTGTAGCGTTTAGATTATCTTTTATGGCAGAGATAATGTTCTATATTTATACTACAGTTATTTGCTAAAAGGAAAAAAAATAATTATATATATGTATATATATATATATATATATATATATATATATATATATATGAGATCAATATCCTTACCAGCCACTTTTTTTTAGGTACACCTGTTTGCTTGGTAACACAAATTGCTAATCAGCCAATCACATGGCAGCAAGATGCCTTGTTGATGTCAGAGGAGAATGAGAAGACTGGTTTGAGATGATAGAAAGGCAACAGTAACTCAAATAACCACTCGTTAAAACCAAGGTATGCAGAATACCATCTTTGAACACACAACACTCTTGAAGGAGACTGGCTACAGCAGCAGAAGACCACACCGGGTGCCACTTCTGTCAGCTAAGAACAGGAAAATTAGGCTATAATTTGCACAGGATCACCAAAATTGGACAATAGAAGATTGGAAAAATGTTGCCTGGTCTGATGAGTCTCGATTTCAGCTGCGACATTCGGATGGTAGGGTCAGAATTTGGCATAAACAACATGAAAGCATGGATCCATCCTGCCTTGTATCAATGGTTCAGGCTGGTGGTGTAATGGTGGGGGGGGATATTTTCTTGGCACACTTTGGGCCCCTTAGTACCAACTGAGCATCATTTAAAAACCACGGCCTACCTGACAATTGTTGCTGACCATGTCTATCCTTTTATGACAGGCATGTCCAAAGTCCGGCCCGCGGGCCAATCGCGGCCCACGGTCTGGTTTATCTAAACCAGCCTTTCTCAACCAGTGTGCCGCGGGATCAGGACAGTCAGATGAGCCCGATCCCCTGCCGAACTGTACATCGGCACTGTGAGAAGCACCATCAGCCTCAAAAGTGAAAGTAAAGTGCAGGGGAATGTGCTGTATGAATGAGGATGCTGGAAAGGTACTGTACTGTACTAGAAGCTAGATCAGTTTTAAAAGGGCTTTATTCATGTGTCTGTGCATGTGTGTCTGTCTGTATGTGTGTGTGTGTGTGTGTGCATGTGTCTGTATGTGTGTGTATGTGTCTGTATGTATGTGTGTGTGTGTGTGTGTGTGCGTGCATGTGTCTGTATGTGTGTGTATGTGTCTGTATGTATGTGTGTGTGTGTGTGTGTGTGTGTGCATGTGTTTGTATGTGTGTGCATGTGTCTGTATGTGTGTGCATGTGTCTGTGTGTATGTGTCTGTATGTATGTGTGTGTGTGTATGTGTCTGTATGTGTGTGCATGTGTCTGTATGTGTGTGTATGTGTGTGTGTGTGTGTGTGTGTGTGTGTGTGTGTGCATGTGTCTGTTTGTGTGTGCATGTGTCTGTATGTGTGTGCATGTGTCTGTATGTGTGTATGTGTCTGTATGTATATGTGTGTGTGCATGTGTCTGTATGTGTGTGCATGTGTCTGTATGTGTGTACATGTGTCTGTATGTGTGTGTATGTGTCTGTATGTATGTGTGTGTGTGTGTGTGTGTGTGTGTGCATGTGTCTGTATGTGTGTGCATTTGTCTGTATGTGTGTACATGTGTCTGTATGTGTGTGTATGTGTCTGTATGCATGTGTGTGTGTGTGTGCATGTGTCTGTATGTGTGTGCATGTGTCTGTATGCGTGTGCATGTGTCTGTATGTATGTGTGTGTGTGTGTGTGTGCATGTGTCTGTATGTGTGTGTATGTGTCTGTATGTGTGTGCATGTGTCTGTATGTATGTGTGTGTGTGTGTGCATGTGTTTGTATGTGTGTGCATGTGTCTGTATGTGTGTGCATGTGTCTGTATGTGTGTGCATGTGTCTGTGTGTCTGTATGTATGTGTGTGTGTGTGCATGTGTTTGTATGTGTGTGCATGTGTCTGTATGTGTGTGCATGTGTCTGTATGTGTGTGTGTATGTGTCTGTATGTATGTGTGTGTGTGTGCATGTGTCTGTATGTGTCTGTATGTGTGTGCATGTGTCTGTATGTGTGTGCATGTGCCTGTATGTGTGTGTACATGTGTCTCTATGTGTGTGCATGTGTCTGTATGTATGTGTGTGTGTGTGTGCATGTGTCTGTATGTGTGTGCATGTGTCTGTATGTGTGTGTATGTGTCTGTATGTATGTGTATGTGTCTGTATGTATGTGCATGTGTCTGTATGTGTGTGTATGTGTATGCATGTGTCTGTATGTGTGTGTATGTGTCTGTATGTGTGTGTATGTGTCTGTATGTGTGTGCATGTGTCTGTATGTGTGTGCATGTGTCTGTATGTGTGTGTATGCGTCTGTATGTATTTGTGTGTGTGCATGTGTCTGTATGTGTGTGCATGTGTCTGTATGTGTGTGTGCATGTGTCTGTATATGTGTGCATGTGTCTGTATGTGTGTGCATGTGTCTGTATGTGTGTGTATGTGTCTGTATGTATGTGTCTGTATGTATGTGTCTGTATGTATGTGTGTGTGCATGTGTCTGTATGTGTGTGCATGTGTCTGTATGTGTGTGCATGTGTCTGTATGTGTGTGTATGTGTCTGTATGCATGTATGTGTGTGTGTGTGTGTGTGCATGTGTCTGTATGTGTATGTGTGTGTGCATGTGTCTGTATGTGTGTGTATGTGTCTGTATGCATGTATGTGTGTGTGTGTGTGTGTGTGCATGTGTCTGTATGTGTATGTGTGTGTGCATGTGTCTGTATGTGTGTGCATGTGCATGTGCATGTGTATGTATGTGTGTGCGTGTGCCTGTGTTGCGGGGTAGTTGCAGTGCAGCCCCATTCACCCTGGGTATACCTCCAGCTGCAGCCACAGCATGTGTACATCCCCAGCTGCTCCCTCTGCAGCTAAAGGGGGAGAAGTTGGGGGTGGTAAAAACAGCTTAACCATGTGGTTTTACTGCCCCTCCAACCTGACATGTGAACAAGCCCTTGGTTCACATCTGTGTGGCTGCGTGCTGCGTGTAGGGCAGCCCATTCATTTCAATGGGCTTCCCTACCCACAAAAATGCAGGGTAAGAAGTCCCTGACCTTTTTTTTTTTTTTTTTTTAATTGCACTGCACCAAAAGCACCCCACGTTTTCCAATGTGTGGGGTACCATTAAGAATTAACGGTACCCCTAAAGAGCAGAGCATTCGCCCGTGTGTCGGGAACGAGTGCGACAAAGGCAGGAGAATTCTTGTTGCCGCGTATTAGTGCTCGAACTAACACACTTAGACCGAATTTTAATGGTTCAAAGAATGTCAGGCAAAATGGTCGGCCCTCACGCATGTTCACTTCATCAAATCTAGCCCTCTTTGAAAAAAGTTTGGACACCCCTGCTTTATGACTACAGTGTACCCGTCTTCTGATGAATACTTCCAGCAGGATAATGCACCATGTCACAAAGCTCAGATCATCTCACCACTGGTTTCTTGAACATGACAATGAGGTCACTGTAGTCCAATGGCCTCCACAGTCACCAGATCTCAATCCAATAGAGCACCTTTGGGATGTGGAGGAATGGGAGATTCGCATCATGGATGTGCAGCTGACAAATTTGCAGAAACTGCGTGATGCTATCATGTCAATATGGAGAAAAATCTCTGAGGAATGTTTCCAACACCTTGTTGAATCTATGCCATGAAGAATTAAAGCAGTTCTGAAGGAAAAATGGGGAACAACCTGGAACTAGCAAGGTGTACTGTACCTAATAAAGTGTCTGGTGAGTGTATATGAATAAGAGGTGACTATTGTAAGCATCCCTGGCAGTGTTAAATGGTTTGTCCTATCCCTTGTAATTGTTACTATTTAATGGACAGCTTGGTATGCATGTAAAAGAAGAACACATATAAATAAAGGCCTGTGAAATAAAAAAAAAATATATTGAATATTGTATTTGCAGGTATAAACCCCGTAAAGTTTTGAAAATACAATATTTTTTGCTATAGTGGGCCTTTAGGTCAGGCTTCATTTCCCGCAACAGGACAGAAAGAGACAGTTGTCTTTAAAGCTTTGCTACAGCTGGTTGATAACTGCAGGCACGGGATGGCATCTTAAAATAAAATACTTGGGGTGGAGAGGGAAAAAAAAATCAGCTCTTATTTGAATGCAATTAAGATCTTTACGAGGACCAAGATACTTGGACAAATTGAGTTGTTGGTATGTTCATTTTTTTATCTGTTTATCAATATATTGACAGACCAGTATATCTAGATGAATCTCTGCAGGCTCCTGCAAGATGAGACCAGTGGGAAAAGATAGAGTCCGTCTGAGGATGGAGTTATTTTACGGCACTCGGTGTGCACCCATCAGCACCTGGCACTGTTGCAAGACAGAGATGCCCATTTTAAATGCACCATAATTAGCTTAAAGGTATACCCTGGTTGGGCAGCACATTGGCTTAGTGGTTAACAATTATGTCTTGCAGCAATGGGCTCCTTGGTTTAAATCTTGGCCAGGACATTACATTGACCTTGCATGTTCTCTCTGGATTTTCTCCAAGTAGTTTGGTTTCTTTTCCCACACTCTAAAGAAATTCTGGCAAAGTGAATTGTCCCATGTATGTGTGTACAAATTGGTACCTGTGTTATCAAATCCTGGATGCTGGAACCAAAGGGTGGTTGAGGAAAGAACTAGTGACCCACCTTGCAAAAAATTCACCAATAACATTCTATGGAAAAAGGTTCTCAAGCATATCAGACACAGTGCCCAGAGAGCCAGTCCACAGAATCGGCAAGAGTTAGATATGACGGAATAGATATATACATACAATACATACTCTGGTCAAAATGTACATAGCTATGTACATAAAACCTTGATGTGCGCACAATCTACCTGCTTATTACTTCCGCTTTTGGGCTCGATAATGCTACACCTGCTAATCCACAAACATCTCCCACAGTAGACTCTTTGGGGTTGATTTACTAAAACTGGAGAGTGCAAAATCTGGTGCAGCTGTGCATGGTCGCCAATCAGCTTCTAACTTCAGCTTGCTCAATTAAGCTTTGACAAAAAAAAAAAAAAACATGGATGCTGATTGGTTTCTTTGCAGAGCTGCACCATATTTAGCACTCTCCAGTGTTAGTAAATCAACCCCTCAGCTTTCTCTCACGTGCAGGATTTGAAAGGGATCCCGATGGTTAGAAGCTTCTGAGAGCCACCAGATTCCAACATCGGTTAGAATTCTGAATTGATTGGTGACGTACCAAAGCAAAATTGACAAGACAAAGGCTTCAGAAGGTAAACTCCCAGTGGCCCTCTGAAGGACACTCTGAATTTTGGCTGCACTGGTTTACGGAGAACTAAGATTAATGTAAACATATCTGATTTTAGTAAAAACTCAAAAGAAATAAAGTCTCCACTTGATTTCCACCGATAGTAGCTGCCAGCATAAAGACGATATACAGTCCACGACCAACAAATATTCAAGTCTTCGTTGATGTCCCCGGAGAACTACCATGAAGACTACAAACAAACAAGTATCTTGACCTCCATGGCTGTGCTTATAGATATGACCCCCCAGAGGTGCTGACCTCTAAAGAACATATGAGGTCAATGTGCACTATAACTTTATATTCCCAAAAGGAGGAACAGCCAGGAATACCCCTTGCCCTCAGTGAATGGAAACCTTCAGCTTGCAACGCTAATAGGTGAACCTCATGAGGTCACAAGCATCCAAGGCTGTCACTCCAGTACTGTCCCACAGAACAAGCAATATTTTCATGAAAATAGAAAAACTCCAGGGTACTTTTGGCTGATCCTCCTTTTGGAGATATAAAATTCAAGTGCATATTGACTCCATGAGTTCTCTAGAGGTCAGCATATCTATGGGCACATCGGTGGAGGCCACGATACATGTTTGTTTGCAATCCAAACTGATACTGCAGGAACAAGCACTGCCTACCTTAATGTCTGATTTTAGCACAGCCACCAAATTCTCTGGATGGTGTTAGCTGCTCCCTAATTGGTTTATATTGCTTCCTTGGGATGCTCTTTAAAGTGTAACTCTACCTTTCGATCCGGATCATGAAAGCGCAGTATACATTCATAAAAGACATGCTGGTAGGTTAATTGGATCCTGTCTAAATTGTCCCTAGTATGTATGAATGTGAGTTAGAGACCTTAGATTGTAAGCTTCTTGAGGGTAGGGACTGATGTGAATGGACAATGTATATGTAAAGCGCTGCGTAAATTGATGGCGCTATATAAGTACCTGAAATAAATAAATAATTGACATTCTCATCAATATATTAGCTGCCCTCTTTTTTTAACTCTCTCTCTTTTTTTTTTTTACTCTGATAGACTAGTTCTTTTGGCCAATGAGGTTTACGTGAATGTTGTGTATTTTGGTTATTTAAAGCAATAACCAAACTTTTTCTATGGTATGCAAAGTAGCATGTTTGCTTTACTGGATGAACTGAAAATAGCCTATATTTTCTTTCCCATACTCCCCTGCAACCCCAATCTGCCACCAGACACATGCATAGTGCAAAGCTTCCCCTTGCTGCCATGTGACAGTGATTGGGTCTGCTATTGTCCTCTTTGACATCAAGTATTGCACTGTGGGGAGGGATATGTGACCTGTCTTCACATACGTTGGAAGCACCGACTATATCTGTGGTCATGGACTGGACACTGGGAAGCATGGGTAAGACCAGATTACTCTCAAGCAATCCTTGTTACTGTAATGGAAATTTGTAAGTTCTGTATATAATTGTATTGTATTTTGTATGTATGCACACAGCACTAATAATGTTTTCAGTAAATGTTTACATTCTTTTGAGTCCTGATTAGAATAAGCCTGCCTATGTAACGCCCCTTGTTACCATAAACGTACAATTGTAATATTAATGTGATACCTACGTAATCATGTGCATAAAAACCTTCAATTGCGTCATAATAAAGCAGAACAGTAATTTGGAAAGATGCTGAGCGTATCTTTTGTGTCTGTTCCCTACTGCAGTAGTTATTATTAATTTGGAACCACTAATCAATATGAGGATAGGAGTTGCCTATCATCAATTCAACCGAGTCAGCATGGCGAGCTTTGCCTTAGGAGGGGATTCCAGGTGACCCTGAGTATCCGAAACAAGGAGCTTGAGACGATCCGGGAATTTCTGATAATCAGCCGGCTGAGGTAAGCCTTTTGCTTACATTTGAGTTATCAGACTTCCTTGATCGGTAAGGCATTTTCGGGACAAAGGGTACCTATTTTACTCCCCTTAATCGAACTGTATTGATTGGTGGTTATATGTTATGTTGTCCCTGTCTACTGTCCATCGGAGTGTTATAGATAAGAAAGGGAATAATAGTGCTGTTCACAGGTATATGTAGTAAATCTGCTAGATAAAGTAGTTTAGAGGCAAGAGGGTATAGGCACAAGTAGAGAAAGAGAAGACTGGCCAGTCATTATGGGCATTAAATTAAGTAAGTGAATGAAGGGTAAGAGACCCTCAAAAATGCCCAGCGCAAGAGGAGCGCTATATATGAACCAAAGGTGCGGTTCCGCCTATACTGAGCCCCTAGATTAATGGTTAGAGTGGACAGGGATCCACAATGGGTAACTGGGTTACCAAAGGCCATAGGGACTAAGAATCATGCAGAGTAAACAGCTAGAGAAACAGCTATCTATGTGAGCAGGATGGATCAAGGGTGACATTAACACTAGACAGAAAGGGACATTTTCATGTTGTGGGATGAATTTGGGGTCAGGCACTACAACTATTAGAGTCAGAAACAGAGAAATGAGAGGTAAAACAGAATACTTTATATGTTGTCAGAAAGGGAAGATGGGATGAGCACTCTGGCTGCCCGTCTGATCATAGAAGCTAGATATAAAAGATATCTGAACAAAATAAGGAATGCAGAATTTAGACAGGGAAATAGTAAAGTGTTAAAAGAAAGTGAGAGAATGATATGCATGTGTTGTGTACAAATGGGAAAAATGTAAGCGATTTTAGAGAGATATTGGCGTATGTGTGTGCGAATGCTGGGACCTTTAGTTCTATTGCTTGTGTGTGTCATGTACGCAGATGTGACCCCCTCCTTTGTGCTCTCCTGAAAGAATGTGGTCAGTGATAAGCTGGAAGGACACCATGCCAATTTCTGTTTTTTAGACAAAACATTTATAACAAAATGTGCCGGGTTAACGAATCTAATGGTAAACAATGTGATCACAATTATTTTGAATCTGTTTTCCAAACATGGTAAAATGAAGGTTACATTTAACCGTGTATTACACAAATTGAATATCCTTTGATAGTGGAAACAGTGCATTTAAAAAAGGGAAATTAAGTAATAATGAGTATTCATTTCTAATATGAGTTTAACAATTATATAGATATATTGAAACTGGTTTAGACAACCTTTGGTTGGAAATGAAATCCAGGTTAATGGGGAAATTTGTAATGAATGAGATTAGTTTAGATTAAGATAACAATTTTGTAATTTTACATTTATTCAATAAGCTCTTATTTAGAGAAAAAAAGATTAAGATGAGGTTGTTATTTTGAATAAAGCTGCCATAATATTTAACAAAGCCAAGATGGATGGGATACATAAGAAGTTTTTCTACAAAAATGAAATTTCAAGGTTTTTGATAATAACTTGATGTGCGGTCCATGATGTGAGAGTAATAATAAATAAAATTTAAATATAACAGACCCATCACATCAAGTCCACACACCCTGTTAGGATAGATGCCACCTGCAGCCAGTTGTTTTTTAGTTTTTGATGCTTTGTGGTCCATCACACAGATTGTTGATCCTTTTGTTTTTATTTATTTTTATTTTTGAAATCCAAAGCAGAATGTGTGGATTGTGAAATGATGTGCCCCTTTTTCTTGTAAGTACAGTGGTATAAGCAGAAGAATAGTTTGGATTTATGGGCATCTCTCCATGACCGCAGGGTATTGTTATCATTTATTATAATATTGCCAGGAAAAAGTTGTCTTTTGAAACATGAAACTGGAGTTCTTACACAAACAGTGTGATAGAAAACAAGCCATTGTAATATATTTATGCAAGCTGGACCCAGTAATGAAGGGTTCATCCCGATATATCAGAGCTGTAGCTTTTATGCAAAGGTGCTATTAGACAAAGTTAGATATTGTTTTGGTCAAACATTTAATTTTGAATAGTCCGACATTCTGTGCAGCAAATATACAGCTAACTAAATGTTTGTCTAATGAAAGGTTTAAAATATGAGTTTGTTTATGTACAAATCTAACAATGAAAAATGCGTACATTTGAATCCAGCCACCTTATTGCCTCTATTGGAGGAGGCTGGGGACAAAGGAAAAGACGCATGTGTTAAATTGATGGTGTAGGAATCAGCTGCTGTGAGCCCAGTGCGGGACACACTCCCTGAAGACCCAGATATTTAATTTTTTGTAGATTTGAGTATACAGAAGGATACTCTGTATTCAAAGTCATTGGATCTTTTTTCCCCAGCTCAAGAAGCAGAGCTCCATGTTTTAGCAAAGCCTGTGAGCTATAAAAAGAGTGTATATATTTATATAGATAGTCGAGATATTGAGAGCTTTTGGTTCCATTTGAAGGGCCAGAAGTTTGTTTTTACTTCGGCAGGTAAACCAATCAAGCATGCTAGAAGTTAATTTGATCGGCTGTTTTCAGCCTTCCAGGTTCTTGCTGAGGTAGCCATATTAACTTTCACACATGGAAGCAGACCAGGTGACTAAGGATGCTGCATTTACAGCCCCGGACACTTGATGGGTCTGTGCAACTCACAGATTCCAACCTAGTTCTGGCCCAGTATAGCTGGGATTAATAATTCAACTTTAAGGACCCCAGAACGAGAAGAACAAGTGGTCCACAGGGGGCAACTTCTTATGAAACAGGACTTTGGAAAAGGTGATCATTTATGTCTGCCAGCCACTCTTTTCCCTTCAGCTTGACACATGGACCGTGTCATGAGTCACAAGCAGTTATGGCTGCCTTAGTAAATGAGCGTGGGATAGAGCCAGGGTTCACCACAGTTGTTTTTATAACATACCACTTCTTGTTTTACCTGTTACCAAAGGTGTTACCAAAAGCTGAACATCCCTTCCAGATATTACAAAAAGATATATCCAGATGCCCAAGTTAGGATCTTACGAGTATGCATTTTGTCTGTATGGACATGTTTTTTGGATGTCCAGTGGCAAATGCTACTGCAAAGGCCACAGTAAAAAGTGTTATCAGAAGTAGTTTGTAAGTACAGAGTGCTAGAAAGTACAGAGAGTAACAGAGGAAATCATTTTTATAGGAGAGTCCTTAATAGAAGTTTTGAGGTTTTATTTTTACACCCCTTACTGTCTACAATGTAGCGGACAAAGTAGAGTAAGAAACTAGAAAACTTTTGCCTGAATGTTTTCTTATATTTTATGAAGCCCCTAAGGGGGATGTTGGACTCTCTCCCTATGGGATTTGGGTTGGGAGTGTGTTATTCACTTGCTTATATTTTGTCTCAGCAGCTGAAGTCCTCCATTCGGATCTCACAGAGAAAGTTGCTGATCTTTTAAGGTTTTTGACAAACTTATTTATGTGTTTTCTCCCCAATTCCAGATCCTAAAAGTTTGGAAGGATCTAAAACTAAAGCCAGGTGACTTGTGGATTGTTAAGAGACATTTATATATAAGGAAAAGTTTGGAGACTCAATACAGCATCTATTTCATGTACAGTTTTTGCAAAACGTGAAGAAAAAGTCACCTGGATCCACACCAGACACTGCAAAAATGACTTAATTAAAGAAATCTCTGTGTTTGATTTGTTTCCCTCTTGTGATCACAGTCTAGGGTACTTTTTGATTCAGTTACTTTAATTGTAAGGGATATATATATTTGAAAAATAGTTTAGCCATGTTGAAGTCATATTTGTCTTTTGTACGTCTTCCATTTTATGTAGAATTGTCCGTGTTTACATATGCTGATAAGTCAGCATGCCAACAATTAAGCTAGAAGGCCATTCTGGCCACAGGAGTGTACAGCCAGTACTCTGTAAATATGTCTTATCAATCATTTGTTTTTCACAATGAAAAGTCATTTTGTAATGAAAAAGTTGCTCAGCTATTATTTTCTCCACAATGGAGTTTTTTGCCTCTTTGGCCAGGACTACCTCTACCTAAGCGTGTGGAGGTTCCAGGTTAAAGGTGATAGCAGGTATGGTTAGTGATCAAAACATTGATCAAAAGAGGGGAGACTGTAATGGAAATTTGTAAGTTCTGTATATAATTGTATTGTATTTTGTATGTATGCACACAGCACTAATAATGTTTTCAGTAAATGTTTACATTCTTTTGAGTCCTGATTAGAATAAGCCTGCCTATGTAACGCCCCTTGTTACCATAAACGTACAATTGTAATATTAATGTGATACCTACGTAATCATGTGCATAAAAACCTTCAATTGCGTCATAATAAAGCAGAACAGTAATTTGGAAAGATGCTGAGCGTATCTTTTGTGTCTGTTCCCTACTGCAGTAGTTATTATTAATTTGGAACCACTAATCAATATGAGGATAGGAGTTGCCTATCATCAATTCAACCGAGTCATTACCAATGCCAGTATATCATGGAAAATAGTATGGAAGTATGGAAACATTCCCTTTGTCTCAGATTCCTCGAATCCTTCTCCCTTTCAGTGGCTGGTCCTTTTACCAGATGCCGCTGAATTGGATCTTATCCAAAAGGGCTTGATGAGACTAACATTTGAGCAGCTGGCCAGCCCACATAAAACCTTGGCTGATCTTTCTCCTCAGCCGCAAATACATGACCAAAAGCCTAGGATTTTAGTTCTGTGACAGTACAGGGAGTCTGGTGGCTAAGTATATTGACATTTCTATTATTCTTTGTATACCCATTCCAGCAAGATTGTTAATATAACTTTAAATTAAAGTAGACTGAAACCTGATCACCAAAATCTCATATAAGCTTTAAAGCCCAACTCTGGGCAAAAAAAAGTTTTCCCATGCAGTGGAGCTGTGTCTGCACTTCATGGGTTAACGTTTCCTTTTTTTTCTAGGGGAGAGAAGAGCAGAGGTATACTTACTTGATCCTCCAATCCTCCGAGTGCAAGACTAGCATCCCAGCGGTCTTGAATATTAGATTGCTCCTGACATCGGAGACCCAGAGCAGGCTCCATAGACTAGGAATAGTCCATCACTGAACCATGGGGAGCACCGTTTTCCAGGGATTTGAAGGATGAGGTGAGTATAAGCTTTCTCCTCCCCCTAGACAAAACGAGCAGTTGACCCATACAGTGTGGGCACAGCCCCACTGCATGGGAAAAAAATTGTATTGCCTCGAGTTGGACTTTTCTTTTTTGCAGATTCATACTTACCTAGGGGTGGATGCAGCATCGGTCTGATGCTACATCTGTCCCCGACCAGCTCTAAGACTGAGAACTGGCCGATCAAACACTGCCAATCACTCGGTTCCCAGGGCTCCCTAAGCAGAGAGCTGTGACTGTCACTGCTGTCTGCTCTAGACCCCCCCCCCCTCATTGGAGCACTAGACTGTGGAGGGGGCAGGTGCGGTCGGCTCAGGCTCTCAGCGGCTCACTGAGAGGCTGAGCCAGGTGTCGATCCAGGCATGTGGGCAGATCTTGACTTCCTTGACGCGATCTTGCACGAGCCAGGACCGGCTCTATGATGTCAGCCGACAGCGGGCTTCAGCTTAAAACGGATCACAAGAGTTAGGAACGAACTGCACTCCTATAATCAACAGGAGAAGTACAGCCAAACAAGCTTTGGCTGTACTTCTCCTTTAACATCGTTTTATACTTTCAAAAGTTATTTTCAATCTTTTTAAGTCGGTAGCTTTCATTAAAATAATACCTGGTGATCCTGCCAAGAAGGCCATTGTTCGGGCACTCACTGTTATGGGGTGATTGTCTGCCAATTGTGCTTCATGCTCACCAATATGTATATATATATATATATATATATATATATATATATATATATATATATATATATATATATATATATATATATATATATATTTATATATACAGCATCTCACATTTCTGTAAATATTTTATTACATCTTTTCATGTCACAACACTGAAGAAATGACACTTTGCTACAATGTAAAGTAGTGAGTGTACAGCTTGTATAACAGTGTAAATTTGCTGTCCTCTCAAAATAACTCAACACACAGCCATTAATGTCTAAACCGCTGGCAACAAAAGTGAGTACACCCCTAAGTGAAAAATGTCCAAATTGGGCCCAATTAGCCATTTTCCCTCCCCAGTGTCATGTGACGCGTTAGTCTTACAAGGTCTCAGGTGTGAATGGGGAGCAGGTGTGTTTAATTTGGTGAGATTGCTCTCACTCTCTCATACTGGTCACTGGAAGTTCAACATGGCACCCCATGGCAGAGAACTCTCTGAGGATCTGAAAAAAAAGAATTGTTGCTGTACATAAAGATGTCCTAGGCTATAAGAAGATTGGCAAGACCCTGAAACTGAGCTGCAGTATGGTGGCCAACACCATACAGCAGTTTAACTGGCTAGGTTCCACTCAGAACAGGCCTTACCATGGTCGACCAAAGGAGTTGAGTGCACATGCTCAGCGCCATATCCAGAGGTTGTCTTTGGGAAATAGACATATGAGAGCTGCCATCATTGCTGCAGAGGTTGAAGGGGTGGGGGGTCAGCCTGTCAGTGCTCTGACCATACACTGCACACTGCATCAGATTGGTCTGCTTGACTGTAGGCAAGACACTCTTGTCTTTGTACTCCTCACCTGGTTGCCGCCCCACACGCTTGACACTATCTGAACCAAAAGTTTATCTTGGTCTCATCAGAACACAAGACATGGTTCCAGTAATCCATGTCCTTAGTCTACTTGTCTTCAGCAAACTGTTTGCAGGTTTTCTTATGCATCATCTTTAGAAGAGGCTTCCTTCTGGGATGACAGCCATGCAGACCAATTTGATGCAGTGTGTGGTGTATGCTCTGAGCACTGAGAGGCTGACCCCCCACCCCTTCAACCTCTGCAGCAATGCTGGCACCACTCATACGTCTATTTCCCAAAGACAAGCTCTGGATATGACGCTGAGCACGTGCACTCAACTTCTTTGGTCGACCATGGTAAGGCCTGTTCTGAGTGGAACCTGTCCTGTTAAACCACAATATGGTCTTGGCCACCATGCTGCAGCTCAGTTTTAGGGTCTTGGCAATCTTCTTATAGCCTAGGCCATCTTTATATAGAGCAACAATTCTTTTTTTTCAGATCCTCAGAGAGTTCTTTGCCATGAGGTGCCATATTGAACTTCCAGTGACCAGTATGAGAGACTGAGAACGATAACACCAAATTTAACACACCTGCTCCCCATTCACACCTGAGACCTTGTAACACTAACGAGTCACATGACACCTGGGAGGAAAAATGGCTAATTGAGCCCAATTTGGACATTTTCACATTAATGGCTGTGTGTTGAGTTATTTCGAGGGGACAGAAAATTTACACTGTTATACAAGCTGCACACTCACTACTTTACATTGTAACAAAGTGTCATTTCTTCAGTGTTGTCACATGAAAAGATATAATAAAATATTTACAAAAATGTGAGGGGTGTACTCACTTTTGTGAGATACTGTATAATTTGTATGCTATCTATAATAAATACTTTTTGAAAGAGAGAGGCTGGATGAGATCAACAGCACAGAGATGCAATGAAAGATTATTAAAAAAATATATATTTTAATTTAAAAAAAAAGCTTTACCAAACTAAATGTCATCAAGTTAGAGTTCACATTTACTTTAATAACTTTAATCATTTAGTACAGGTCTACTTTGAAAAATATAATTTTATAATAATAGGTCTTAAGAAAGACAGAAAAAAAATGTTGATAATATAATGCTGTTGCTTTGATGTATCTGTGCTGCAAGACATGTGAGTGTTTCCATAACTATTTTGGATTTGTAATAATAGTATAACATAACATGTATTTTTATGGATCTATTTATACAAAATTTAAAAATGAAAGAGCTGTAGAGAAAATGGAATGAACAGATTTGGGCCCAAGAATGGCACAACTGAGAGTTATGTATAGGATAGTGCTAGTTAAGCTAGAAGTTAAATCAGTATTTACCATCCAGCAGAGGGGTTGTCATTGACGGGACAACTCTATCACTCAGAACATTGCCAATGTAATGTATACACCATTATATCACAGACAAGCATGTATATGGCCTGTCCTCCAGCACTGACACCAGCGTCTGAGACTCCCTCATATCAGGCAGCAGCACTTAGAAGAGACAGGGAGACTGCAGCCGGTGATTGCATGACTTTTATTTATGTGCTGGTGGCTGGTAAGCCTGGAGCACGTTCACTGGTGAGCAAGCAAGGCGGCAATCTCTCTATACAATTACCAAGCCCTGCTTACTGAATGGGCTTCAGGCCTTTTCCATCATGACAATCCATAATGTTGCATGGGGCTGCTTAGAGACTGGAAAATGATATCCTTTACCGCCATCCCCGGCCTGTAATCACTATCCCCATTTGCTGTTCTGTCTCTTAGATCAGAATGTGTACTTCAAGCCCTCTTAACCTTAAAGCTGAACTCCAGTTATGGCCTTTATTGTATACTTACAATTATTCAAGCTTGGCCAAATGTAAATTTGTATATCTCATGCAGTGCGCAACCCAGCCCCCCCCCAGGGGCCGATGAATAGATGCCCGGGGTTTCCCAGTATAGCATCCTCTGCTGTGTGCTACTAGAAGTGAGAGTATGAAAAAGCATTTTCTGGCCCAGGGATAAACCTGAGTCACTGAATCTGAGTCACTTGGTATCTGGGAAGTTGGAGGTTGGAGAACATTCTGGGACTAATGGATGGAGGTAAGGAGGAGCTACCTTGAATATTTATGGGCTTCCAGCTAAATCCCAGGAGTGGGCCAGGTGGGGAACTTGGATAACCCATAAATAGACATGCGCTATGCCAGCAGAGGAGTCGGGTAGAAGATCGAGAAACAGTTCTGAGTCTTTCGGTGGCCCCTAAGGGGGCGGGGGGGGGGGTTACCCCGGGCTGGAGCTCAGGAGGCTGGCCTGGAAGAATCCCACCATAGGAGGTGGTTGGAGGGGTTCATGTGGGAGAGGCAGTGGAGAGAGCAAGGAGAGACATTGAGTAGATCAGCACAGTGCAGGGTCAAGACAAGGGGAGAGACCGTCATCTGTAGCAGATCTCTCTTGAAGACAGTGTCGTGCCAAGTCTCTATTCAACCTTGCCTTGGGGAATCTCCCTGTGTGTGTCATCTGGGCAGGACTGGGGCAGAGAGCGAATCAGGAGGACTAGGAAGGAGAACAGCCAGGTGGGCTAGCATTTATGCAAGCAAGTGGAACTGGAATCAGTGGCCATGGGAAATCAGAAGGAAGTGTGTTTTGCTTTTCACTCCAATGTGCTACTGTATCAAGGAGGCTGCGAGCCTCTGCCTGTAATGGGCCTTTGATGAACTAGCGATATATACTGTTAGTTCCCTCAGGAGTATATCAGCAGGAGCTGTACATAAAGGGACCAAGAGTGTGCAGGAGGACGTGAGAAGAGGAATTTGTAAATAGGGAGGAAATTGTCCCTTAAGTTCAATTTGTTGTAATGCGGGGCATCCTATAATTCCCTACCCCATCCAAGTTATCATTGCCTAAAAAAAACAAAACAATAAATAGGCCAAGGACTGTTTTCTGTGTTGAGTGAATGAAGAAAATGGTGTGTGATTGGCTGTGCAGCAGTGGGGAACCCTAACTTCAGCGACTTCTACAGGGCAGTGCTACACCAGTAATTGCCCCGCAGTGAGGCACACAGTTCCGGTCTCTCTTCATACTCATTACCAGTCTAGGGGTATGCTTTTTGATGCTTTAATGAAAACTTGAGCTTGGATAGGTAAAGGATAATTATAGGATGCTCCAGTAACTACAAGCAACAAACTTGAGGACACTAATCTTCCTCTTAGGAATAAGAGCATGATTCATTGCTTGCAGCAAATGTTGGACTGAGCTTTGCAGGAACACTATAATGGTGCATTCCCTTAGGTAGAAGTTACTCTATTATAAGAGATTTAGCAGCAGCAATAATGTGAGCAAAAGTCCCTGTACAAGTAGTTAATGGACTGAGCTGTTCAGGGCACTACACACAATGTCCCCTTTGAATAACACTGACTCTAGTACAAGAGGGTTGGCACAGATCTGTCACACCAGCCTGTATTCACTACAGTCCTTGGATAATTGGTTGTCTCCTTCCAATATCTTCCAGACACTTTCCTAGGGGTACCAGACTAGATTCCAAGACGAAGTCCCTCGGTCATCTGCAGCAACTTTTAGTAGAATAGGCCCCAGCTAGCTTGGCTTGGTCTCCGATACACTACAGACACGTGACAGGCTTGCCTAGGGGGCAACCCCCCCCCCCAGGCTATGATCTCCTCTTTAGGGATAAGACCCCTCTGTTCCAGGTCTCATAGTATTTATACCCACTCCCAGACACCCTCTGGGCAACTCTCCCCAGGAATTGGCCAGGGCTCCATAAATATTCAGCTGCCAGTTTGACTTTCCCAGCCCTCTATCTTCCAGAACATTTCCAGCCAGCCAGGGGGGAAACAATCAACCCTGCAGCCAGTGAGACCTAACTAATTACATGCAGCTACACTGACTACAGTGAGCCAGAGCTACATTTACATAACAATGAAATGCAGCTCCACAGAATACAATGAACCAGAAGTAAATTTACCTTACCTAAGACCTATCTGGGAGGGTGCTACACTCATATCTGATGGGCTGCTAGGGAACTGAAAGTCAGTGTAGCAGCTGGCACTACTACTGTGATAGCAGCCATTTTCCTGGTTCTGTGAAAGTGGTGTCACCCCTGCACACTAACCATAGAGCAGGCTTTCTCAGCCTTTTTAACAAGGAGGATCCCTTGAAATAATTTCCTGGTCTCAGGAAATCCCTGATAACACCTACTGTATTTACAGCTCATGGCACATTAGTGTGATGGTCACTGGAAAGAATGTTCCTTATATTAGTTGACCTTGAGATAATTCCTCCTTTCAAAGAAAGGTACAAAATGGTGTCAGCAGGAACTTATCTAAGAAGCAGAATTTGCTCCTTGTTCAATGAACCCCTAGCAACCTCTGTGTCAGGAGAATAGCCGGAGGAGAGTTGCCTGTAGGCCTGGCACGGTGGGTGATTTCCAATATGGCCTCAATCCGTTTGCACATCAATGCATGCACACGTATTGAAGGTGAATGTGTGAACGCAAATGCACCATGGCACACACAATGCTCAATAGATTCTTGCCCCCACTGGCCTTTCAAAGAGTAACTGTTGCACATAGGCGTTGCTGACTAGTCTTCAGCTTCCTGCATCCTGTTCCCCTGTTTTGCTTATGCTTCTGGTTTACCTATTACCAACCCTGCTTGCCCTTGAATACCTCTTCTCTCTCTCTCTCCTGGCTCTGACATCGGATTGCCCATGGATTTGCTCTCGTCTCCTGTTCTGTGTATGACCTCGGTTTGTTTGACCACATCTCTGATCTCCTGTCTTCTGATCACCGGCTCACTGACCTCTGCTACCATCTCTGACTACGCATTCTGCTTTGCCCTGTCTGCTGTGATCCGCCTAGGTGCTTGCCTGCAGTACTCACCTGTAGCTCCAGCTTGCTGTACTTAACCTGCGTTATCCAGCCTGCTGCACTTTCCACTGCAACCTGCTTCCTGCTGTGTGTAATCCACACAGCCATCAGCTCTCCTGAGTCCTGCTGCCCTCCTCATCTGGTATCCACCTGCAGAGAGACCTCCACACCTACCTGTACATCTCTCATCTGTGGCACAGCCGGCAATCCCTGCTTCTTTGGGCTTTGTGTTCCCTGTTCTCACCTTCAGGGACACTGAGCACTCAGCCGCAAGGAGGGTCCCCTCAGCATTTTGGCTTCAGGACCAGATACGTGACACTCTGACTTTGGAGTAACCTTAGTGATCAACGGAACCCTGGGTGAGAAAGATCACCAGAGGAGGTCCCCTCGCTTCACATTGCCACCATTCATAGAACACCTCCTTGCTTTTTATCAGTACAGTGATTTTCATCTTTCCCAGCGGCTCATCAGGTATGAGATATGTAGCACTAACCCCCCAATGGCCGCTGATTTTTGTTCAAAGCTCTTTCCCACAAGTGTAGCAGCAGACAGAAAAACAGCAACATTCACTCCTCTGGCTCAGTAAAAAGTCTAGGGTTCGCCTCTTTCAAAGTGTATTGCAGGTTAACTTGGATGGGCTTAGAGAAGCCATGGGATGCTTTAGACAACAGTAATGAGAGGGCACTCTTCCTTTTGCAGCTACTTCCTAGAACAGTTCCCTCAGCAATGGGACAGGGAATTGACAGCACTGGGACACCATAAGTAATGTTCCAGGCAAACCTTACAGTAGTATTAGTGCACCAGCGGTTAACAGCAGCAACAGTCACTTGTATCCTTCACTCAGGTCTGTACTCACAATGCCCCCAAGTGCTTGGATGCCTCTCTCCAGACTCAGACACTTACCTCTGTGAATCTTCCAGACCAGATACCAAAAGAAGCTTCTCTTTTAGCTTCAAAAAATTTGCACCAGGATAGGCCCCCTAGCTGTGCAAACCTGGGACCTCGATTAGTACACGCAGAACCTTCAGCTGAACTTCCTAGAAGGGCAGCAGCCCTTCTGGCTGGGAACCTCCCCTCTAGGAAAAAAAAAACCTTGCTGTCTACGGCTCCAAACTATTTATGCACCCTCCCAGCCACCATCTGGGAATCCTTCCCCAGGGATTGGCTGGAACCAACGTAATTATTCAGGCTTCTCGTTTGACTCTCCCACACACTACATTCTGAAGCCTCCAGAGGACAGGGGGAAGCAATCAAACCTGCAGGCGTCAGGGCCCAGAGCAGCCCAAAGCAATCACAAGCTGATCCACAGATTACAGAAGAGCCATAAGAACTAAATGTACCTAACCTGCTAGAAGCCTAACTGGGAGGGTGCTACATATATTTACACTGTGCTGAGGTGCACCAATGTATGTAGGCACTACAATTCCTATAGCTTTAAAGAGGACCTGCCCATTATTCCACCGCCAATGTGATGCAAGTTGACCTTTTCTATAATGCTTTATATAGTAAAGTGGCTATTTATAAATTTCCCTGCTTCTATAGAAACAGTTGGCTAGGTAGCAAATCCAAGATGAAAGAACTCAATTTGTTTTACCCTCTTTTTTTCTTCCTTACCATGTTCTCCTTGCCTCTTGCACTTTTTTATAGCAATTACTGTTTGTCTTTAATGGTCTGCATATCAAAGATCCCCACTTTATTAACAAAACTGCCAATGACTGTTACTGCCATCCAGGTACAGTGCAGCTCACAGCAACCCACTGACTCGATGAAGTCTGATTACCATTCTACATCCATCCACAACGACAAAATGAGTGAAAACTGCTACCATGGAATCTTGTGGGCTAATAAATGTGCAAATGTAATGTTTACTCAACCCTTTCATGACCAAAGGTCAGTGTTATGCCACCCCTTTGGCTAACTTAGGCACTCATGGAGGCATGGTGAGGGGTGGCACCAAGATCATAAGGTGCGTACCAGACACTCCATCCTCAGCACAGTTTAGTTGTGTTAGCCTGGTAAAACCACAGGCTCCGCGTTACTGAGCTCCCCACCCGGCTGCTGCGCCTGCATGTGTGCACATTGCCATCTCTGTCACCGGAGGTAATGAAGGGGTGGCAAAGATGGCATCCACACCTGGCACAGCCCTTCCAGAGGTTGTTGAAGCTTAAGTGCCCAGACCTAAGTACACGGCAATGTGCATGAGGACTTTAAAAAGGTTTAGAGAGGTCATAAAGTGGTTAAAAGAAAGTATACTGTATATCATACTGTATATCCTAATAAGCTAATTGCATCCAATATATATTATAACCAAAAATAGTGGGATGCCTGCCTTTACACGCACATGAAATTTAATGGCATCCCAGTCTTAGTCCGTAGGGTTCAATACTGAGTTGGCCCACCCTTTGCAACTATAACAGCTTCATCTCTTCTGGGAAGGCTGTCCACAAGGTTTAGGAGTGTCTATGTGAATGTTTGACCATTCTTCCAGAAGCGCATTTGTGAGGTCAGGCACTCATGTGGATGAGAAGGCCTGGTTCGCAGTCTCCCCTCTAATTCTTTCCAAAGGTGTTCTATCGGGTTGAGGTCAGGACTCTGTGCAGGCCAGTTCCTCCACCACAAACTCGCTCATCCATGTCTTTATTGACCTTGTTTTGTGCACTGGTCCAAATCATTTGGTGGAGGGGGGATTATGGTGTGGGGTTGTTTTTCAGGGGTTGGGCTTGGCCTCTAAGTTCCAGTGAAGGGAACTCTTAAGGTGCCATCATACCAAGACATTTTGGACAATTTCATGCTCCCAACTTTGTGGGAACAGTTTGGGGATGGTCCCTTCCTGTTCCAACATGACTGCGCACCAGTGCACAAAGCAAGGTCCCTAAAGACATGGATGAGCGAGTTTGGGGTGGAGGAACTTGACTGGCCTGCACAGAGTCCTGACCTTAACCCGATAGAGCATCTTTGGGATGCATTCGAGTGGAGACTACGAGCCAGGCCTTCTTGTCCACATCAGTGCCTGACCTTACAAATGCAAATAGACACACTCCTAAACCTTGTGGACAGTCTTCCCAGAAGAGTTGAAGCTGTTATAGCTGCAAAGGGTGGGGCCAACTCAATATTGAACCCTACGGACTAAGACTGGGATGCCATTAAAGTTCATGTGTGTGTAAAGGAAGGTGTCCCAACACTTTTGGTAATACAGTGTGTGTGTGTATATATATATTTATGATTGGGAAATCAATCATCTTATTGTAAATAATTTTATCAGAGTTTCTAAATGCTTTGGCATGAATGATTTTCCTAAACTAGTAAGACAATTTGGCACTCAGCTCCCAATTCATCCTCCTGCTGAAGTTTGCATAAAGAATAAACCTTAAATTGTAAGCGATAAAAATCCAGAAATAATTATAGTAACATATAGTTCCAGCTCTGCCTCGGGTTACTTGATGAAAGTATCCTGGGGGTAACTCCGGCTTTGCTGCTTTTGTTGTTCCGTGTGCTTTTTAAGTTTTCGTTTTTAAAACCTCCTGCTGGATTGTTATTCCTCAAAGCAGATGCTCACCATTCAGTTTGCTGAAAAACAGGTCTGAGTCACGTTTGCAGACGATCCCTCGCAGACATCTTCAAGAGGTGTGAATGCAAAAAATAAATTACCTCGGCTGTGCTCTGCAGACTGGAGAAGTCAGGAGTTGCCATCTACTGGAGTGCGAGGTGAATGACACACGGCGAGGATCACCTGGAGAAGTCAGCTGTGCTCCGCACATAGGGCCCTCCCCACCGCTATCTATCTATCTATCTATCTATCTATCTATCTATCTATCTATCTATCTATCTATCTATCTATCTATCTATCTATCTATCTATCTATCTATCTATCTATCTATCTATCTATCTATCTATCCCTTTCTCCCACTCTCTACTATTTATCAATTATCATTAAACAAATCTCATCTCACTTTCTATCTCTCTCTTCATTATCTATCTATCACCTCTCTCATTATCATTTATTAATAATGTATCTCAGATCTTTCTTTCTTTCTTTCTTTCTTTCTTTCTTTCTTTCTTTCTTTCTTTCTTTCTTTCTTTCTTTCTTTCTTTCTTTCCTTCTTTCCTTCTCCTTTTTCTTTCTTCCACTCTTTCTTTTTTTCTTCCTTTCTCCTCCTTTCCCTCTCCCTCCCTCTTTATTCCCTTCATCCATCCCTTCTTTTTTCCATTTTTTCCATTCTTCCTTTCTCCCCTTCTTCCTTCCCTTTTTTCATTCTTCCTTCCCTTCTTTCTTTCTTCTTTCCCTTCTTTCTTCCCTTCTTCCTTCCCTTCTTTCTTCACTTCTTCCTTCCCTTCTTTCTTCACTTCTTCCTTCCCTTCTTTCTTCCTTCATTTCTTTCTTCCCTTCTTTCTTTCTTCCCTTCTTTTTTTCAATTCTTCCTTTTTTCCCATCTTCCTTCCCTTTTTCATCCTTCTTTCCCTTCTTTCTTCCCTTCTTTCTTCCCTTCTTTCTTCACTTCTTCCTTCCCTTCTTTCTTCACTTCTTCCTTTCCTTCTTTCTTCCTTCATTTCTTTCTTCCCTTCTTTCTTTCTTCCCTTCTTTTTTTCAATTCTTCCTTTTTCCCCATCTTCCTTCCCTTTTTCATCCTTCTTTCCCTTCTTTCTTCCCTTCTTTCTTCCCTTCTTTCTTCACTTCTTCCTTCCCTTCTTTCTTCACTTCTTCCTTTCCTTCTTTCTTCCTTAATTTCTTTCTTTCTTCCCTTCTTTTTTTTCAATTCTTCCTTTCTCCCTTTCTTCCTTCCCTTTTTCATCCTTCTTTCCCTTCTTTCTTCCCTTCTTTCTTCCCTTCTTTCTTCCCTTCTTTCTTCACTTCTTTCTTCACTTCATCCTTCCCTTCTTTCTTCCTTCCCTTCTTTCTTTCTTCACTCCTTCCTTCTCTTCTTTCTTCCTTCCCTTCTTTCTTTCTTCCCTTTTTCCTTCCCTTCTTTCTTCTCTTCTTTTTTCAATTCTACCTTTCTCCCCTTCTTCCTTCCCTTTTTTCATCCTTCTTTCACTTCTTCCTTCCCTTCTTTCTTCCTTCTCTTCTTTCACTCTTCCCTTCTTTCTTTATTCCCTTATTCCTTTCTTTCCTTCTTCCTTTCTTTCTTCCCTTCTTTTTTCAATTCTACCTTTCTCCCGTTCTTCCTTCCCTTTTTTCATGCTTCTTTGCCTTCTTTCTTCCTTCCCTTCTTTCTTCCTTCCCTTCTTTCTTCCTTCCATTCTTTCTTTCTTCCCTTCTTCCTTTCCTTCTTTCTTCCCTCCTTCTTTTCCTTCTTTCTTCCCTCCTTCTTTTCCTTCTTCCCTTCTACCTTTCCTTCTTCCTTCCCTTCTTTCTTTCTTTCTTTCTTTCTTTCTTTCTTTCTTTCTTTCTTTCTTTCTTTCTTTCTTTCTTTCTTTCTTTCTTTCTTTCTTTCTTTCTTTCTTTCTTTCCCTCTCTCATTCTAATATCTGTCTGTCAATACCCTCTCCATCAATCATGTCTATCTACCTATCTGTCTATCTTCCATAGGCATAAGCACAGGGTGTGCCAGGTGTGCCTAGGTGCATCCTAATCACGACGTGTGGTGCAGATTCTCCCTGTTTGGACCCCTGCTATTTCAGCAAAGCCCCCTACCGGGTCTCGTAAAAAAAATAAAATAAAATTGTAAAAATGAATAAAACAAAAAATCATAACAATAAAAACTGCTGACACCTTCCACTCCCCTACTGACACTGTCAGTATATATACACATGCACATACGCATGTGTTTCAGTTTTGGGGTGCACACCCTAATGCAATAGGCTGTTCACATCAGATACCTCCCAACATTTTGAGATGGGAATGAGGGACACCTACTAACAAACATATATAGGCATAGGATACGCCCCCCTGCCACACCCCCTTAAAGGAGAATTAACCAAAAAAATGGTTCATTAAATCCAGAAGGGCTTTTTTTTTACCACTACTATTCCTTTATATTGGCTTTTAAAATGTACAAATGCAGCAATTAAGAAATTGGATGAAAGGTTTACCACTACCTTTATATACAACTATATAGATCAGACCATAATGAGGGACAAATGAGGAGGAAAGAGGGACAGAAGGACATTGCTCCAAATCAGGGACAGTCCCTGGAAATCAGGGACAGTTGGGAGCTATGCTATCATCTATCACCTATCTTTCTTTCTGTATCATCTGCCTGCTTCCTGACCAAATGAATGAGCTGGGCAATTGACATACTGTATGCTTCAGTTATATGGAGGCACAGCATGCTCCCCACCTAGTACAGTCGCTGTGGACTGGGTATCTGCTGGTTTTCTTTGAGTAAAGCTGTGTACACATTTGCAGATCGACTTGTCAGCAGTGTGCAGCCCATCCTGCAGTGTATTAGTCATCCAGGGTGATTGTCAGACCTTGCAGATGTGACACGGAAGCCGAATGCCTTCTCACACGGGAGACAACAGAGCTGGATATAGGACAGTCACATACAAATGTCAATATGGCCCTCACATGTCTGCACCTTCCCCACAGAAACCATTTTGTAAGTTTGCTTAAAAAAAAAATAATATATATATATATATATACACATTGATGTCCTATTTCCCCCACAAATGGAGCTTTCTTTCCACTGCGTTTTATTTTATTTTTTGTGCTATAAACAAAAAAATGACCAACAAGTTTGAAAAAAAAAAGCAATATTTTTTTACTTTCTGCTATAAAACATATCCAATTAAAAAAAAACTCAAACATTTACATTTCTTCCTAAATTTAGGCCAATATGTATTCTGCTACATGTTTTTGGTAAAAAGAAAAATCCCAATAAGTGTATATTGATTGGTTTACTTTACAAGAACATTATAGCATCTACAAACTATGGGATATATTTATGTAATTTTTTATTTTTATTTTTTAGCAGTAATGGCAGTGATCAGCGACTTATAGAGGGGATTGTGATATTGCTGTGGACAATTGGACATTAACTTACACTTTTGATGTTTTGTGGGAACCAGTGACACTAATACAGTGATCAGTGCTAAAAAAATATGCACTGTCACTGTACTAATGACCCTGACTGGGAAGGGGTTAAACATCTAGGGTGAATAAAGGGTTAACTCTGTGCCTAGCCAGTGTTTTTGTATACTGTGTTAGGTGCTTTTAGTAGAGGAAGTGATGTATTTTATGTCACTGCTTTGCAGGAACACGAAATCGATTCCTTCCTACCTGTCAGAATGGAGATCTGCCTTGTTTGCAAAAGCAAATCTCAGTTCTGTGCGTTTTGCCAACGCTCGGCAGGTGCCGTAGGACATCCAGTGCCCGGCACCTGCAGATCGGCTTCTGCTGTGATAAATCACAGCTAAAGTGGTCCACCTGCAGCGCCACACTCCCCCTGCAGGCAGAAGTGCAGAATCACACATATATACGTGATCCTGCACAGGAGAGTGGTTAAAATAGTTTTTTTGCAAAAAAACAAAACATGCTGGTATTGAGGGTTTAAAACATGAGGCTTGGTAATGGAGCCCTGGATACATTATTGAACAGGTCATACACAGAAGATCACATAAACTGGGAGAATGGATATGAAGGGGTTAATGTACAGATATGCAGTATAAGGGAGGTGAAGGGTTAATTAAAAAGGTTACATACAGAGACAGCATTTAGATCTGATGTGCAGGAGAGTAGGGGTGGTGAAAGAATTAAAAAAAATAATCTCACATTAACAAACTGCTGCTGATGTATTCATTCTTTCCCCATTCAGAAACTGTTTTCATTTCTCTCTGCTTAAAGTGGAGTTCCACCCACTTTTACAACTCTTCAGCATCCCTCACTAAACTGTGCACTGTAAACGAATTGGATATTTAAAAAAAAAATTTCTCAGCACTTACTGTATATCTGCTGTATTCATTTTTCACTTCCTCCTCCCTGGCCGCGGCCCATCGCATCATTTCCTGTTTGCAATGCCTTCTGGGAAGGGGCGGCAACTTCCTCTGACACTGCTGTTGCTATGGAAACCTGACCTGAAACCTATTACACTGCTTGTGCTGCACTGAGCATGTGCGAGATCTGCAAGGATGAGAAGCAGGAAGAAATACAGTCTGGCTTCAGATGCCCACACTTAAGATGGCCACAGCCTGCTGTAAGTTTATAAAATAACAAACTACTGCTATAAACTAACAAAACAGACCTTAGTTTACAGACTAACTTTACTAGAATACATTAAGCTTGTGTATTATAGGGGTATTTTTATTTAAAAAGTATAAATTTGGCTGGAACACCACTTTAACCACTTCCTCCCCGGAAGATTTTACCCCCTTCCTGACCAGAGCACTTTTTTACAATTTGGCACCGTGTCACATTTAACTGACAATTGCGCAGTCTTGTGACGCTGTGCCTAAACAAGATTTGCATCTAACTGTGCGGGGATAGGACTTAGTAGGAACAAACGACATGTCTCCTCTCCTCTGATAGCACAGAGATTTGTGTGTTACACACACAAATCTCCGTGCTGGTGCTTGAGCACGAGATCGTGAGTGGCCAGCGGTGATCGAACCTGCCAGCCACGTGCATTGGGTCCCCCGCCGTGCGGCAGGCGCGCGCCCTCTTGTGGCCAAAAAAAGGGATATGGGATTTTGCCCAAGAGAGCCATTGTACTGCAGTATATCTGCGTGAGCCGGTCAGGAACCAGTTAAGAGGAACCATGTAACCAATAGCATGTGATGAGCAATCCTGGTGATCACAAGGTACCCCGGCTCGGTACACAGTTTCAGTGTACAGTGAATAGGGTGGAAATGCCGCGCAACAATATTTATCCTATACCATCTATACGGCCGCACAATCTGCCATTTAAAAACGTTCCCTGGTAGAAAAGAGGTTGAAGCTGAAGTTTAGGTATGGCAATTTTTGCATAGTGACTTTGGTCCAGCTTGGATCAATGGAACTTTGTATGTTCCATACCTTTTAGGATTCTCGTGGAAGCTGGTAATACCTGTAGCAGGTACTGCTACCTCAGTGATCTCTACAAGCTTCCCAGTACCATGTCGAGCGGCTTCCCTGCTGTTTATAAAACACATCAGGTTGGCCACTCAGCACTGGTGCCATTCAGGAAACACTTTCTCACTGCATTTTCTCAATGTAAAGCCTTCTCTAATTGGACAAGGTGGAGAGTGTAAAAACACCATCCTACCTCTCATTCTTATCCAGTCAGAGAACTCTTTGCAATCATTGAGGGAATGCTAAGTGTTCCCTGAATGGAGCCTGTGCTGAGCAAGTTGCCTCCTGTGTTCAGAGCAGCCATTCAGAATGGGACCCAGAAGCTAGTGGAGATCATTGGAGTAAAGGCGCCTTCTAAAGGGATTTCCAGCTACCAGAGGGATCCAACATGTATGCCACATACATACTTATACTGGTCCAATGTAACTATGTAAGAATTGCCAAGAATTGCCACCATACCTAACTGTGTCATCAGGAGGCCAGCTGTGATCTAAAAGAGACAATTGATGCAAGCAAAGAAGATGGCAGAGAACAAACACTGGATTTGCTGAACGTGTTAGGATACCCAGGAAGCCTGGTAAGAAGGGAAATAAAGAAAAAATGTATTAAAGTCGCAAGCTTCAGGACTCCTTAGCTCCCTATATCAGGCTTTATATATTTATTACCAATAAGGTACCACATAAACTACATACCTTTATTTTAACTGCATTCCTTGTAAGTATGTAGGGGTTGTAAGGTAGGAAACAAGTGTTTTTATCTACAACTTCTCCACATTACTATGGATGAGAACAGTCCTCTATTTGGCTGCCAGGGGTCTCCCTCTCTCCCTTAGAGCGGGGTGTCATTGTATGGAGCACAGACCAGTCCTATGGCCGCCTCTGAGCTCTGTGCACTAGAGAAGATCAGTGGTGGACTGATTGGTCCTCTGCAATGGGCTTCAAAGGCCATCTTGGGAAAGTCAGTGTCTGCAGTTGGCACTGGAATCCCATGTGATTTAGGCAGGCATTTTGGCATGAACGTGATATACATATACGATAGATAGATAGATAGATAGATAGATAGATAGATAGATAGATAGATAGATAGATAGATAGATAGATAGATAGATAGATAGATAGATAGATAGATAGATAGATAGATAGATAGATAGATAGAGCACATGCCATGTAAGTCCAGGCCTGCATGGGAGAAGGAAAAAATCATGTGCAGTCTGCAGTTTTGAGTAGTCCTAAAGTAGACATGGAACTGAAGAAGTCTTGTAGAGGGAATATGTAAGTTTGTTCTAAACTGGACTTTTCCCTCTTGTGGGTTTTCCCTGCTATGGGCTGCAAGCACCATGAAGGACTTTGTTTTGGACTTTAAGAGCAGATAAGTAGAGGAAAGTTTTAGACCTTAAGAAGGATCCTCCTCTTGTTGAGCAAATAGCAGCATAGAGGTGAACTGTGTTATGTGAAACTGTTTATGATGCCCAGTATGTGGATCTATTATCACCATAATTTTGAATTTAATTAAAGAAACCCTAAAATAGTTTGCCACATCTTTTTGTTGCACAGTGATGTGGCGGTGGACCTCTGTAGAACATAAAACCGCCTGTGAGTATTAACAGGGGGATGATAAAGGGCAAGCAACCCGTTTAGGAGAAGAGTATGACAGATGACAGTGGGTCCTGGTGCTGGAGTCGACGCACTCACCAGGATGACCAGCCTACTGCAATGTAGTCCTCGGTTGCGGTGCAGGACTACACCCAGGGACCAGACCTGAGACCACATAAGAAGCAAGGCCTTACACATGAGTATGCAATTGTAGTGGTACCTGTCCTTGCCCAAGGGTGAAAGAGTTATAAGGACCCTACATTGTACAAGAAGAACTGGTACGGGAGCTTGAGGCTTGGCTATTACCCTCCTAAAATGCAGAAGGGCAAGTGGGCTGGGTTGAAGCTCAGCAACTTGGTTCCTGTCTACCCCTGTGAGTCCACCCCCAGAGTAGAATGTTTACTATGAGTTTTAGCCATGATTCCCTCTGGCAGCTAGGGGGAAATAAAATTATATTTTGTACGTAGCTTAAACACAATGGACATTGTTGGAAATGTTAGTTTGGCAGTTCTCCCCGGTCAGCAAGAGCCAATAATTTGAAGGAAAGGATAACCCAGCCCCCTCACTATAAAAGGGTGGGCTCACAGCAGCCATATTGTCATTGTGTGTTGGTGCAGTCATGGACAGGTAACAGTTTAGGGTCTTTTATGTTTTTGATTTATTTATTTACTTATTTTAATTTTGACATTGGTACATACCCCCCCATGGCAGCGGCGACTGGCCTTACAAACGTCCAAAATGAAAAAAAAATGGGACAAAAAAAAAAGATAGCCCCCCCCCCCTAAAAATTCACAAATTTTGAGAAAGATTTGTGAAATTGTAAACTAAACCCAGGTAGATTTGCTCAGCCCCAGTAGTCAGGTTTTTAGCAGATTTAGCTGACCCTGTGCCCTCTCCCAGCAGTGACCTGGCATATTCCAGCCTTCTAATGTAAATAAAGAGCAGGATCTACATTTAAGGCCTCATGCACACTGGACGTTTTTCGACGTTTTTACAGCTGCTGTTTTTGACTTCAGATATTTTTTTCTACAGTCAATAAACTCTCCAGCATGTTATCCTATGTGTCCATGCACACATAGGCTGTTACCAACTGTTTTTGGCTGGGGCGTTTTTTTGGCTGTACAAAAAAACACAAAACTAGTGGGAGTTTTTCAGCTGTAAAAACGCTCTAACGTCAAAAAACGCAGATAAACACTCAAAAAAGCGACTCACCAGCGTTTAACATTTTTGATCCATTGAAAAAAAAAAAAAAAGTTAAAAAAACGCTAACACCGAAAAATGCTAAAAAAAACCCTATTGCAAAAACGTTGCAAAACTCACTGCAAGGCTACTGGCGTTTTTATAGTGTTATTATTATAACGTCCAGTGTGCATGAGGCCTTAAGGCTGGGAGACTGCTGGGAGAAGGAGCAGCAGTTCTGAGATCCCAGGTTTATGTACCAAATGGAGAGGAGTGGATTGGTGCCAAATAGCAAGGCTGGTAGGAAAAGCTCTGGGTATAGAGTAATCGGGTTGTGCCTCCAGTTCTGCATCTCAAAGCTTAATTTCCAATAGAGCATACCTTTAAAAGTAAATCGGATTGCTGGATTTTTATGCGTGAAACAAGAAATTGAAAGCCGCATGTTACTGACATACCGCCAGGCTCCCCTTATGACCAGATCCACTCTATTGTTTCTTGATAAATAAGTTGACATGTACACAGCTGTCATGTATGGAACTGATACCGGCACAAATAACACCAGAGTTACAATGTCACCCCATTCAACTGTCAAAACACCTGCATGGAACATTCTGTGTTTTTACTCTCTCGGAACGCTGTCAGAAAATGACAGGAGCAATTATTGCTAGATATACGCCGAGGCCCTGCATATCCCTCTATGATACATTTACAATGAGGCTTTCTAGAACAGTCTTCAGGGCCTATTTAGAAGGGGCTGAAAACAATTTTTGCTAAATTTGCCGTTGATAACCACGGTGAGAGGATATTAGTCATTTGTTTACTAATTACTACTGATAGAATTCCAACTTCACAATCATGCATATTCATGTTCTGGATCAGTGGCCCATTAAAGAGACCCTATATACTATATAAAGAGGAAGTAAACTTCCATGTATTTTGTCTGGAGCCTTTAGCTGAAGCCATCCGCCCCCATCCTGACATCCGTGGGGTCTCGCTACGCCAGAAAGAGTTTAAACCAGCGATGGCAAACCTTGGCACCGCAGATGTTTTGGAACTACGTTTCCCATGAAGCTCAACTACACTGCAGAGTGCATGAGCATCATGGGAAATGTAGTTCCAAAACATCCCTCCCCTGTGGATCGAACTGATGGGAGATCCGAATGAAATTTTACCCCCCCTACAAGAATTTATCGATCTGAATCAGGGGTCTGCTTTGGTGGGATTAGTATGGGATGCCATGAAGGCCTTTTTAAGAGGCCTATTGATCCTACAGATCTCAAAAATTAAAAAACAGACAAAGGATTGGTAGAGATTAATGGGTGAGAAGGTAACAATATACTAACAATATATTAACAATCTGACATATGAAACCCTTAGGACCTGGATAGATAAGCAAAATAACTATCGGTTATTGACTCTCCAGAGGTCAGAGAATAAGTACCGTATTTATCGGCGTATAACACGCACTTTTTTCCCCTTACAATCAGGGGAAAGTCGCAGGTGCGTGTTATACGCCGATCCCCTGCGATCCCGACCTGTCAAAATAACAAAATCGCCGACCGCAATTTGAAAATGGCGCCGAAATACACAGAGCCGGTCCTCGGCTCTTTCCGGCGGCTCTCGTTTACTTTCGGGTAGGTTCGGATAGCTCCGCTCGGGGCTACGAGTGAAACCGAAAGTAAACGAGAGCCGCTGGAAAGAGCCGAGGACCGGCTCTGTGTATTTCGGCGCCGGCGGCGCCATTTTCAAATCGCGGTCCGCGATTTTGAAGCCCAGCAAGCAGGGACAGGGGATCGAAGGCTGCACTGGGGAAGGCTGCACTGGGGCAAGGCTGCACTGACAAGGCTGCACTGGGGCAGGCTGCACTGGGGAAGGCTGCACTGAGAAGGCTGCACTGACATGGCTGCACTGACATGGCTGCACTGACAAGGCTGCACTGGGGAAGGCTGCACTGACATGGCTGCACTGACAAGGCTGCACTGACAAGGCTGCACTGACATGGCTGCACTGGGGCAAGGCTGCACTGAGAAGGCTGCAATGATGGGCATTTAAATGTAAGTTTTTTTCCCTTCAACTTCCCTCCTAAAAGTTTTTTTTTCCTTAAAATTCCCTCCTAAATTGGGGTGCGCGTTATACGCCGGTGCGTGTTATACGCCGATAAATACGGTATCTTTTCCAGAGACAGGTGGCCTTCGGAGAGGGGGAAACCGTGGGACGCATGTTGGCGCAACTGGTTAGGGCAAATTCTCCCACTTCTGTAGTGCCAACGATTACTGCAGAGGACGGAAGAGTGAGTTCTCATCCCGCAGAAATAGTAAGTAAATTTAAAGAATACTATGAGGATCTGTATAGATCCCGCCAAGAGGGGACGAAGGATGAAATGGAGTCCCAAAACATCTGGGGTGCCAAGGTTTGCCATCACTGGTATAAACTGTCTTTGTTTGCCGATGACATCCTACTGACACTGACCAACCTCCATACCTCCCTCCTGAGCCTCCACAACGTGTTAAAGAAATTTAGCTCAATCTCTGGGTGCAAAATCAACACGAGCAAGACAGAAGTTCTACCACTACACATCCCGCCCCCAATTCTTGAAACTCTACAACAGGGATATGCAATTAGTGGACCACCAGCTGGTGCAAAACTACAAGTCCCATCATGCCTCTGCCTCTGGGTGTCATGCTTGTGGCTGTCAGAGTCTTGCTATGCCTCACGGGACTTGTAGTTCTGCAACAGCTGGAGGTCCGATAATTGCATATCCCTGCTCTACACCAAAACTACTCCTATCATTGGTGCCCACACTCCCTCAAGTACTTAGGGATAAACCTAACCTCCTCCTATCCCACCCCCTGTAATGCCCTGTACACACGATCGGAAATGCCGCCAGCAAAACTCCGATGAGAGCTTTTGGTCGGAAAATGCGACCGTGTGTATGCTCCATCGTACTTTTGCTGGCAGAATTCCAGCCAGCAAAAGATTGAGAGAAGGTTCTCTATTTTTCGGATGGAAAAAGTTCCTATCCGAAAATGAGTTCGTCTGTATGCAATTCCGACGCGCAAAAAAACATGCATGCTCGGAAACAATTTGATGCATGGTTGTAAGCATTGAACTTCATTTTCTGGGCTCCCCGTAGTGTTGTACGTGACCGCATTCTTGATGGTCGAAAGTTCAGAGAACTTTTGTGTGACCGTGTGTATGCAAGCCAAGCTTGAGCGGAAAAACCATCCAAGATTTTTCTGATGGAAATTCTGCTCGTGTGTACGGGGCATCAGGCCAACTTCCCCCCACTCTTCCGTGACATTGACCGACTCTTGCGACAGTGGGACGCCTTTCCCCTCTCTCTGTTGGGTTGAATCATTGTCCTGAAGATGTCTATCCTACCAAGACTCCTATATCTGTTTGAAACCCTACCAGCCCCTATCCCTATATCACAGCTTAAAGCTACACAGAGATCATTTCTTAACTTCATTTGGCATAATAAAGCTCACCGAATAGCCAGTTCGGTAATGCTAGCCCCCCCGCTCTAGAGGTGGTATTGGAGCCCCGGGCCTTATCAAATATTATTTTGCCACCCATCTCAAACCGATTATTACATGGTCCACTAGAATGGCAAAGAGTATTTGGTCAGAGATAGAAACGAACCCGGTTTACCCCTGCTCCATGATCTGGTCGAACCTGGAGACCTCTATAGCCCAACTACGGGCTACATACTAGCACATTATGCCTTTACCTTTCAGGGTAAAAGAAAAAAGAAAAAAAAACTTCCAGCGGTTTACAACCGCTTTAACTTTTATGTAGGTCTTTCTCATGGTGTCCTTCAACATAAACCGCTATGAAAGTTTGTGAGCAGATCTAGGCTCCCTAGAGGTCACATTTGGGCATAAATATATACAGTATACACAGGCTCTCATCACTTAACGACAAGGTTCTGTTCCAACGAACAGGTCAATAAACGAATTGGTCATTAAACGAGGAGTCACAAGTAATCAATATTTTAACCATTCTTAACTACTGTACTGTTCTGTATTCTGAAAAAAAAGGTCTAAACACAAAACTCCAACTCAATAATGCTGTTCTAATTTGCATAAGTACAGAACACAAAAATATCTAATTGTAAAAAGTATTGGGACACCTGCCTTTTCACGCACATGAAATTTAATGATATCCCAGTCTTCATCCATAGGGTTCAATATTGAGTTGGTCCACTCATTGCAGCTATAACAGTTTCCACTCTTCTGGGAAGGCTGTCCACAAGGTTTAGGAGTGTGTCTATTGGAATGTTTGATCATGTTTGACCATTGGAATGTTTAATTCATCCCAAAGGTTGGGGTCAGCACTCTGTGCAGGCCAGTCAAGTTTCTCCCCCCCCCCAAACTCATCCATGTCTTTATGGACATTGCTTTGTGCACTGGTGTGCAGTCATGTTGGAACAGGAAGGGGCCATCCCCAAACTGTTCCCACAAAGTTTAGTGCATGAAATTGTCCAAAATGTCTTAGTATGCTGACGACTTAAGAGTTTCCTTCAATGGAACTAAGGGGCCAAGCCTAATCCCTGAAAAACAACCCCACACCATAATCCCCCCTCCACCAAATGATTCGGACCAGTGCACAAAGCAAGGTCCATAAAGACATGGATGAGTGAGTTTGGGGTGGAGGAACTTGGCTGGCCTGCACAGAGTCTTGACCTCAACCCAATAGAACACGTTTCGGATGAATTCAAGTGGAGACTGCGAGCCAGGCCTTCTTGTCCAACAGTCACAAATGCTCTTCTGGAAGAATGGTCATTCCCATAGACACACTCCTAAACTTTGTGGACGGCCTTCCCAGAAGAGTTGAAGCTGTTATAGCTGCAAAGGGTGGGCCAACTCAAAATTGAACCCTATGGACTAAGACTGGGATGCCATTAAAGTTCATGTGAGTGTAACGGCAGGCGTCCCAAGGGCTTTAAGCAGCAAAAATGTGAGGAACGATTAGGAAAGGGATCATTCTACACATAATAAATGTATGCTTTAGATACAGGTTACAATGATCATATAACTATTCTTGAAAAAACTCAGATATCTTCAATCTAATGACAAAGTTCTGAATAAAAGTAATTATATCAATCTTAATTACATTTTCATGTACTGAATGGATTGAATTACTTTAGTCATTATTGAATAATTGGAGAAAATAAAGGCTTTTTTCTTAATTCACACCAGGGAGTCCAAATGTTTAGTTTTGTGCTCTCCATTTATCTTCCAGTAGCTTCCCTCCACATTAATTATGATTTCTTTTGAAAGAACCTGTTCTTTGATTGAAGGCTCTTTTTGTGCTTTCAAAAACCTCCAGTATTACAGGTTTAGCCGCATTTTAGATGTAAGTATGAAGTAAATGTGCGACCAAGTTTGTAGAATCCTAAAGCTTTAGCCCAGTCTTGTCTCCCACCCTCTCTACTGGTCCCGAAGAGTGATGAGGTTAGCTTTATAGGTCAATGGAAAACTCTGAGAGGTAGTCAAGCGTATCTGTCTTTAGTGAAGATGAGATTAGTATAGTGGAGATCATTGGGTTTCAGAACTCCTAAGGAGAGCAAGCAGGTATACTGTATAGGGCTGAGATTGCCAAACATGTATTTATTTTTTGGGGGGTGGGGAGAAGGGAGCAGATAGTGGCCACTGGGAGTGGAAAATGTCCTGACGTCAGTGGAGTAGCAATGGGAGTAAGAAAAATAAAAAAAATTACATAGCACCTGTGGTCAGTAGGAGGTTAATGGGAGGAATGGTGTCCCATTGTTGGTCTTAGTAGAAGGCATAGTGTCCCATCATTAGTGTCAGTGGAAAGAATGGTGCCTCATTGTTAGTGTCAGTGGAAGGATTAGGGCCTCCCATCAGTGGGAGGAATAGTTCCCCAAAGGCTGGATAAAGGCAAGTATGAGGAGTATCTATAGTTCCAGGCAGTGTTAATTACATAGGCGAATCTATTTTCGTCAGCAAAATTAACACTATTTTAGTCAACTAAAATACGACTAATTCTAAAACAATTCAGATAACTAAAATACGTCTAAAACTAAAATGGCATTTTAGTCAATAGACTATGAATAAAACTAAATCATAATTTGATGCCAAAATGAACACTGGTTATATATCAGAACAGCTAAATCTGTGCCTGTAGTGCATGTTCAAATCCTAATAACATAAATAATTATTTAATTTTTACTCCAAGAATATATAATGAGTTTGGAAATTCAAGAGAAATGGTTAAATAATGCATTACAATTTAACTAAACCCATTAGATTTTAGTCGACCAAAATGATTTTAGTCGACTAAAATGCACTGGAGATTTTAGTTGAGTAAAATATGACTACAACTAGAACAATTTAGATGAATAAAATGCGACTAAAACTAAAATCAAAATTTGATGTCAAAATTAACACTGGTTCCAGGTACAAGTTTAAAAAAAAAAGAAAAATCTCTGGGTAACCAGATAAATACACAGGAAGCAATAAATCTAACTTATGAAGTATCAGTGATCATACAAATTATCTGAGGTGTCCGTATCACAAGCATGACTGGCCAAACTAACACATCCGTTGGGTGTGGTAATGAGGTTGAGTTTGTGCTTCCAAGTTCATCCAAACCTGGAAGTTGTGAGCTGTGATTGCTGGGTCAATGATCTGCGGGCAGGAGATTACTTGTCCCACAGCTGATGTACATAAAAGGGCGGGGATGTTCATGACATTATTTACCTAATATTGGCACATGGCCATATTAGGCCAATGTTGTTGACCTAATAAGGATAAGTGGCCATAAAAGGTCAATGACATAGACCTAATATGGCCATGTGCCCGTATTTGGTTGTAATTAATTAGGCCATATTAGATTTATGGTGTCATGAGCATTCTCGCCCCTTCATATAAGTGCTCCTGCAGGGTAGGGAATCTCCAGGCCACAGCTCATTGGACCAACAATGACAGCAAACCCCCAGGTTCAGACTGATCTCAAGCTCATTCCTAGTAGGGAGATGAAACAGAAAACACGTATTTGAACTTTGTATTTGGTTGTCTGCCTAAAGTTTTGATAAGACACCATCGTCTGAGCAACCATGCCTTCTGATAACCTGTCACCGCAGCACAGCATACATACCCATCCACACTCCCTCACCACCACCCCACTGTGTCTATTCTAATTAAGCTTACTCTGAAAGTGTAGGAGCTTAGAGGGGCAGATAATGTCACTGTCCCCTCCAAGACCACCAACAGTGTTTGGGTTTGGCAACTGGCAGTTCAGGCCCAAGAACTGTCATATGGGGGAGATTACATACTTTCTTACACCTGGAAGTCCTACTCTATTACAGAAACAGACCAAGGGCTCTGAAGAGCCAAGAAGGCAGCAGGGTAGCACAGATAGATGAGTATACCTTGCTGAGGGGGGCTGGGCTATCAAGATACACTGCTTCTTTATTCTTTAACAGCAACCTAAGGCACTTAATGTCAAGTGACTGTTGTTTTCACTTGTCACTTTTTTGAAAAGTCTGATATCCTAACAGTGTGACCCACCTCAAAAATGACAGGTGCCAGTCAAGGCTCCACCAGGTTCTCTTGCATGACAAACTGCTAGGAGTGCCCACAAGGACAGAGCTCGTCTAGTCCTCATCTAGTAGGGAAAGGAAGTCCTAAAAGTTGCACATCACAGCAAAATCCTGTAAGGTAGTATAAGACAGCCTAATTGTGGGTACCAAACAGGCCACGCCCCTCCCCAACACATTTCACTCCGCCCCTGGAGCTTAATCATGGGGATCTGACATCCTAATAACCTTATAATAGTCCTTGGGTCTTTTTCTTTCTGGAGATAAAAGAGAGAAAAGTGTCTCTAAGACACCATAGGCATTTATTGTTAAATAAAAGACAAGGGGCAACTCACATTTGAGGCAATAAAAACAGGCTCATAAAAGTGAATCTGGGATGACAGCACTGGATGTCCAGTGTTTCAGTGTGAGGGGCTGCCAGGGTCCGCTGCCACATGGAAGAAGCCGGGCGGAAGTCCCCAGGGAAAAGCCAAGAGGCTGTGGTGGTTCTGGAGCGCGGCGTAGACCACAGTGCTGGCGGAGTGACGTCACTGGAGGGGAGTGTTGAACACATTTCCGAGTTTGCGCGATGCTGGTCCTGGGCATGCGCACTCCTTCATGAAAGAGTGCCAACCTACTCGTTCTCTTCATACCTCTCAAGACCTCTTGCTCTTTAGCTCCCTCGTCACCTCCTCCCATGCTCACCTCCAGGACTTTTCCAAAGCCTCTCCAATCCTATGGAATGCCTTACCCCAATCTGTCCGCTTATCTCCTACTCTATTAGCTTTTAGACGATCCCTGAAAACCCTTCTCTTCAGAAAAGACTACCCTACCCACCCCTAACAACTGTATTTTCATTTTCTCCAACAGCTCACCCCCCACAGTTATTGCCTTTTGTTCCACTTGACCCTCCCTTCTAGATTCTAAGCAGGGCCCACTGATCCCTCCTGTATTGATTTGTATTGTAAGTGTACTGTCTGTCCTCATGTTGTAAAGAGCAAACTGTTGGCGCTATATAAATCCTGTATAATAATAGTAATCACACAGATTTGGAAACGCGTTGCACACTCCCCCTCTGGTGACGTCACTCTGCCAATGCTGCAGTCCTTACCGTGCTCCGCCACCACCACGGCCTCTTAGCTTCTCCCTGGAGACTTCTGCCCGGCTTCTTCCATGTGGCAGCGGACCCTGGCGGCCACTCATACTGGAAATCCAGCGTATGTCCTCCTAAATTTACTTTTATGATGAGCCTGTTTTTATTGCACCAAATGTGAGTTGCCCCTTTGTCTTTTATTTAACAATAAGTACCTATTATGTCTGCACTTAGAGGCACTTTTCTCTCTTTTCTCCCCTACTTATCTACATAGAGCCTGCTTCTCCTCTTGTGAAATAGCTTGCCCTAGCTAGCGCTTGGACATATCTCCATAGGATTGACTAACTTGCTGATGCTACACATCACTACTTGCATGGACTATTCTCATGAGCTCTTACTAATTTTTTTGGACACTTTCCCACGGACTCTGACTATATTGCTCATAGTATGGAAGGTCCATTTTAGCCTGTGCCTATCTCCCTACTCTATTCATATCATTATTTTTCTAAATCCCCTAGGGTCCCAAAGAGTTTGTTTCTGTTCAGGCAAGGGTTCCACACATTATTTACATCTTTTACGTTATATAGTCCACCCTAACGTATTATACATCATACTTTTTAGGACTTACAGTGCTTTAACTTGGTACATAGATGTTATTTTCTTGGTTTTTGAAGGGAACAAATAAAAAATGAAATGCATTTTCCTGTAATTTTTCCCCGTGCATCATTTACATAATTTGTACGCTGCTATATATTTACTGCAAGATATAATCAACAAAGTCTGCAGATTGAAATATCACATTAGTGCGACTTTAATTTAATGGGGCAGAATAGTAAAACTCGAAGTGAATGTAGGCGTTTTACTTTAGGAGTGCTTTATTTTCCTTTCAATGCTACATTGCAACACACACAGGGGAAAAAAACAGTTTGTGTAAATTGTTAGCATAACATTGGAATAAGGATCAGTTGGGTTGACGAGGGTACAAATGACAACGGCAACTTGTTTCATAGGTTTATGGTTGCTAAAAATCAGATAGAAATTGCGTTTGCTAATGTTTGATGCTTTTGCAGACCAGATCCTAACCCCGATATGCAGCTGTGCAGCAACAGATCACCTCCGATAGTGATCTATTGCTGTGGGGAGCGGCTGGACTAAGCTACCGCAGCTCCGCCCAAGCCCTCACACTAAGAAGAAGTACCATAACGTCACTCATGACATCATTCCCTCCTAATGTCACATCCTAAGGAGGGCTGTGTAGCATAATTGGATGCTCAGGAGATGATTGTTTAAGCTCCAGGGTTTAGCATTGGGTCCCTGGTGTCACTGTCCACCAGCGATAGTGCTGCTGAGGACCAACAGGAGCTGCTGAGCTCAGGCACTGTTTTAAAATTTGCACTGGGGAAATTAGACACTGTTCCCTCACCATTTTAGGATAGAGGCCAGGACAAGTGGTTACAGGGATGGTAAATTCATGTTAAAGTAGATTTCCAGCTGTTAGTGAATAATAAATTGTTTTTTTCTGGACCAAGCTGGTCGAAACAAGCTATTATCTTCATTAACAGCTGCAATGGCTGTGTGCGCTGTATAACCTGCATGTAGCCTCAGCGACTTACAGTATACAGCGCTGTGTTCCAGCAGCAGGATGGGAACTTCCTGTCCCAAGAGTGGGACAACATTGAGTCAGACTGAGCTCTGACCAGCCATTCACAAGGCGCTTTGTATTCCATGAATGAATATAAATCTTCTTCTGATTGGCTGAGGTGGAGATCGTGACATCATCTGCCGCCCTCTCCAACTTTTTTTGTGCCAACTCCATTCATTTATTGGCTAAACACCAGTGGTGCTCCTACCATAAGACTGGTAAACCAGTGGTCCTACCATGAGACTGGTAAACCAGTGGTCCTACCATGAGACTGGTAAACCAGTGGTCCTACCATGAGACTGGTAAACCAGTGGTGTTGACTTTATGTTTAGTTGAAAGCTTAACGTTTCTTTGGACAATTATACTCTAACCATTCCATGGTCTATTCCATAAATGAGGGAGTGTGATTTGGCATTCATCAATGCCATTGAATGAAGGAGAAGGAGCTCCATGCTTAAAAAGTCATGAGCGCCATCATTTTTTAGTGGCTTTCACATTTTTATGTGCATGCTCCTCCATAATTTTGTCTTTGTATTAAATGTAGAGATCTGTAGATTAGTCACTAGAATTAGGGAAATTTTGACATTACAATGCCTAACTGCTTCAAGGGAGGAATTGAATTATGGATAATGTGACCAAAAAAAAAAAAAAAAACAGCCAGAGGGCAAAGGACTAGTTGTCTGTGGTCTCTCTGTAGCTGATCTTTCCCTATTACTGACTTACCATGCCTTATTCTGCACTGTGTCTGTATATGGAAGTGGCCATCTTGGTAGAGGCAGGGCTTTACTTCCCCATGTCAGAGTCTCCAGCAAGGAGAACGGTGGTCAGCTAAATAGTGACATCACCAAATCTCATGTGATTAGCTGCGCGCCTAGGCACACTCACATATCAGGACACCTTTTATGGAAGTGGCCATCTTGGTAGAGGCAGGGCTTTACTTCCCCATGTCAGAGTCTCCTGCAAGGAGAACAGTGGTCAGCTAAATAGTGACATCACCAAATCTCATGTGATTAGCAGCACGCCAAGGCACACTCACATATCAGGACGTTTATTGATATTTTTCAGGAGAAATGCCAGACAAATCTACATTTTTCAATGTATGGCTTAGGCACAATTAACATACCTAAATGTTAAAAAAAAGTGAATACCAATCTGCGCAATCTCGTGAAATAAAGTAGTGTATATATTAAATAGTTAATAATAGCTGCTATCACTAACAAGTGTTCTCACTTCACTTAAAAGGTGCAAGTAATCAATAAACAGTGCTGCACTATAAATCAAAAACAATCAAAAATGGTACAAGTGTAACTAAAAATAGTAATCAATAAACATACTGTATATTGCTGAAAGTTCATATATAAAGTTCATATATAAAATCTGTGACTGATTGATGTGAATTTGAAAAATCAATATATCAACGGTGCAAAAATTCAAAGTGCTTGTGCTCTCCTCCTCCAATCTCACAGGCTGCTCACCTCACATCTGAATAAAATCAGCAGTGTTCCCCCTCTGGGGATAATAGAGAAGACTGGCGTGGTGCTGGTAATCACTTTCCTCCCCCAAATCGCCTGTTCCCATGGCATAAAACCCCCGATCATCTCACCAAATATGATGGATATGCAAAAGAAGGAAGGCAAAACCTAGTGCTCTCCGTTTAAAATATTTAATTATATATAGCAAAGGTAAGGTATACAACTCACAAAGATGGCACTGCATGCACTGTAAGCCACGCAAGCTGAAAACAAATTTCAGGCACAATAGGTCTGTTGTATAGAGTTGTATACCTTTTTTATATATAATAAAACATTTTAAACGGAGAGCACTAGGTTCTGCCTTCCTTCTTTTGCATATCCATCATATTTGGTGAGATGAGCAGGGGGTTTTATCCCATGGGAATAGGCGATTTGAAGGAGGAAAGTGATTACCAGCACCACGCCAGCCTTCTCTACTATCCCCAGAGGGGAACATTGCTGATTTTATTCAGATGTGAGGTGAGCAGCCTGTGAGACTCCTGGAGGAAAGCACAAGCACTTTGGATTTTTGCACCATTGATATATTGATTTTTTGAATTTATTCAATCAGTCACAGATTGTATATATGAACTTTATATATGAACTTTCAGCAATATATATTTATTGATTACCATTTTTAGTTACACTTGTACCATAATTGATTGTTTTTGATTTGTAGCACAGCACTGTTTATTGATTATTTATATCTAAATGTTACCGAGAACAAAGCAAACCTTTACATTATGACATTCGGTCCACTTTAACAGCTGTTAAGTCATCAGACATGCAGGTAGTGCATTATTTTCAAAGAGATGGCTGACTCATACACTTGCATTGTAAGAAGGCGTAGGAAGAATGACTGCTATGTAGCCCTACAAAGCAGGAATTAGAGCTTGCAAATGTAATTGGGAAAAATAACTGCCCCATATAAATATCATTACAAAACATTACAAAAACTCATTGTTTTTTTAAACATTGGCACACTCTGATATCAAGCCAATCTTTGTAGAAAAAATAATGAACCATTAAAAATTCCTCACATTCCTAGTCTGTGTCTCAATTGCATCAGCAGACAGAAACTTCATTCTATCCCTTCGCTTAACAGCAGCGACATTAAAGAGGAACTGCAGCCTGTTCACATAATTTGTAATAAAAACATCTTTCCCAATCTGAAGCTTTCCTCCAACCACTTTGCATATTATTTTATATATATATACACCATACCTCCCAACTTTTTGAGATGGGAATGAAGGACACCTATCAGCAAAAGTATGCAGGCATAGGACACACCCCTTGCCACGCCCCCTTAAAGGAAAATTGTACACAAAAAAACCAAGATTGGTTAAACTCACAAGTGCTTTTTTTACCACTACTATTCCTTTATATTGGCTTTTGGAATTTACAAATGCAACAATTTAGAAATCAGATTAAATGTTTAGTGCTGGGAAAACACTTTTTGATAGCTAAAAAGTGAATTTTATATACAACTATATAGATCAGACCAAAATGAGGGACAAATGAGGAGGAAAGAGGGACAGAGGGACATTGATCCAAATCAGGGACAGTTCCTTGAAATCAGGGACAGTTGGGAGCTATGTATATACTGTGATTCTGTACTTGCCAAATATGCTGCAGAAATCTCCCTCCACTGAGTCTGGCTGCAGCCATTTTAACTGTGGGCAGCTGAAGCTGCTGCCTGTTCACTTCCTGGATTTACACAGACACACAGAGGCACACCTCGAGCTCTGCAGCTCTCATTGGCCCTCTTTTGGCTCATCCCCCCTCCCTTCCTGGCAAACTCTCATGAGAGTGAGAGAGAGAGCTGTGCATGATATCATAAGCCTAGGCGAATGACCAGACAAGAAACAGGAAGTGGGTTGTATAAGGTATTTACTGGCGGAAAAAAAAAATGTTTTACTATCCAAAGTTAAAACAACAAGGGCAGAAGATTTAATAGATGGAAAGTTGAAAAAATGACCAAAGGTCCATTTTAAGTGAACAGAAACAAAGAGAAGGAGCCAGGTACTAAGCGACCCGTCCTCACCATATCCATAGAGATGAAAGTAGCAATTGGCTACTAGACACGTGGACAACAAAAAAAATTGTTTTGTTTCGTTTCTTTACGTTTCCATTGATTCGTAACGATTCGTAATTTCGTAAGACGCGAGTTTTCATATTCCGACTCGTTTGTTTTTTCGTAACAGATATATTTTCGTTGATACTAAATGATTCGTAAGCCCGGGACTGTGATGTCATAAGGGGGCGGGGTCACCGGGTGGCCACGCCCCATACCTATATAATTGGTTGTGAGCCTCGCTTACGGCATTAGAGCGAGAGGGAGCATCGTGTCAACATCTCTGGAAGAGAAGAGGGAAGAAGACGTCTCAAAAGACCGGGCTCCTCCGCTAGCAAAAGAGCTGCAAAAGAGCAGAAGATAGCGGAGGAGCCCGGCAGAAGGAAGAAGTCACCTGAGAAGAACCAGAGAGTGCAGAGACAACACCAGAGAGAGGGAGAAGAAGCCTGAGAGACCCCCGAAGTCGGAAGAAGACCCCCGGAGCTGCCTAATAAATTACTTTTAAAACCTGTGTTTTTTTTACTGACACTTTTTTCCCCCAGGTGAATGGGTAGGGGTACCATGTACCCCATACTCATTCACATAAGGTGGGGGGCCGGGATCTGGGGGCCCCTTGTTAAAGGGGGCTCCCGGATTCCGATAAGCCCTCACCCACAGACCCTGACAACCAACAGCCAGGGTTGTCGGGAAGAGGCCCTTGTCCTCATCATGGGGACAAGGTGCTTTGGGGTGGGGGGGAAGCAGGGTGCCCCCCCTTGCCCCAAAGCACCAACCCCCCCATGTTGAGGGCATGCGGCCTCCTGACCGACCGGGCTGCGCGCTCGGATAAGGGTCTGGTATGCATTTGGGGGATCCCCACGCCGTTTTTTCGGCGTAGAGGGTGCCCCTTGGAAACCATACCAGACCGAAGGGCCTGGTATGCTCTTGGAGGGGAACCCATGCCGGTTTTTTGTTTAAAATTTGGTGTGGAGTTCCCCCTCAAGATTTATACCAAACACAGTGCCTGGTATTGGCAGGGATCCAAGTCGGAACCCCGTGCTGCTTGTCGCTCATTGGCAAAGGAAAAAACATTTTTCCTTTCCCGATGAGCGAGCCAGCTCGGCGCTGTTATCCGCAGCTGACACAGTGCACTGCGATTACCTGCGGTTATGTGCGGATAGCTGCGCTAAATCACTCCTGGACGCAG